>OW203722.1:22662878-23262878 GCA_934045075.1 Yponomeuta sedellus | reverse complement strand
TGAACCGACCATGTATTTGTCATGATACTATAATTCACTAACAGAACAGGGCCTAGCTGTTTTACCGAAAGATAGATTGACGGCCTCTGTGGCGCAGCGGTTTGGCACGCTGACTGTAAAACCGAAGGTCTCGGATTCGATCCCCTGCCGGGTCAAACTAGGAAAACGAACTTTTCTAGTTTGTCTCGGGTCTTGGATGTTATCCATGTATAGTATTTTCTAAGGTTAACACGAGCAGTAAACATAATTAAAACTGATTTTATACGGATTTATGCTCGTTTATTACATTATTAAAATTTTCCGACGTTTCGGCACTTTTTCAGGTGCCGTGGTCCCGGATGACTGATGAATGACGGATGTCATCCGGCACCACGGCACCTGAAAAAGTGCCGAAACGTCGGAAAATTGTAAAATGTAATAAACGAGCATAAATCCGTATAAAAACAGTATTAAATCAATCGTCGAGTTAGCACCTATAACATAAGTCATTTAGTTGTACTTAGTTTATGGCATACGAGATCTGTGTAATATGTCCATGAATATAAAAAAAAATAGTGCCCCTGAGATTCGGCCATTTTGTACTGGTCCAGAATATAAAAAAAAATAGTGCCCCTGAGATTCGGCCATTTTGTACTGGTCCAGAATATAAAAAAAAAATAGTGCCCCTGAGATTCGGCCATTTTGTACTGGACCAGAATATAAAAAAAATAGTGCCCCTGAGATTCGGCCATTTTGTACTGGTCCAGAATATAAAAAAAAATAGTGCCCCTGAGATTCGGCCATTTTGTACTGGTCCAGAATATAAAAAAAAAATTGTGCCCCTGAGATTCGGCCATTTTGTACTGGTCCATCAAACATACATCATGGTTTTAATTACCCCCATCTTTGTAATGTGTTTGTTTGTCATGCATACAAAACTTTTACTAGTGTATTTATTTCTGTATCTGTTAACCTATATTTATTTTTAATTTAGGCTTCATTAAATCCCTTGAATGATGTTTAAAACATGTGTGTTTGTAAGAAAAAGTCAAAGTCAAAAATTATATTTTTTTTTAGTTAGCCAGTTTTGTGTCCCACTGCTGGGACATAAAACTTTTGTGTCCCAAAAATTACATATATGAAATTATTATCTGTCTATCTATGGGGATGGGATTTTGTCCCTTGGTAAACGAGGTCACGAATAGGGCTAAGTTTAGAGAGAGAAAAGGAAAACTGAACTCATCACTATATTGGGAAGAGGAGAGAGAGATGGAGTTTGGATTTTTCGCCAATTTTAGGGACCCAAGAAAAAATATCCGACAACCATTGGAGTAAACGTGTTCTTGAGTGTGCCCGCGACTTGGCAAACGTAGTGTAAGACGCCCTACGACCAGGTGGGATGACGTTCTGCGAAAAACTGCCAGCAGATGCTGGATGTGGCAAGCTGCAAACAGGGCGCTATGGCGCTCATAAGGGGAGGGCTATTTCCAGCAGTGGACTAATATAACCTGAAGAAAAAGAAAAAAATATTAACTCTCAAGACGTTTTCTTGATAGTTTAATTTGGAGTCCAGACTGATACGGTACTTCAAAACCCTGTTTATTTATGAGTCGATCAGAAATTCAGTAGAATTTTCAACCCATCAAGCCGAATACAAATTATCTTGTTTGTTTAGTAGTCTGTCGATCAATGTTCTAGTAAATTACCAGTCAACATGACAAGGCTAACGATTTTGATTTGTAGTGTTTCCAATTTACCCGTTTATTTCAATTTAGGTTAGGATTCAGAACCAGATATAAACCCATAAATATAAACATATGTGATAACGTATGTTTATATTTTTGGTATACATGATTCACGTGTTTATTCTGTGCGTTGGCGTTTTTCTCGAAAGTGATCTAGTTCTTAAATGGTACGTAGTTTTATTTGTAATTAATTATAGTTAATTGTACTTCTTCTTCTTCAGGCTATATTATATAGTCCACTGCTGGACATAGCCCTCCCCTAATGAGCGCCATAGCGCCCTGTTACGAATCCTATCCTTCAGAGAAATTTTAAGCATAGCTCTCTTCATAGCTCGCGGAACGACTTTGAACTGGTGACCCAGCCCTTTCGTGAGTGTCCATGTCTCGGCTCCGTTGGTCATCACATCACACTTTATTGTGCACAAAACATTAAACAGGACATTAAATAAGAAGTAACATGTACAAAGGCGAGCTTACATCTGTAAGAGATTTCTTCCAGTAAACCTTGGAGAATCCGCTTGGGGTGTAATGATCAATAAGTCACAGTTTCTGCGTAATTTTGAATAAAATTCATTTCTTCGATTTGATTTGTTGTCTATAGTAGTATGTGTTACTCTCGTATTGTGGACACTGAAAAATTTGTATTATTGTTTGTATTTATTTGTACACTTGGCTGAATAGTTGAAGTAATGAATTTAATCTATTTTCTGTGTTACTTCTTAGACAAAGTGCAGGGGACTAAAATGCCGTAAAATCCACAAACAGACAACGGATTTTGAAGTCACGCTTTGGTCTCTGTGTATTATAATAATAATTATTAAAAAATCATCGTGAATCTTTAATTATTTTAGAAAGAAAGAAAAAACACATTTATTACAGCAACAGTTATGAGACACCACAAAACAAAGTAATTAACAAAACATTTACAAACAAGGGTCACGGTGTGTCTCTGCTGCTGCAATAGGCAGCTGACTCAGCCTACTGCCGAGGGTATTATTCCCCAGCACTGATTTTCAGTCAGCGCCTGTCCCATGAGGGTTCCACGCGCGGCACATCTTCATATTGTAATAATTTCATACTTAAATATAAGTAAAAAAAAAAGAGTAGGTACATACACCGATAATAAACACTGCATGGTCAGATCAAAAGTTTTTTTAATAGTTTCGTTACCATTTAGTGGGAGAGTATGGGTTTAGTAACCACGCATGCCCACCTAGGATTGGGAACTTCAAGCGCTGAGGTTTTAGAACACCTAAGACCCTCAGATTTCCTTACGATTTCTAAGTACAGGAGGAACAATATAAAAAAACCGTTCGAGTACTTTTGGAGATTACAACCTATATCATTATCATCTTTATAGTCAGCCAGTGTCAGTCCGGAGCCACGATAGAGGCCTTATGGGCGGCTTGATAACTTCTGACAGTAAGGCGAGCCACTGTCTTACAACCCTCCACCAACCTGGACTTGGCCCCCGTGGTGGAGTATGGCCTAACCTTCCTGCGATGCAGGAAGAGACCAGCAGTGGGAACATACAAGGGTTGATATCGGTGTCAGTCCACGGACAGGGCCTCTCCCAAGACACGGCACCCCTTCACACAAACTGATACACATACATTTTTTTTATAGCATTACGCGGCGGCGGCAGCCTACATAGAGCTATGGATTCCGAAGCGGGAGACCCAGCTTCGAATCCCAGTGCGAGCACGTTCCAATTACTTTGTTTTCGAAGTTATGTACATTTGTGAAGTTATAATACCAATGCCACTCGCTAACTGTGTAGAAAAACAGCGTAAGGAAACCTGAGTGTCTGAGGTGTTCAAATACCTCAGCGCTTGAAACTGCCAATCCGTGGTGGGCACGCGTAGTAATTAAGCACGTACTCTCTCTTTCCGAGAAGGCCTGTGCCCTATGTTTATAGGCAACATAAAAGAAATAATATTAAAGTTACCAGTATCAGTCAACGTTTGCTGCGATTAGCTGATAACATTTTAAAAAGTTCTCAGAAATAAGGGGTTAGTTACTAAGCCGTCAAATCGATCATGATCCAAATAATATAGCGTGACTACAAAACGTTTAAATCAAGGATGTCTGTTGGTACTAGTCCATCGGAATTGGTATCATGATTAGTTTGCTTCTCTTTATAGGTACCTGGGTTAAAGGGTTTACAGGGTGATTTTTAAAGTAGTAAAAATTTTATATATGTCCAGCAATTTCATTAACATAATATGTTTGAATATTTTGTCTAGCAACTCGAATATAATACAATGCCACAATACATTTTTGGATAGTAAAATTGCTACGTAAAGTAAAAACAAAACTATTTTCTTTTAAGATGGCGCCTATTCTATTAATTCTGTTTCTACCGCCTATGAAATTGTATCAATTTTTATACGGAAAAATATTATGGCATTGTATTGGGCTCGAGTTGCCTTTCGAGAAAAAAATATTTTGAGAGGATGGGCTGAATTATTTCAAATTATATTTGACAATAACCTTACTGCCATTACATGATAGCCAGCCCCAACGGCTTAACGTGCCTTGCAAGGTGCAGAAGTACTCGGAAAATATGCCACTAGCGGTAGTCACGTGACGGTCACCCTGCACCTGACCGCGCTTGTTGTTGCTTAACTTAAGTTTTCAATTGATTCCAATCACTCGGTTCGACTAGGCCACAGATGCATGCTTTCATGTTATTATTTTACCACCCTGTAGATAAACTAATCCTAACATCAGAGAGCGGACAAAATACATATGAATGCAACGATGTTATTTGCTTGTCGATCAAGCAAACCACATGTAGGTAATTTGTATGTTAAATTTTAGATCGCAGACCGCTTTTATCCGTGCATAATTTTCGGCTGAATTATTCAGTCGATATTTGCGGTAACCTATTCATTGAGACTGTGTAGAGTGTATTTTATGATCGCTAGATACTGTTTTCAACTCGGTTGGCTTACAGTTTGAGCCGAACTCTTATGTGTTATCGTACTAGGTATATTTATTATAATTATATTGTGTATTTATATATTTATATGGCAGTTGTTAAGCCATGTCTGAGGCCTTATGGGTGGCTTGATAACTTCTGACAGTTAGGCCTGCCACTGTCTTACAATCTTCCACCAACCCGGACTTGGCCTCCGTGGTGGAGTATGGTCTAACGTTCCTGCGATGCAGGAAGAGCCAGTTGTGGGGACATACAAGAGTTGATAACACTATGGCGGCGGTTGCTCAATGGACTCGGAAGCAGGAGACCCAGGTTCAATTCGCAGTGCGAGTATGTACCAATGACTTTGTTTTCTAAGTTATGTACATTCGTGAAATTATTGTAGCAATACCACTCGCTGGCTGCGCGAAGAAATATATCGTGAGGAAACCTTAGTGTCTGTGGTTTCGAAATACCTCAGCGCTTAAAATTGCCAACTCTCTCTCTTTCTCTCTGAGAGAATAAGAGAGTATGTGCCCGGCAGTGGGACGTTAATAGAATACATAAAAAAATGTATTTACCTTACTAATATTATAAATGTGAAAGTTTGGGAAGATGATTGGATGTTGGTTATTCAATTACGTGACACTGAAGTCAAACGGAGTTTAGTGAAACTTAGCATACAGATAAAGAAAGATCTGAATTCAGACAAAGGTAACATGATACCTAGTAACGAGTTTCCGTGAGATCACATTCTACCCTAACTGAAACCTTTTACAAGGCTGTATCTAAGCTATTTATTTATTGCGTTGCCATGGTAACAAGAATGCTATACATAGATTCAGTGGCGGTACAAAATTCGCCGGGAAGGCTAGTTTACAATAAAGTATTGTTAGCTAAATTATAAAAAATAAAAATAGTATAACCATGTGGGTACAGCGATATCATTCCGATGTAAAAACCTAACTGCAAAGAAGGTACTCGGGGCTGTAAGTGATGCAATTTACTTCATCCAGATGTCGCTGCCTGTGCGTAATACAGAGAATAGTGTAAAGAGGTTCGAAATTTCACCGATGCCGGTGAGTCGCCCATTAGCTCAGTTGGAAAGAGCGCTGGCACGGATAGCCAGAGGTCGCGGGTTCGAGTCCCGGCATGGGTGGAATTTTTAGCCTCTAAATAGGTTTTTAAACTGTTTTATAAAGAAAAACGTTGAGGCGCTTAGGAGTGCTAACTAGCGTCACCAATTGAATAAAAATGGTGACTTGTTTTATTATAAGTTTTTATCTAAAAGTGAACTTGAGAATCTGTGATACCTATTGCTAGAACCTGCTGTCTAGAAACTGGAAACGGCCATTTTTAGGGGCTTTCCGGTTTAGCGGAAATCGAGTTCTAGATCCTTGGATATATACTACATCGAGTCCAGAGTCCTAGGATATTTATACTACATTCTAGCCTGGATGTTCTAAAAATAATCCGCTATTTAACTCTCTTTTCAAGTAAGTCTTAAACGGTAAATAAGTCTTCCATTAGATTAAGAAATATTTTAGTATATTTTTTGAGGACCTTAAAGCAATATAAAAATATATTTTAAAACTTTATTTTCCTAAACAGCCAAAAACGCGGTCAGCCATTTTTGTCTATGGTTTGAAGTCCAAAAAGTTGCAAACAAAGTTTGACATTAAATTTTCTGTAAGTGATCTCTGAGCATAGTGAAATAACAACAACGCAACTATGATTTCATCGAATTAACATCAAAAATATACCATTTATCATTATTACATTGTTCGAGAATGAAAAAACACGCCAATAAAGACCCCCGGGAAGTTTTATTTATGTGAAGGGTGTATTTATGTGAAGATCACTTTGATGTAAGTCCTATAATAATCAATGTCCAATGGCTCTGGCTGAAAAATGTTTGTTTACATACTTTAGATGCTTTCAAGATGGCGGATAGCGTTTTCGCTGTTACGAATTAAACAAGGAAACATTTTTTTTATTTTGCAAATTTTGCAGTCATCCTGCATGCTTACTTAGCAAAATCAATACATTTCGGTTTCTCACGTTAAATACTATAGGAAATATTCATTTCGTCAAATAGCGGATTACCATAGATATTAAGATTTCTCATGATAAAATTTAAAAAAAACGTTTTACAAAACGAGTTATGATATTATTCGACGACGCATTCACGAGTTATGGTATATTTATTCCATTGGTGGCGTTGGTTAGCGCTTTCAAAGCCCGCAAACATGACATATAAAAGGTTGTTTACCAAAAATGGTCATAGGCCGCGTCCTTTGGTCTTCAGCCAGGAAGGTGGAGATGACGCAGGTGTAGTTTCCCGTGAGTTCTGTGCCCGGAGACAGAATGCGTAGAGCTCGGTGCTGCGTGTAAGGGTTGTTGGATACTTTGTGGGTTAGATCCACCTGAAACAAGAAGTGTGATGTGTCAATTGAGTTTCTAGATATCAACCCTTGTAAGCCCCCACTGCTGGGGCAGGGGTCTCTTCCTGCATCGCAGGTAGGTTAGACCATACTCCATCACAGGAGCCAAGTCCGGGTATGTGGAGGATTGTAAGACAGTAGCGGGTCTTACTGTCAGAAGTTATCAAGCCGCCCAAAAGGCCTCTGCGTGGCTTCACGACTGCCATTTCATGACAACCGGCATCAATGGCTTGACGTGCCCTGCGAAGCACGAACGCGCTTGGAAAAAACATCACTAACGGTAGTCACGGGACGGTCACCCATCCTGCACCTGGCCGCGCGCGTTGTTGCTTAACCCAAGTGATTGGTTCCAATCACTTGGTTCCACTAAGCCACGAGCGCTTTCTTTTTTGCCAATTAATGTATTAGAAAGTCATGACTTATGAGATGACACATAAAACGCGCCACTAGCGTCTTACTTCTTCTTCAGGCTATATGTTAGTCCACTGCTGGACAGAGCCCTCTTCTAATAAGCGCCATAGCGCCCTGTCTTCAGATTGCCGCATCCAGCATCTGCCGGCAGTTTTTCGCAGATCGTCGTCCCACCTTGTCAGAGGGTGTCCTACGCTACGTCTTACTACTCGAGCTGAACTATACCTACTTATGCTGTTTCATAGCGTGTAACCGTATCACTACAAGTTCCTTCTCTCAGAGAGGGAGAGGATTGTGAACAACTAGGAGAATCAACATTTCTCACGACTGTTTCCTTCATTCTGACCAAGTCGCATTGTTACTACTAATTCACAAATGTTTGAACCTTAGGAAACCGACCTTTGGATCTGGGACCTGATGAATATGCGGCAAGTAGCCTTTAGAGTGTACCTTATTTTTGAGTAATCCTAGTGCCTGAGGCTGCTGCGGTGGGATCCACTGATAGACTGGTCGTGACTTGTCCATGTAGAACCACTTCACCACCAGTCCTGTCACGTTGTCAGTCACGTAGTCGCAGTCCAGCGTAACGGAGTCTTTAGCTCCGTACTGGATGACCTCCGGGACGTGCATGCTGATTATCCGGACTGAGGAAACGCCTGGAAGGAGGTTAATGTTGATAAATATTATATTATGTAAATTATTTATTTATTGATTTTAAAGGCTTGCGCAGAATATGGACTTTTGTCCCCGAGGGATAAAAGTCCCTGAATCGTAAAAAATGACATCAGAGTACTTGTCGCGGACTCAACGCCTACGGTGTGCGGTTATTTTGTTTCCCGGAAATTGAGTGAAGCGTACGCTATGGAAGCAAATATTCTGAGATTGCATTAAGTTGTAATTTACATGTTATTTAAAAAGAAAAGGCCTTTTAAAAGAAAACACCAAACTTTTGTCCAGTCCGGTCTCTTGATTCCTTGGTTACTTGAAGGACTTTTTATAAGGGGTATTTTTTGTCCTTTGTATTATTCGATGCAATTTATAGGAGATCTATATCGACGGACAAAAAAGTACCCGGGGGATAGTCCCTCGCCTGCGCAGGCTTTTAGGAAAACCATCGACATAAATGACATTACAAGGTACTTTGTAAAATATAAAAGCTGAGTCATTAAAAGGTTTGCAAAGAGTCATTAAGAGGGTTTTCACTTATAGCGACATTTAAGGTGTTAGGAAATACCTAGGAAAATACTTAAGTCTTTTATTTGGGAATCCAACAGCGCAGTACAATAAAGCCAGGAATAGATTTCACTTGTAACTATTACTATTACTTAAGTGGGATATCTACCAAAACATTTCTTACTCAAAACTTAAATAGGGGCAAGTTTGTTACAAAAGATGTGCAAGATTATTTTGGTCTATAAAAAAATTGGGATCTTAAGAAACTTGTTTTTTTTCTTCAATTACAGGTAGTATTACGGCGCGAGTAACGAGTTTTGTTTATTAAAATGGTAGAATTTGAGTCTTGCTACTGAATATGCAATTTGGCGCGCAAAACTAAAGTTTGAAGAGTGTAGTAAATCACACAATATTTATTAAGTCACGATAATGTTGGTAAAAGTAATTTGTTAAGACGCATGACACCCTGTAGGGATACTATAATGATACTAAAGATCGATGAAATAAAATAAACTTGCCTAATTGATAATATTTTTTTTTGTTGCACTAAACCGTGCTGAGGACAATTTTTAAAAACTTATTTAGAGGCAAAACATTCCGCCTTAGTATAATACAGGGAATATTGTAAAAAGGTTCGAAATTTCGCTGATGCCGGCAGTTGCGCAATAGCTCAGTTGGGAGAGCGCTGGTACGGTTAGCTAAGAGGTCGCGGGTTCGAGTCCCGGCATGGGCGGAATTAAGCCTCTAAATAGCTTTTGGAAATTGCCTAATTGCCCAAAATTTAATAAAGTTACATATTAGGTTAGGTGAAGCGCCCGTGGCCTAGGCAAACCGAGTGATTGGAATCAATCACTTGAGCTAAGCAACAACAGGCGCGGTAAGGTGCAGGATGGGTGACCGTCCCGTGACTACCACTAGTGGCATTTTTCCGAGCGCTTCCGTGCTTCGCAAGGCACGTTAAGCCGTTGGTGCCGGCTGTCATGTAATGGCAGTCGTTAAGCCAGGTCGGAGGCCGTATGAGTGGCTTGGTAACTTCTGACAGTAAAGCCCGCCACTGTCTTACAATCCTCCAACAACCCAGACTTGGCCCCCGTGGTGGAGTATGGCCTAACGTTCCTGAGATGCAAGGAAGAGACCCGTGCCCCAGCAGTGAGGACATACAAGGGTTAATAACGAACATATTAGGTTCCTATGAATCACGTAAAAAAGAGTTTTGCAATAAATACGAAAGGTGACTGTTGACTTTACTGCGTTTAACAATTTTACACAACACAAAGGAAGTCGTGAAACCTTACCTTACGAACCTTATACGTGGCCAAAAGGTGAATAGCATGATAAACAAAGACGAAATTAACTTGAAAAGTGTCACGTTTTCCGGAGAATTGACTTTCCACACGAAGTTGTAAACAAAAGAACCGACAGAATTTGAAAATAGAACACTCTTACTTAAAAGAGTCAGTGAGGAATATGATATTCAAGGATCTATGAGCACTGTTTTGTAGTTCTCAGCCTCGAATTGCTGTTGAATTAAAACCGCTTGGAAGAAAAACGTTTAAACTTAATATTTGTTGTGAATAGTGTTAAGTTATGAAGGGCGTACAGATCAACCATATCTTCATTCGTAGTATGAATATATTTGCACTAAGCTCAATAAAACAATAAGGAGTTGCCTCATCTCGCTCGAACTTGCAAAGTGAAGTAAGATGACGCTACTATATTTAATTTTATTTCATCATAACTATACTATTTTTATTTTTAATGCACTAACCCGTGCTAAGGACATTTTAGGTTTTTGAAATTGTCCTTAGCACGTGTTAGTGCATTAAAAATAAAAATTGTATAGTCATGTGGGTACAGCGATATCGTTCCGATGTAAAAACCTAACTGCAAAGTAGGTAGTCGGGGCTGTAAGTGATGCAATCGACTTCAGCCAGATGTCGCTGCCTGTACGTAATACAGAGAATAGTGTAAAGAGGTTCAAAATTTCACTGATGCCGGTGAGTCACCCATTAGCTCAGTTGGATAGAGCGCTGGCACGGATAGCCAGAGGTCGCGGGCTCAAATTCCGGCATGAGTGGAATTTTTATCCTCTAAATAGGTTTTTGAAATTCATCATCACTCTCGACCGAGCTATTTAAAAAACGTAAATAAGTCTAATATCTAAAGATCTCGCGTTAAAATGTTTTTTACTGAAGTCAACAAATTATCGGTACTGATCTCAAATGAAGCTACCCTGATATATATACGAACCAGGCAAGTACATAAAAAAGGTAAAAATACATCCAGACAATTTTTACAGTTCACAGCTATAACTGTGAGCTGGCCATATCTCGCGAAGAACCGACAACCGTTGGAGTAAACGTGTCCTTGAGTGGAGACCGCGACTCGGCAAACGTAGTGTAGGACGCCCTCCGACCAGGTGGGACGACGATTGCGAAAAACTGCAGGCAGATGCTGGATGCGGCAAGCTGAAGACAGGGCGCTATGACACTCATTAGGGGGGGCTATGTACAGCAGTGGACTAGTACAACCTGACGACGACTACGACAGCTATAACAAAACTTTTACTTTTACATTTTATTTTAGTACTATAAAGTAGCTACTTTAAAAGTTTGTGAAGTCGCCAGATAAAATTGTTTCAGCGCCGTACAAAACTTAAACCTTTAGAATCAAAATCTTTGCCATCGCGGAAAACCCGACCTTTTCCATCAATGGTCTACCTCGACAGCTGCAGGTAAGTGTACTATAAATATATGTCGGAGAAACCAAATCCCACCGACTACGTTAGTTTGGTCACTTAGAAAAGATAGGAGAGGATCGGGCCGTGAAGAAGGCGCACCTGGGGCTTCCAAGTGGCCAAAGACCCGTTGGCCGCCCCTAACATCTGGCGAGATAAATAAATAAATAATAAATAAGTATTCAAATTCTTCCCGCGGGTGTCGTAAAAGGCGACTAAGGGACACAAACCGGGGAGTGGGCAGCAGCGCCCCCTGCAGTACAATTCCACCAATCTGCGATCCCTAACCCGCATGCCCAGCGTGGGGATTATGGGCATTACCCCCCAATGATGACACAACCTTGTGCTATGGCACTCATTAGGGGAGGGCTATGTCCAGCAGTGGACTAATATAGCCTGAAGAAAAAGAAAAAGAAATATTTATGGATATATTACACAGATCTCGTTAGCCCTATACTAAGTACAACTAAACGACTTGTGTTATAGGTGCTAACTCGATGATAGATTTAATACAATAAATACATTGATAACATCCAATACCCGAGGCAAGCTAGAAAAGTTCGTTTCCTAGTTTGACCCGGCCGGAGATCGAACCCGAGACCTTCGGTTTTACAGTCAGCGTGCCAAACCGCTGCGCCACCGAGGCCGTCTATCAGATATCGCTGGAAGGACAAATTGGCTAAAGACCTGCGTGAGGTCCAGGCGGGTGACTGGCAAAAACTGCGCAGGACAGGACTTCTTGTGTTGGAAACCAAGTTCCACTTCAGGGGCATTATTACGTATGTATCCACTGAGTTGAGAGACGTTGATTTTTACTTTTTTTAAGCTACTCCGGCTGTCAAATGCATACATTTTTTGACACTTTGGAGTCGTCTAAATCCTTCAATCGATAGAATGAAATGCTACGTAATACGGGGTGGGCAGCAGCGCCCACTGCAGTACAATTCCACTAAACTGCGATCCCCAACCCGCATGCCCAGCGTGGGGATTATGGGCATTTCCCCCCAATGATGGCACAACGTTGCTCTATGGCGCTCATTAGGGGAGGGCTATGTTCAGCAGTGGAATTATATAGCCTGAAGAAGAAGGGCTGGACGCTGAGCCAACTGAGTAAGTGAGTATTCCAAGAACAGTTTGGCAGTCTGAGGTGAGATCTAACAGGTGAGGTCATTAGACCGTAAAGGTCTCAGCGCGTTCCTTATATTATTCGTAACCTACAGTTACGAATAATATTAGTTTGGAGTGAACGTTCATTTATTTAGGCCCACCTAATGGTAATGTTTGTTAAACGGAATATGGATGAACGTCATTTATGGTCGGGCATGCGATGTAAGAAAACATGACGATAAACTATTAGAAAAATAGCACTTATCTTTTCTAGTTCTTAGAAAAGAAGCGGTCGTTGCCAAGTCGAACCGAGTGACTTTGAACACCAAATCTGTCTTAAGCAAAAAATAACAATGCAAATGAAAAAATAAATACCACTAAGTCTGAGCTTAAACACTGAATAGGCAAACTTAATTCTTATCTCGATATCAACCCCTTGTATGCCCCACTTCTGGGGCACGGGTCTCTTCCTGCGTTGCAGGAAGGTTAGGCCATACTCCACCACGGGGGCCTAGTCCGGGTTGGTGGAGGGTTGAAAGACAGTGGCCGGCCTTACTGTCAGAAGTTTTCAAGCCACCTGTAAGACCCCTGACGTGGCTGACCCCGCCTGTTATTACTTAACTCAAGTGATTGATTCCAATCACTTGGTTTCACTAGGCTTAAAGCGCTTCATATATCTCGTCACATGGATATAATTTCAGATACTAGGCATTTCGTGCGGTAAACACTAATATTCACAGTAGGTATAAAAAGCGTTTGCCATAACTTGGGTTTTAAGTAGGTAATTTACAAGTTTTTCATTTTAAAACGTTCGCTTTAGTTGTCGTTCCGACACAAACTTTAAATGGAGATTGTGATTATGCAGTTTTTCAAGAAAATTGTATTTTAAAACTTATCTTTCAATAATAGCTGCCTCGGGGGTGATTTTGAATACACAAGCGGAAATTTGCATTTAAGACGAGAGATATTATGTGTAAGCCAGTCATTTTAGAACTGCTTGACAGATTACCTACTTTATCCTGGATTTACTTATAACGTTCCTTAAGTAACAGTGTCTGTGGTGTTTTTAATAAAACCCATTTGATTTTGGTTTAAATCGCCCAGACCAATTCCGATAGCTTTTTTATAATTAATTATACAAAACATATATACATACAAACAAACAAACAAACAAACAAACAAACATACATACATACATACATACATACATACATACATACATACATACATACATACATACATACATACATACATACATACATACATACATACATACATACATACATACATACATACATACATACATACATACATACATACATACATACATACATACATACATACATACATACATACATACATACATACATACACACACACATACATACATACATACATACATACATACATACATACATACATACATACATACATACATACATACATACATACATACATAACCTCACGCATGTATCCCAGAGCAGTAGGCAGAGACCAGGGACTGCCACTTGCCACGATCCTGACAGATCACCTTCGCTTCATCAACGTTCATAAGTCGTTGCATGCACGCACGCCGGTTCCGGGTACTTTTTATCTTTCCCTTTGCTAACACATCCCAATTAATGGTCGATAATTTATACAATAATTGATTAATTATATAGTAAAATATGTGTACACCATGATATTACCATTGAATTTGAAGTAAGAAGAAATTAGATCATTATATTCCCTTTGGCAACCTTAACGTGGTCTTAACGGTACCTACACACAACGAATACAGGGTATGTTATTAGATTACCTTTTATTGTTATTGCACCACTATGCGACAATTACAGAAATTACAAATACAGAAATTAACAAATAGTATGGAATTCTATCACATTTTCTACGGTAATATAATGGGCTGTGTTACATCCTATTTTTTATTCTAAAAATCGAAAATATAGACTAATATAAGAAACTAAAGATAATTTAGATAAAGATAATTTATTTAAAAAAAAAAGGTTCAAGTGTTCACTTCTCAACGTAAACCATTACTAATCGCACTCAGCAATTTTAATTTGATGGGTCGAACAATGGACTCGTAAGCGAGAGGCCCAGATTCGATTCTCAGTGCGGGCATGTACCAATGACTTTGTTTTCTAAGTTATGTACATTTGTGAAGTTTTAATAGCAATACCACTCGGTAACCGTGAGGCAAAATATCGTGAGGAAATCTGAGAGTATTGAAATACCTCAGCGCTTGAAATAGTCTTCTCTCAGAGACGACCTCTATCATGCAGTGGAACGTTTATAGGACACATAAAAAAATTATTTATCGTAGTAATATTATTAAAATGAAAGTTTGTGAAGATGTTTGGACATTTATTATTATGAACCTATTTAGAGGCTAAAAATTTCACCCATGCCGGGATTCGAACCCGCAACCTCTGGCTATCCGTGCCAGCGCTCTACCAATTGAGCCAATGGGCGACTCACCGGCATCAGTGAAATTTCGAACCTCTTTACACTATTCTCTGTATTACGTACAGGCAGCGACATCTGGCTTAAGCAAATTGCATTACTTACAGCCCCGACTACGTACTTTGCAGTTAGGTTTAACATCGGAACGATATCACTATACCCACATAGCCTCTAAATAGGTTTTTAAATTTGTTCCTTAGCACGGGTTAGTGCATTAAAAATAAAAATAGTATAATTTATTATTATGATTTTACTCGTTTATTTAACATTTTTACAGTTTCGGCACGGCACTATTTCAAGTGCCGTGCCGAATTATGTGCCAAATGAAATCTACCTAGGCACATAAGGGGTTTGTGAGGTAGCAATAATAACAGCCAGTTCTTGAAGAAATTATAAAAAATGTTTGTTTATTAAATAAATGACTTATAATAATACCCTAAATTGTGATCGCAGATAGTGATTTGTTGCACCCGCATGTCGCAAGGGGGCGTGGCCACAAAAGGTGTTACAATTTTAACTTATAAGTAAGGCTTAGGACTAAATAATAATTTTTACAATTTTCCGCCGTCGGAAAATTGTAAAAATGTAAAATAAACGAGTAAAATCCTTCTTTGTCTTATGTAGAACTTTATTATAAGATATATATATATGTATGTTTATAATAAATTATAAGTTTATATAAGTAACGGTATGTAAGTGTATTATTATTAAGTATAAGTATGTATCAATATTCAAATTTGCACTGGCTACCCGTCTTTCTAATTTCCTTCAGCAACTTTCCATCGTAAGGTTGTCTGGAAGAAATTGCTTTTAGCAATAAGGCCGCCAATTGTACTATGTATATTTGCAATTGTTTTGTATTTGTTGTTTTTTCCAGTGTACAATAAAGAATATTCTTATCTTATCTTAAAATCCGTACATATAAAAACAGTTTTTATTATGTCTAGTGCTCGTGTTAACCTTAGAAAATACTATTTGTTATTCAATCACGTAACGCTGAGCGTAAGGCCAAACGGAGTTTCGTGAAACTTGGCATACCTACAGATAAACAAAGATCTGAATTGAGACAAAGGATACTTGATGCATAGTAACGCGTTTTCGAGGAGTTCTACAACTGAGCCTTTGTAAGTATTCCACACTTCTGACCTCCAGCTGTAGTGAGTTAGTGAGTTTCGCAAGCCGATATTACACCGAGCGGATAAGATGGCATTACAAAGACTAGACTGCGTGACGGCATGGGATGTATTTACGATGGCCATAAGGCGTGGACATGGCTTTCGCAAATGCATCTTGTGGCGAGGGAGTGACTTTGGTGAAGAATAAAGACTTGTACATTGTTACTGCGTTCAGTCAGATGCAGGCTACGTGCTTTCAGACCGATAGTACTGGGAGCTATAAAACACAATAGTTTTATCCCCAATTGATATGTTTACAGGTCACTCAATGTTGGATAGATAGATAGAGAACACTTTATTGCACAACCAGGAAAAAATTTACAACCATGATTATTTAAGAAATAAGTAATGTTATAATTAAAAAGCGCTCGTGGAGTAATCGAACCGTGAGATTAAAATCAATCACTTGAGTTAAGCAACAACAGGCGCGGTGAGGTTCAGGATGGGTAACCGTACTGTGACTACCGCTAGTGGCATTTTTCCGAGCGCTTCTGTGCTTCGCATAAGCCATGCCAGAGGCCTTATGGGCGGCTTGATAACATCAGACAGTAAGGCTGGCCACTGCCTTACAATCCTCCACCAACCCGGAATTGGCCCCCGTGGTGGAGTATGGCCTAACTTTCCTGCGATGCAGGCAGAGACCCGTGCTCCAACAGAGCTTGCAGCTTACAAAAAAATGGACAGTTCTTAGCGTAACTATAAGCTAAAAATTAGTTTTTGCATTATGGTAACTAAGTAAAAAATAAGTGCAAGTTAATATGAATGAGTTTAAACTACACTACAGCACCGAGGAAGCGTCCTTGATGGCTCGTAAATTGAAAAAGAAGTTTTGCCAACCGATTCCTTAAATTATAATTATATGTAATGAAATGTTTTAATGTATGACGAGATCCGTAGTTACATAGGTAATAAAGGTACAAAATAGAAGAAGAAGAAATACGTTTATTTATTGCCACATAGACATTATATACAAATCGTAAAATAGAGACTAAATATACAAAAAAGAATGTGGCTATGTCCATGCGGCGGTAAAACGGCCTCAGGCTCAGTACTTGCTGCAGGTTTTTTTGCCCACAGCACTGATTTGCAGCAAGGGCCTGGTAACAGTGACTCACCGAAAGTCGCATCGAGACCCACGACGTACGATACAATACAACACAGCACAGCACAACACAATAATTACGTCTATGCCTTAGTGCGTTCAGTCTCTTGAGTGTTTTTCACTTTGACACAAAATGTTATCTTACCCCAAAATATACTGAAATAAAATCTATTTGAAACCTTTTTTCAATGATTTAATCTAACATAGCCCAATAACGATCAAAGACAAATAGCAGCAAAAACTATTTGAACATTCCATGTTTTTATACTGGCCATGTTTTTTTTCTACATCGACCACGCCGCGTC
This sequence comes from Yponomeuta sedellus, assembly GCA_934045075.1. Classification (NCBI taxonomy): domain Eukaryota; kingdom Metazoa; phylum Arthropoda; class Insecta; order Lepidoptera; family Yponomeutidae; genus Yponomeuta; species Yponomeuta sedellus. The sequence continues at coordinate 23,245,314 of OW203722.1, read as the reverse complement.
GTTATTTTATTAACTCGCGCATTGCGGAACAGGGGGTGCGCATTGGAGCGTACCGACTCCCGCGCAGGGGTTGTGTTTCACCGGCTTAACTCTTACTGCCCACGTAATAATGTCTTCATTCCTCTGGCATCCAAATACTAGGGTTGCTCTTTACTTTCACTGTGGCTACAGCCGATTTTGGCTCGTATTTCCGTAAGAAAAGAGGTGAGATTACATACAGTAATAGGTCAATGTATCATAGTGGCGTAAAACGGACGTTGTCCTGTGCATTACCTGTATCTCCTGGAGTCCAATATGGTGTTCCGGATAAGGTTTTTTTTCGAGGGAATTGTAAAAGGGATTTTGATGGGAATTCGTCGGTAGGAAGAAAATTCCTCTCATGCCTACAGTTTCATACTAGTTGATTATTCGATTACCTGGCCTCCTAGTATTTTTCACTGCAGGAGACAGGCGTCCTCTCAGAACGAGAGAGTTTGGGCTTAATTACCACGTAAGCCCACCGCGAATTGGCCATTTCGAGCGCTAAGGTAGTTATTACCTCAGACACTCAGGTTTCCTCAATATTTGTTCCTTCTCAAATAGCAAGTGGTATTACTACTGTAACTGCACAAATTATATCACAAATAGTTTATATAGCAATTCTTACTGGTTTAACGGTTTTGTACATTATGTACCACGAATTAAAAATGGGTGTTTTTTTCTATATCCGATAGCAAGCCCTAGCATTGATGGCGCATGTCAAACCCGAACTTAGCAAAATTATAAAAAAACTGTCATTTCATCAATTAACAATACGAAAAAAATTTTTTTTTAACTAAAACTTTCGTAAGCACATCACATTGTAGACTTTTAGTCCGGATCTACTTATGGGTGTTGTTAAATCGGAAGAGTCCGACCAGGTTTCGCTCCGATTCGCAGAGCTTAATCATGGTTAGCAGAGACGGAGCTCGCGTCGTCGGTTGCTCGTCTGCTCTAAACTCTGCGAATCGGAGCGAAACCTGGTCGGACGCTTCCGATATAGCAACACCCGTAAGTAGATCCGGACTAAAAGTCTGCAACGAGAAAACTCACACTTAGTACAGCTAAAGCTTTAGTAAAACATAAAAAATAAACTCTAATTTGAGTGTATCAGGAATAGAATATCAACGGCTGTTCGTCGAATTATCGAAAGCGTCTCCAGTTCAATGAGCACCCCAACAAACAACCGTTAGCACGCGTCGAGCTCTCAAGCCAACCAGCGACCCTTTGAATTCTTAAGCTAATTAAGCAGCAAGAATTTATGCGGCAAGTCTTGGCACCATACGGCGAGCGCGATCGCCCGCCGTGTCGTCTCTTGCGCATCGGGCGTGACGTGAGAGCGACGCGTGCCCAATGCGTACTCGATACGGGCGCGCTCTCTACAGAGTGACTTTGAATTCGTACACCGTTTACTAGGAGACATTAGATTAATTCGATTGCAACCCTCTATGTCCGCACTGCTGGGGCACGGGTCTCTTCCTGCATCGCAAGAAGGTGAGTCCTTACTCCACCGTGGGCGCCAAATCCCGGTTGGTGGAGGTTTGTAAGACTGTGGCGGGCCTTACTGTCAGAAGTTATCAAGCCGCCTATAAGGCCTCTGACATGGCTTAACGACTGCCATTACATAGCAGCCGTCATCCATGGCTTAACGTGCCTTGCGAAGCACGGAAGCGCTCGGAAAAATGTCACTAGCGGTAACGGAACGGTCACCCATCCTGCACCTGACCACGCCTGTGGTTGCTTAACTCGAGTGATTGATTCCAATCACTTGGCTCGACTAGGCCACGAGTAATTATGAAATTCTTTGATTAATTATAAAATTTCTTATTGCACAATAAGCATATTTGTACAATGGCAAACTTACTACTAATGAGTTTTCTAACCATGATTTAGAAACGTATGGCGATAGTATTGAAAAAAACGGGCGCGTCAAAAAAGTCTTTCTATAATACATTTTATACAACCAATATCAATCTTCATTCATTAAATTACTTACTTTCAAATTCACGTACTTATCACTTTTTGCTAACAATGTTGTTCGTGTTATACTTGTAATCGGGAGTCTGATTCCAGATAATCAGGCACTTTTTATACCTTGCGGTTGTCTTTTGGACCATATCTTTGGTTTTTAAAGCTTTTTAGTGTTTCTTTTTTTATTGTTTAGGTAAATCTGACGTCGGGTTATTTTCATTCAATTAATTTTAGTGGTCGACTATAGTTCTGAATCACTTTCTGTGCTCTTCTCACGTTGCACTACGGACGAGTTTACAACAAAAAAACGCTGTACTATTCTGTCCACTTTTAAACTTCCTTCTTTTCTTCAGCTGACAATAAATAACAATGAACGTACTGATGAACGTATACAATGGGTAACGCTATCGTGTTATCGCGCACGCGCCGTCCTGTCTGCCCGTCACACCTCATGCGCAGGAGTCTTTAACCTGCAATATGTTATTGTTGAAGACCTGTTCTGTACCCGAGATGATAAAACTCAATAGACAATGGACACGTTAACAACTCATTACGTTCATATATTTTCGGCTCTGAAAATTAAAACTGATCATATCAGTTGGGCGGACGACATTGTAAAACTAGCTGGGTAACATTGGACGAGACTAGCAAAAGATCGGATGGGTTGGCGTGAAAAAGAAGAGGCCAGTGCCCAAGAGTGGGTTCCGTTTATGGGCAGGTTAGACAGATATCAGGTGGGCACCTGATATTTCCAATTAACTTACTGATTTATAAATCCAAGACCACAAATTTCATTTCGATAAGGCCCCATGAGAATGACTGAAAACTTACGTAGCTATTGCTACTTAAGTTTGGTCGCTTTGGGATCTCATTTAATCTGCCCAGGTTAGACAGATATCAGGTGGGCACCTGATATTTCCGATTAACTTACTGATTTATAAATCCAAGACCACAAATTTCATTTCGATAAGGCCCCATGAGCATGACTGAAAACATACGTAGCTATTGCTACTTAAGTTTGGTCGCTTTGGGATCTCATTTAATCCCGGGGAAAATGGTGACAATTCAAAACAGCATGTATTGGGTGGAATTACTAAAAGACGCAGCACCGCATTACGCGAACTAGCGACCAGTTAAATATTAACTTATAGGTCTTAAAAAGAATGTGAAGGCGAGCCATGTTAGGCCTTAGACTAGTGGATAGATTACCAAGTGCTGCCATCCTACGTCGGTCGTAGGTTGGCAATATTGGTGACTGAATCTCGAGTCTAAAGTGACGATGGGCGGGACACCTGGCGAGTCAGGAAAATGGCATTGGGACCAAGGCAGTAAGTGAGTGGCGGCCGTGAGCCGGGCAGCGGTCAGTGGGTAGACCAACTTCCGGATGGTCGGACGATGTGATCAGGCACGCACGGAGCCTTTTCTTTGGTCCTTTAACTCCTAGCGGAGCATAGGGCCTCAACCACAGATTTCCACTTCTGACGGTGGTCCGTGGCAGCTTCCAATTCAGGCCAGCTAGTGCCGATCAACATGGCCTCTTAGTCTATTGATCTTTTCCATGTGGTCCTTGGCCGCCCCCTCTTTCGGCTGCCAAATGGAGTTCGTGGATGCAAATAGCGAGAGATCGCTGAGTAAGGCGTGATGGGTAAAAGGTCTATCCAGTGGGCAGAGGCTGGTGACGATGATGATGATAAACAATATTCAAGACTATAGGAAACGTGTTTGAACTCGGTCATTGGCATTGTTAAGTTACTCACACAGTAATTCAATCGAGAATATCATAAAGATCATGACTCGGACCAATTAAAATTGCAAATCAGTCTTTGTCTTGTAAATCTTGCAGTGTGCTCTACTATTCAGGGTTCCGCACCCCAGATTCTAAATAATGAATAAATTGGAAATTGCATAAAGAAAAAAATAAGGAGAAACATTTATTATACACAAAACACTTAACAAATGAAAAACAAACTTAATGGAAAAGTTGTAAATACAACAACGTATGCAGTTTTGTCGTGGTGTGTTTCCGTCGCTGCTAAATGCAGCTGACTCAACATAAAAAGGAATAAAGAATAAACTTTATTCGACAACATTACAAAAAATACACATAGTTAGACCTGAGATTTCTGCACTTAGCCTCATAATTGGGCCATTGTACGTAGCAAGCGCTGAGGTACGCTAACACCTCAGACACTAGGGTTTTCTTACGATGTTTTCCTTCACCGTCAGCGAGTAGTATTGCTACTATAATTTCACAAATGTACATAACTTAGAAAACGAAGTCATTGGTACATACCGGGGTTCGAACCCACGACCTCCCGATTGAGAAGCCGGCGTTCTACATCGCTCCGCTACCTCCGCTCTAAAAATACACATAGTAAGTACATAATAAAATTAATAAATTGCTGTTGGCAATTTAATTAATCTAAGTTTCTGATTATTGAACGGTCTTGAGAGAAATGTAGATTAAGAGTAAGATATATGCCGAGACAAGATTACGGAACCCTAATACATTGCACTACAGCACACGCACTTGCTTTTTTATTCATGTCTCAAGGCACATGCCGTCACACCCTGCTGCTTAGCGCTTCCACACCGATACCTTCGTGGTGGCCTGCCATTGCCAACCTCAAGTACAGATCCACGTGTCACTGAAATCTGAGGCCGAGTGGAAATGTGCTTACCGTTTTGTGAATACACAGGATGTATGGTCTCATAAGCACACGCGTCTTTTTGCCTGACTGTGGTAATATTATTACGCCGCGACGACTTACTGGTATCGTTTTATTTAGCTTTGAAATGGTAGACTTTCTATAGAGAAATAGGTTGCCAATGTTTAAACACTGTGGAAGCAAAATGCTATTCTGTGGGGTTGATGATGCTTTCTGTAAGTTTCGATTCAGTAGGTTTGATTATTTTTTGTTGCGCTTGTGAAATGCAAAGTGGTTAGGATATTTTTAGGGTTCCGCAACTCAAAAGGAAGAACGGATCGTTTATAGGATCACTTTATTGTCCGTCTGTCCGTCTGTTAATCTAGATATTTTATTTCGGAAACCCATGGAAGTATTGAGTTACAATTAAAACTACGCACCTAAGTCTACAGTCTCTAGAAGGTGTGACCTTTTAAGTTAACGTAAAAAGTAACGTTCGGTTATGACGCAAAAAGTGTATATTTTCGACTCTCAAGAGAATCAAAATGTATCTTTCCGTAAACCTAGAATTATGAAATTTAGCGGTTATATCGTATTTTACTACAAGTACAAAAAAAAATTGGTAAGTTTTTTTTAAAATAAATCATATAAAATAGAACCGCTCGTAGCCCCGGCTGCCCGAGTGATCTTAAACGATCACGAAGGTTAAGCAACACAGGGTGCGTTCAGGGCATGGGTGGGTAAATCGTCTGTGACTAACGGTACTGCCATTTTTTCGAGCGGTCACGTGCTTCGCAAGGCACGTTAAGCAGTTGGTGCCGGCTGCCGTCGATAGATGGCAGTCGTTCAGCCAAGTCAGAGGCCTGAGGGCGGCTTAAAAACTTCTGACAGGACCAGCCATTAGTCTTAGGAGCCTCCACCAATCCGGACTTGGCCCCCGTGGTAGCCTATAACATCCTTAGGGAAGAGACCCGTGCCCCTCGGTAGGGACATAATGGGTTGATGATAAGGATATAAAATAGTCTTTGAAGTACGGGAAAAGCTTTGAAAATACTGTGAGACTTGATTCGTTAACTATTTATAACTTGTAACAGTTGCATTATTGTTTTTCAATTTAAGATCACATTTACATTGTTTTAACATTAACTTTAATGTGGGAAATGCTGAGAAATTGACGAAATGTGCTGTAGCGACTCTATTATTTTTTGTCTTATAAATTCTGTGCTTTCTCCTTGAATAATTAAAGTAAAAATGAAACTTGTATCTGTTATTACAAGTTTCATTTACAACTTTGTAAGCGGCCCTCAGCGGGCTAGCTCGACTTGCAAACGTTCCAGTTCTTATCGCTAACCGGGCTCATTTATCAGATGTCAGCTAGAAAGTTTCATTAATCCACTTATATCTTTGTACATTAACATTCACTTCTAGCCCAAAATACTTTAACAGTTTTCATCATAATATAATTAATAACCAACATCTTAATTTGATTAAAACTTTTCACGTTACTTTCTAAACTTTAGAGTGCAGAGATAAAGTTTTATAGCACAAAAAAACAGAAGGTCCGTAAAATAAAAGTTAAGCTTAAATTCTCAGGATCAAACAGAAATAAAGCGTATTTTTGTGTAGTTTTTACCCATACTAAAACTATTCCTCTCCGACATCAGACGTTATATATGAATATGGTAATGATTTTCTTTATCAAACATTAAATAAGGGTTCTTGCGATTAGTAATAAATAAAATATATATGAATTTCAAAACTGTAAAAATAAAACTGATCAGAATAAAATAGGAAAAATGGATAATTTTCAGGGTAAAAATTATGGTCAGTAATGTTTCGTCAAAAGATGAAGTCGAAAGTGGAAAATGCAAAAATAAAATCAAAAATGCCTGACGTAATTTAAAATTTTGATTTCAAAATGAAAGGACAGATTGGAAAAAATAAAAAGTGTAAAAGGGTTTGAACCCTTACAAGTATTCCTTAAAACTCTTCTCAGAGTCACTTTACACAGTCGTTGATTCATCTCTAAGGAGTGTTATTGAGGAGTCGTGTTTGTACCGATAAATTTTACAAACGGCACGAAGATGTACTTATATGTTACTCTTAGTACGAGGAAGGCTATTTGATGAGTTCTGTCATCATAGAGATGAGGTTTCGAAAATGGTGTGTGTGCATTTACATCATGCTATTAAATTTTATACTATTTTTAATGCACTAACCCGTGCTAAGGACAATTTTAAAAACATATTTAGAGGCTAAAAATTCCACCCATGCCGGGATTCGAACCCGCGACCTCTGGCTATCCGTGCCAGCCCTCTTCCAACTGAGCTAATGGGTGACTTACCAGCATCAGTAAAATTTCGAACCTCTTTACACTATTCTCTGTCGCTGCCTGTACGTAATACACAGCACTCAACAAGAACTCCCAGCATCGGGATTATGTGCATTACCCCCTATGATAGCACTAGTATAGCCTGACGACGACGACGACGACTCAACAAGAATCAGGATAGTCTTCTGTAACAGCCACATCCCTGATGCCAGGAAAGTATCGAATTTCAAGTGAAAAATCAAAGTTAGAAGAAGCAGCTGGAGGTGACTTTAATGTTAATAGGACTCGGCTCTCGCCCATGTCACTTGCGCCCTTTGAATATTTTAGGAGACTCGCTGAACTGAGTTGGAACTTCGATATACAGAGGGTGGCCATGCATTTTGGAGAAGGCTAGCGGACACAAACTGAGGCAGTAATTTATTTTGTTCTTGTTTCAGTTACATGTTTTTAAGCACTATAAAATTAAAAATATTTGTGTTGTGTCCTATGCTAACCGGGTGTGATGTAAAATTAGAAGCAGCTTTTATCTAGGGTTAGATTAGATTAATAGTGTAAACGTCTACGTAACTAGAGCTACTCAAAAAAAAGTAGCGTTGTACGTCTACGTAACTATAGTTACTTCGCGGACTGGCGTCAGTAAAATCGATTTTTTTGAATGAAAACTTTCAAATAACTTCTCGAATCGGCTGTTACAATAATCTGTGGTAAATTATTCGTTCAATTGATGCTTGATGTCATAGCCAAGTCTCCGAATAAAAAAAAAGCTTCGGTGTCAAAACAAAATCAGTTCGTATCTACTAAGTGAGGTGACTTCAATCTGCTTTTAAAATGTAAGTTTTCATTATTTTTCAATGTATTATATATCAAAATAATTGTAAGGATTTGCACTTTATGATTAAATACAAAAAAAACTGAATTGTGTTACATACAACGACAGATTGACATTTTCAATTACCGCCGCGTCACGCCATGTTTCCACAATTGATTTCATTTATTCTATTGAATTTAATTATAAAATGTTACTTGGAGCCGTAATTTTTACTTTATCTGTTAGTGCATTTCATAAGCTATTCGGAAGTATACTTTATTTTGTGGTAGCTGCAGCAGTTCTATAGTTATTACAGTTTTTCTAACAATGGTACTGTGCAAAAATGTGCAAAAAAATCGCAAAAAATGTAATTCGCGAGCGCGGGCGGTTAAGGTTTCCGTGGCCGCGCGACCTGGACGTTTAAGTGGCTATTTGAAAAAAAGAAAGGAAGAAATTTATTATAGCAACAAGACACATCACAAAACAGATAATAATTGATAAAATATAAGCATAATATTGCATATCATAATATATAACTGGCGGTTTTATCACTAAAAGCGACCACGTCCATACAATTTTCGTAAGAATGTGTCTGATACAAGGGTTATCGAGAAAAAACTTTCTTGATACAAATGTAGGCATCATGTACGCCACTAATGCATATTTTGAGTTATGAATTATTCTATCATATTTCTATTTATTTGGATATTTATTTGTCTGTAAAAATACAAATTAATTTTAATTATAGTTAGCAAAACGCGCCCTGCCCTGTTTGTACGACAAAAAAACATAGAACCAGTTAAATTAATAAAATTATAATAAGAGTATTAAAATACTTAACAAGAATTAATAACGACTGTACTGGATTGGACAGTGGTTTCAACCAAATACCAGTTCCTTGTTTGTATTGACAACCTTGAAAAGCAAGATAGCCGAATTGGTTGCCAACCTCCGATAGGAGACGGCACATGAAGAGGAAGTTTTGGATATACTTCATCCTCCTGACCCCTAATAAATAATACTCAAATTCTACCATGGATCTAAAAAAAAATTGTTAAAATTTAAATTTCGATACTTGACCTGTAATAGTTGGTACATTAAGTACATTGGGTTTTGTGAATTAAGAAAGTTACAGGTTTTGTCCTATGTACTGGACGCCAGGTCTTAGGAGGATAAAGAATTTGCAGAAGCTCCTAAACACGAAGTCCATGGTCACACTAATAATACAGAGAGTTCTGAAAGGCGAGGTGTGCGCATAGTCCTTAAAAGTTATCTACCGCCATTTACTCGGCGCGTTCGACTGAGTTCATACACTTTCATTGGCTCACCGTTTATGGACTCTTTGAAATCCCTCACGTAAGTGAGTATTTTTTAAGATATTACCCAAAAAAAATCAATCAGGTGGGTTCAGACGAGTCACTTCACTTCACTTTTACTATATAGGTCTATTCTGAGTCTGTGTAAGCGGTGGTAGTTCAGTTGTTAGAACAATGAACGCACAAGCGAGAGACCCAGGTTCGATACTCATTGCGGGCCTGTACCAATGACTTTGTTTAATTTCAAAGTCACGTACATTTGTGAATTTGCAGTCGCAATACCTCACGCTTACCACACAATGAGGAAATACGGGCTTTGGTTGGCTCCGCTATACCTTCCTGACTAAGCTGTCAGGAAGGTATAGGTGCTGGGCAAGCCTACACCGTTTAAAAACCTAGTCCCGGGCAATGCAGCATCAGAGTGGTCCCATCACCAATCTAGTGTGAGTGAAGATGCCACTGGACGCTGCATAAATCATCTCATTACGTAGATGCAGAGGCCTAAGCTATTCTGAGCAAGAAACTAGGATAACGTATGCAATAAGCTTCTCATCTTAATACCGGGAGCATATGCAGCTGTGTCTAATAAATATTAATGAAACCAGAGAGGTATGTTAGGATTGTTGCAGGTAGCAAAATTGTGACTCTGCTTAGTCGTCTGATATACAGCTGTAAGTATCATGTGCATCCAATCCACAATGCCACGCCACTTCTTCTACAGTCCAAATTCTTGTAATGCATTGTGGTCATTTCGTTGATGTTTCAAGTCTACCCGCGCACATACATCGAACCTTCTAGGTATGAAAAAGCACCCCACGAGACCCGATCATGTGTCTGTCATAAAGCACTAATAAAATCAAGGCCCAGGCCTTTGCTGTCTCATGCAGCCGCTCCCAGCAATCGGCATCAAATCAGTCCAGTACGCTGTGGGGGTTCTATGCTGCCTCTTCCGATTCCCGGTTTTTAACAGAGATCCTCTTTTATTCCACAAGTTATCAGCTCGTCATCATCATCGTTAACCCATTATGGCACCACCGAGAGGCACGGGTCTTTTCCCTGAGAAAGGTATAGGCCATACTCCACCACGAGGCCAAGTTCGGATTGGCTTGCGAGACGGAGCCGATCTCTCTCTTACTTCGAGTTTTTAGCTCGTTATATAATTTTGTATATATGTTAGGTCAATTGCTTTAACACGTTAGCAAATTTGTCTGGTTCTAATAATCCATAAATACTGGGAGTTTTCAGTTGTTGTCCGTAAAATTGATGAAAAAATAATATAATTGATATTGTTGTATTTGTTGACTTTTTTTATGTTACAAAATCGATACGAAGGCGTCACATATATCGGACATTAAACAGAATGTAACTTCTATTCTTTGAGTTAAATTTCCGATTTCTAATTTCTAGTTTACCTATTTTCATATTATTGATTGATTGATTGATTGATTGATTAACAATTTATTTACAAAAGACACACACACGTATACAAAGTGAAGCCATAAGAATCTGGTTACAAGTCACAGCACGGAGAAATAATAAACAAACAAAACAGTAGCATTGGTACATGAAAAGCGAAACACACAGACAACTAGCCATACACAGTACGGCAATGTACCCGGGCAATGTACTGGACTAAGAGTGACCAACGTAGGTGTGGCAAACGTAAATGGGCTCCGACTCAGCATTGTGCTGGAAGTTCGGAAAAAAACTTCAGCGCTGATATTCTGCCGGTACCCGGAATGTGAATTCTCTGAAATGAAGTGTCAATTTCTTCCTATACCTACACACATGTTTGTGTGTTAATATTCCTCCAACTAAATTCCTAGGCAGCCAAAATGAGCAGCCTTTCAAAACCATTGTGTCGCTGGCAAAACTAACACGAGCGTCGCGTGCGGCAGCTGCCTTCAACGTTCGCGCATCAGTTAACAGAGCATGAGTACCGCATGAACAGAGTGGAGGGACTACTCGCAAAAGACATGCATGATAATTAAAAACTGATCCCACAAGGCTCATATAGGATAACCTCACGCCCGTATCCCTGAGAAATAGGCAGAGACCAAGGATTTTGCCATTTGCCACGATCCCGACAGATCAACTTGGCTCTATGACCGTTCATCGATGAAAGTGAGAAATCTACGAAACTTTTGACAAACGAGGGCAAAAAATATTGCTTTAAAGTATGACTTGGAAAAATATTATGCTTGACCCTTTTTTGGGGTTTCGTACCTAAAACGCAGAAAACGTAGCCCTTGTATTTCCGTCCATCCGTTCATCTGCCCGTCTAACATTTTGTCCATCTATCCTTCTGTCTGTCAAGACCCTCTATTTCGGAAACGCGTCGAGTTATCAAAATGAAATTGAAACAGTGTACTTGTTTATGTACGTTTGTCTTATAATGTTGTGAGAAAATAAAACTTTTACGTTGACACAAATAAAGTCACGGTTGGACACTAAAAGGAATCAAAATTTCTAGGGTACTTCCGTTGACCAACAACTATGAAATTTGTGTTACGATATATTTGTATACGACAAATACAGGAATATAACTGAAAACCATAGATTTGTAATTAAATAATTTAAAACGGGGTCTTAAAAGTTCGGGTAAACCACGGAAAAACTGTGAGACGCGATTCCTAAACTATTTATTATATGGAAGTATCTACTAATAAATATGTATTTGTATGGACCCTCGGTACACGAGTAAGACTCGCACTTGGGCAGTTTTTTTATTTATTATCTGCACAACTTAAGTGATTATTTATTTTTCGTGACTTATCTAAACAGATGCGTGTGTTTTGTTTCATATTTATTTTTGTTTGTACTCATGTGTTTCTTATGTTGAAAATAAACACCATTATCTAACTATCTGTCCTATGTAGCTTTTTGGGAATGTTTGGAACTTGTAAACCCTTTTTCTATACTCTAAATAAAATATATTTCTATGTTATTTACCAAAGTAATGTACAGTCAACACCTAATTACTTCTACTTTAATGTAACCAAGTAACGTATGTAAATGTAAAGTATGAGATGTTGTCGACTGTGCGTGATATAATTAAAAAAATAAGTCCTCTTAATATCAGCTTAAAGACAATGAACCAAGTCTCTCACTGCATCGCTTATCACTGCACCTTGATAACAAGGTCAACGTATGGAGTCAAACGGTTACACTGATTAAGTATATTACTTGACTATGACACAGCACTATCCACTGTCTATTTTGTATATTACTTGAATCGAACACACGACATTCGGCATGCGTGATACCGCTATACCAATAAGGCATTAGCTGTGCAATATGGTCTGCAATATAGTATACACGTGTATTCTTAGCAATCAATATTTTATGGCACTGCCCCCTTCCATTATCCACGTAACCCAAGGTTAGCTGGTATAAAATACTTATTAGTATTAAGCTCGCCTTTGTACAAACCCCCTTTTTTGTTCAATAAAGAAAATTTTTTATACTATTTTTATTTTTAATGCACTAAAAATAAAAATAGTATTTTTTTAATAATAAATTTAAATTTTTATTTTTAATGCACCCGCGACCTCTGGCTATCCGTGCCAGCGCTCTATCCAACTCAGTTGGATAGAGGTCGCGGGTTCGAATCACGGCATGGGTGGAATTTTTAGCCTCTAAATAGGTTTTAGAATATTTTTTTTTTAAAAATACAACTCTCATTATAAGGCGACTGTTACAGTGGTTTAGCGGTGTTGCGCTAGATTACCAAAGCTAAGCTCGTGGGTTCCTTTCCCAGTGGAGAGTGCTATACTACAAAATAAAGATATTTATTTCCTGAAGAGATATTTGCGTGCATAGAAAATTCTTGCCTTACTTAAGTTTGGGATGTCCTTGCATGGTACCATACCGTAAGGTATCCTAGTTTAGGACCACTGGTTAGGATTACTTTGTGTGGAATTTATTGTAAAAGTCAAAGTAAGTAGACCCCTTCATGCAGCTCGGCAAGACAAGGATGTTTTACAAAAATATGTTCCTCGTATGCAGATTATTCTTTTCTTATATGATATAAACGAAAAATATATATAATGATTAAGAGCTACTATTTTTAATGTATGAGTAGTTTTCTACACAAATAATATTTTTTTTATTCAATTGAGAATTTCACCAAATGTATATTTAAGTATCGTTCTTTCCTGTTTCGTTGTGCAGTAGCTATATCACTCGTTAACATTTAAGGAAAAACATCGTGAGTAAACCTGAGTGTCTGAGGTGTTATTAATGCTTAATTACGCGGTGGGCCCGTAATTAAGCCTATACTGTCTCTCTTAGAGAAGGCCAGTCCCTGCAGTGGCCCGTTTATAGGCTACATTTATTTACATCGCTCTTAGCAATAAGCCCGCTAATTGTATAACATTACTTAGTAGGTGCTGGCTGTCATGTAATGGCAGTCGTTAAGCCATGTCAGAACCCCCATGGGCGGCATGATAACTGCTGACAGTAAGACCCGCCACTGTCTTAAAACCCTCCACCAACCCGGACTTGGCCCCCGTGGTGGAGTATGGCCTAATCTTCCTGCGATGCAGGAAGAGACCCGTGCACCAACAGTGGGGACATAACAAGGGTTGATATCGACTTAGATTTAAGAAATCATGGTTGTAATATTTTTTTGGAAGTGCAATAAAGTGTTCTCTATCTATTTATCTACATATAAAAACATCATACTGTCTTTTCGATTTGTTTGAAGTACATGTTACATGCCTCGTATTTAGGCAATTTCACACTTCAGAACCGAAAAACTCTGCGAAAAACTGCAGTCAGATGCTGGATGCGGCTAGCTGAAGACAGGGCGCTATGGCGCTCATTAGGGGAGGGCTATGTCCAGCAGTAGACTAGTATAGCCTGACGACGACGACGACACTTCAGAACCAGCGGAGTTTTTTTGGTCGATCTATTTTCCGACGTATAGAAAATCTTACTAAACACAACAAGGTGATTGTCTCAAAAAAAATATATTGTCCATGATGGGGAAATAATTGCACATAACACTAATCACACTACCACTCTATTTCACACATCACATTTCACACTAATATTATAAAGGTGAAAGTTTGTGAGTGTGTATGTGTGCTACTTCTTCACGTCTAAACGCCTGGAGCGATTTTAGTAAAATTCGGAGTGGAGTTAGCTGACACCTTGGATTAACACACAGGCTACGTTTTGCCCGGGAAAATATATTATTCCCGTGGGAAAATCGATTAAGCCGAGGGGCACAGATAGTTCCACCATAAATATTAATCGCTTCTCAAACGGAGTATTTGCCAACTTAAATTTTTCCGCAGACAGCCGTTATTTTCTATTTCATCTGGACAAACCACTACGTTTTTTTTTCTACAACAAAGGCCATAAATACTTTCGCTGTCATAACTCACGGTCCGCAGCAGAAATGCAAGGCATCGTGTGTTCTGGACTATTTTAATAAAGACCCGAGAAGTTTTAAAACAATGCTGCTAGCCACGCTCCGTTCATTTAGACGCACAAAACAGTATTGCGGACATAAATTACAAATATGAAATGACAAAAACATTCAATTCAATCCATAACACTAATACATGTGCATAAAGCATGATATAGTAGATTGTTAACCGAGGGTCGAAAGACTGAATTCCCGAGGTATTTAGACGCCCGAGCGCAGCGAGGGCGGCTTTAGTTCGAGAAGGAATTGTTTCTTTTACCCGTGTTAAACACTCTACTTAACATTTTGAATATGAGAAAAATAAAAACTCTTTTTTAATATTCAAATCTTAGCATAAAAGATTATTACCTTTTTTTTATTCCGTCACAGATTAGTATCCCGCCAATTTATGCCGACTTTTTAAAACTCACGGCGTAAATTGTTGCGGCTTATTCCGCTCAAAGAAGTTTGCGCTAAGTTCACGCTGGCTGTTTAGAAACTCACATGGCCGCAGCATTTTTTAAATTAGTTTTTTTTTAAGTTCATTCCATTTGAATGAGTTTTTCCCTCTCTATGGAGGGAAGCAGCATTTTCCACCCAATTATCAGATCAAAGCAACTTTCCGAGTATCAGAAATAAAACAATATTTTTTTATAAAAAATTACGAAAAACAGTTAGAAGAAATAAAAAAAAATACATTGAAATCGATTAAATTACATCGGAGGCAAGGATATTTGCCATTTTGAATTAAAGCATGCGAGTGAGTCCTGATAGATGTCAGGCACACTCTCTGGATTACTCATAATAATGTTGCTGTGAGAAGAACACGTTCAGTGCATGGATGGGTAAACCGTCCATGACTTACGCTAGTGGCATTTTTGCGAGCGATTCCGTGCTTTGCAGAGCACGTTAAACAGTTGGTGCCGGCTGCCGCCGATAGATGGTAGTCGTTAAGCCAAGTTTTAGGGCGGCTTGAAAACTTCTGACAATAAGACCAGCCACTAGTCTTGCAAGCCTCCACCAATCCGGACTTGGCCCCCGTGGTGGAGTATCGCCTACACCTTCCTCAGGGGAGAGACCCGTGCCCCTCGGTGGGGACATAATGGGTTGATGATGATGAAGAAGAACACAATCGGGTGGTTAGCTGTTATATTTAGCCGGTAATTCGGGATTGTTTGGGTGACAGTTTATGTCATTAATATATGGAAGCGGGACCAGGAGATCTATTTTTGAATCACTCGTATGAAATTGTATCGTCGAATGCGACGTAAGTCACACTCGTCTTCTAAGTCGCATGATCTCGTTTTTCCGTATTTTTAAATCCAAATATCCATTAAGGATTAGATATTCTTCAAAATTCATTTTCTACACTGAATATCGCAATATTTACAATCTACATCAGGAGCAAATTCACATTTATCGCTAGGTAGGTATCTGTGCGCCATTCGTTGCAGTCGAGTGATTCAAAAATACGGAATTTCGTATGTCGAACGAAAATCAGTAGAAATCGAGCGCTCGACGCGAGACGAGTGATTCAAAAATAGAGCTCCTGGTCGATCGATCTGCTGACGATCTGCGAAAAACTGCTGGCAGGCGCTGGATGCGGCAAGCCGAAGACAGGGCGCTATGGCTCTGAATAGGGGAGGGCTATGTCCATCAGTGGACTACATAATATAGCCTGAAGAAGAAGAATATATGGAAGCGGTGATGATTGTTTTTCATATTTATTTATTGTTATGTTATAATGATATAATATTCCCCCACCATTATAAATTTCATATGCAATCTAGACATAAATGAGTGATTAGTACATTTTATGTTGGTACTCTCCGAAACTTGGGTTAGCTGGTAGCTATAATGCTAAGTAGCATTAGGCTCGCCTATGTGTAATTTATACTATTTTTAGTTTTAATGCACTAACCCGTGCTAAGGACAATTTGAAAAACCTATTTAGAGGGTAAAAATTCCACCCATGCCGAAATTCGAATATGTGTAATTTTTCTATGCAATAAAGAATTTTAATCATAATAACAATGATTTATAATTTAAAAACAATAATTCTTGTTTAAAAATAATTGAAAATGATTCTACTTAACTTACCAAATAAACTAAGGGCCAGTTTCTAAATTGAGATTTTTACTCAGTAAATAGTTAATTGTAATTCTTCGAATTTCTCAGACAAGCGCGTGACAGAACGTTACTTAGGTATTTACGTAGTAAAAATCTCAATTCAGAAACCGGGTATTAGTTTCGGTTTCTGCTCTTTTCTGGGAAATCCGAAGAGACAGCACTACAGTTAAATTCAAATGAAAAAAGCAAATTCTCAAATCAAAAATTGGTTCTAAGTACTGTACTACAAATTCGTTTCATTTGCAAAACAAATTCGACAATGACTAATTCTGGATAACAAATCTCGTGGAATAAGTGGATTAATCTAAGGAGTAGAATTATCACTGAATCACTTTAAAATTCACAAATCAACACCCTGCCTAATGGTGGTATTGTGAAAACACGTTTACGTATTATATTCTTTTAATATACTAACCCGTGCTAAGGACAATATTAACAACCTATTTAGAGGCTGAAAATTCCACCCATGCCGGGACTCGAACCCGCGACCACTGGCTAACGTATTCGTATATTTGGATAGATTAGACCAAGACTGAGATAGCAAATGTATGCATGAATAACTCGACCCAATATGGAATGAAAAGAAAAATATTTGACGCAGTCAATTACAAACCGTAGGAAACACTCACATTGCAAAACGATCGTCAGTTTCAGCAGCCACCACATTTCAAGGCCACAAGACGGTACGTCCCTTCAAAAACACAGTCGACAACAACATCCTATAGGAAACTAACACAACACTGAAACAAAACTTAACCCCAAAACGTACATGTTCTAGGAAACTCCGTAAACACGTAAACTCCGACTGCACTGCGCGCACAAAAATCACCGTTCAATCATTCCAAAAGCGAAATTATTTGCACTTATTCAAGGTGGTTTAACGAATGTAGCTGTGCGTAGTAACAGGTGGTGGTAAGAGGGTTGCTCGTGTGTAATGTCCGGAGTCCGTTTTAAAACTAAACAGACATCGGCGCAAGAGGCCGGGTGCCAAGCGAGGCATGTCGGAAGCGGTATTGTAGTCGGTTATTGGGTAATTGGAGATATTACTAGAATGGTGGCAAACGAGCGGGGTATTCTTTTGGTTTTTCTCGTGATGGGTCTAGATAGGATAGGAAATAGTATTTGCGGTCGACAAATGTTAATACGAGTTTTTGAAAAAAACTTTGATAAGGTTCAAAGTTGCTCGCAGCGCGCATTTAATTTTATGACAGCCATAATTGACACCGTGGATAAGAATTTATATTAAAATGAAGTGAAGCAAAACATTGGAGAAAGAATTTCTATAAATCTAGTAGAATATTTGGAAAAAAAATTAAAAATATGATTTATTCAAAAACTGTCACATCTTTTCAAAAGCTTAGTCTTAAACACGGACCAAAATAGGTCTTTGTTCCTTAGGAATGGTAAAGTGGAATTTGGATATTTCTACGAGAAGTTCCAATCACTAAAGATATCAATCACGAACATTGTATGACCGAGTACTTGGCTGTACGATAAGAAATCCGTGAGCAAGACAAATTAAAAAATATGCGAAAAAAATAAAAGACGCCCGAAATGGATTCCTGTGTCTTTGCTCGGATTGTTTACATACTAAAGTTCGGACTTTACTAAGTTTTAATAGAAAATTACTGTGTTTTGAAGCAGTGATAATAGGAGTATTCTATTAAATCCACTGAATAATGTATCGGACGCCAAATGTGTAGTACATTTATTTGTACCACATTTTTAGCGTCCATTCTATTCTTCTTCTTCTTCAGGATATATGTTAGTCCACTGTTGGACATAGCCCTCACTTAATTAGCGCCATAGCGTTTTGTCTTCAGCTTGCCGCATCCAGCATCTGCCGGCAGTTTTTCGCAGATCGTCATCCCACCTAGTCGGAGGGCGTCCTACACTACGTTTGCCGAGCCGCGGTATCCACTCAAGAACACGTTTACTCTAACGGTTGTCGGTTCTTTTACATACAAATATTGTTCTATTCTTATTCATCGAGGATAAAAGATGCCGAAAATCAACTAATGAAATCTTGAGGAGTTATTTGCACAAGGAGTTTGTATTGCAGGGAGTATTATGGTACCAGGAGGTTGTTCTTCCAGTTTCTTAGTGCAGGGTTGCCATGTATTATCAGGTTAATACCTAGACGTAGGTTGGAGAATTGAAATCACAACTTAATTGTTGTATGGCTGTTCCATAAGTAATGAGAATGAGGTAGCTTCCTTGCATAGAGAAAAAGTAAATACTGGCAGGCATCACAATTTTTTTTTGTCGACATGATACCTAAAATAAAATAAAAACGGTGCTGCTATTTTGTTTTTTCAATTAGAAGGTTCTTAATAGTATTTTGTCGTAACGATTGATCGAACTCCCGCTAGTGGCATATTTCCGAGCGCTTCCGTGTTTTGCAATGCACGTTAAGCCGTTGGTGCCAGTTATCATAGTAATGGCAGTCGTTAAGCCATGCCAGAGGCCTAATGGGTAGCTTGATAACCTCTGACAGTAAGGCCCGCCACTGTCTTACAATGTTCCACTAATCCGGACTTGACCCCCGTGGTGAAGTATGGCCTAACCTCCCTGCGATGCAGGAAGAGACCCGTGCTCCAGCAGTGGGGACATACGAGGGTTGATATCAGGAGTGATCGAAAATTTAATTTCACGCGGTATTAAACATTGATATTATTTGATTACCGCGAGAACTTAAATTTTCTTGAAGATTTTTACTACGAGTAAATTAACACTAGATGGCTACACGTGACTCTACTCTCCTTTAACTCTTTTCAGAATTCGTCGCAAAAGGAGTTTTGTGTCGAGTATTTTTGAAAGGAGGTTGTACAGAATTGAGATATAGGCCAAAAAAGTTATCAAAAGTGCTGTTAATGTTCACTTTTATCAGTGAATAAAATAAGATTTTTAGAGGAATTGTAGGTATAAAGATTTTTTTCAGAAATATTCTCGAAGATTTTAATACCTATGCTTTAATTAGGGTATGGGCAGGCGTCCGTCACTCGCTCAAGGTCACGCGTTATATACCTGCCGCCCAGCGTATCGTCCACGATACAACCGACAAAGGGCCGCTACGCCCGCCTGAGCGCTCTCACCGCACGATTCCCGCGTTTACTACTCGAAATGCCGAAACCACTTAATTATTGTGCAGTGGATGGGTGTAAAGGTAAAAAAACAAATGAAGAATTATCATTTTTTTCACTGCCGAAAGACGAAGAAAGGTAAGTAGTACATATTTGAAATCTTATATTTATATCTTTAAATATAAGGTAGGTCTAGGTACTATAAAAGTAAAATAAGCAAAGGTAACTGCTTTTTTTCGTTGAGTTATTAATTTTGATTCTAAATAACCACATCCGTTCTAACATTATTATGGGTAAGTGTCTCTGTCTGTCACGTTTTCACGGCTGCACTGCGCTATACCGAAAATTTTAAAAATGCACAACAATCATAGTCGTAATATGATGGAAAATGACAAAAATAACAATTTTATAATAGTTCGCTAATAATATATAATAGCAACTGCTAAAAGTCGTGGAGTCGTGAATAAAAATAAATGCACGACAAAGATGGGCAATTACCATCGATAAAATATTACTACTTTTGGAATATTTTATCTTACCCATCTTTTTCGTGTATGTATTTGTTTTTAATGTTAATTTAGAATCATGGCTTTTTAGTGTTTCGTAGTAAGCATTAGAAACAAAACATGGACAACAAACATGGAAGTCAAATATTTATGTATTTTACGAATTCAAACCAATATAATGTGGTCGATTCTGACCGCCACGCCCAATCCAAAAACTAAAATCAGTTCTGTCTGTCCCCTCCTTCTTAGATATAGAGGGACAAATAGAACCCATTCCAATTTCAGAATTAAACGTGGCGGTCAAAATCGCCCACAATGACAAAAAATTAAGTTTGATACCTTAATGTTTGCTTTTCAGATCAATTGGCTTGAGATAATAGGGAGGCCTGATCTACCTACCAACAACTCAAACAAAGCCAGCTTGTCATTTTATGTTACAAATTTTTACAAATAAATAAATATGGTTATTTTACACATTCGTTTTATTACAGCAATAATCATCTGCCACAAAAGATATGCGCTAGTCCCACTGCTGGTACATTTAAGAAGCGGTTGAAAGAGCATTATCTATCTCTGTCATAACATTGAGCTATATATTTATGTATTTATTTTTAGTTTACGTAGTTTATTTCTTTCTTTCATAGTTAGGTAGGTTATTCAATATTTACGTAGTATAATTTGTACACGTATATAGACCCGCTTTTTACTGCTTCTCCGACTCTCTAAGGTTTGCTGGAAGAAATCTCTTTCAGAGATAAGCTCGCCTTTGTACATGTTATTTCTTATGTAATGTCCTGTTAAATGTTTCGCGTGCAACAAAGTATAATTAATCTAATCATCATAGGTATGTACAACCCTAGCGCATTCGTACGATGACGCGCTTGCACGTGAGTTGCACGGTGGGCAACACAATCTCGACTCTTTGAGCGGTACTTATGATATATTTCTCCTCGCTGTGAACAGTAGTTATTATTATTAAAATTTTGTAGGCTATTATAGCGTAGGTATTTTCACTTTATGTATGGGAGTGATGTATCTGTTACGTAGTAACTATTATCTAATCTGTGGTATGGGTATGCTTTGGTAGCTTTATAAAGTAGAAGATATAGTTGAATGTTCTTTTCACAAAAATATTATTCTTATGTCACAACGACATACTAATCAGATAGAGTGGAGGTAGCGGAGCGGTGTAGAACGCCGGCTTCTCAATCGGGAGGTCGTGGGTTCGAACCCCGGCATGTACCAATGACTTTATTTTCTAAGTTATGTACATTTGTGAAATTATAGTAGCAATACTACTCGCTGACGGTGAAGGAAAATATCGTAAGGAAACCCTAGTGTCTAAGGTGTTAGCGTACCTCAGCGCTTGCTACGTACAATGGCCCAACTATGAGTTGTTGTTTTTATATAAGTTCTGTTACTGTAATTTCTGTGTACAATAAATAATATTCTATCTTCTATCTATCTATGTGGCTAAGTGCGGAAATCTCAGGTCTAACTAACATACTAATTAGATTGGTTTTCTGCAGCCTTTAAACGTTCCACTGCAGGGCACTGGCTTTCTCTCAGAGAGAGAGAGAGAAGAGAGAGAGGCTTAGTTACTGAGCGTGCCCACCGCTGAGTGGAAATTTCAAGCGGCCTTGAACCCCTCAGACACTAAGGTTTCCTCACTGTGTTTTCCTTTACAGTTAGCGTGATAACCAGATAACCAAATACGCAAGTCTTTTTCAGTGGTAGCGGTAGTAAACCACATGAACCCCTTAATTACTTATTGTTAGCTACGGGTGGACTGTATAAGAAAACTGAAGAGAAACTAAGGAAAACGCTAATAATAGATGTAATGGAAAATGTAGACAAGAAAATGGTACGAGACAGTGTGGTTGACAAATATGACAGTAAAGACATAGAATAGTAAAAAGGAGGCGAAACTGTCCGCAACAACTTATACATGTAACAAATATTGAGCCATGTCGGCTGATGCCAGCAGTTGATATGAGAAGCGATTAACTTGGCGTATGGACAGGAACTGTGGAAGTTACACCGATGAATTATTCATGAAATAATGCCTTAAGTAATGTCTTAGAGATAGTAAAGTGACAAATAACAATCGCACACGTCTTGTTCACGTATTTGTATTGTGTTTGACTGTCTCGTTGGTGTAGCGGTTAACATGCTGACTACCAAGACAGGGTTCGTGGGTTCAGTCATACTAGAAGCCGCCGCACTTGATCTGTGCTGATGACATTGTGCTAATGGTGTATAACCACGTTTATATGGGCTTGGCTGGTTACCATATTATAGGGTATCCTAGTTTGTGGTTTTATCCTAGGACAAGTGATTGTGTTGCGTGGAAATTATATTGGTAATATTTTTGAGATTGCTATCTGACCCGGTAAACCTTTATTTTGATAGGTGTAAGAATAGGTATTATGGACCTATTTTCAAAACTAACAAATGCACAAAAAAATCATAAAAACCGGTAAAACCGTTTCGACTTTACTGTCAAAACACGGTGACAAACGGTAAAATCGAAACGGTTTTACCGTTTGTCACCGTGTTTTGATAAGAAACATGGTGACACGAGATTTTTATGTATTACACAAACTGTCCCAGCAACCTTGGTACCGCCATAGAATCCGTTCATATGTTACCATAGTAATACAATAAATATTACTATGGTAACACATAAAATGTCTTACAATAAATGAATGTTAGGTTAGTTCAGGATTTTATTGTACGTAACATAGAAAACAAAGTTATTGGTTTATACCCGGGGTTCGAACCCACTATCTATGGAACTCCAACCACGCTAGTACCTTAAAAAAAAAGTAAAAAAAGTATATAAATTTATAAAATATCTATAAACACGCAACATAATTACTTGTTTTGCTTCAGAAAGATGCTTGACAGGGGGACGTATATAGGCTGTCTTATGATTTATTATATTTATATAAATATTTATTTACTTTTGTAAGCATTACACATTGTTAACTTTATTCCAGATTCACTTATTCGATTTTTGTCAGAAGAGTCCGACCATGCGCACTCGTCCGCAGTCAGAGACAAGCTACCGACGCGACGACGCGAGCTCCATCTCTACTCACCACAATTTAAGCTCTGCAGATTAGAGCGGAACCCTGGTTGGACTCTTCCGATAAAAAAGTGAGTAAATCTATACGGAGTTGAGCTGAAAATTGTAGATGTTTAGTTATCATAAGACGAAGTTTCAGTTTTTAATTTTTTTTATTTTGTGTAAATGGGTAAATATTTACTATCGGCATTGAATTTCAAATTCAATGCTATCGGCAAGCTAATCGATCCGTAGATTTTTTTTATAGAAAATGTTGTTAGAGATAAATACGTGTTTTGATAAATATAAAAACTAATATATAAGAAAGAATAAATAAAAGGGTGTAAAAATAATAATTACATAAACGTAATACCATTTTAGGATCTGTAGATAAAAATAAGTAGTTTCTAAAATTTCCCAAGAGATGGCGTTGTGTCGGTTTATATCCCTCTCTATACGATACTGCATGGCAGTGTGCATATTTCTTTTTGAATGTATAAAAGCATAATTTGTAATAAGTATTGTTAGTGCGCCCTCCTCGGCCTCGAGGGGGGTCGCTCCCGATGTGGGTTTAGGGGTCTCTAGGACCAAAACCAGTCCCAAGGTGGTGTTTAGTGGGTAGGCGCACTTCTTGTGAGTCCCACATTGGCAGCACGGCCGGGTCCGTGCTGTTATGCATGAGCATTCACCACCTCCCTCCCCCGTGTCCTCCGGAGGGTGCCCTTTATAGGGTTAAAAAAAAAAAAAAAAAAAAGTATTGTTAGCTATCCAATAAACCCTTGTGTACCTACTTTTGGTTTCATTACCAGTACACCCTCGATACGACCTAAAGATCTAGAGTTTGAACATGGTCCTTCGAGCCGGATAGGTTCTTAGCTCAGACCTAGACCGGAAGTCGTCCTACGGGTGACGCAGTTTTGGGAGGATTCGGAGAAGGCCAAATTCCCTGGTACCAAGATACAGGGAGCAGACCAGCTACGTGGGCGGAGCTGCTGCATCAGGAGTTCAGGCTTAGTGGTGAATCCAGCTGTGGACTTCGGGACTGGCGCTGATGAGGAGGCGCAGTCAGGTTCCTGGGATCTGATGGTTCAGGACATGGTGATGACGACAGGATTCGTTACGACGAGTGAGTGAAGACAACGAACTGTGAGTGATTTAATTTGTTTGCTGAGGAATTTTGAACCTTATTTCGTTTGGAAAATTAACTTTGAAATTTACCGGATTGTGAAGAAAGAAATTCATACAAAGACTTGGACTTAGAAAATTAAATAGATTTAGTGAGTAGTGAATTATACTAAGTTAAAAATAGTCTAAATTTAAGGAAAAGTGGTTCCGACGGGGAACCTATGCCCCATTTTTGTCAGAGTTATTTATTTTTAAACACTTGTAAAATTTTGCGGTTGAACTTTTTATACTTGTAAAATTTTAACGGTTCATCTGGGACTTAATATATTTGGGTGAAAAATATTTTGATTGTTCAATTTTAAGTTTTATTTGCATGTTAGTTTATTATACATTGTTGGTTTTTTCGGATATTTATTTTACATTGTTGGATTTGTTTACACTTGTTTTATTTTGGTAAATTGTTGACGTCTTCGTCAATTTACTTAGTTAAAATGGATTCTGAATTGAATTTGCAAATGGACAATTACGATAAAATAGTTAAAGCGTTTAAACCCTATAAGAAGTCGCCAAAGGATCGCATTAGTGAACCTTATTGTCAAACCAGATTAGAGTCCTTAGAAGCATTGTGGGTCTCATTTACAACAACGCATCAAAAGTTGGTTAAAAACTATGGGGCACTTCTAAGGGATCATGATTATACCAAAGTTGATGTTTATGAGCAGGCAGAGGAAGTGTATACTGAATATAAAACAGAGCTAAAGTCAAAGTTAAATGCTTACAACATGCATAAGGAACAGCGATCGAAAAGTGGGGAACGCATAGTTAAAACCGATCCTAATGCGGAATCATTTAAATTACCTAAAATCGTGATTCCTACCTTTTCGGGAAAGTACACGGAGTGGATTACTTTCAGAGATTTATTTCTTTCTTTGATCCATAATAATGCGAAATTAGACAATGTCCAAAAGATGCACTATCTAAAAAGTTCTTTGACTGGGGAAGCTGAACAGCTCCTCAGACAGATCCCTATTTGCGATGCTAATTATACTAGATGTTGGGATCAATTAAAATCTAGATATGATAATAAAAGGTATATATCACATTTCATTTTGAAGAGACTGCTTAGCCAGAAAAATATAAACGCAGAGTCTTCAATTGCATTAAAAGAATTAATCGACACAACAAATGATTGCTTGAGTGGGTTAAATAATTTGGGGATCAATACAACTAATTGGGATATAATTGTAATCCACATTTTGTGTTTAAAGTTAGACGTTGAGTCTCGAAAACAATGGGAGTTTAATATAACTGAAAGTACATCAACAGAAGAAATTCCTACATATGAACAGTTTAAGGATTTCCTAACTAAAAGGTACAGAGCACTTGAGTTTTTGGATACAAGGGCAGGGTCAAGTAAATCAGTAAATGTAAACAGTAATGCGAGTCAGAACAATAGTTTTGCTAAGCTTACGGCCCTACATTTGATTAAAACACAGTGTGAATTTTGCTCTGAACCTCATAAGCTGTATACTTGTAAACAGTTTTCGAATCAAAATGTCGACCAACGTCGTAATTTCGTCCAGGCAAATGGATTGTGTTATAGTTGTTTAGGAAACAACCATGGGGCAAAGGCTTGTCGTACTAACTTCAGATGTAAGTTATGTCATCGTCGTCACCACACTCTCCTTCATCCTACGGGAAATGAAATTTGTCGAACAAATAATATGGTTAAGGTTGTATCAGATGGGAAGGATAGCTCATCAAAGGGTTTTGGGCCTAACAATGAGGCAGGTAAAGCTGAAAATAACGCTTCAGCTTTTGTGGCATGCAATTTATCGACAGGAAAGGTGAAACAGGTGTTGCTAGCAACGGCGCTAGTGAATGCCGAGTCGAAAAATGGAGAAAATCATCTATTGCGAGCGTTGTTAGATCAGGGTTCACAGGGAAATTTTGTGACTGAATCCGCGGTCAATGACTTGAAATTAAAAAGGACCCCTATTAAAGGAATCATTTCAGGGGTAGGTGGAGACAATGGTCTTATCTCCAAGGCAATGGTAACGTTGAAACTAAAATCAAAGAATAATCCACATGCGATTATTACTGTGCAGGCGTATGTTCTGAAGTCGATAACTACCTTATTGCCAAACAGAAAGGTAGAAAATATCGATTTCTCAAACTTTGAGGGCATTGAGTTAGCAGATCCGGAATACCACCGACCTAATAAAATCGATTTGTTATTGGGTGCGGAGGTATATGGTCAAGTGATACAGGACGGGATGCTAAAAGCTCCAAGCGGTTCACTTGTAGCTCAATCCACTAGTTTCGGTTGGATTCTGTCTGGCACAGTAGGATCACCAGTTAATGTAACTGGAAGAGTAGTGGCTTTACACTGTCATGTACAAGATGACAATGAGATTCTCAAGAAATTTTGGGAAATTGAGACAGGGATAGGATTAACAAAGGAACAGTCTTATACAGAGGAAGAGAAAAAATGTGAAGAGATTTATGTTAAGACAACGACAAGAGATTCAGAAGGAAGGTACATAGTCAGATTGCCTTTTAAAACAGAAGATCCAGATTGTAAAAGAGGAGAAACTAGGACAATAGCGGAAAAGAGATTATTGGGATTAGAGAGAAGATTCGAGAAAAATGAAAACTTTAAAAACAATTACCAAAAAGGGATAAATGAATATTTACAAAATGGGCACATGGTAGAAGTCGAAAGTCCTGATAGCAAACGTGATACGTCAGTCTATTTACCTCACCACGCCGTGATTCGTGAGGACAAAGATACAACGAAATTGCGGATTGTATTCAATGCTTCACAGCGTGGCAGAAATGGAAAGTCACTTAATGATGACTTGTTAGTTGGCCCAACCATCCAACCTGATTTGAGGCACCTAATACTGCAGTGGAGATTGTCGCAAATCTGTCTGAGTGCTGACATTGTCAAAATGTACCTGCAGATCAAGGTACATGAAGATGACACAGATTTCCAAAGATTACTGTGGAGAGATATAAAAACGGGTAAAATAAAAGATCTGAAATTGTTGACAATTACTTTTGGAGAAGCGTCGGCTCCATTCCTAGCAGTACGATCGTTGCAACAAGTTGCGATTGATGAAGGCGCTAAATACCCCGTAGCAGCTGAAATAGTGCCGAAAAAATTTTATATGGATGATTTGATGTGTGGATGTGATACTGCGGAAGAAGGTTTGGAAATTTATAAACAGATGAAAGGGTTACTAAGGAAAGGTGGGTTCGGACTACAAAAATGGACAACTAATGATGAAAGTTTGCTAAAAAGGATTGAAAAAATGGAGAATGAAGATGTGGAAAGGAAAGGAAATGGAAAAATAAAGGATGGGATACATATAAAATTAGATGAGATGATTAAAATTCTTGGACTTACCTGGGAAAGATGCGCTGATAATTTTTCCTACAAAGTTAATCTTCCCGTGGTGCAACTGCCGATTACTAAAAGGAAAATATTGGCCGACATTTCACGACTGTTTGATCCATTAGGCTGGATCACCCCAAGTATTATTGTTGCAAAGGTAATGATGCAAAAGTTGTTGATCGCAGGCGTGGCTTGGGATGATGAAGCACCTGGGGATATAATTAACGAATGGTGTACTTACCGTGACGAGCTCAGGCGCTTATCCGAGGTAAAGGTTCCTAGATGGGTAATATGTAGTAGAAACGATATAAGACGTGAACTGCATGGCTTCTGTGATGCTTCCAAAAAAGCATACGCTGCTGTCGTGTACCTTCGGACAATCAATTCGGAAGGACAAATTAATTTGTCCTTGGTGGCGGCGAAGTCCAAGGTAGCTCCCATCAAACAGGTCTAAATTCCGAGATTAGAACTTTGCGGAGCTGTTGAACTTACTCGATTGTTGATTGACGTCGCGAAGATCATGGACATTGAGAGTACTAATATCCACGCTTGGACCGATTCGACCATTGTCTTGGCTTGGATAAACAGCTTACCAAGTCGCTGGAAAGTGTTTGTGGCGAATCGTGTCTCAGAGATACTCACTTCTATGGATCCTCATCAGTGGTCTCATGTCAGAACGGAACAGAACCCAGCAGATTGTGCTTCAAGGGGAGTATCGCCTGCTAATTTAAAAAATCAAATTCTGTGGTTCAAAGGTCCTGATTTTCTTTGGGCTAGAGATATAACATATAAACGGCCAACCAACTTGAACACAGAAATGGAAGAGGTAAAGGTACACATTGCAAAGAAATTAGAGAGCAATGAAGACATTGGGGAAAGATTTTCATCATTAACAAAATTGGTGAGAGTTGTAGCGTACTGTCGAAGATTTCTGGAGATGAAAAAAGTAAAATCAGATAGGATAACAGGATATTTGAAAACAGAAGAATTGAAAGCAGCATTACTAGTTTGTATAAGAAAAGATCAAGAAAAACATTTTGAAGAGGAATTAGATGTAATAACGAAAAACAAAGAAGTCAAGAAAGGAAGTCCGTTGAAAACATTAAATCCATTTGTTGATAATGAAAATATTATAAGGGTAGGAGGACGACTAGAAAAATCTGGGTTACAACAAAATAGAAAGCATCCTATCGTTATGGCGAAAAAGTCAAAGATAACAGATTTGTTGATTGTAGACGCTCACAAGCAAACTATGCATGGAGGTCCGCAACTGACGATCAATTATTTACGAAATAAATATTTTATTGTTGGTATGAAGCAGCTAGTCAAGGCCTATATTAGAAAGTGCGTAACTTGTGTAAAGAACAGTGGACGTACTTACCAACCTTTGATGGGCGAACTTCCCACAGTTCGTGTCACTCCATCTCGTCCGTTTTTGCACAGTGGCGTAGATTTCGCTGGTCCAATTAAGATGCGTACATCTAAAGGTCGTGGGCACAAGTCCTTTAAAGGCTATATTTGTTTGTTTATATGTATGTCAACAAGGGCAGTACATATAGAAGCAGTGAGCGACCTTACTGCTCAAGGGTTTTTATTGGCTTTTAAAAGATTTGTTGCAAGAAGGGGACGTTGTACAGATATCTGGAGCGATAATGGCACTAATTTTGTGGGTGCTGCAACTGAATTGCGAAAACTTTTCTTTTACGAGAAACAGGGTATTTTGTCAGAGATATCTGAAAATTTGGCAAATAATTTAACTACGTGGCATTTTATTCCCCCTCATGCTCCAAACTTTGGTGGTTTATGGGAGTCGGGAATAAAATCGGTGAAACACCACTTAAAACGTGTCATTGGTGAATCCACATTAACCTACGAAGAAATGGCGACGGTATTGGCACAGGTGGAATCCTGCCTAAATTCGAGACCTATGTCAAGGTTAGGCAGTGACGAGGATAATTTGGAGGTACTTACACCTGGTCATTTCTTGGTTGGAGAAGCTTTGGTAACTGCCCCTGATCACAACTATGAAACCTCAAATGTAGGCTCATTGAAACGATGGCAGTTTACACAACGAATAAGTCAGGAGTTTTGGCGAAAGTGGTCGCAAGAATATCTCAATCAATTCTTTCACCGATATAGATGGTCAAAGCAGGCACCACCCCCCAAAACTGGTGACATTGTTTTGGTTAAAGAGGACGGCCTCCCCTCATGTCGTTGGTTGTATGGTATAATTTTAGAGGAACATCCAGGTCGGGATGGAATTGCGAGGGTGGTCACAATCAAAACAAAAAATTCAATGATCAAACGACCGGTAAACAAATTGTGTATTTTACCAGTTAGCGTATAAACAATAGTTTGTACACTTTATGTTTTGCATGTTTGTTTTATTTTAAGATAGGTTTCTTTTATTTACTTGTTATTAATGAGACTGTGTGTTAGATATAAATAATAATATGCAGGTTGATATATAAAATGACATACACAGTGTCAAATACTTATTTACTTTTGTTGAGCATGGCTGTTACTGTTACTGTTATGAGAATTAAGTTACCTGTTAATTATTGAGTTTTTGATCAAATTGTACAAAATTAAAATTATAGTTTAAAAAAAAAAAATGTTTTACACGCTCAGCACTTGACCAATTGGGATTGTCATGGTGGGCGGAATTTATCTAGTTATAAAATATAAGGACAAACTCACAATTTGTCCTTGGTGGGCGGTAAATGTTAGAGATAAATACGTGTTTTGATAAATATAAAAACTAATATATAAGAAAGAATAAATAAAAGGGTGTAAAAATAATAATTACATAAACGTAATACCATTTTAGGATCTGTAGATAAAAATAAGTAGTTTCTAAAATTTCCCAAGAGATGGCGTTGTGTCGGTTTATATCCCTCTCTATACGATACTGCATGGCAGTGTGCATATTTCTTTTTGAATGTATAAAAGCATAATTTGTAATAAGTATTGTTAGCTATCCAATAAACCCTTGTGTACCTACTTTTGGTTTCATTACCAGTACACCCTCGATACGACCTAAAGATCTAGAGTTTGAACAAATGTCCATTAGTCTATCTCAAATATTTTAGATATCTGCTTGCTAGTATGTTAAATTAGATCTATTTATATTTTATTTTCGACTGCCTCATTGATTGACCTAAACATTCAGTAGTTTTTACGTCAAAGAGTAACAAACAAACATCCATTCATTCATACTTACAAACTTTCGCGTTTATAATATTAGTAGGAAGGATAGGATTAAACGGACATTCGGACCCGCCACGACTCCTCAAAATTTATCGTTTAGTAATGAACTTAATCCGTAAACTATAATAGCTTAATAGGATCTACAAGTTAACTATTAATATTCGACCAAGTTGTAAAAGAAAAACTTCGTACAAATTGCATTTAAAATTACTTTGATGAAGTTGTTAGTTCGGTAAATCAGTTTCTCTCCTTCTACGGTACCCTACACTACTCGTGGCTCAATACGCGCCTGACCAGCTTTCTTTCTAAGACAAAATTGTATATGGAACTCATATTAAAAACCAATTCAACATCGTTTTTAGTAAAGTCATCGCTGGTCTGTCTACCGACCAATTACACAAACTCGCTCGGCAAACTACAAAATTTTGATTCAAACATTTTATCTTTATATACTGCTCGGAAAAAGTGCCACTTGCGGTAGTCACGAGATGGTCACCCATCTATTAATTTACCACGCCTGCTGTTGCTGAACCCAAGTGATTGGTTCCAATCACTCGGTTCCGCTAGGCCACGAGCGCTTCTCTATTTTTTTCTCAGAGTGTTCTTAATACATTTTTAAGCCGCACTGGAGGTAATTCTAATGTATTTTCAGGAATCTTGATGTAGAATCTTAATACTATCACTTAAAGAATTTAATACCTTTAGAATATTAAATTTGTTTAAGTTTGTTTCATACTTGCATTACGTTAGAAATGACACTAAGCGGAGTATAGTAAATGAAAGTCCATAGAATTAATGATCACTACTACAAATTATTGTAGCACTCTATTCAGAAATTTCAAGTTATGTATGTATGTCTTGGTATATCTTATTTCCTTCAGCAACTTTCCGTCGTAAGGTTGTCTGGAAGAAATTGCTTTTAGCAATAAGGCCGCCAATTGTACTTTGTATCTTTTCATGTTTTATAATATGTGCTCTGGTGTACAATAAAGAATATTCTTATCTTATCTTATGTTCTTAATGCTATTGATAAATAAAATCCCGCGTAAAATTAAAAAATAGGTACCTAGATGTGACAGTAACGAGCAACCCATGACGCGAGCACTGTCTCTACTCACTATGATTAAGATCAGCGAATCAGAGCGAAACCTTGTCGGACTCTTCCGACAAAACATCAAATAAGCGAATCCGGAATCAAGTTAATATGGAGTAAGAGATTGCCAAAATAAAAAAAAACATTGGAAAGTTTTTGCCCGCAGCTGCACATTGATAAGATAAAAATAACTGGTGAGGCAATTGGGTAGACAATCCGAAAAAAAATAATCTTTACACGGAAATATTGTGATTATTACACATTAATCATTATATTATCTTATGAGTGAGCATAGTTAGTGCTGGTTATATGTTCCTTTGATATAAAAAGCATGAGATTTTGATTCAGTAAGACTGACTTTCCTTAAAAACAGCTTTCACCATTAAGGCCACCAAATGTACTGTGTATCTTTACATGTTTTATATCGACATTGTTATCTTATCTTAGATTACTATGATGTTAAGAAAGCGTCTTTGTTATTACTCAGTAAAGGTCTTTTCATGACTCAAGAAATATCAATCTATTTTTTTGATTGATTGTTTGAAGACGTTTATTCAAACAAAAATACTGAAGTTGGTTTCTGTCAAACTGCATAACAGTTTGTTGGCAGATGCTCTTGGTTCTACACATCAAAGTTTTCTTGTATTCTAGGTACATATAAAAACTAAAAAAGATATTTGAAGACTGCCCTCTTGCTCGCCCTGA
Organism: Yponomeuta sedellus; assembly: GCA_934045075.1. Classification (NCBI taxonomy): domain Eukaryota; kingdom Metazoa; phylum Arthropoda; class Insecta; order Lepidoptera; family Yponomeutidae; genus Yponomeuta; species Yponomeuta sedellus. Next base: position 23,212,483 of record OW203722.1, on the reverse strand, counting down.
GGCTTGGGTTCGGTCAGTCACATGACATTGGCACGAACAAGAAGTCAGTGTGCCGAACATCAAAACTAGCTAACTACCTACATACGCTATGGTTTAAAAACTAAACACATCAATTACAATTGACTCAAGAGAAATTCTGCAACATTTTACAATTGACCTTAAAGAAATTACAGACATTCTCAAATCTTAAAGTAACTAAAATGTGCATTTGAAAGAATTGCTTGTTTAATACTAGGATAATTTGATCTGGTACAGAATATAATGAGGATCGTCACATTTACGAGTAATTATATCGTCGAGCTCTGACGTACCTCCTAATACTTGCGTAAAGGACTTTGTCCACTTTGTTTGGGCGATTTGGCCAAACGTGAACAGTTAATTGAATTAAAACTAAGTAGTAGTGTAGTTACTGTAATAACCCTATTAGGTTTTGTAGTATGAGTTAGTAAGAGGGTTCTTACTAACTCATACTACAAAACCTAATAGGGTTATTAGTACAGTAATTAATTTGTATCAATATACCTGCATTGTGAGTTTTTTGCTGCAAAGTGTCCTGTGATTTGCTTGCTTTATTTAGTAAGTACCACAAAGTAAGTCCGGGTCAAGATCCGTAGTTGACCCGGGGTCATCAATAAACAAAGAATCGGGATCCATTTTAACATGGCAAAGTAGTAATAAAACAAACAATATTCACGAGAAGCAAAGAAACAGCAAAAACAATGAATGAATGAAACGTTTTTTTTAGTTCGTCTCGCAAGGAACCGGCTAAGGTCGTAGACCATGCTGCCACTGAATCGTTTTGTTTGTTTTAGCCGGTGACAAAGACAATTCAAACTATTTTTTTGTCTAGTGTTGCCATAAATAAATAGTTTACCCTCAAATCCAGATTATTCTTTTAATCATTTTATAACACCAATAATTGAATACGACTCATCTAGCAAGTATTGTAATGCCGTTGCATTAGTGCCGTTGCATTAGTGTTTACCCAAATAATACTAAAACGCGTTCCATTAGAGACTCCAAATTGTTTTCTGTGCAATTTGTGACTAATTGAATTCTTTAAATTGCAACACCGAACCTTGAGGCTTTCCAGTCTTTTGCAACGCCGAACCTTGAGGCTATCCAGCCTCAAGGCTGGTTGACAGAATAAAGACTGGATTTCAGATAAAATTCTTATTAGTTTGTAACTGTTTAAAATGTCGATTGATACAACGAGATGAGCAAAAATATTTGTTTTGAAATTAATTATAATCAGGGGTTATTTCGATTTTTCTCTTACATTCTGTCCACGTATAGCCCAAAATGGACAATGTCCTTTATCTACCTCATTATTTTATCTGCTGATTAAAAGTTTAAATATCAAAGTGATCGATGCATATAAGGCCTGCCGTTATCAATTCAGAACTATACATTGATTTCATTTGAAGGTTTAATGTGCTTACAGGTAGACAGTGATTGAAAAAATGTGTCGTGTTTTGATTTTATTTTCACTATTCATCTCAATCATCTCAAATCAAAATAATGTGAACTCGGCCAGGATACTAGGAATATTTCCCGTTCCGTCTTCAAGTCATCAAGTAGTTTTTCGTGCCCTGATGACCGAGCTGGCCAAAAATGGTCATGAACTAGTTATAATCACACCGAATCCTGGACTTTCAAAAGATAGTCAGAATGTGAACGTCACAGAAATTGATACTAGCAGCTCTTACAAAAAACTGGAAAACCAGTTTGCAAAAGCCAAGGGAAAACTTGGATGCGTTCACAGACCTGAGGATATGAACCCTAGGGATAATATCTTTACAATATTGCTTGATATTGTTGAGGATGTGTTTGATAAACCAGAATTTAAGGCAATCCTAGACGATAAGACGCAGAAATTTGACCTCATAATCTCCGAGGCACTTTTTACGTCCCCTGTACTTCTAGGAAAATACTACAATGCACCAGTGATTTGGTTTAGCAGTTTCTACGGAACTTCTGTAAACTACGAAGCATTTGGGGCTCCTGCAGTTCATCCAGTGTTATATCCGAGGCCATTTAGAACTCGATACAACAATTTAACTCTATGGGAGAAAGTGTATCAGATAATATTCAACTTCCTTCTGCGGTATAAGTCTTTCGACGCTGGACAGATTGAGTGGAGACGGGTCAAGAAATATTTCCCAAATTATCAGCATATTAGTGCTGATGAACTATGGGACAGTGTTGATCTATTATTCTTGAATGTGAATCCCGTTTTTGAGAATAACCGACCAGTGCCGCCTAATGTTGTATATTTGGGGGGTTTGCACTTGCAACCATTAAAAGAAATACCAAAGGTAAGAACATAGTTTATTTTTAATCACCAGTTTTATTTATGATTGAATTACATTGTTGTGACCCAACTGCAGCTAATTTTAAGAAGAGGGTAATGTGTTCGTATGTATACACTTAATTATATCCGATTCTATGTTCCCTAATAACTTCTTTATTTTAGATTTTGACCAGTAAGATCTGAATCGATTCGTCGTTTACATGTGTACTGTCTAACAAAGAAATCACTAAAAAAGCAAGAATACCATACTACAATATAAAATTACCAAAAATCCCACTACTGAGAATTGATTACTAAGCAGATTAAAAGTTAAAATTCCGTGGTACCAAGGATAAAGTGATTGATCCTAACCATTCGGATCCACTAGACCACGAGCGCTTTTCACGAGTGACTCTCGCCTGCTTAGTTTATGCTCAGCGATCGGGTAGCTAATTATTAATTTTTTCATTGCCTTGACTATGTCCCACTGCTGGTCAAAGGGCTACCCTTTAGATTTCTACTCCTCCTTGTCCCCGGTTGTCAAACCATCTCCGCCCCAGTCTGCCACATCGCTACCGGTAGCCATCGTACTTAGGTGCCTATCAATGCCGATTCTCGCCCACCCTTACAGGTCCGTACGTCAGATGTAGCTAGTTCAGCTCCCCTGAATTATTATTTAATTTAGTTTTTAAATTTTGTGTGCAAGGATTAAGATCCAATCTGTATTTGTTAAAGTAAGTGTTTGTATTTTATTATTTTTTTTCATTTTCAGGATCTAAAAACCTATTTAGACAATTCAAAACGAGGTGTCATTTACTTCAGCTTGGGAACAAACGTGCACTTCTCTACAATGGACGAGAATCTTATAGAGATATTTACTAAAGCAGTTGAAGCTTTGCCTTTTGATGTACTGTGGAAAAGTGACAAACTAGACTTTCCGAGAATACCTAGCAATGCTAGGATCGACAAATGGTTCCCTCAAAGAGACTTACTTCGTAAGTACGAATGTTCAGTAAAGTATTTAGACTGATTCAGCATTATTGTAACATTTGATTTTCTAGTATAACTTACGCGATTTTTCACCTACATTCAAAAATTGCTTGCAAATTGTAAACTACATAAGAAACTAAAGGAGTTCCAATTATGCCATTGTTCACAGACCATCCAAATGTCAAGGCCTTTATAACTCAAGGTGGCCTGCAATCAGCTGATGAGACCATAGATGCAGGTGTGCCGGTTGTCGCTTTGCCCATGCTTGGAGATCAGTGGTACAATGCTGCACACTTAGAGAAACTGGGCGTTGGCATCGAATTGGACGTACTGACTTTGCAAAGTGATGTACTAGTCAAAGCTGTAAAGACTGTTGTTGAAGATGAGAAGTAAGTTTGTGTTATCAACAATTCTATTGAATACAAATTCTGGATCATCTTTCATCCTTTGTCTTTAAAAATGCAAAATTTTTAAAATTAAAAACGTTTCTTCTTCCTATATGCGTCTATCTCTACTAAAATGAGATTAGTCTCCATATTATTTTAAATTTCTTGCAAAGCAAAAGAGGCCGTCAACTAGCCATATCCGTTCATTCCTTCCTTATTTTATACACTCCCATATTCTACCAAAACACCACTCCCCCATAATGCCAAAGAAATAATTTAATGTAACTAAATTACTACCAATTTTTTTACAATAAATTATTTCACAACACTATCACTTATAAATGAAACATAAATGTGTCATATTTTTAATTTTATTTACCTGAGAACTCTTAAGCTTCTATACATAGGTAACATTGGCATTCAGCATTGGCTCAATATCAATATTAAATACCACTTTCGCAAAAAAATATATGCTTTCGTTAAAAACCGCTTCCGCAAAGAAAAATATGTCTTCGTTTAAAATCAAAATTTTATTATTACAGATACCGCAAAAATATTCAGCAACTAAGAAGCGTGGTATTCGATCAGCCTGAAACACCACTAGAGAGAGCCGTGTGGTGGACAGAGTACGTCTTGCGTCACCGAGGAGCCAAACACCTTCGATCTTCAGCTGCTAACGTGTCGTGGCAAGAATACCTCATGCTCGATGTAGTCTTAGTTTTACTTGCCGCTCTGCTCATCCCATTGACTATTTTGGTGCTGATCCTCAGATTTGTACTTGGAATACTAGCTAAAGTGAAAGGAAATAAGCTGAAGACGAACTAGTTGAATAACTTGTGACGAAGATCTTGTTGATTCTATTGAATACTTTGAGACAAGCGTATTTGTGGACTCTTGCTACAATAAAAAGATATACTTTAAGATTGGCCTTGCTTATGAAATTAGATGATAAATAGAATGGTGGCGAAAAAGAATTCTGCTAAGGAGGCCACAAAAATGCGGCTCAGAACCTGTAGGTTATGCTGAGATCTTATTTTATTGTTAACTTGGTATTGGCAAAGGATTATTGGTTACTAGTAATAGGTTACTTATTATAAGCAAAGTTAAATCCGGTGCGTTGTGATATTAGTTTTATGACAGATGAAGAATATGGGCAATTTGCCAACTTATAATAACCGTCATACGAATATTTAATATAGTTATTATGTTTTTTTTATGTACCTGTGTTTCATTTTTGCTTTATCATAGAAATAATAAAAACCAACCTAGTAAAAGTTGAACTCGAGTTTACCAAACTGATTAAAAGAAAATACGAGTATATATTCTTTGCTAAATAGGTATTAGAGGGAAAATTAAAAATTGAGAAAAGATAGTACACTAGAGTTTTATAAAATACAACAATATAAAATGTGTACCAAATAAAAATAACTGCAATATACCAAATTCCTTCTGTTGGCTAGTTATTTGTTGCATTTAAATTTCTAAAGCATGTGCAGTGAAGTCTTTCGGAACGAATTGTATGATTTTTGTTTCATAATTACCTACGTCATAACCTGAACCTCCTTAAAATGCGTGTGAACAGTCTTCTTTTGGCAAACTCAGTTCATCTTATACCTCATCTTCAAACTCGGTCTACATAGAGGTCAAGAGTATTCTAGGTAAGGGCACTTCTTATAAAAATATATAAATGTGAAGATAAGATAACATTTCATTCATGAACAATAAGAAGCTTATTGTGTAATCACGAAATGTGTAATGCGTATGTTATTGAATGTTACAATCTTATCATACAAATCCGTGATTGATTACAATTTAATTAAGTAAAGCGGCTTAGTCTATATACATGTCATATGCAGCTCAACTCTTGATCATAAAAACAAATATATTTTTTTTCTATAGCCCACATACGTACCTCTTCAGGGCCAAAGGCTTTTTCCTAGAAACACAGCCATACTCCACCCCGGGGGCAAGTCCGGAACGGTGGAAGACTGTGAGAGTGGCGGGCCTTACTGTCAGAAGTTAGCAAGCCGCCCATGAGGCCTCTGGCTGCCTTGACATGACAGCCGGCACAAACGGCTTAACGTGCCTAGCAAATCAGGGAACAGATCATAGCCTGTTGTTGCTAAACCAAAATGATTGATTCCAGATTGGTTCCACTAGGCCTCGAGCGCTTCTCGGTTCCACTAGGCCTGAAGCGCTTTTACAAAACAGTATACAAATCAAGAAATAGCATACATACTTTTTCCGTTGCCCTCTATCCGTCGCGCATGATACCCTACATATAAATACATTATAAATCTTACACTATTTTTATTTTTAATGCACTAATCCGTGCTAAGTGAAATTTTTAGCCTCTAAATAGGTTTTTAAATTTTTTCCTTAGCACGGGTTAGTGCATTAAAAATAAAAATAGTGTAATCATGTGGGTACAGTGATATCGTTCCGATGTTAAAACTAACTGCAAAGTAGGTAGTCGGGGCTGTAAGTAATGCAATTTGCTTAAGTCAGATGTCGCTGCCTGTACGTAATACAGAGAATATTGTAAAGAGGTTCGAAATTTCACTGATGCCGTGAGTCGCCCATTGGCTCAATTGGTAGAGCGCTGGTACGGATAGCCAGAGGTTGCGGGTTCGAATCCCGGCATGGGTGAAATTTTTAGCCTCTAAATAGGTTTTTAAACATTATAAACTACACCATAAAATAAGATACCCAATCCAACTACTCTCGAGCGATAGAGACATCTCCCCTATTTTATTTTATTAAATCATTGTGGTAATAATACAATGTTGTCATTCTCATACAAACTCTAGTATAAGACCCCCTTATCGAATCGCCATTGGTACACCCGTAGCATCAAACAATATAGTAACTGTACCTACATTACGTAGAATTAATTAATATTTATGGACGACACAAGTGTCACTGGTCCCTTTCAATTCAAACAGTTTAAGGCACATCACACTGCGAGCGAGTAAAAGATATAAGTAGGGGCGCGAGTCTTTTAAGTGTTCCATCAGACAGAAAACGGTCAGGGGATCAAGCGTTCAAGAGGTAGATAAATATTCTTTGTTGTATACAGAAATTACGGTAACAGAAATTATATAAAAATATAGTACAATTGATGGCCTTATTACTAAAAGCAATTTCTTCAAGGCAACCTAGACAATATAGAAATTAGAGACGGGTAGTCCGTGCAATTTAGAAATATTGAAATTAGGAATTTCAAGTAAGATATTTATATAAACTTTCCAGGTTATACTATATGTGTCTTTCCAGACAAAGTGTCTTTAAAAGTAGAATCAACCGGCATTTAACAGATAAGCTAGTAAGATCATAATAAGGTTAAGTGTAACCTGTCTTACTTAAAAAAACTTACTTAAACCATACATAAATAGAGAGACATACATACAAATAATTAATTTATGTAAAAAGGAAATAAGGTAATATACCTATGTGATATTTAAGTGAGTGCATAGATCAGATTCGCTATTATTTAATTTATTTAAAGGTAATATTCTTTTACTATTCACTTAAAGATCGCAGATAAAGGGGACTGTCTTATTAGTAGTGGCAGTTCATTCCACAGTCGGTCGGCAGTGGCTGAAAAGGAGTTACTAAAGAACTTCGTCGAGTGACTAGGTAAGTTTTGGGTTCTTTGTATTGTATTACATTACATCGATACACACAGGAGGCGCAAGAATGCGGAAGTCTTGAACGCCTAACCGCTCTCTAATAGAACCCTAAATGCATTGTGCTTCTAGTGATACTAGTAATTTAATAGTGGTTTCATTGAACGTTTTGGTAGTCTACTAATAAATCGCATTCGAATGCTATATTACTCGTATAAGGCGTGCAACTTAACTATGCGCCTAGTGCGATTAGATCTCCTTCACTAGCTTCTTCTTCTCCAGGCCATATAAGTCCACTGCTGGACTTAGCCCTGCCCTAATGAGCGCCATAGTGCGAGGTTGTGCCATCATTGGGGGGTAATGCCCATAATCCCCACGCTGGGCATGCGGGTAGGAGATCGCAGTTCGGTGGAATTGTACTGCAGGGTGTGCGGTTGCTAACGTCCCGGTTTGTGTCCCTTAGTCGCTTATGGGCAATCCCCACGCTGGGCATGCGGGTTGGGGATCGCAGTTTGGTGGAAGTTTGGTCGCTAGCTTCGCGTCTATTTAATTTACGCGGGTTGTACCATTGGAATGACGTGGTACCGCTACTGATTTTCGCCAGTTCTCTATTGGTCAAGAGATTCCGAGCTATTACTGATTCGCTTTCATTGGTGAATACACTTTATGTGGGGAGCGCATGATAACTGATAACGGGACGTTTGCTGCTATCTGCTAGACTGGACTACGAAAAGTAGGTTGGCACCTAATTACCCGACAGCGGCGAGCCCAAAGGAGGGTAATGTACTTGCCTCAAGTGTAGGTATGTGTGTTTGTATGTCCGGCTCTATGTTCCCTCTTAAGCTCCTAACTTTACTAATGATTTAGGCGTTACCAATTGTCATTATTTTGACGGATAACTTCTTAATCGGTGTTGCTACTATTTAATCTTGCTACTGATTGATAGATAGCGTTACTATTACTAAAGTAGCAATGTAATAAGTAACAAAAAAGTGACGAAACCACGTTGAGCACAAAGCGATGGTAGCCGAGCGGTAGAACGCCTGCTTCTTAATCGGGGGGCCGTGGGTTCGACTGTCGGCATGTGCCGCTGCATTTATTTTCTAAGCTATGTATATTTGTGAAGTTATAGTTGTAATACAACTCGTTAACCGTGAAGGAAAAGATTGTGAAAAAACACTAGTGTCTAAAGGAGAGGCGCTGAGGTATTTACTTCAGCGCTTGCTATGTACAATAGCGCAACTATGAGGCTAAGTGCGGAAATCTCAGTTCTAACTAACAACTCATGATTCGTGCAACAACTAACAAGTAGGCAAGATCCAATTTCAACATTGTGACTCATTGCGGGGTTGGTACGCTTGCTTAGTAGTTATTCCTCAGCAGTCGGATTTTTAATATTTTTTTATAAGCTTTTTTTGTACAACTCTTCGTATATAAATTAGTACTACATTTAGTGTTGATATCTTAATGAAATTACGAAAGCGACACCTGTGGCGGCGCGACAGGTGTGAAATAACCTCTACTCAATCAATATTAGGCTCCATTATGGATCGCTTAGACGGTCGCAATTGAAATCTTTCCATAAGCGACTGATTAAATTTGTGTCGTAATGAATTTTTAAAATTATCAAGTTCTATGGAAACGTGATTTCTTACATGAAATAACTTTAGGTACTGTTTTTGATTGGAGTTGTTTGCAAGTATGAATTATGAACCAGTCCTCACTCAATTTGATGCGCGGTGGGCACGCATGGTAATTAAGCCCATAATTTCTCTCTGCGAGGAGCCACGTGAAACGTATTAGTATTTGCGGAACCCCGTTTAGTCTCCACTAGACACGGGGATGTTTCAATAATGCACTGTCGCTCGCCACTAAACCTGCTATAAACCTACCTTAAAATGTGGGTTCCTTGTCCATAATAGATTACGGGGTATCTTGGAAGTAGCGCAGCGTGAACTATCGATTTTACGTCAGCTGAAAAGTAGTCTGTTTTATGCACCGCCTTAAATGGTTCGTTGAGGGATGGTGCGAGTCAGCCAGTCTTGTAGAGTCGACAGCACGTTAACATTTAAATATGTGCACTCTAAGCCGTTACGTTAAGGATGACTTTGGAGCTAAAATGTAAAGGTTGACCTGATTGTATTGTGAATTGAGTGGTTGAATTGTATCTCTATAATATAAAAATGAATCCCCGAATGTGTTGGTAAGTGCAAATCTCGGGAGCAGCTGAACCGATTTCGCTAATACTTTTTTTAGAATATTCCGTGAAGTACGAGGATGGTTCTTACGGAGGGAAAAATAAAAAAAGTGAAAAAATCTACTGTTAGGCGGTACAAAGTTCGCTGGGTCAGCTAGTTAATAATATTAGTACAATTCAACAGTCTTGTATTGTATTAGTAATTGTATATTGAACTGTTGGCCTCAGTTTGTTTGCTACACTTTAGTGGACAAAAAAGTAATAACATGACGTGAAAAGGCGGACTTTCTCAACAGAAATTTTCTCCAGCCAGCCTAAAATTTGTAGTGCGGGTGCAGTCTGGGTGTATTTCTATGTTAGTGATGTTCGTACCAACTAGTCGACAGTCTATTTGATATATATTAAACGGGTAAAATCGCGATTATTTATTAGGTAAAACTAATCGCGAGTTAACCCGTTTAATATATAACTATGTATGAGTATCACAGTCTATTTCATATGAATAATTATTTAGTTCTTTATTTATTTATACAGTGTGGAGAATCATCAGCTTACACAATAATTGTGTAAGCTGATGATTTTGTATAAATAAATAAAGACGTATAAATAAATAAAACACACACACAAATACACACACAAACAAACAAAGAATGAAAGAAAGAAAGAAAGAAAGAAAGAAAGAGAGAGAGAGAGAGAGAGAGAGAGAGAGAGAGGAGAGAGAGAGAGAGAGAGAGAAAGAAGAAGAAAGAAAGAAAGAAAGAAAGAAAGAAAGAAAGAAAGAAAGAAAGAAAGAAAGAAAGAAAGAAAGAAAGAAATAAAGAAAAAAGGAAAGAAAGAAAGAAAGAAAGAAAGAAAGAAAGAAAAGAAAGAAAGAAAGAAAGAAAGAAAGAAAGAAAGAAAGAAAGAAAGAAAGAAAGAAGAAAGAAAGAAAGAAAGAAGAGAAAGAAAAGAAAGAGAAGAAAGAAAGAAAGAAAGAAAGAAGAAGAAAGAAGGAAGAAAAGAAAGAAAGAAAGAAAAGAAGAAAGAAAGAAAGAAAGAAAGAAAGAAAGAAAGAAGAAAGAAAGAAAGAAAGAAAGAAAGAAAGAAAGAAAGAAAGAAAGAAAGAAAGAAAGAAAGAAAGAAAGAAAGAAAGAAAGAAAGAAAGAAAGAAAGAAAGAAAGAAAGAAAGAAAGAGAGAAAGAAAGAAAGAAACAAACAAAGAAACAAAGAAACAAAGAAACAAAGAAAGAAAGAAAGAAAGAAACAAAGAAACAAAGAAACAAAAGCATCAGATCGTCTGAGCATTTAGGTCAAGACGAAGAGATCTCTTTGTTCATCACTAAGCGGCATTGAAAGCCATGCAGTGTGTAGATGAGACAGTTATTATTTGTTTACTACATACATAACATACATTCATAAAACTCACGCCGTATCCTTGAGGAGTATTCAAAGACCAGGGTTACTACCATAAAATAATATCACGTATAGCACAAAATTTCTCAATGCCAAAAAAATAGCAATGGGAACTGCAAGGCACGAGAGAGAATGGGCTTTGGTACCACGCGTGCCCAGTGCAGATTGGCAATTGAAATATAAAGATTGATAGATAACAACCCTTTTAAGTCCCCACTTCTGGGGCACGAGTCTCTTCCTGCGTTACAGGAAGGTTAGGCCATACCACGGGGGCAAGTCCGGGTTGGTGGAGGATTGTAAGACAAACAATGCCGGATTCTATACAATGTATGTAATTATATTTTCGCACTCTGCTATTTGGTATCGATATATTTCCGATTTAATTATTTATGTACATGCAAGCACCGATTATATTCTTTATGCAATCCACTCCACCTAAAGGTTGTCTGGAAGAGATTGATATAAGCAATAAGACTGCCAATTGTATACCATTACTTAGATTTAAGAAGTCATGGCTGTATTCTTTTTCCTGGTTGTGCAATAAAGTGTTCTCTATCTATCTATTACATTATTAAATAAAATCATTTATACACCATTTGGAGTATTTTTCGGCTCAACCATTCCTGCCGAAAACCACTATAATTTATTGACAAAGACAAGCGAGTGTCCAATCCTATAGATTGACTAGCCGAGCCGGCTAAACGACTTGTCAATCAGACCCAAAGGCTGTGAGGCTTTCATTACGGATATAAACTATTCACCTGCAGTTGCCAATACTTACATAGCTTTCCTTTATCAATTCAGGGACACATTTCAAGTCACTTTCAAAATAATTCAACATTCTTCATAAGATTCCGCTTTCACACACATATGTATACGTGAAAAGTTACATAATCAAGGCGTGGGTAAGGATATCAGAAATATAATGAAAATTTAACCTGACTGAGGCCTTTTGTATAATTATACAGAAGCATCCAGTGACAATCAAAACTACAACCTCCGGAAAAGTTGTCGTCGTTGTCAGGCCATACTAGTCTACTGCTGGACATAGCCCTCCCCTAAAGAGCGCCACGTTGTACTATCATAGGGGGTAATGCCCACAATCCCCACGCTGGGCATGCGGGTTGGGGATCGCAGTTAAGTGGAATTGCACTGCAGGGGGCGCTGCTGCCCACCCCGGCTTGTATCCCTTAGTCGCCTTTTACGACACCCGTGGGAAGAATTTGGGTCTCTCTCCACTCCACTCTATCTCATCTTTTATCTATTTTTATAATTTACCATAAACCTTTATAGTTTTCTTCGAGCCACGCATAAAACTATGAAAAATAAAGTTAAGTTGCGTGTTATGATAACGACAGTCACTATTTCTCAATCTAGATAATATTGGATCGATCTATTACGGTACAAAACCCTATTTTAGGAAAGAATATAGTCATGTGTAAGCATATCTTGAATACATATTTCACTGATTTGTATCACGATTAATTGGAATACGTATTCTGATGATACTATTTTTTATTTTTAATGCACTAACCCGTGCTAAGGAACAAATTTAAAAACCTATTTAGAGGCTAAAAATAATACAGAGAATAGTGTAAAGAGGTTCGAAATTTCACTGATGATGCCGTGAGTCGCCCATTGGTTCAATTGGTAGAGCGCTGGCACGGATAGCCAGAGGTTGCGGGTTCGAATCCCGGCATGGGTGAAATTTTTAGCCTCTAAATAGGTTTTTAAATACGTATTCTGTTTTGTTGATTTTTATAAGGAATTATATTCATATTCTTTTATCTTGTAAAATGTAAATAAGATTAAGAATGATCAAATCTATCTACATAGTAGGACAATGCTTACGTCAGCAATTAAACGTTAATCTTGATACTTAGTATTTATTTATAAACAGTATTCTACTTGAACACCGTTTAAATGCAGAGAATTTCTTTGAGATTCCCACTTTTTTAATCTAATTAAACTCGTGGAAGCGCTCGTGGCCTAGTCGAACCGAGTGGAATCAATCACTCGAGTTAAGCAACAACAGGCGCGGTCAGGTGCGGGATGAGTGACCGTCCCGTTACTACCGCTAGTGGCATTTTTCCGAGCGCTTCCGTGCTTCGCAAGGCACGTTAAGCCGTGGGTGCCGGCTGTCATGTAATAGCAGTCGTTAAGCCGTGTCAGAGGTCTTACGGGCGGCTTGATAACTTCTGACAGTAAGGCCCGCCACTGTATTACAACAACCCTCCACCAACCCGGACTTGGCCCCCGTGGTGGAGTATGGGCCATCCTGCAACGCAGGAAGACCCCCGTGCTCCAGCAGTGCGGACATACTCGTAACAGGGTTGAAATCGAGGTAAACTGTAATTGAAGACAGTTTAGGAATCCTGTTTTACAAACTTAAAATTTCTGGTCTTCCTTTTATTTCTGATAGTATATTATTTAGCAAAAAATTATCCTTATGATGAAGTCTTCCGATCGGTGTGATAAAGCTACAGGGTATTTTTTTTCTCGTGCGGGTTCGATTCCCGGTTCAACCGTGGAATTGTTTTAAAATCTATGAATGCCATTATATGACAGCCGGCACCAACGGCTAAGCGTGCCTTGCGAAGCACGGAAGCGCTCGGAAAAATGCCACTAGCGGTAGTCACGGGACGCTCACCCATCCCGTACCTGACCGCGCCTGTTGTTGCTTAACCAAGTGATTGATTCCAATCACTCGATTCGCATAGGCCACGAGCGCCACGAGAACCTGTCAGTTGCGTAAGATAATACAATATGTTTTTTTTTAATCAAAATGTGCATATCATAAATCTTAACATCTTTGACAACTAGTTTTAGAACTTACAGTGTAGGACGTAAGATGTGTTTATTATTATTTATAAATGGTGTATTTTATGTCTATAATAAATGGTTTATAAGTTACTAAACTATGTAATCTTAGTGTAATTGAATTAGCAGTTCAATTAGTATTAGTAATAATAGTAGTTTTTTTTAAATGTAGAATCACCAATCTGGGACTAGAATACCATTTCTGCTGAAAACGGCCGTTGGCATTACTGCTACCCAGATTTAGGTATTGGCATGACGGTACACTTTATGTCGAAACAATCTGTACAATAATAACTTACCATTTTTGCCATTGATGGTGCCAGTGTTATTATATAGAGACCTAGAGGGTAAAGCGGTGGTAGCTCAGTGGGTAGAATGGACTCGCATGCGAGAGCCCCGGGTTCGATCCCCAGTGCGAGCATATGTACCAATGACTTTATTTAATTTCAAAGTTACGTACAATTCAATAACTTAAATTTCATTCAAATTTTAAATACCTATGCATGTGATTTTAATGATTTTGCTTGATTCTGTCCTTTCCGCTGTTACGTATCTGTTAAAATATGTGTTTATTAATACCAGTAGGAGAACCAACGATCCCTAAGACACAGGTTTCTACCTAGTTTAGGGGTCAGAAGTTCGAATTTTACAATGACACTGTGTACGAACAACCTTTGTATTTAGCTTAAGATAAAAAAAAAAATATTATTATTATTTGCAAATTTGTAGTCGCAATACCACAAGCTAACGGTGAAGGAAAACATCGTGAGCAAACCCGCGGCTTGGTTGGCTCCGCACGTATTGACTAGTCTTTCCTCTGGGCTAGGCCGACTAAGCTGTCAGGATGGTATAGGTGCTGGGCAAGCCTACACCATCCATAAAACCATGTCCCAGGCACTACAGCGTCGAAGTGGTCCCTTCACCCATCTAGTGTGAGTGAAGATGCCACTGAACGCTGTATAAATCATCTCATTAAGTAGATGCAAAAAAAGAGGGTTATATCTCAAAGTGTGGATAAATAAGCAGGGTTACCATTTTCAAAGTCACTGACGTGATACTTTTTTTTATGAAGCCAATAGAAATCAAGTACTGTAGCTGCGAGTCGAGATCATTTATCTCAAAAAATAGGAAGTATATAAAGTATTTATTAATGGTTCGCGATACTCATACATAGTTATAGTATGTCAAATGGGTCTAATCGCGATTATTTATTAGGTAAAACGTAATTACCTTATTTCCTGACGTTTCGGCAGCGTTATAGTTGCCGTGGTCACGGGTAGGCTGAAGTGGCCATTACACAAATTCTCTTTACCTATTATTCTAGTGACATCTGTACCTATCAATTCTATGTCAATGCTCCAGGGGTGTCAGTGTCAGCCATGTGTTACCTGCGGAAACGTATGACCGACACACATCCTGTGTATGGATGTGGGAAAGAGATATTAGCCACGGATTTACCAGCTTTAAAGACTTTTTGATCGTTTAATGTATATGGAATTGATGTAAAAAAAACTTCTTTTTGAAAACAAACACTAAAGAAAAAAAATAATAGGTGTAAGCGCATTGTTGGATTCTAAACCTGATTATGTTAAAAATTTTAAATGGGACGGATCAGCAATTTATTAGGTCCCTCTCAGAGACGTTCTTCAGCACTGCTGAAGAACATCCCAACCCCCTGATCCGCGAAGCAGCGGCTTACTCTCCGCCCACGACGACTCTCCGCCCACGACGGACCCACGTTATCTGGTGCGCAGGCCCAGGAACGTACTCGTTGACCCGCCCGACAAACTGTCGTCTGACCTGAACCACCTCTTAGAGGCTCGGTCTCAGTCAGACGCGCCCCCCTCCTCTGCCAGTGTCCCCCCTAGGGGGGGCACTGCTCTTTCATAGCAGTTTTGTAATATAATCTCTTCTAAGCGGACGCTCCGCTAGGGAGCTCCGCTGTGCGCCCTCCTCGGCCTCGAGGGGGGTCGCTCCCGATGTGGGTTTAGGGGTCTCTAGGACCAAAACCAGTCCCAAGGTGGTGTTTAGTGGGTAGGCGCACTTCTTGTGAGTCCCACATTGGCAGCACGGCCGGGTCCGTGCTGTTATGCATGAGCATTCACCACCTCCCTCCCCCGTGTCCTCCGGAGGGTGCCCTTTATAGGGTTAAAAAAAAAAAAAAAATGGGACGGATTTTTTAACAGTCGATTTTTTTGGGGTTTGTACTCCGAAAAGGAAAAATGGAACCCTAATACGATCAATTTGTTGTCCGTCCGTCTATATATCAAGAACTTTTATCACGGTAACGCATGTATTAGCCATTAGGGTGTGGTTTTATCCGGAACAATGCAGTCATAATCTAGTTTTACCCGAAAAAACCGGTTTAAACCAGATTATACCAGAAGTAAGTGGCAACACCTAGTTGTAACCGGCTAAAACTAGGCGTAGCCGCACTTCGGGGTTTTTCCGTAACATTTATATTTAAATAGCCTCGTTTTATCTTTCAGCGTAAAAGGCTTGAAAGTCATCTAATTTAACTTGCGGGATAGTTATTCACAAGTCAACTGTTAATCAAAGCATCAAGTTCCAACATCAGCAATATAATATCAGGGTTTATGCAGTCTATGTAGTTTATTTTGTAGACGTATGTATAGACCCGTTTTAACTGGTACTCCGACTCTCCAAAGTTTGCTGGAAGAAATCTCTTATAGAGATAGGCTCGCCTTTGTACATGTTATTTCTTATGTAATGTTTAATGTTTCGTGTGCAATAAAGTATCTGTATCATTCCTTGTATGTCCCAACTGCTGGGGTACGGGTCTCTTCCTGCATCGCAGGAAGAGACCATAGGCCATACTTCATCACGGGGGCCAAGTCCGGGTTGGTGGAGGATTGTAAGACAGTGGCGGGTTATACTGTCAGAAGTTATCAAGCCGCCCATAAGGCCTTCGACATGGCTTAAGGACTGCCATTACTTGACAGCCGTCACCAACGGCTTAACGTGCCTTCCGAAGCATGTTAACAATAAGTATTCTAATGACTCTCACTCTCCCTCGCTTCTCACTGCCCGTGCAGTGTACTATAGCGGAGCCGTAAGCTAATTTCGATAAACCATTAACCACTGACATAGCTAGCAAGCCAATCAAGAGTTTATTTGCACAGCGACTAGTTAAACCGGGTTTAATATCAACCCCCTCACGCTTGGGGTTCCGGAAACAGGGATCGGATTTCCGCTGTGTCAAACATTACACCGACTTAATTGCGTGCGTAATGTGAAAATATTATTATTATTATTTATTATACAGTCTGAGCTTTTAGAATATACCTCGGGCTCTAAAGTAGGCTTCAGTTTTCGCTGAAAGCACACGAGTGTATTTCTTGCTTACTACTTCTTGGTCTGTTTTCGAAATTAAGTTCATATTAGTTCCAATATTATTATTGCACGAATATATCCGAAAGTAGCCGAGGTATACTCCAAGAGCTAATAGACTGTACTTCATTGCATCAAGCTTTATTGCTTTATTGAAGCGCTCGTGGTTTAGTCGATCCAAGTGACTGAAATCAATCACTTGTGTTAAGCAACAAAATATGTGGTCAGGCGCAGGATGGGTGACCGTCCTATGACTACCGCTAGTGGCATTTTTTCGAGCGTTTCCGGGCTTCGCAAGGCACTTTATGTTTTACTGCCACTTGGATGAGTTTTTCAATTCAATTCAATTCAATTCATTTATTTGCTAGAATGTGGTACAGTACATACATAAATATAAGTACAGATCATAAAACACTATTTTAAGCACCGCACATTCTGTCAGTCTTGACATGCAACATTTTATAGACTATACAAGAAGTAAAATCAGTTATCCTAGTTAGTAAAACTTTTCTCGTCAAAAAAATCGTTTACTGAGTAAAAACATTTATCTAAAAGCCATTCTGTTAATTTGTTAATTTCTGTCCATCTTGTGGCTGGTCGTCCTACGCCACTGTCTTACACTCCTTCGCCAATCCGGACTTGGATCCCGTGGTGGAGTATGGCCCATCCTGTGATGCAGGAAGAAACCCGTGCCCCAGCAGTGGGGAAATACAAGGGTTGATATCGAATACCAATTATAAACTTAATATTAAAGAATCGTTGCTCTCAATTAGATGCTCGACGCAATGAACTTAAAGCGCGCCGATCCTTTTTTTTTTTTTCACCCAGGAGAAACCCCAATTACGGGTACCACCGGCTCGGGGGAGCACAGTGGTTATGTCGGACTCCCCGCCCTGAAAAGGGCGGTATACCGACTAAAACTCCTGGGGTGTTCCTCCGCACCGCAAAGGACGGGGCCACGGGGACGCTTACGCACACTTCCGCGACCCCGTCTGCGGGCGCCCTTTCGGGCACTCCTTCGGCGGCGCCCCTGCCCCATCGCATCGGACCGAACGACGGGGCGAGGGAACGCCGCATCTCTTCGTTGGAGCGCATAGTGGCCAAGTGCGAACCCCTTGGCCACCACACGCCTCAACGCGCCGCCCCCTCCATCCCATTGTTGTGTGGTCCAATGGGGTTAGAGGAGGGCGGCGCACCTCCTGGTTGGGGCGCATGGGGGCCAATGTCCTGTTGGCCCCCACACGCCCCAAACGCGAGGCCCGTCACGTCGCCCACCAGCACTTCTCTGAAAGCAGAGAAGGCGGTGAGCGACCGCGCGGGCCCCCTCCGTGCCAGAAGGCACCCTCGGAACACGCAAGGGCGCCTTCCGGCCCGCCGTGATGGACGCGGAGGGTCCCCCGACCCTCCGCGTCCCGGCGGCCACTCTGGTCCGACTGGTACGAGGCGCGCGCGCTTCCGCGCAGCGGCGCCCCCCCCAGTCGTTCCTTCATTCGGTTGATCGCCCGCTCCACAAAGTGAAACAGGGCCCACGCGACCCCTCCCGCCAGATTATTCGCCGTTAGCCAGTAAGATCCGACAAGAAGAAGTTACTGACTAACGCTCAGGGTGCACCGACCCCACCACTTGCCCCTCCATCTGGTTCATGGAATCAGATGGAACGGAAAGCGGAGGGGTACACGTGAAGGTTATCTGGCATCGCACCCCAAGCGCGCCGATCCTGTGCTATCGTTTATAACTATTGCAATAATAAATAAATATTTATGGACATATTACACAAATCTTGTTAGCCCTATGCTAAGTACAACTAAATGACTTGTGTTACAGGTGCTATCTCGACAATAGATTTAGTACAGTAGTAGGAATTGTACCCCCATAGTACAATTCCACCAAACTGCGATCCCCAACACGCATCCCCAGCGTGGGTATTATGGGCATTACCCCCCAATGATGGCACAACCTTGCACTGTGGCGCTCATTGGAGGAGGGCTGTTACCAGCAGACTAATATAGCCTAAAGAAGAAAAAGAAGAAATATTCATGGATATATTGCACAGATCTCGTTAGCCCTATACTAAGTACAACTAAATGACTTGTGTAGGTGCTAACTCGATGATACATTTAATATAATAAATGCATAGATAACATCCAAGACCCGAGACAGACTAGAAATGCAAGAGGTCCCGGGTTCGAATCCCGGCTGGGAACAAAAAAAAACCCCAGGTCTTGGATTTTTACATGTTTTTGATGTCGTTGTTTCTGGTTTCCACGACACTGGGTATCCTAGTGTGAGGCCAGAAGCAATGTATGTGCCAGTATGTAAATGTTACGTTACGTTACGTTACTTTACGTTACTTTACGTTACGTTTCTTTTCGTGACGTTACGTTACGTTAAGTTAAGTTACGTTAAGTTAACGTTACGTTCCGTTACGCTACGTTACGATACGTTATGTTATGTTAATATGTATGTTGGCCTCGGTGGCCCAGCAGTTTAGCACGCTAAGTGTAAAACGGAAGGTCTCAGGTTCAATCCCACGGATATATATGCGGTCACCGCACCGTGGCCTAAATCGGTCGAAGAGGAAATATATTTGTGTATATTATGTATATTTGTGTATGTTTATTGGATTAGTATCAAATAAACGTAATTTTGTGTCGTGCCTCTCAAGGCGCGCAACCGACATGAGCTCCGTCTCCACTCGCCATGATTAAGATCTGCGAGTCTTCGACAACAACTCAAGCATGAGTAATAATTTTAATTGAAAACATTTTTATAGTCTGTCAACTTTTAAAATATATTGCGGACTCTAGAGTAGGCTTCGGCATTCGCCGATTTTCGCCGGTTTTCGTACTGATGATCGAGTTCTGATTTTGAAATTAAGTGTCATATTGAATTCCGATATTTCTATTACACGAATATATCCGATTCTACCCGATATTGTCCGAGGTATATTTTAAAAGCTAACAGACTTTAATTAGGTTGAACAGCATAAATGTGGTGTTTCTTTGTTAAATTTTTCTCCACGTAATCCATTAATTTTATAGCTAACAACTTAAACGTAGACTAGTTAAACACTTTCCACCTTATTCTATATCCTTTTTAATGCACTAAACCGTGCTAAGGACTATTTTAAAAACCTACTAGGCTAGGCTAAAAATTCCACACATGCCCCCAATTGGTGATGCGGGTTCGAATCCCGGCATGGGTGGAATTTTAAGCCTCTAAATAGGTTTAAAAAACTTTCCACTTTATTAATAAAAATGTAATTTCTTAAAACACTACACAAACGCTTACTAAAATATAGTTATATATTGAAGTGGTCGAAGTGCGAGTATTTATTCGGTAAAACCCGTTTAATATACTCGTATAACTATGTATGAGTACCGCGAATCATTAAGAAATACTAGTTCACTAAATTAGTCTGTGATGGAGATGATAATTCAAGGAAAAGACGAGACTGCAGATTAAATAAAACGTTTGTAGGAGTGTTTCATTCCAAACGTATGTTTATAAATTAACCCTTTCGCGGACGCGCGGATGCTATAGCATACATAACAATTAAAAGGACAATAGATTTTAAAAACGTCCGCGAAAGTGTTAAGCCAGTTGTTTTCGTTTTTACACTGAAAATATTTGTAGTCAAATTTAGAATTTACGGAAAAAGATCTTTATAAACTAGTGTTCTATTTTTTTACCTAAGACAGGCTCACAAATAGATTCTAAACCATACCGTGAGGAGGTTGTAACGGACCAAGGTCCATACAAGTGCTCACGATCGTTAATATAAATTTGAATTGTGTTCTGTGCGAGTTTGGTTCGAGATAGGTTACGTAGTAAAATCGCGGAAACACTATTTAACAAGATTGATTAGGTAGGTAGGCACTTTAGTCGTTAGAAGGTCCTTATCATTCAAGTTAGGCATCACAATAAATCTAATAAATGCGACAAATGGGATTCAAAGCGGGGACGCTTTCTGGGGATTTTGTTGAGGGTTGTTTGTGTACTAATCGACAGTTAGTCATAAAAAAAAAAAGAAAAACATTTCGAGTATTGTGTGAGGCTGGGTTCGAACCCGCGGCCTTCCGGTGGAGATCGGCGTCTGTCGCCGCTGGGCCAATTTGCATTTAATCAAAACAAAATTATGCAATAGGATTCTTTATGTAGTAGTCTATTCGAAGAATGAAATACAGCTAGACATTATTTTGTTTACTAACAGGGTTTGTTATACCTAGATTAAATTGTGCAACAAGAATTTAGGGATGACAATAAATAGTGGGATAAAATAATAAGTTACAACGACATCTGCAGTGGACGAGCGCACAACTAATAGATTATCGATTGGGAAAAACTCGTCCGCTACCTATCACTTGTGACACGGCATTTCATCCTAACAGATAGATGGCGCTATCGGCGGCTGGGAAGTAGATTCCTTTCAACTGCTTTCAAATCAAATGTTAATTGCTATCACTATTAAAATAGTAGATTATAAGTACAAATTTCAATATCTTTCTTGTTTTTGCACGTGCTTGTAGATTTTAAAAGCATTTATTTACCTAGTAGTTAAGTAGGTAAAATTCCGTGTTGAGGTAATGTTATGGTTATCAAAGTATACTGAGTTATTCACAGCGATTTTATGTTAGTGATTTGAAGACAGAAAACCCTACACTAAAGATATAAATAAGAATAATCTCTAAAACATTTAATTTAGCCCCTACCTAGGAGAGAATAGAATCATTAAACGATAATTAATGCTACGTTTAAACTCTGTAGTATGTCTATAATACATATTGTTATGAAGGGAAACTAATTTATAACACACCGATGTAATATCAGAGACTTGGTAAAAGTATTATATTCACTTATACAATAAAAATTACTAAAACTTATAATCAATCAAATAACTACTAACTCCATCTAGGTGAGAATAGGTTCACTAAACTTTCTTTAATCCTACTTTCAATTTCTTTAAAAAGCTTTTAATATGTCTTGTCATGAAAGAAAACTAATGTATAACGCACCGATGTAATATTAGGGACTTGGTAAAAGTAACATATACACTTAAACAATTAAGTAAAAAAAAAAACTCAATAAATCAAAATAACTACTAGCTCCATCTAGCCGAGTTTGAGATCACTAAATGTTCTTTACGGCTGCGTTATATTTCTTTAAGAAGTTATTAATGTGTCTTGTCGTGAAAGGAAACTAATTTATAACATATTGATGTAATATTACAAGTCTCTGTAAAAAAATGGTCTATTCACAAAAACAAAATAAATAAAGCTCATAATTAATCCATCAAAGAACATCTACTTTCTTTTGAGAATGGATATTAACCTATCTAGGCTAGTGTTGGGGTTGAATGATTTAAACAAAAGAAAAAGAACTCGAATGATTCCCTTCATATCCCTTTTAATATCTAGATCACCTAAACGTAATCTCGTATGATAATCATAAACTCAATGTCTATAAAAGAACGTGAGAGTAGGTGTACCACATGGTCTCATTCCGTTCCGCGTTAGTAACCGGCGGCGCCGTCTGCCGAGACACGTACCTACCTACAGTTAGGCGAGTGACGCACGTATAAGGTAGGTATTAATAGTGCGGAGATCGGACGGTACGCGGGTTCGATTCCGTTTAACTTTTTTAAAACAACCATGCACGTCGCTTGGGACAGTATGGGACTAATGTTGTAATGTATGTTTCTGTTGTATAACAGTTATTATTCTTTACATAATTTGTCCAAGGTAGTAATTTCTATTTTGATTGTTTATTGATTTTCTTTCATGGCTCTATGCCTCCGATAGTCTTGTCACGTTATTTATTTCAATAAAATCAAAATTTCAAAGTATAGTAACTTAATACCATAATATTTGCGAATGGTGTAATTATTTATAATTGTTGCTAGAGGGATAGCTAAAGTTGTTACTTGTAAATTGGAATGAAACATGACATGTAATATATTAAGTCACGAACTGCTAAAGAGCTATTTTTTCAATGTTCGGGAAAGGAATTGAATCATTCATCACTTTTGAAATGTAGCATTTAGGGCATCCCTAATAATTAAATATTGTTGAACGCAGCTTCTTCTCGTATTCATACAGGGTTGCGTGTGTGAGTTTAGAGTATTGCTGTATTGGTGGATTGTAGTTCTCCGATTAGCCGATTCCGGTTTGGGCGCCACTGGTTGCCGCGGCGCCTACTAAAATGATTATAACGTTTCAATTCGCAATTGTAGCCTAAGTAGAGTATTTCTAGGTGAATCTGTACTAAATTGAAAGGATGTTTTAACACAAACATTACGCTAAACCTTTATATTAACAGAAGTTAGTTAGTTGTCCGTAAGCATTGTGCCGCAGGTCAGTGGTGTGTTGGAATAAATTGTTAAGAAGAAATTATTGTAGACAAATCAATTAAACAGGAAATATCGAGATAAATAAATAGAAAATAAATAATGTATTACATTAAGACACAGGAAATTAATTTACAAAATATCAAAACATTAAAGTTCTGAAACGAGATGAAGGTGGATTTCGGCTGGCCAATCGGGTGTCATTAGGTTTCATGATGGGTTATACAATTGGTAGCGAAGCCATTTTGGACGCGCGGGGTTGTTTCGCGAGGCTATAAAAAGGCCGAGGCGCCAGCGGCGCGCACGCATTCTGGACCAGGAAATTCAATAGTACATACTTATTCCGCTCGTAGGAAAATTCGCCATTTTGTGTGAATTTATTAGAACTGGGGAGTTTCGATTGCATTTAAATTCGGTAATAGGAAAGTGACTTTGGATTTGTGACCTAGCATCATCTGTGGGCATTGCGTTCTAGTGTATCAGC
Organism: Yponomeuta sedellus; assembly: GCA_934045075.1. Taxonomy (NCBI): domain Eukaryota; kingdom Metazoa; phylum Arthropoda; class Insecta; order Lepidoptera; family Yponomeutidae; genus Yponomeuta; species Yponomeuta sedellus. The sequence goes on along the minus strand of OW203722.1, from coordinate 23,188,595 downwards.
CCTGGTGTGAAGTCTCAGGTTTAGAGGTACTTTCGGAGCTAGGGAATTAGATTTGAAAGTAAAAAGTGTAAATGTTAGGAACGGTTTTGGTGAGTATTCCGTACAATTAGCTAGAAGGTTTCCGCGTAAAAATATGGTTTTCAGCATTTGTGATTAGTGTAGCTTCCGCGAAATAAATTGTGAACTAACCCTTTTTCTCCACAGTACAGCGTTTTTGGGGAAATAAATGTGTGCAAAACAAAACTCTCGGTGGCAAGGGCATGTTAGGGATAGGCCGTGTGGCTAGCCTTTGTCGAATACCTACTCGACTCGATGTAGGCACACGAGGTTATCAATGACATGTCTGCGCCATAGCTTTCAGAGGTTTGCATCATATTTAATTCCGCATACAAACGTGTGAATTTAGAGCGAATTCACTTGGTAGCCTTATACAGTTGATTTGACAGACTAAATGAGGAATTCCAATATCTAGCTCTGCTTACTATGCTACGGCTGAATCTGAGTCTGCTTTGGTTGAAAGGTTTAAAGAATCCCTTCACCGGAGGTGTGCCCAATTTAATTTATTTGTAAAACAATTTTCCTATATAATTACATGTCATAATTAATTACTTAATTGAGATAATTTCATATTAATTATCTAGCTTGAAAATTGGGTTAAAATGCTTCTTGTGAATGTGGTGTTAGATCTCCTTCCACTAGCATTTGTGGTATAGCAATTTTCCCCCTGCTATTTCCCTGCGTGACAGACGATTCCAGCCCTCTGGCACTTTGCACCCATAACATATCTATGTATTATATTCCGTATATTCTTACCCTGTAAGTGGTACCGATCCCATAAACCACTTACGCATACACACCCTAGGCTACACACTCTGGCCGGCCAGAAAGTCTGAAAGGTAACTGCGTCAAGTCAGTCCTTAGCACGAGTTAGTGCATTAAAAAGAATTTAATGACTTGAAACAGTTAGGTTTTCCGGAGTTAGGGAGGATAGCGATAGGTAATAGCTGTGACTAGGGAAACACCATAGGCACTCACACATACACACGATTAAATATAAATGGGGTTTGCTTTGCTGAAACAATTCGTTTGGTGGTTAAATTCATTAGCTTACTGGGCTGGGAATGTTAGGTAGGCTCCCCTTTTTCTTCCAGGGTATCCAGAGTTGAATGATGAGAGTAAGTATTTCCCCAGCTCCCCACATATGCGGTCATTATTCGTTTGTTAGGATCATTTTAAATTGACAAATAAGTGAATTGGTGTCTCCTCAATGTTTCCTATTGAAGCTATTAAATCAGGTAGATAAAAGCGTTACGTTTAATGTCTCGATTCAATTAGGGTAAGGTAGGTAAATCTGTCTAAACCCGTTAGAAAATTATAGCATTTTAATTCTGATTTGGTACCTACTAAACGTATTGTTCACAACTTCTGTCAATATTTAATATCAATGATTGTTAGATAACACTAGGTGTGAGGTTGTGTGCATATTAATCTAACAGTGACATTTCCATCGAACTAAGGAATAGGTTTAGAGCGATGCGGTACCTTTATAATAGCTGTCTAACTCGTGACCTTCGGGTCATTCAACTCTTGCGTTTATGTAGGTAGGTGCGTACTTTTCTCGACCGAAGTTATGTAGGTATGTTACGTTTGTAATAGATCATATAGGTACTTACTACTGAATGGGAATACATAGGCGGCATATACGCAATATAGGGTGTCCAGTATATAGGGTGGTAAATTACGGTTTATATTATGTTACGTTTGTTAGTAGATTATAATTATACTATATAGGAACGCATAGTCCAAATATAGTCGCGATATAGGGTGTCCAATATATAGGGTTATCAAATTACGGATTATGATAGGCAATGAAAGGACGTTATGGGACGTTAGTGAGTAGCTAGAAGCCACTAGGCTTTTAATAGTAAGGCTTATTTTTGTAGTAGGTATATTGGCTTAATTCTTGGCATTATTTCATGGTTGCGTGGGTTCGGCTGAGATGTTTCAGTTTGGTCAGCTTCGATGAAGTTGTTCCAAAGTACTTTGTGCATTGGTCTACCTACCTCACTCACACTCTTCTGCCAATGCATTGTACTACTGAACATCCCTTTGCCGTTTCTTACGTTAATTGTGTGTAATGACCTGGGTCTTAAGACTTTTATACCTAATTATGCTTATTGTGCGTTTATTATATTTATTTCCTTCTGATGACTTGTGCTTTAGTATCATTCATAGTTGCGTTGGTTTGGCCAGATTGTTTCAGTGTTGGTAGGCTTCGATGAAGTCTTTCCCAACGTACTTTGCATTTGGTTACCTACCTCTCTCTCACTCTTCTGCCAATGCATTGTACTGCTGGACGTCTCTTTGCCAATTCCTGCGTTAATTGTGTGTGATACTTAAGGCATATACGTAGTTAGGTTATTATATTTATTTTGGGAATATGTACAGATTTTATCGTTAGTATTTTCTTTAGTTGATTGATTTTTCCTATAGTGGCATTTCATGGTTGCGTGAGTTTGGCCAGATTGTTTCAGTGTTGGTAAGCTTCGGTGAAGTCTTTTCCAACGTACTTTGTGCATTTGGTTACCTACCTACCTCTCTCACTTTCGTCGACTGCCAATGCATTGTACTGCTGAACGTCGCTTTGCCAATTCTCGCGTAATTATGTATGTCTACTTGAGGAATAGACTCGGGATAATGAATCACTGTACCTATTCTTATTTCTAGTCTGTCATAGTTTATTATTTATAAGTATATATTAACAGTATAACGTAGTGGTGGCCATACCCCATCCAGGGTAGATATAATTAGCTCTATCAACTAGTAGATAACCTAGTATTGTACTCATTTCATATTAATCCGTTCTTATCTACCTAGTTGGCTAATAATGTCTGTCTTAACCGGCCTTTTGGTAGGGGACGTTATACTATAACACTCACGTGTTTGCTGTATGACATTTGGTTTATTTGGTACTTTTATATTTTATTTATTTAGAAGTAGTTTTTGTAAGAGTTACATATTTCATCCTAGTTTTGTTTCTTTTAACTTCATTGCAGCTTAACCTGTTATCTATTTAATTTTTTTTAAACCATATCTTGCTTTCGCTTGTTTCATTCGCCTGATTGCTGTTTTCATTATATTTATTTGCTTTAAGCTAACCTTTGATTCCTGTTCATTAATCTAAATTCTGCTTTGTATTTAAACGGATCTCTTACACACTCTCGTTACTCAATCTCATATCCTAAAAGAGCTTAGGTTACTAATACGTTCACAACGAAGGGTTCTCATTAGACTAGACGATCACAGTTGGCCATTAGAGGGTTTTGCATCATAGCTTTTTTTAGTAGGTTAATTATTATTGCACGCTTTTTCTTCTTAAGTGGGTTAAAGCATTTTTTACGCGGGGTGGGGTGTTACAAGGTTTACCTCTTTTGAAAAGCTACAATATTCATTAATCGAATATTATGGTAAATAAACCTCCCTCAAGCACAAATCACAACATACCGAAGGCATTACGCATCGTAGATAATCACAATAAGTTTTACAGTGTGAGAGTAGTTTAAACACTAACGCATCTAATTAATTACAAAACTGCTCTTAACAAAATGACTTTAATTTTTAGTGCATAACTCGATTGGAAATCATGCACCATGCAACAGGCTCACCTGCATGAAATTACTTTAAATCGAAAAACGAAAAACCAACACAAGAGCAAAGGATTTAATGGAAAAACCTAATGTTCATTTTAAACTCTAGTTTAACACATTAGAGTGTTTTGTTACGCTTTCTTTAATCTACACACACGGCCGGTCGATGCACCGTGCCGTACACTTGACGACAAGAAAACGGAAAAAATCCGTTAAAACTGATCTGAGGGAAGAAAGTCTCGAAGTGGCACGTACTTAAATATGTAACATATAAAAAAACTGATACATGCAATATTGCATAAATCTATGTAATTGATCAATGAACCTAAAGATATGTAAAGTTTAAGTGCATTCCACTAATCATCGCCATGTATTTCGCTAAAAGCACATGGTGTCAGTTCAGTTTAAAACGGAGCAACCGGGTCTTGACCCGGATAAGCTCATGGCTGTATCCTGGTTTCTTTATTTTGATGGACTACTTTTGAAACAGTTTTAACTACGTTGAATTACAAGGATTAATTCTGTGTTTTTCTAGTCCTTGCCTGGTTACTAATCCTAGTTTAGAACCAGGCTCTGGAGTTCAATACATACATAGTTTTTCAATAGGCATCACTCACAAAAAAGATCGAATCGCGCTAAGCACCCAGTGCACAGGTTGTACCATTGAAATGCGATAGGTTACTAAACTGCCAATATTGTCAATAAAACAAATATTTTAGTACATGATGAATCTATAGACTTATGCAATTTAGAGACTCACGTTTCTTTTTTAACAAATGTAAAATTTTACATGTACTATGTAAAAGGTAACACAGAGGAAGAAAACAAATTTTAGTTATTATTATAAACTAATAAAATTTTAATAAGTATTATTATGAAAAAACAACCATCACCGTACTACTAAGACTCTACTAAACCACTATAGTGTCGTATGGGGACTCGCCCTCTACGATAATTGATTGTGTTGTGTGAAAGAGTTTATATTAAGTACAATTAAGTACGATACGAGTTTCAGTGTGTCCAAGTGTACCAGAATAAAGTACACCCAGCCCACTCGCCGTCAGATACCGTGACTGGGTCTGTTCTGCACTGATTCAGAACTTTTGTTGCTCCTTACGGTGTACGTAAGGGTACAAAACCTTCACAGTGAATGCTGTTTTTCTTTGCCCACGAAAATAAACAGAACAATGGCGTTGCATGCATCAATAGCGTGTTTGAGTGGGAATTATTCTGGAAACGCGTACTTACAGTTTAAAGCCGCGTCTTCACTATCATAGTACACTCGTACCGAGTGACCTATTTTTTCTACTCGGAAACGACTCGTATTGTGTACGTCGGTGATCTGAGTAAAAAAATGCCTGTCTTCATGAGAGGGTCCTAAAAGAGCGGTGGTAGCGGAGCGGTGTAAAACGCCGGCTTCGTAACCGGAAGGTCGTGGGTTCGAGCCCTGGCATGTAGCAATGACTTTGTTTTCTAAGTTATGTACATTTATGAAATTATAGTAGCAATACTACTCGCTGACGGTGAAGGAAAACATCGTAAGGAAACCCTTGTGTCTGAGGTGTTAGCGTACCTCAGCGCTTGCTACGTACAATGGCCCAACTATGAGGCTAAGTGCGGAAATCTCAGGTCTATCTAACAGAGGGTCCTAAGATCCAACCATTTGCACAAGTTTACACTGTGGGACGGATTCTGAATTAAGAATTTCACTAAGTAAATACTTAATTAACGTTCTGTCACGCTCTTTGCTGGGAAATTCGGAGAGTTAATTATTTCGATTTCAACCCTATAATTATGTCCCCGCTGCTGGCGCACAATAAATGTTTTATAGAACAAGTGAACATCATAAATCTTGACAACTGTGACAACAATTTCCAGAACCTACATTCTAGAACTTTAGGTCCACAAGCTCGAACTTTAATCGATTTCCGCTAAAATAGCCGTTTTTTGCAAAGCTACCAACAACGTTCAATTCATAGATTGTTGGACCAAGATTCTAGGCAGAATTGTGTTTTTGAGATGGAAATGGATCTTTAGAAAAAATCCCCCTGTCTCCTGTTTTCCGCGAAGATGTCGCCTTAAGAGTTTTGCCGTGCGTCTTGTTTAAGACTCATGCAAATAAATATTGTAAAGCCATATTGATTTGCAACCGTTTCAACATACTTGATTTTTTTTGCAAAAGAGTCCGACTTGGTTGCTCGGATACGAGAAACCGACCACGTCTCTACTCGCTATGATAAACCTCAGCAAATCAGGGCGAAACAAATAAGTCGTATATGACTCTAAGGCTTATGACTTGGAATTGTACGTAAAAAGGCGAGCGACAGCCAAAATCTTTATTCTGGACTCCAAGCTACATGGAATTTGAATAAATAAATAAATGTCTAATGACTCTGTCAAGTTATATTATCATATTTTTATGCGTCAATAGTCTAATCCTTCCTTCGATTATTTTGCGTCTACGCTTTGAATTCGCATGGGCGAGAATCGACTCCCAGGTCGTCCGATAAAAATGAAATAACTTAAGCCAGTGAAAAATCAATAATGTTAAAAAAGTATTTAGAGGCTAGAAATTCCACCCATGCCGGGATTCGATTCCGCGAACTCTGGCTATCCGTGCCACCGCTCTTCCAACTGAGCTAATGGGCGATCTCCGCGGGTTCGAATCCTGTCATCAGGCTATACTAGTCTGCTGCTGGACATACCCCTCCCCTAAATTGCGCCACGTTGTGCTATCATAGGGGGTAGTGCCCTTAATCCCCACGCTGGGCATGCGGGTTGGGGATCGCAGTTCGGTGGAATTGTACTGCAGGGGGCGCTGCTGCCCACCCCCCGGTTTGTGTCCCTTAGTCGCCTTTTACGACACCCGCGGGAAGAATTGGGTTGGTGCTATTCTCTAGGCCGACACCACACAGCACATTCGAATCCTGGCATGGGTGGAATTTGTAGCCTCTAAATAGGTTTTTAAAATTGTCCTTAGCACGGGTTAGTGCATTAAAATAGAATATAATCATGTGGGCTTAGCGATATCATTCCGATGTAAAACCTAACTGCAAAGTAGGTACTCGGGGCTGCAAGTGATGCAAAATACTTCAGCTAGATGTTGCTGCCTGTACGTAATACAGAGAATATTGTAAAGAGGTTCGAAATTTCACTGAGGCCGGTGAGTCACCCATTAGCTCAGTTGAAAGAGCGCTGGCACGGATAGTCAGAGGTCGCGGGTTCGAATCACGGCATGGGTGGAATTTTTAGCCTCTTAAAAGGTTTTTAAGATTGTCCTTAGCACGGGTTAGTGTATTAAAAAAGAATAAAATCAATAATGTGTAGACCTTACGAAAGTTTTAGTTCACAAATTGAAAAGCCTTGTGAAATCCCATTGTATTCTAATACATGCAACTATGTAGGCAAGGTCTTCAGTTTCCGACTGATGTATAGCCCTAAATTACAACCAATTTGATATTTTAATGTATTTCCGTTCTTACGACCGATAGTACAAAACTTAGTATCCTTCATAAAAATTACAAAAATGTATCGTTAATAAACCACTCAGAGCTATATGATTATCGTTTTGTAATTGTAAAGTTGCATAATGAAAGTTTAAACTTAACCATTCATTTTAATTAAATTTGACCTGTACCTACCTAAAAGGTGGGAAAATGGTTCAAAGAAGCTAAAATTCTCAGCGTTACGACCTTAATTTATGATAGAACAAAAACCAGTCAAATGCGAGTCGGACTCGGCCACCGAGGGTTCAGTATAAGCAACACCATCATAGCTTCCGCTGGTAAAGTTTTTGGTGAGTCCACCTCGTGCTTGACCGTTTTTTATAATTGGTTTGTCGTTCGAACTTTTATAATGAGCAATTTCATTTTCAAAATTGTTGCATACAAGTATCAACAAATGAATAAATAAGTATAAATAAGTCGCAAAATCACGTCAAATTTGACGTTGTCATGCATAAGATTGATAGATAAATAGAGAACCCATTTTTAGAATACAGTGTTTCCATAAAAAGGAAATAAGATTAAGTTATTTCTTAACCTAAGAGTACGGACGCGGGCCTTATCACTAAAAGTGATCTCTTCCAGACCGCCTTTGGACGAACTGAAGCAATACATTCGAAAAAGAAGTCGATAGAAATAGAAATAAAATGATTAAAATAATAATATTATTAATTACTAATAATGTTACCATTTTTACGCAATAAAAAAGAAAAATAACATTATTATGTCAAAATTCAACAAGCTCCTTATTACAGTTCTAAAAATAGTCGAGTTTTCTTTTTCCGCTGCTTTTTTCTCCACTACAATACGACCCGAAGGCAGCGGCTTACATTTTACATTGTACATTGACATTCAGCAAAGAGAATGTAAATTCTTTACGTTGAAAAAAATGATTTAAACTGACTGACTGACCGACCGACCGACCGACCGACCGACCGACCGACCGACCGACCGACCGACCGACCGACCGACCGGCCGACCGACCGACCGACCGACCGACCGACCGACCGACCGACCGACCGACCGACCGACCGACCGACCGACCGACCGACCGACCGACCGACCGACCGACCGACCGACCGACCGACCGACCGACCGTCCGACCGACCGACCGACCGACCGACCGACCGACCGACCGACCGACCGGCCGGCCGACCGACCGACCGACCGACCGACCGACCGACCGACCGACCGACCGACCGACCGACCGACCGACCGACCGGCCGGCCGGTCGGCTGGCTGGCCGGCTGGCTGGCAGGCTGGCTGGCTGGCTGGCTGGCTGACTGACTGACTGTCTGGCTGACTGACTGATTGACTGACTGATTGATTTATTGATTGGGACCCCTTTTAAATTCGAACGAACGGACAGACAGACGGACAGAGAGTAATAGGGTCCCGTTTGGCATCCTTTCGTTACAGAACCCCAAAGTGACTTGCAGATTACGCGGAGACCCTCGGCACCGTGATAATTCAATCACATAACTGGGTTCCCAACAAAATTTGCAAAAGATAACTGCAATAGGTTATCTACCAATCTTATTGCAAAGATCTATACCATAAGAAATTAGGATTTAAATATCATTAGTAAAAATGATACGAAAACTCATTCGATAAATTTCAGTTTATGACGTTCAGAAAGCTATCAAAAACGCAAAAATAATTAAAATCCACGATCATAAACAATCGAATCGACTACTTCATAGAACGTCACTAAATCATTAAAAAAGTAATACAAATAATTTGAAACTTCAGAGCACATCAGAAACTGAAAGCATGGCAAATATAATATTGGCCTTTTTACATCTACTTAATGAGATGATTTATACAGCGTCCAGTGGTATCTTATATCATGGCAAATAAAGTATTAATAATACAACGTCAATTTTACCGCAAGTTGGCTAAGTTTGCGTCACGAAAAGCTAGGCTAAAAATTCCACCCATGCCGAGATTCGAACCCGCGACCTCTGGCTATCCGTGCCAGCGCTCTTCCAATTGAGCTAATGGGCGACTCACCGGCATCAGTAAAATTTCGAACCTCTTTACACTATTCTCTGTATTACGTACAGGCAGCAACATCTAGCTTAAGTAAATTGCATCACTTACAGCCCCGACTACCTACTTTGCAGTTAGGTTTTTACATCGGAATGATATCACTGTACCCACATGATTATACTATTTTTATTTTTAATGCACTCACCCTTGCTAAGGACAATTTTAAAAACCTATTTAGAGGCTCAAAATTCCACCCATTCCGCGATAGCCAGAGGTCGCGGGTTCGAATCCCGGCATGGGTGGAATTTTTAGCCTCTAAATAGGTTTTTAAAATTGTCCTTAGCACGGGTTAGTGCATAAAAAATAAAAATAGTATACTTTTCTATTTACTTTCTTATCCAGAGATTTTGCGCCAGTCACCCTTAAAAATAAACAACACTTATAAGAACAACCAGAAATAGTAAAAAAAAAATCTCTATCCTTTTATAGCTATTGTAATAACAAGTACCTAAAAAGTAAAATGCTGGAACGTTCCGAAACACAATATACCTGTAATATTCAAGGTAAAGCTTTATAAATGTATTCGACTGTCCGGTACGCCTCTACGATCGCGTGATTAAGTTAAAAGGCTCTTTTAACCTGAATAAAAGTCTCGTACAATTATAATTGCTTTATAGGTAACTGCTACCCGGCTGTCTACTTATTTTGTGATGTAACTTAATAGTGTTGGCAACCCAACAAAGCATAGTTATTTTAATTTTTTGTTGTTGTGGCAACTTTGTGACCTTTCTCTTCTCTTCGTCACTGTTGAGCTGTTAAGACTTTTTAATTTATAAAATATGTGAAATCTAGCAATACGTTGCTCCAAACCCTCCACAATCAGTCCAGAATTCTTCAAAATCTTCTTAAATGCAAAAAGCTAAGTGGAACTTTTGGTGAAGTAAGATTCTGATAGTAATAATAGCTGACTCCACAAATTGTTTGCAATATTAAATAGCTTAAGAACTATTCATTAAACCCACCAAAGACACACAAAAAATAATAAAAGCCAGTGAAGCCGTTTCGGAGGAATTCAATAATAAAATATACTGTGACACGAAAATTTCATGTGAGTATATTAGAAGAATTGTGAAGGGCCTAATATAGATTAGGCCCTTCACCAGATGGTTTGACAGCCTGGTTACGGTGGCAAGGAGTCTAGAAAAGGAGGTAAGAAAACGGTGAGGGAGACCTATGTCTTGCAGTGGGCGTCAAATGGCTGATGATGATTCGATGATGCCTTACCGTGTTGTTTTTTAGCTTTAAGTATAATTGTACTGTGTGAATTTAAGATTTTTTCTTAATCAGATAGTATCATCGTCATCGTCTACCTTCGTATCAATTTTAGTTCTAAATAATTGTAACATTGAAGGTATAACAATGAACTCTATAAGTATAACAAATAAGTCTCTTATGTAATCCTTGGTGTACATGCACTAAAGAATATTCTATCTACCTACCTACCTACCTACCTACCTACCTACCTACCTACCTACCTACCTACCTACCTACCTACCTACCTACCTACCTACCTACCTACCTACCTACCTACCTACCTACCTACCTACCTACCTACCTACCTACCTACCTACCTACCTACCTACCTACCTACCTACCTACCTACCTACCTACCTACCTACCTACCTACCTACCTACCTACCTACCTACCTACCTACCTACCTACCTACCTACCTACCTACCTACCTACCTACCTACCTACCTACCTACCTACCTACCTACCTACCTACCTACCTACCTACCTACCTACCTACCTACCGACCTACCTACCTACCTACCTACCTACCTACCTACCTACCTACCTACCTACCTACCTACCTACCTACCTACCTACCTACCTACCTACCTACCTACCTACCTACCTACCTACCTACCTACCTACCTACCTACCTACCTACCTACCTACCTACCTACCTACCTACCTACCTACCTACCTATCTATCTATAACAATGAACTTTATCAAAATTAGAACGCTTTTCTTTTTAAATTTAGTGCTAAATGCGAGACTAACTAGGCTTTTTTGGATAAGTTTACTTTCTGAATTTCATAACTAACAGCTGTGAGATCTCCAAATGTAAAAATTAAATAGAATAAAATAATATTACCTAATTAATTAATTTGTGAATAAAAGCTTTTCTACTCTGTTCTATTCTACTATAGGCTTTAAGGGCGGCTTGATAACTACTGACAGTAAGACCCGCCATTGTCTTACAATCCTCCACCAAACCGTACTTGACGATGGTTAGAAGGTAAAACTGGATTCGATTATCATTTGGTGCGCTTTTAAAAACGAGCGCACTAAATGATACTCGAAAGTCTGACTATAGATAAGTATTATCGTACTAACAATTCAAACTGTTTGTTTCAGTTTTAGATAATTAAGACTTTTTTGAGCCGAGGTTTTGACTGACCTCTCTACAAGATGTCTAAGATTTTTTTCATGTACTTTAAATATGTTTCACTGCAGAGCACGAGCCTTCTCTCAGAGAGATACCAAGCATGCGCACCGTGGAATGGAATTTCCAACGCTGAGGTATGTGAAGAGATGATGTCTGATTGATGATGATGACAAACTTTAAAAATCCAATCATGCCGAGACTCGAACCCTAGCTAATGGGTGACTAACCGGCATCAGTGAAATTTCGAACCTCTTTACAATACTCTCTGTATTACGGGCAGCAACATCAGGCTGAAGTAATTTGCATCACTTGCAGCCCCGAGTACCTACTTTGCAGTTACTTCGCTGTACCCACATGATTATATTCTTTTTAATGCACCAACCCGTGCTAAGGACAATTCAAAATGACGATGAAGTGAAAAAAATTGTCAGTATCGTGGCAAACTCTGCCTTATCGGGATAGGCCTAAAAGAATCAAACCAAACAGCATCTATACTGTTCACTTAATCCAACAGGATAAGTAGAAGCTACACTACTCAAAATGCAATACCGATCCTTAGTATCGAGTTCCTACACTACATAGGCCTGGGCCTCACATAAAAAACGTGGGATGAGAGTGCAGAAAACACGCTTCATCTTTCCGATTAAATTTCACACAAAATTTACTGAAGTGGCGAGTCGAAGCTCACTTAGAAAGGACGGGGCGAGAGGCGCCAATTCGCTATTTGACTCTCTTTGCAAGTATGTCTTAAATGGTAAATATCTCTTCCATTAGACCAAAAAATATATTATAGTATATTATTTGAGGACCTACTAGCAACCAAAACATATATTTTAAAACTTTGCTTTGCTAAACAGCTAAAAACACGGTCAGCCATTTTTGTCTATGGTTTGAAAACCTGAAGTCTTGTAATCTAAGTTTGACATTCAATAACTATGAGTGATTTGTGAGCATAGTGAAATAACAACGACGAAACCATGATTTCATCGAGTTTACATGCAAAATATAGCAATTATCATTATATTGCATTGTTCGAGAGTGTAAAAACATTTAAAAACCTATTTAGAGGCTAAAAATTTCACCCATGCCGGGATTCGAACCCGCAATCTCTGGCTATCCGTGCCAGCGCTCTACCAATTGAGCCAATGGGCGACTCACGGCATCAGTGAAATTTCGAACCTCTTTACACTATTCTCTGTATTACGTACAGTATTACGTACTGTGTTTGTTCCTTAGCACGGGTTAGTGCATTAAAATAAAAATTGTATAATAGTGTAAAAACATGTCAATAAAGAACCCTGGGAAGTTGTGGATTCGTGTACCCAGTGAAATAAACACATGAAAAAATTGGCTCAAACTTGCCAAAAGAGACCCCGATACTTTATCGACTGAAACTCGGGTGTATTTACGTGAAGATCACTTTGATGTAAGTCTTATGATAATCAATGTCCACTGGTTCTGGCTGACAGATGTTTGTTTACAACCGAAAGATGCTTTCAACATGGCGGATAGCGTTTTCACCGTTCCGAATTAAAAGCGGTAAATATTTTTTTATTTGCGAATTTTGAAGCCATCCTACATACTTACATAGCAAAGTCCATATATTTTAGTTTCTTAAGTTAAGTACTACAGGAAATATTCATTTATCGCGTAAAAATTTGATAAGAGTCAAGTAGCGGATTGAAATTGAAAAACATTTACTCTAATACCACAACACACATACGGTCTTAAAAATAAAACATGGAGAGTTAGAGAACACGCGTATGTTAAGAAATAACAATAATTAAATGAATGAAATGAAATGACTGCCTCGTTCGTCTAGCCGTTAACTTGGGTACCAAGACAGAGGTCGTGGGTTCGATACCCACTGGGGGCCGCAGTACATTTGTACAACTGGCTTCAGTCTGTTTGCATTTTCATGTTTGTGACGTCCTTGCCTGGTTACCATAGTACAGGATTATTGTTGAATATTTAAATTTAAAGATGTCTCCGTAAATGCACTAAACATAGGAAATATAGGTGTCTTCGTAAACATTATTTAGTTTTCACCTTTTGCCGTACGGTGGCGCTGTTGTTAAAAAGACTGTGGAAAATGGAAATGTTTTATTTTTGCTAAATAAAAGTATCGTGTTTTTCATCAGAAATCTGACTCAGTTTTATTGAAATATAGTTATAACCCCAACAATAATTTATTTATTTTTAGTACAGGGTATCCTAGTATCCAGGTCAAGTGGTTGAGTTATGTGAGTAATTTTTTTTAAAAGAATAATAAAACATACACCAGTGGCAATGTAACCTATCACGTTGTGTGCAACCCGGCGCATCTTTTTCACTCCCTCGATTGAAGAATGCAAGGAAATGCTTGAAGAGGGAGTATTTAAGTGATTAAATAACTAAGTTTGTAGCGATTTGGCATTAGCTGTAAGTAAAAAGGTTCGAAGTTTCACTGATGCCGGTGAGTCGCCCATTAGCTCAGTTGAAAAGAGCGCTAGCACGGATAGCTAGAGAATTGTCCTTGGCACGGGGTAGTGCATTAAAAAAAAGAATATAATTAGCTGTAAGCTACAAATGTAAATAAACAAATAAATAATTGTACTATTTTTATTTTTAATGCACTAACCCGTGCTAAGGACAAATTTAAAAACCTATTTAGAGGCTAAAAATTTCACCCATACCGGGATTCGAACCCGCAACCTCTTCAGGGTGTCCCGGCATGGGTGAAATTTTTAGCCTCTAAATAGGTTTTTAAATGAATAATTAGCTCAGTTGGGAGATTGCTGGCACGGTTAGCCAGAGGTCGCGGGTTCGAGTCCCGGCATGGGCATAAACAAATAAACGTCCTTTCTGTGTCCAAAGCCGTAGCTTCAAAGCGGGGCCTTTAGTCTGCAATTAAGTAACGGTTCAAAATACGATAGGCTAGAGTCCGTATAGGTTGAAATACACCGAGATCCAGTAACGCTGGTGCATCGCACGCGATATACTCGTATTGTGGATTACAGTGTAACCGTTTGCCTTTTAACTTGTAATACCCAGTGCACTACTCGACAAAGAGCTAGTGTTTTGGATTGCGTTACGCTTTGCTTTGCTCGCTTAGCATGATCTTTACACACAAGGGTTATTTTTAAATGCACAATTTCTAAAACACATCGGTGATGGTTTATCAAATAAAATGAGAACTCCTTATTATTCCTGCTGTAACACCCGCATAATGTAATATAATAATTAACTGTCCCACAACTTTAGTTTTACTTTACAGCTCGGACTTGACTGTCAAACAATAACTTACAGTTTGTTAGCTTTTAGAATATACCTCGGGCTCTAGATTACTTCGCAAGGCACGCTAAGCCGTTGGTGCCGGCTGTCATGTAATAGCAGTCGTTAAGCCATGTCAGAGGCCCTTTGGGCGGCTTGATAACTTCTGACAGTAAGGCTCGCTACTGTATTACAATCCTCCACCAAGCCGAACCTTCCTGCGATGCAGGAAGAGACCCGTGCCCCAGCACTGGGGACATACAAGGGTAGATATCGTAACAAACTGTAGATGTGGTTGTTTATATGCTAAAATGTCAAAAGGACAAAAAATGTCATGTGCTCGCTTCTTTCCTGGATATAAAAAGACAATTATACCTATACCTGTATCAACTATTCTTGAAAATTAAATTTGTATTACCGTGCACCATGTATGCCTTCCATAACACTAAACATAATAAATTAATTAAGAGGACATAATTTAGGTGCTCACATAGCTACAAATCGTTACTTATATTCTATTAGTAAAATGGAAATTACACATTTATTTCTTACGTTAAGAAATATTTGTGTAATTTCCATTTTTATGTAAAACTAGCAGACCCAGCGTACTTCGTACCGCCTAAAATTTGTTTCTTTAATTTTTTTATTTTTTTCTCTCCGTAAGAACCATCCTCGTACGTCAAGGAATATTCTAAAAAAAGAATAAGCGAAATCGGTTCAGCTGCTCTCGAGATTTGCGCTTACCAACACATTCGGCGATTCATTTTTATATTATAGATAAAGTGTTCTATATCAATCTATCTCCTTACAAGTAACGCCGCTATACCCATTAAACTCAAAAACTATACTTATATTTCCCGGTTTGTGAGTGGATTATGTGGTCTGCTATCATACCCAGTCAGAGTCTGTAAAATAGCAATTACTCTGAGCCTCCTTTTCGCCACGCACTTTTTTTACCGTACTTCAGTACCTATTTATATAGAAACTCTTGTATTTTGAACTTGATTGATGAATATTTTTTAAAATGTACCAGCGTGACTAATATTTTGTACTAAGTTAATTTGTGATTTATGTTTTTTCTCCTTGAATAAATAAACTTTTAAAAAAACCATGTACGCGCAAAAGACATAACCTAGTGAACTAAAATCTAATACCGAAGATCTGTGCATACAGACTCTATGTTACACGTTGAATAAACTGGATTGAGTTGAATCGAACAAAAGTTGTTCTAGACTTTTGTTCGAGACAGGTATTCTAAAATAATCATATTTATATCATGCATTAATGCGATGAAATATATTATAAACAGAGCCTTAAATTCTGACTTTTTTTTTAACTAAAACTTTCGTAAGCACAACACACTGTAGACTTTTAGTCCGGATCTACTTACGGAAGAAGGAAGATGTCGTGAGCTGTGTCTGTGCCATCATGCCTGGTGACATTGACGACGGGAAAGTAGTAGGCGCTGCGGCGCAAGCCAGCGGGAATCCCCCGCAGCCAGTGCCGGCACCCGCCCCACCTATCCCGGCGCGGGCGCGCCGCGCGCTTGCCCGTAGTGTGAGACGAGCAACCGACGACGCGAGCTCCGTCTCTGCTCACCATGATTAAGCTCTGCAAATCTGAGCAAAACCAGGTCGGACTTTTCCGATATAACAACACCCGTAAGTAGATCCGGACTAAAAGTCTACAGTTTTACGACTATTAAAATAAATTTGTAAAATTTATTTATATTTTATTAAACTTTTTGTAGAAATAAATTGAATCGCTGTGTTGCAGTTCTGTTATGACGCTGCTTCATATGTTATCCTTAAAAATATGCGTTAAGTAGAATGAACATTTATCAATGTAAGAAAATAGGCATGACGAAAGATTTTTAAATAATCTTCCATAATGTAGGGGTAGATTTATTATTTACTTTATTTCAGTAAAAAAGTTTAAGCAATGTTAACGCCCTTTTTCTAAAATTGTTTAAATCTGTGGGAAAACAGCTCACAGTGTCATGTCGTTGTATCTGACGCCACGCCTAGGTAAACAAACATCGTAATCACTAGTAGTCACTACAAAGCACGTGTGAAGTTTGCCCATGTTCACCTAAGCGTGACCTCACTTGGTGTAGTTGGTATTCCAGTTAAAATGGCTAAAAGCAGTATTATCTTTTATTTTATTGAAAATATTGGAAATTATCTTTTTTTTACAAACTACGAGTAAATCAGTGTTTTAAATCCGTTTAATATGTACTATATTGCTAGTAGCCCCCGCTTCCTGAGTGATCTTAAACGATCACGAAGGTTAATATAGGGCGCGTTCTGTGCATGGATGGGTGACCGTCTATATCTAACGCTAGTGGCATTTTTTGAGCAGTTCCGTGCTTAGCAAGGCACGTTAAGCAGTTGGCGCCAGCTGCCGACGATAGATGGCAGTTGATAAGCCAAGTCAGAGGCCTTAGGGCGGCTTGAAAACTTCTAGTAAGACCAGCCACTAGTCTTGCAAGCCTCCACCAATCTGGACCCGGCCCCCGTGGTGGAGTATGGCCTATACCTTCCTCAGGGAAGAGACCCGTGCCCCTCGATGGGAACATAATGGGCTGATGATGATGATGAATACGTACTTCCCGCTAATATCCTTAAATCTTTGATACTGTCGTCTCGCCTATTATTTACTTGACGCAAATGTAACATTATTAGTTCGCTTAATAAATCTATACAAACTGGTATTTAAAAGATGATGGCTACGGAACAAAATGTAGTTGCACATGACATAACATAACATTTACATACAGGCAGAAAGTTTTGAGAAACTAAAAAACTAACTTATATGAAAAAAAAAATTTTATTAAATCTTTTCAAAGAACTCTCTACCAGCCTCTATACAAAGTTTCATGCGTCTGAACCAATTTTCAAAACATTTTTTTCAGTCCTCCGCAGACACCTCTTCCACGGCTTTCTCAAACGCTGCAAGCGCGTCTTCCGGCGATGAAAACTGTATCCCTTTGAGCTGATTTTAATGTTAGGGAATAAAAAGAAATCACACGGAGCCAAATCAGGACTGTAAGGAGGGTGTCCCAAGACTCTGACCGGTGTGGAGTTCAGGAAGACTCTCGTTTTGATCGCAGAGTGTGCGGGCGCGTTGTCGTGGTGAAGAAGGACCCCGCGGAGCCTGGTGTTCGGTCGCTTGTTATCAATTCAGAAAAAACTTCTTGCAGGCATTTTGTGCTATGCTACCCCGTCAAAGTGAAGAAACAAGCGATCAAAATTTTTACTGCGCTCCTCGATCGCTTAACTTTCGCTGGCGTTGGTTCATCTTGAAACAGTCAAACTGTCGACTGACGCTTTGTTTCTTGATCATATTGATAAATTCAGGATTCGTCACCAATTACGTCACAATGTCGTAAACGCGCTGTGACGACCCAGCATCAAATTTTTGTACGGCACCCAGCGGAAAACTATTCTCCTCACGCGACGGTGCTCGTGCAAAATCTTGTGAACACTTCCTGAACCAATCTGCAGTGTATGCTGAATCTTTTCGTACGTAATTCGTCTGTTTTCTTGAATTAAATCTTTTACTGCCAGCACACTTTCTTCGGTGACAGCCGTCGTAGGACGACCACTCTTTTGTTCATCCCCCAAAGCAAGACGACCGCGTTTAAACTCGCTATACTAGCGGTAGATGGTTGCTTTTGAAGGTCTTTCATCCATAAAAGTGATATGTAGCTACCTATGTATGAATAGGTCTGTGCTCGCGCGCTGGCCACAACCAGTCTTCCAATATACGTCAGTCGATACGAACGTGTGTTTTACTCCGTATACCGACATACCAAAATGGCGAACGAAGTTAACAATTAACACAGACGCGTGCTCAAACAGATTAAAATGTCAATCGGGAAAATTAAGGAGTATGATGTAGCCAATGGCAATTGGTTAGCATACACGGAGCGTTTGAAAATGTATTTCAAAGCCAACCAAATCAAAGAAGAGCTGTGGTTGCCTACACTTATATCCGTAGTGGGTGACGAAACATACGAACTCATAGGGAATCTGGTGAGTCCTAAGTCGGTAGCGGCGTGCACCTATCAAGAAATAATAGATACCGTTAAAAGGCACCTACAACCCAAACCTTCAATAATGGCGGAGCGATACCAGTTTCGGTTGCGGCGGCAACATGTGGGTGAAAATGTGGCGCAGTATGTGGCGGAACTAAAAAGACTAGCACGTAATTGTGAGTTTGGACCGGCGCTGGACGAAAGTTTGCGAGATCAGCTAGTATGCGGTTTGTGTAGCGATGTAATCCGGCAACGGTTGTTCGCGGAAGAGGATTTATCTTATTCTAGGGCGGTGTCCCTCGCGTCAGCGCTAGAAGCAGCGGAAAAGAACGCAGCTGCAGTGGAGTCGAGAGCCGGGTCGGCAAGACATGACGTCGAACAAATAAATGCGATGGAGACTCAAAGCAATATGCAGTGTGCCGTGTGCGGCGCACACGACCATGTAGCATCCAGCTGCAAGTTTAGCAGCTACAGGTGCGGCTGGTGCAACATCGTCGGTCATCTACGGCGAGTGTGTCCTCGACGAGGGCCACCGGCGAACCCAGCGGCGGCCACCAAGCCCGAGCCGAGTCGGGCAGCGCGTTGCGGCGGCACGCACTACCGGGGGTGGCGCGGCGGGCGTCGTCGCGGCGGCAGCCAAGCAGCACATTACTTGGCGGAAGCAGTTAACACCGAGCAACAAGAGGAAGATGCAGAGTCGTCTGAGGAGGAAGCTATCTATCAAATGTCCTTAAAAGACTACCCAGCGGTGAGCATTCCCGTCATGATAAATAATAGGGAAGTGCTAATGGAAGTTGACACGGGCAGTGCACTGTCATGTATAAACAGTAGTACTTATAGGACGCTTTTTCATAACGTGCCATTACGAAAAAGTAAGGTGAACATAAAATTTTATGATGGCAGTAAAGTGAAGCCGATAGGTATGATCGAGGTCCAAGTTGTCCACAATAATAAGGTCAAAAATTTAGATTTGTACATTATTAGTGGTGGAATAACCTCGTTATTAGGTAGGCAATGGTTGACCGAGTTAGATATTAAAATTCCAGATTTCTGTGTTCATAATATTAAAGAATCGAGCAATAATAAGTCCATAACGATGCTCCTCGACAGATATGCTGAGCTCTTCGACGGCGCGTTGGGTCAGTACTCAGGTGGGCGCGCGAGGCTGCGCGTCCAGGCAGGGGCGGCGCCAGTGTATTGCCGCGCCCGCACGCTTCCTTATGCGCTCCAGGAACGTGTCGATGCTGAACTCGACGCCATGCTTGTAAACGGTACGATCGAGCCAGTCGAATTCTCTGAATGGGCAACTCCTCTAGTAATAGTGCCAAAACCAAATGGCAAAATTAGGGTGTGTGCAGATTATAAAGTTACGCTAAATCCATACTTGTCTATTGACAAGTTTCCGCTACCAAAAGTAGAAGACTTATTTGCTTGTTTGAATGGAGGAGAAAAATTCACGAAAATTGACTTGTCAGCTGCGTATAACCAAATTTTACTCGAAAATGAGTCAAAACAGTACACGGTTATAAATACTCACAGAGGTCTATTTAAATATAATCGGTTGGTGTATGGGTTAGCAAGCAGCCCCGGTATTTTTGGTAGAATCATCACAAACCTCATGAGAGGCATCCCAGGCGTAGCAGTCTTCATGGATGACATATTAGTGACTGCTAAAAGTGATGAATTACATCTTAATACCTTACAGTTAGTTTTTGAAAGGTTGCGAAGCAATGGATTTAAGTTAAACAAAAATAAGTGTGTGTTATTAGCAGATTCAGTGGCCTACTTGGGATACATTATAGATAAAAACGGGTTACACACAGACCCGGACAAAATAAAAGCGATAGTTAATTTGCCGAGGCCAACTAACGTTTCAGAAGTTAGGTCATTCCTTGGTTTCGTTAATTTTTATGCGAGGTTCATAAAAAACTTGAGTTCTCATTTAGCACCACTATATGATTTACTAAGGAAGTCTGTAGTATGGGTCTGGGGAAATGAATGTCAGGTAGCATTTGAAAATATCAAAAAGCTGTTAACAAGTACAGAAGTATTAGCGCACTACGACCAACAAAAACAATTGATATTAACGTGTGATGCGAGCGCACGGGGGGTAGGCGCAATACTTTCCCAGCCGGGGCCGGGCGGTGCCGAGCGCCCGGTAGCTTACGCTTCGCGCGCACTAACACCGGCCGAGCGCCATTACAGTCAAATACAGCGAGAAGCACTCGCGATTATATTTGCAGTAAAAAAATTTCATCAATATTTGTATGGCAGGAGTTTTTTACTGCGAACGGATCATAAACCATTGGTGACCATATTCGGACCAAAGGTAGGAGTACCAACTATGGCAGCGAGTAGATTACAAAGGTGGGCAATTATTTTGTCAGCGTACAAGTATGACATAGAATTCGTATCGTCGGAAAACAATAGCGCGGATGGTTTGTCTAGGTTAACGATTGCTAATAATAACAAACCGGAGAAACCCGAACAAACGTATTTGCACTTTGCCCGTGATGCGTTTTTGTTGGATTTTAATGAATTGCGGTTGGAAACAAACAGAGATGCTATCTTGGGCCGGGTCGTAAGTTGTGTTCGCGATGGTTGGCCGAGTGACAACGACATACTGCAATTGCAACCGTATTTCAATAGACGCAATGAAATATATCTTGAATTAGGCTGTTTGATGTGGGGACATAGGGTCATTGTGCCAACGAAATTACGTGAGCGAGTGTTGCAAGAACTACACGAAACACATATGGGCATGGTAAAAATGAAAAGTTTAGCGCGCAGCTATGTATGGTGGCCCGGCATTGACGAAGCAATCGAGGCACAGAGTCGAGCGTGTAGCACGTGCGCCGCGCACTCCACCGCGCCGCCTGCGCACGCTCCGCAGCGTTGGCCCGCCACTGGTAGGCCTTGGACAAGATTACACATTGATTTTCTTGGTCCAGTAGCGGGTACTAAATATATGGTAGTGGTTGACTCAGCATCAAAGTGGATAGAAGCGCATAAAATGACCAAAACAAGCGCCTCTGAAGTAATAAAAAAATTGAGGAAATTATTCGCACAATTCGGGTTACCTAAACAAATAGTCTCTGACAATGGTCCACCATTCACGAGTGATGAGTTCAGGGTTTTCTTAAAAAGTAACGGGATAGCGCAAAGTCTCACTGCGCCCTATCATCCTGCGTCAAACGGGGCTGCCGAAAATGCCGTAAAGCTTTGTAAGTCAGTAATAAAGAAAGCGTTAACAGACAAAGTAGACGTAGACACAGCACTAGATAGATACTTATTGCTGTATAGAAATACGGACCATTCAGCTACTGGTGAAAGCCCAGCAAAAATTCTACTAGGTCGCTCACTCAGAACCAGATTAGACGCACTAAAACCGGATAGACTAACAAGAGCCCAGCGAGTCCAGGAACATCAGGCGGAGGCAGCAGGTGAAACGCACCGGGAGCTGCAGCCAGGTCAGTTAGTGCATCTTAGGAACTATGGTAAGTCTAGTGTTGAGTGGTTGCCAGGAGAAGTGCTTAGGCAGATAGGTGCAACGAATTACAGAATAAGGGACAGTAGAGGAAACGAAATACACCGTCATATTGACCAACTGAGACCTAGATCGTTATCGCTTTTAGCCCCTACAGATTTAGGAGTAATCACAGAGAGTTGCCCACAAGAGAGCGAAGCTGGTTCGATGGTACCCAGGGAAGATAATATTTCAGCTTTAAGTGCCAACTCTGAGTTATCCGTCCCACCGTCTGAATTATCTACTAGTCCGGGCAGAGAAAGTATTCCAAATTCCACAGCATTGGCGAACGGGAGCAGCTCGTGCGTTCCCAGCACAATGCCATCTATTAGTACGCCTAATACCAATCCTGAACCCAGCGCGCGGCCGAAGCGTATAAGAAAGCCAGTAAAAAGATATGGCTTCGATAATTAAAAGTTAGATTTATGTCTTAAGGTATCTAATTTATCATGAAATGATTACACCATGTTAAAGTACCGAGTGCTTAATATAAAACATAAAGTGTCTTATACTGAAGTAACACTCTTCTTGTTATCGTTATCATAGTTTAAAAAGTGTGTTAGTATATAAGTTTGGAGGTGATATGTAGCTACCTATGTATGAATAGGTCTGTGCTCGCGCGCTGGCCACAACCAGTCTTACAATATACGTCAGTCGATACGAACGTGTGTTTTACTCCGTATACCGACATACCAAAAAGCAATTTGAAGTCGATCAAATGACTCATAAGGTTTTAAGCCACATTTGAAATCGTAAAAAATGTTCTCGATGCAGATCCATTTTTTTATGAGACAAGAAACTTTGTATTGGCTCTCAAAAAATTTGAAAATCGAACAGTAGTATTTTTATTTTCAAATAATCGACGTTTTCAAAACAATTACAAGTGGCCAGTGTCTTATACATAAAAACTTTTTTCGAAAAACTTTCTGAGTGGCCTGGTACATTGCTTCTGGTCGCACACTAGGAAACCCTGTGTCGTGGGAACCAGAAACAGCGACATCACAAGCATGTAAACATCCAAGCCCTGTGATTTTTTGTTGTTTTTGGTCTTGTAGCTGGGGTTCGAACCCGGGACCTCTTGCCTGGTAGGCTGACGCACTACCACTGCGCCACAGAGGTCGTCACATGACATCGGTACAATGCAATATTATGTAATATAATTTAATTAATTTGAAATACTCTATTTGACGTATTATGAATTCATGAACACTGAACATTCTTAAACTTAATTCATCGAATTTAGTATTAGTGAAATAAAACGAAGTGCTGCAATAAAGTGTAAAACATGTCTGTTCTTGGCAATAAATGATTATACATTCGTTCATTCATTTATACATTCGTTCCTTCAATTATTCATTCGTTCATTCAGGCATTCATATATTCATTCATTCATTCGTTCACTCATTCATTCATTCAATTTTTTTGCTATCCATTTAGCTAAAGTTGAGTAAATTTTTACAAAGTATAGTTCATAAAGCTTTTAAGCATAAACTTAGAATATTGTTAGCACTTAAACCATCAGCGGACTCTTTTGACACCCAGCAATTTACCAGCGTTTTAGTTTGCTAACAAAATTAAGGCTCTTTGCGTGTCAAATTAAAACTTCGACAACTTAGAAGGTGCATAAAAACGTCAATTCCCGTCGGTGTTACCAAGTGCGTAGTAATTATCTTGGGTATTCGGTAACTTTGGACAAAACCTGGCTTGCATTAATTTTCCACTACCACGTAGAAACCTATTTAGAGGCTAAAAACTCCAATCATGCCGGGACTCAAACCCACGACCTCTGGCTAACCGTGACAGAGGTCGCGGGTTTGAGTCCCGGCGTAGGTGGATTTTCAGTCTCTAAATAGGGGCTTTAAAATTATCCTTAGCACGGGTTAGTGCAACAAAAAACAATATTACCATGTAGAATTTAATTTTGGAAGTATGACAAACTTAAATGTAATGTAAAAATTAAATTGTTAGTAGAGTGATTTTAGTCACAAAAAACAACCAAGAGGGTGTCAGGCCAGGCGCACTATACTTTTCTGTAGTTGGTCCTCAAATCGAACGAACTTACACTACAGGTGAGTGGTTTGGCCGTACTTTGTTTTCTATGTGCACTGGTGAATTTTAAAAACCTATTCAGAGGCTAAAAATTCCACCCATGTCGGGACTGGAACCCGCGACCTCTGGCTATCCGTGCCAGCGCTCTCTCAACTGGGCTAATGGGCGACTAACCGGTGTCAGTGAAATTTCGAACCTCTTTACAATACTCTCTGTACTACGTACAGCCAGATGTTGCTTACAGTCCCGGCATGGGTGTAATTATTAGCCTTTAAATAGGTTTTTAAAATTGTCCTACGTTATCCACTCGGCAATTTGTTTCATTAGTCTGGTAACCCTGATTCCTGCATTAGTTCGCGGGTAAATGGCGTATTCAACGTTCAATTACGTACTGCCTGAAAGCTTTGCTTACTTACATATTGATTTTTGCCCGCTTAATGGAGTGAAATGACCTGGTTCGTTTTTGAACGCTGTTTAGGGTTCCGTATGTTGTTGTTGACATCAACCCTTTGTATGTCCCCATTTCTGGGGGGCGGGTTTCTTCCTGTTCTGATTAAAATTGTAAGTAAGCCTATACTCTCTCTATCTCTCACTCTCTCTCTCTCTCTGTCTCTCTCGGAGACACGGTATGAGCCCTGCAGCGAGACAAAAAAAATGTCCACATTCTTTCCTTAATTAACAGTTAAGTAGAGAAATAATCTGAACATTTTTTTTCCCTTAATCTTCCCAAGCGGTGCCAACACAGTTACTGCGTTATACGCCGCAGATCGATAACAACCACAGCTCCTGAGGAAGCCTCAGGAGCCATGGTCCAATTTGTAAAATGTCTAATTCGTAAATAGTATTTCTTAATGATTTGCGATACTCATACATAATTATATATTAAGCGGGTCAAATCGCGATTATTTATTTGGTAATACCTTTTTCCCGACGTTTCGGCAGCGTGACAGTTGCCGTGGTCTCGGGTCTACCCTCAGGTAATTACGTTTTATCTAATAAATAATCGCGATTTGACCCGTTTAATATATAACTATCTAATTCGTAAAGTCCGACTTTACGAATTAGACAAATGTATGCGGTGTTACGGAACCGGATGCAACCCATACTTGACCAGTGTGTCGTATCTGTATATAACGAACGTCTCTTTTCCAAATAAAACCGAAGTGGACAGCATATGGCATCATAGTGAGTTTTGACATTATAAATTCAGGCGCTGTAGTGATGGACGTGGTTTTAACTGCGGCTTAGGTACCGTCGGCCGCAGGTCAACCTTTATGTTTATACTACAAAATCAACTTTAACGTAGTTGATTAGAGTATCTACATGTGTTGTCTACTGTAATAAAGATAGTAGCTCAACAATTTTGACTTTGAATGAATGCGTCGTTAGTTAAGCGGAAATATGTCTGATTACCATGCTGTAACTATGATTCGTAACGAATGCATCCGACAGAATCAAAGTCATCGACATAGCTCAGAGAATTAGCTAGCTGAATTGGCAGTGGGCTGGCCATATCTCGCGAGGAACCGACAACCGTTGAAGTAACCGTGTTCTTGAGTGGAGACCGCGACTCAGCAAACGTAGTGTAGAACGCCCTCCGATCAGGGGGATTTCAATGGGGTACGCCGTACATTTGTATAAATGACCTCAGTCTGGATTTATTTCCATATCTGTGATGTCCTTACCTGGTTACCATAACACATGGTACCCTTGTTTCAGTCCAGGGGTGTTACCACGTAATTCCTCAATTGTATAGAGTTATCTGATTTAGCTTACTACGAATAGGTGTAGGCTTGCCCAGCACCTATACCATCCTGACAGCTTAGTCGGCCTAGCCCACAGGAAAGACTATTCAATACGTGCGGGGCCAACTAAGCCGCATGTTTCCTCACGATGTTTTCCTTCACCGTTAGCGTGTGGTATTGCGACTACAAACTCGCAAATGTACGTAACTTTGAAATAAAACAAAGTCATTGGTACATGCCCGCACTCGGGATCGAACCTGGGGCTCTCGCTTGCCAGTCTATGGTTCTACCCACTGAGCTACCACCGCCTCCATCTATAAAACTATGTCTCAGGTACTACAACGTCGGAGTGGTCCCTTCACCCATCTAGTGTGAGTGAAGATACCACTGGACGCTGTATAAATCATCTCATTAAGTAGATGCAAAAAAGGCCAATATTATTACTACGAACAGTGAAATAAATACGTATTTTGACACATTTGAGTCGTCTAAATGCTGAAAAGGACAAGTCTCAAAATCTAACCCCTGAATTTCAGAAACATTTACTTTCGGAAACATTTTCCCTTTCACTTTACCGGAAAGGGGTACTACTATGGAAGGTTTCAGCGAATGTGTAAAAAAAAACTTACCTCCGGATTTCGGTAACATTTCCGTCTTGCACTTTACTTGAGAGGTGTGCTACCATAGATCAGCGGTTTCAAGCGCTGTGGTGTTAACAACTCAAAAACATTTTCATCCTTCACCACTAAATTGTGTATCAGCTAGATTCACAAATACAGGCTGCAACAAAATCTTCATAAAAAATCGAGAATGGGCGGTCAATACGAACACGCTAATAAGCTTTTACTATGACATCACTCAATAATGCATAAACTTATGCCTTTACTCCAGAGGGGTGGGGAGAGATCAGGAATAATAATTGCAATTAGTTGCGGAAACAAAAATCGTCGACCAAAATACCAATGAGCTCTGCCGAGAAAAATAAATCGGTTACCTACGAAATTTGAAAATAATAAACGCATTTGTGGAAGTATGGTTTGTAGATCTGAAGATAAAACTCTCCGAACAAAAATTACTTCCTTCTTCTTCTTCAGGCTTTATTAGTCCACTGCTGGACATAGCCCTCCCCTAATGAGCGCCATAGCGCAAGGTTGTGCCGTTATTGTGGGTAATGCCCATAATCCCCACGCTGGGCATGCGGGTTGGGGATTACTTACTTATTAAATTACTTTACACATATTTTAATTATTTTGCATAATACTTTGCTCTCTAAAACGTTTTATCTTTTTATATTAAGTGTTTAAAATAGGTTACAATCTAGGTAAAATATTGTATGTGGAGTTAGCATCAGCCAAAAGGTGGTTCAATCTCTTCCTTTGACTCTTTTTGCTATCGGAAAGAGCGAATTCAAAGATAAATATTACAGACTGTGTTAAATCTTTCCTTGGGGAGGGAATCTTTTCGTGAAAATGCTGCTGGGGAGTATTTAAAATGGACAGCACTTGAAATCGAGTGCGACGCCGCTTGTTGATTTTTATCGCATCGAATTGTACAGTATTGCAAACAGAATGCGATTCCGATAACGCCCGCATTCGATTCGAATCGAACACAACACAAAGCCATGCAGAAGGTCCACATAAGGCGTAACAGATAAAATTACGACCATTCAAGTAAAACATTCTTACTAATACGAAGAAGGCCCTAAAAAGAAAATACATGCTTTTCTTTTAAAAGTTCATTCAGACGTAAAATTATAACATTTTTGGTTTGAAACAACATAGAAGTTTTTTGAAAAGTCGCAAAATATAGATATTTATTGCTTATTTGCCAAATCTGCATGTTATTTAAAATAGGTAAAAATGGAAGGAACTCTTATGACGGCAATAGGTACCTACAGTGCTAAAGTAAATCATATCTAAGCTTAACTGACAAGTCAGATATATTCTTTTTAATGCACTGACCCGTGCTAAGGACAATTATAAAAACCTATTTAGAGCCTAAAAATTCCACACATGCCGGGGACTCGAACCCACGTCCTCTAGCTAACCGTGCCAGCGCTCTCCCTACTGAGCTAATGGGCAACTTACCGGTATCAGTGAAATTTCGAACCTTTTACCTTTCACCTAGGTTTTTAAAATTGTCCTTAGCACGGGTTAGTGCATTAAAAAGAAATAATCGTGTGGGTACAGCGATATCATTCCGATGTAAAACCTAACGGCAAAGTAAGGTACTCGGGGCTGCAAGTGATGCAAATACTTCAGCCAGATGTTGCTGCCTGTAAGTAATACAAAGAGTATTGTAAAGAGGTTTGAAATTTTACTGATGCCACCCATTAGCTCAGTTAGGAGAGCGCTGGCACGGTTAGCCAGAGGTCGCGAGTTTGAGTCCCGGCATGGCTGGAATTTTTAGCAACTAAATAGGTTTTTAAAGTCAGATATATATAACCGTAGGTACCTAACCCCATTCCTAACTACAGTGTATCCGTTCTTAAATGGCAAAACGAGTAAACAAACCTCACTCGACCACAAAACACGAATTCCGGAAGCATCACTCGATGTAGGTTACCACATTTAGTTGTAGATACTAGTTAAGACACAGGGGCATCATATTTTACCCAAAACTGGCTGAATTTGTGATTAAAACTATGATTTTTTGCCGAAATTCTAAATACACTGATGTTCTGATCACAGGTTAGCAAAACTACACAGATTAGTTTGTAATTTTTTTTTAGTGTTGGGATGCGGTTGTATGAGGTGAATGAAAGAACGAATGAACGAAATTGCGCTGTTATGTTATTTAAGAAGTGCACATAGCACCGGAATAATAAAAATAACAAAATAGAGTAGGTATTGCGGTGGGTATTGAATAAAGAATTAAAGTTTGATTGATTTTTTTACTAAAACCTTGCATGTTAAGCGGGTGTTTCATTAGCGAGCCACCAGTTTTCTTTACCGCAGTTTTTATTTTCTGCGAGCCAACGGTATAGACCGCAACTACATCACCCCAAAATACGGCGATTTTTTTTTTTAATTTTACTCAGTGGGTTATACCGTTGATTCTTCGAGCATGCTTGAAATTCTGTCAGTTTTAAAGCGGTATACAAAACTGCCAGTAGATCAG
Organism: Yponomeuta sedellus; assembly: GCA_934045075.1. Classification (NCBI taxonomy): domain Eukaryota; kingdom Metazoa; phylum Arthropoda; class Insecta; order Lepidoptera; family Yponomeutidae; genus Yponomeuta; species Yponomeuta sedellus. Next base: position 23,159,265 of record OW203722.1, on the reverse strand, counting down.
CCGAGCCAGCGAGCAAGAAGTTTTTTTCACGTTGCTGTAGCCACGGTTGCCAGACGAGATTTTCTAAATATCTCCAAGTCATTATACTATTTTTATTTTTTTAATGTACAAACCCGTGCTAAGGACAATTTAAAAAAAAACCTACTTAGAGACTAAAAATTCCATCCAGACTTTACTACAGCCAGATGTCGCTGCCTCGACTTTACTACAGCCAGATGTCGCTGCCTCTACGTAATATAGAGAATAGTGTAAAGAGGTTCGAAATTTCACTGATGCCGGTGAGTCGCCCATTAGCTCAGTTGGAAAGAGCGCTTGCACGGATAGCCAGAGGTCGCGGGTTCGAATCCCGGCATGGGTGGAATTTTTAGCCTCTAAATAGGTTTTTTAAAATTGTCCTTAGCACGGGTTAGTGCATTAAAAATAAAAATAGTATAATCATGTGGGTACAGCGATATCATTCCGATGTAAAAAAAGAACCTAACTGCAAAGTAGGTAGTCGGGGCTGTAAGTGATGCAATCTACTTCAGCCGGATGTCGCTACCTGTACGTAATACAGAGAATAGTGTAAAAAAAAACTAAAAATAATATCTTTTGCAGCACAAACCCCCATTTTAAATGGTGAAACATCTTTATTGTTCTACACGTTTTTCGATTCTACTTTTCCCCATAATGATCTTAAGAACTCTTTATTGAGGAGATAGCATTACCGCCAACATTTATTAGCGGAATTTTCTTTATTTTTTTTTGTCCTAGTTTGTAGGTATATGGGTCGAGTTCAGTGTAGCAGATGGATTGCAATACTAATATTACATAATTATTTACATTATTTTATGACTTAAACTTCATTCATTCCATTCATTCAATAATGAAATCCGTCATTCATTCAGTAATTTCAGCATCACTATGAAATGTCACAATTTATAGGTCAGCCATAATCATGTTTGTTTACTCGTTTTGCCATTTAAGAACGGATACACTGTAAAATAGCTATTATAATAGTCTAATGTCTAATGATAATTCTTATTTAAAATAAATAAAAATTCCTTTCTTTACAGTTCAATGTATTCTATTATACAGAATGGTCATAGTACAATGTATTGTACGTAATACAGAGAATATTGTAAAGAGGTTCGAAATTTCACTGATGCCGTGAGTCGCCCATTGGCTCAATTGGTAGAGCGCTGGTACGGATAGCCAGAGGTTGCGGGTTCGAATCCCGGCATGGGTGAAATTTTTAGCCTCTAAATAGGTTTTTAAACAATGTATTGTGTTATGAAGGATGCTTATTTTGAGACGAGGCAGCTACGGCAGCTAAATTTCTTTGCCTTTACATCAACTGAATTATAATAGCGTGTCTTTGAAGAAATAACTGCCACACAATACTATCCCTCGCCCTGGTCCCAAACCAGCACATCCTGTGCTATGGTAACCCGGAAAAGACATCATAAACGTGTTAATACACCCAGGCTAAAATTTGCCATTTTCACGTTAATCTTCTGTGTTATCTATTCTATTGAGTTCTGTACGTGGAGTCACAGAGCAATGCTCCGTACGTTCAACCCTTTGCCTTTACCTTTTGCCGGTTTTTAAACGATTCCCGAACACATAACTTGCCAGCAGTTGCACGAGTCTAGCTGAAAATGCCACCGTAGTATGCAATTTCTTATCGATACCTATTCGTCATGTGACTTAATGCTGTTTTTAATATTGTTGTTGCAAATTCAATGGGCATTATTGCTAGGGTCACGAATTGGGAAAGTAGGATTTGGATATGAACGGTCACTACATGAGAATATATCTTTTGTTTATTTTTATGTTTCGTAATTTCGCTCACTGATACAGGTCATTACGCCATCACGGATAAAAACAGTGTCAGAAACATCATTCATTTGAATGTCTCAAAATTATTAATCTTGTGTTGTCTTTGAAAAATCTATCCCCGAAGTAATAAACTCACATTAAATCGAGTATTTTAGGACTTTGTATCCACAAAAAAGTCATAAATAAATTATTGAAGATGATGAGGGTAGCTGGCGCATATCAGAACAGAGCACTTGCTTTAAGAACTGCGAAAATACTAAACCAAAATGTCAAACGTCAAAGCCAAAATTGTCATCGATTTTTGCTTTGACGTTTGACGTTTTAGTTTTTTGAGCAGTGATAGTTTATTTACAAGCTTCAATGTTGACGACGATACACGACGGTAATTCCGTTCTGGTTTGCTCATACGCCCTTTTAGAATGAGAAAGTTTTGTGATACAAATGGTCGCAGTCTGGGTGTATAGCCATGTTTGTGATATCCGTGCATAGTTACCACAGCCCAGGGTATCTTAGTTTGGGACTAGAGCTAATTAAGTTTGAAAGGAAGTTGTGTGGAAGTTATTTACTTCATTGCAGCGATTCCTAAAGTGTGGTCCGCGGGTCACATTTGTCTCAGAATTGTTGGATTATTTTCACATTATAAATATAATATAAGCCTTGCTCTCTTATAGTGTGTAGTTTAAGTATGTTTATAATTTTGTAGTTATATTTATGTGTAAAGCGGTGGTAGCTCAGTTGGTAGAACCATGGACTCGCAAGCGAGAGCACCAAGTTCGATCCCCAGTGCGGGCATGTACCAATGACTTGGTTTAATTTGAAAGGATCGCACATTTGCGAATTTATTGTCACAATACCACACGCTAACGGTGAAGGAAAACATCGTGAGGAAACCCGCGGCTTTGTTGGCTCCGCACGTATTGACTAGACTTTCCTGTGGGCTAGGCCGACTAAGCTGTCAGGATGGTATAGGTGCTGGGCAAGCCTACACCATCTATAAAACCATGTCCCAGGCACTACAGCGTCGGAGTGGTCCCTTCACCCATCTAGTGTGAGTGAAGATGCCACTGGACGCTGTATAAATCATCTCATTAAGTAGATGCAAAAAGGCCAATATTTTTATTTGTTATGTAGTACCTACTTATTTTAATACTTTTAATAAGTAAGTTTGTTTCTGACTGGAAGGGACGATCCGAAAATCGGGCTCAGTGGCATGTCTTGAGAGAGGTCTTTGTCCGGCAGCGGACTGACAATGGTGGATTATGATGATTTTAAAGTTTATTTCATCCTAACTTATATGTAGGTATGTATGTTTTAAATGTTATTCCAATTATAACTCTCTTTATTATTTTTGGAACTGTGTATTTCTGCAGTTGATTGTTACAAAATGCACACTAAGTCTACTGCCTTTAACGTATTTTTCAATAAATAATTTTGATTATATTCTTTTTTGTTGCACTAACCCGTGCTAAGGACAATTTTTAAAGACGTATTTAGAGGCTTATATGCATGGGTGGAATTTTTAGCCCCTAAATAGTTTTTCTTTAAATCATTTTGTATTAATATACTAGTTCAGTGGTGATATCTTCACAAGCAGGTGCAGCTAAATAATAATTATAAGATTAGAATGACGTCTCTACATATCGAAGCCATTTAATGTACATATTTGCTCTTCTGGTGCTTACAATAATGAATTCTAATCTAATCAAGCCTTGAATTTCATATTTCAGTACAGTGACATAAAAGAGGCTTAATGTTTAAGAAACACTGATTTATTATGCACCAAAAACCCGTGTATATTTCACCTTCGATATTTCAGTGACCACTATTGGACCTAGTATTGGAACACCGCATTCCAAATTGAATTTCAAACTGAAGTGTGTTTGAATATTTGAATGCGATGTGGACTCATGTTTATAGTAGCCGTTTCCGTTGTGTCCTGTTCTAGATTCATAAATTCACTCGGTAACAGCGAGTTCAAATGATACCTACATTCAATGACTGTCTAGTTAGGGATCCTCGTGGTTTGCACTATACCGAGGGACTAATGTATAAGTTATGTACATTTGTGAAGTTAGTAGTATAGTATTGGGAACTCTAGGACACTTTTCCGTCGTGAGGGGCTCACTGCGTTCGCCGTCACTCCTTCAAAGTGTCCTAGAGTTCCCAATACTATTGTGGGAAATATGCAATCTAGACATTTCATTACTTGATTAACTTACTAAAACGGAAACTCTTTTTTACTTCAGTTCATTCATAGGAATTATTTATATAAGCGTCAAATACAACAATCACTTCATTGCACGCCTGCAGTTCTAGGTGTTAGTATCGTTTTTATTTTATTTACTCAAGAATGAAATTTATACAACAAGCGCAAACATTACGTTTGGAAAACATTTGTAGCGAATCTAACAACAAAATAAAACTACATGGAAATCTTTTACCAAATACAATTCGATGCATAATTTGTGGTCCTTCGAACTGCGGTAAAACAAACGTAATGATAGGTCTTCTATTGCACAAAAATGGATTGCGCTACCGAAACGTTTACCTTTATTCTAAAACGCTCTTCCAGCCAAAATACGTTTTTTTAGATAAAGTGTTAAGCATGGTTCCTGAGATAAATTTCAGTAAATTTCGTGACAACGAAGAAGTGATAAGTCATCAAAATGCCAAACCTTACTCCGTAATGATATTTGATGACGTTGCTTGTGAAAAACAAAATAACATACGTGATTATTTTGCGATGGGTAGACATAAAAAGATTGATTCTTTCTATTTGAATCAAACATACAGTAAGATACCAAAGCAATTGATCAGGGATAATGCTAATTTGATTATAATTTTTAAACAGGATGACATCAATCTACGACATATTTATAACGAACATGTTAACGCAGATATGAGCTGGACACAGTTTCGAGAGATGTGCAAAAAAATATGGAGTGTGCCTTATAATTATTTGGTAATTAATAAAGATTGTGAAAAAGGTAAAGGATGTTACAGAATGAACTTTGACAAATTCGTTGTCTTTGACTAAGCATATTTGTGCTATTTATAATGAGTTACGGATCGAAGTGTCGTTACTAATCGGTTTGCGTTGCGAGAGAAAGTACATATTTTATCTCGCTATGGAAAAGATACTAAAAACACAGATTGTAGAATCTGCTGAAGCTGTAAAAAGAAAGTTTAAACAATTGAAAGATATTGACCACGATAATGATCTAGTATTGGAAAAGGTTTTCAAACCATTAACAGGTCCACTAAAAAGCATCGCCGCAAAAAATGAAAAGATTAATAAAGAGTATTGGGATGATAGACACTGGGACACTAAAACAAACATTGATACTAACAAAGACCTTAATGAAATCGATGATGGTGCATCTACCAGCTACAACTTTATGCAAAATAGTGATCGTGACTCCCAAAAACCTGAACAGAAAGCATTTAGTGAAACTGATGAAGGCGATTTAAACATGGGTGATTCAAGTGACACATCGTTTAAAACTCTTGAATCTGTTCAGAGTCCTCGCCAAGATTCTTCTTCTTGGTCATTGTCATCGGAAATATTTAGTAATGTACCTTATGGAGTAAGGCTGGAGCGAGGAAAAACTATGTTGGGATCACTGCGAGTGTCAGTTACAGAAAATAAGATTTCAGTTGGCGGGAAAAGTTATTTAAATACACCTGGATTAGCTGAATTATTGTTGAAACCAAAACCAAATTTAAGTTTAGTTAAGCCTGATGATTTAAAAAACTATAAACAATTACTGTTAGAAACAAATGCTCACCGTCGTGATTTCAGTCCTAAACAGCCAATAAAAAGTAATAGAGGTATGAAGTATTTGCAAATAATAAAACCTCTCTTTAAACTAACCAAAAATACTTCTAGCAGTATTGAAAGTCTGCCGCAAGGAGAAGGGTTACCAGTCTTGAAAAAAATGAATAAAAATGTGGATTATGTGTACTGGGATGATCCAAATGAATTGGTGGAACGTTTAAAATTACTTATTGCGTCTCGCGAAGCTGGTAATACAGGGCTTAATAACGAAATTATTTCTATCATTGAAGAACTGCGTGAATGTGGTCTAATAAAGTAATATAATTACAAACTCAAATGTATTTTCCATCAGTTCTTGTTCAACCTTCTTAAAAAAATGATGAATATTGATAAATTTGGCCACCATGTGCATAAAAGACTTCGTCCATCAGAAATATTTTATAGCACCAATAATAAAAATCTTACTCAAAACCTTAACGGAGAATATGACTTGAAATCAGAAAAACTGGTAGGATTGAGACTTCCTGTACTACCAGATGAGGCTGTCAACAAAGAGTATGTTGATCAAAACTTAAAGTTATTTTGCAAAGAGCATGATATTCTTGTCGAGCTAAAAAGTATAAAGAGTCAGATACAACTGATTCAGAAACAGTTAGATGAAAAGTGTACAAGGGTAGAAGTTAGTTCTATTATCAAAGATCAGTTGGTAGCAATCAGAGACATTGCCAGTAGAAATTATGAGTAAAGAAAAAGTGGTGAACGAGATTCATAGAGCTGCTAGAAGAAATTTCAATCGACGGCAAGTTATTCTTAAAGGAATCGATGATTTATGGCAAGCGGATTTAATTGATATCCAACATATTCGAAAACACAATAGAGGATTTAATTTTATTTTAGTCATTATAGATTGTTTTTCAAAATATGTTTGGACTGTTCCATTAAAAACTAAATCAATGAATGAAGTGTGTAATGCATTTGAAAAAATTTTAAAAAGTAATCGTGTTCCAACTAACGTACAGACCGATTTAGGAACAGAATTTTATAACAAATCTTTTCAAAGGCTTATGCAATCATACCACATTAACCATTATTCAACTTTTTCTACAAAGAAAGCATCTATTGTTGAAAGAGTTATAAGGACATTGAAGAATAAGCTATATAAATATTTTAGTTTAGTTGGCAATTACAAATGGATTGGAAAACCATTAGTTGATATTGTGATTTCATATAATAGTACGAAACACCGTACAACAAAGTATCGACCAGTGGAGGTAAACAAAGTCAATGAACCCAAAGTTTTAGAAAATATTGTATCTCACGCAGAGTCATCCTCAGTGAAACCAAAGTGTAAAGTAGGGGATTGCGTTCGTATTAGCAAGTACAAAGGGTGTTTTTACAAAGGGTATACTCCCAATTGGTCGACCGAGTTATTTACCATTAGCAAAGTTAACAAAACTACTCCCATTACATATCGTATTAAAGACCAGCATAATCAATTAATAAAAGGTAGTTTCTACGAGCAGGAATTAAATAAAACACGTAATCCCGGTGTTTATTTAATTGAAAAGGTATTGAAAAAGAGAGGAAATATGTTATTTGTCAAATGGCTTGGATTAAAAGACGCTGAAAACAGTTGGATCGGTAAAAATGATGTCGTGAAATAATGTTATTATATTACACTCATGAATGCAAAATTTTATTCATTCGTTCGTAAGTGATGACTGGAAGAGGACTTATTAATAAATTAATAAATAATTTACCACTCGAGTTACATTTACCAGGATATAATTATTGCGGCCCTGGCACAAAACTAGAAAAACGCTTACTAAGAGGTGATCGAGGTATTAATCAGTTAGACGATGCTTGTATGCGTCACGACATTGCCTATACTAAATACACCGATACGCGCAATCGACACCAAGCTGATAAAGAATTGATGGAAATGGCAAAACTTAGATCAAAAGCAAAAGACGTGAGTAGAGGGGAAAGACTTGCTTCGTGGTTAGTAAACAAAATCATGAAAGTTAAGGTTAAGACAGGTGCTGGTTTTAAATCAGGTATTAGAAAAATAAGTACACAATTAAAGAAAGCTAAACTAAAAAACAAACAATCTGCAATTAAATATGCACATTTAGCTGCAAAAAAATTGTTTCCTAAAAATATGAAAGTTCAGCTACCTCGAATAATACCAATCCCAAAAATTGGGGGGATACTACCACTTCTTCCTATATTTGCTTGCCTTTCGGCAGTAGGTGCATTAGCTGGAGGTGCAGCTGGAATAGCAAAAGCAGTGAACGACTCCAAATCTGCTCAAGAAAATCTAAAAGAATCAATACGTCATAATAAGATGATGGAGACAATTGCTATTGGAAAAGGGCTGTACATCAAACCGTACAAAAAAGGTGGTGGGCTCTGTTTACATACAAAAAACTGCTAAATAGGCTACCCCGACGCGCACTCACAAATGAAGATATAATGAAATATGTTAATAACAGTAATATACCATATTTCAGAGGTGTATACATGAGGGATAATTTGCCTCAAAAACCTAAACAAATTGAGTGTGCGATTATTAATTTAGATAGTTCTGACAACCCTGGAACGCATTGGGTAGCCTTCGTAAAAATTTATAATTATTGTGAATATTTTAACAGTTTCGGAGATTTAAAACCTCCTACAGAATTGGTTAAATACCTAAGTGGCGCAGATTTGTATTACAATTATACTAAATATCAAGCATACAACACGTTTAACTGTGGACATTTATGTCTTAAATTTTTGAAAGGTTTCTGGAAACGAGTCAGTTAACTATGTCTTTCACAATGTCTATAACGGGCACAGACTCTGCTCTTGTAACAAATTATTCACCGGCTTTGGAAACTGATGGTGATTATGAGTGTGGCCTGTTGTACTTCACTACTTTTAATTCAATTCCTAATGTTGATCACAGAAATAATAAATTCTATTACGGTAAAGATGGGGTTGTGATAATACCAGAGGGTTCATATGAACTTGAAGATATTATTGACTTCCTAACGAAACATGTTCATGATTGTGTTTTGGAATTAACTTGCAATAATAATACTTTAAGCACCAGTATTTTTAGTAGCAAAGACATTCATTTTGATAAGGAGAACTCAATAGGAGTTACATTAGGATTTGGAAAAGTATTATTAAAAGCTAATATATTACACACATCTTCCTATCCGATCAACATTTTACCATCAGCCATAGTCCGAATCGAATGTGATATTGTAAGTGGATCATTTGTTAATGGAAAACCTAGCCATATAATTTATGAGTTTTCTCCGAATGTGCCGCCGGGTTATCGAATAATTGAAATTCCTAAAAACGTTATCTATTTCCCAGTTATCCAAAACAGTGTGAGTGCAATTAATATTAGAATTTTGGATTTAAATAATAACCCACTAAATTTAAGAAGGGAAGAAGTACAGCTTTGCTTACATCTGAAGAAAAAATGATTGATTTCAATAAAAACCTGTGTACTACCAGCAGAAAGCGCAGTTTGCTTTCAAATATTACGAAGGTACCACCAAAAAGAAATAAGTTAACCAAAGCCAATAAACAATTTCTCAAATTAATAAATTTGTCGAAGTAACTAAAATGCTTAATGTAGCAGAACCTTTTGTACAAGACAACAGCATTGAAAGTATTCAGATTCATTCCTACAAGCCTTATGTAAGCAGCTACAATAGGAACGATGAGATACGGATTCCAATTAACCAGCAAGACCTTTACATTCTACCGTCGGAGAGTACTTTATACGTAGAAGGAAGGATCAGCGTAATCAACAGTGAAACTAAAGCCAAAGTGACCGAGTTTCAATTAATAAATAACCCAATACTATTTTTATTTCAAGATATTCGGTACGAATTAAATGGGGTTGAAATCGATAAGATTAAGAATGCAGGCATAACAACCACAATGAAATGTTTATTATCAATGAATGAAAGCGAATCAAAAATGTCTTATGCATGGGGTTGGAGCATTGACGGTATTAAAAACACAATGGGAGGAAGTTTTTCAGGCTGTCTCCCACTCAATAGAATCCTTGGGTTTGCGGAGGATTACAAAAAAATTATAATAAATTGCAAGCACGAACTTATACTTTTGCGAAGCAATACCAACATGAATGCAATTAAATTAAATAATAATGAGGTTGTAGAAGATATCGTAATCGATAAAATTATGTGGCGGGTGCCCCACGTTAAGGTGTCTGACCGAGAGAGAATCAACTTGCTTAGGTATTTAGAAAGAGACAGAGCTATTAACGTAGCGTTTAGAAACTGGGATCTTTATGAATATCCACTTTTACCTCAAACAACGAAGCATACATGGGCAATCAAAACTTCATCACAGATAGAAAAGCCAAGGTACGTTATCATTGGATTACAGAAAGACCGCAAAAATAATGGATTTCAGGATATGTCCCGATTCGATCATTGTAACTTGCGTGACATAAAAGTGTTTTTAAACTCAACCTACTTCCCGTATGAAAACCTAAACGTTAAATTTAGCAATGACAATTATGCTTTATTATACGAGTTGTATGCTAAATTTCAACAGTCTTACTACAGCCGTCTTCCGGAACCCCTGTTAAATTACATCGACTTCAAAGAAAAAACTCCATTATTTGTAATTGATTGCTGTCGTCAGAACGATACGCTGAAGACTGGACCTGTCGACGTTCGTGTTGAAATTGAGAGCGAGATAGCAATACCAGACAAAACAACTGCGTACTGTTTAATATTGAACGATTGTGTTATAGAATATAAACCTCTTACCAGTGTAGTGAAGAAAATATCATGAATCCGGAATACATTTTTGTAGATTTACAAGGCTTTAAAGACTACAAAAATAATTTTATTGTCAAAGAATTTGCTACGGCAGCAAGTGAAAGTACAGAAGTTTTTTTAATAAAACCTCCATTTCCTTTCAAACATTTGACTGACGAAGAAAAGAAACAAGTTGTTTGGCTCGGGAAAAATCGAGGAATCTACTGGAGTGAAGGATTAATAAGCTATAAAGAATTTAAGAGTATGATTAAGTCATCCCTATCTGGTAAAACTTTAGTTGCAAAGGGGGTTGAAAAATGTAAATGGGTTCAGGATCTATGTCCGAATAGCATTGTAAAGGATGTTGGCGAAATGGATATACCTAATCTTAAGACCTTAATTTCTTATTATTGTACGAATAAATGTAGTAAATATAACTGTCTGATTCATAACGATTACTGTGCATTAAAAAATGTTATATGTATAAGAAGATGGTGTGTTGACAATACAGTGTCAATATAATTTTTAATTAACTTCTTACCATTGAATTTGTATTTAATTATTATTTTATGAAAAATAAATGTGTTACTACGTAATTTTATATTTTCTTGTTTTATTGACTGAGAAAAAGAAAACAAAAGTCAGTTTAGTTTAAGATATTATATTTAAATGATTCGCATTTTAACATCGGTAACACTTATTCTACTTATAACTAAGATTAATAATATTTGACACAGTTAAATTTATTTATAGTATTACATAATTATTGCATAATGCTAGTTACCTAGCGAAATACAAAGAAAAAATAATTCTTCACATTTTTAGTAATCATTACTATTATTAGTTAACTTCCTACTCATTCTGTCAAGTAAATTTTCGGTCATGTCCATTATCTCGTCGGTATGTTCCATCACCATATACTGCGCATTCGACGTTTCCACTTCACTGTCACTGGATAAGTCAATCACTTTGATTTTTATCATTCGCAAACCTTTACGCCGCGATTTCTTCACAATGTAGGAAGTTGTATTTTGCGTCTTTTTCTTGGAAGGCCGCACTCGCTTGTTCGGATTTCGCGGGGGAGGTTCTGGAGCCCCAACTTCTTCCACATCCTCGCTCTCGAATCCGGTCAGTAAATGCTGGCCGTAGAAGAAAGGGTCCGTTATCGTCGGGCTGTAGGTCATCTTGGTGATCTGAAAATAAATAATAGATTTTAGTATCGACAAAATTAAAAAGAAGTTAGATATTTATTCAAAGAAGACAGGTTTCAACTTACCAAAATAAAAATATTTTATCAGCACAGTAACTCGTCTCGATGCTATCGATGTTAACTTGCGAATGAATTACGGACTCAGTCAAGCTGCGTCATCAATAGTCATCATTATTCGAAAGAGTTGTCCGACCAATATAACCAGAGCTACCTCTCCCCGCTGTATGCAATGTTATACGACGATGCATAACATCGTCGCGGGTGGTCCCCCTCCCCGCGCGCTTCATGCGCGCGAGCTCGCAAAGTTAGTTTGAACAAAGGACGTCTTGATGACACAATTGCGACAGGTTCGGTCTTGCTTGAGGTGGAAGTGAAATGAAGAATTTGATGACACAGCCAGAGCAGGTCAGGTCTTGATCAAACCTATCAAGGATATGGAATAAGTATGAACACAGGTATTTGTTTCAGATAAAAACGTTTATTTTAGTGTAGGTATGTATTTAAATGTCTATCTACAATATTATCTTAAAATGTACACAAATTCAAAATTCAGAAAAACTAGATTTAATGTTTTTTTTCTTAACCCTTCTAGCGCCACGCGCGCTCGGAAAAAAGAAAGTTCAAAGGTACCGCATAGTGCAGGGTCATTTCGCACCGCCATTTTTTTGCATCTTTTTTGTGAACACAGTTCCGCATTTCTCAAATTAGAGAAAGTACTACGTAATTATTCAATAAGTGTTATATATCACTACAATCTGCATAAAATTCCCTATCCGGTTATTATACTTGTAATGCTAATAAAATTATCAATAAACTTACATGATATTCAAATGACGAGATGAATTTCACTATCCACGCCATTTTGACACTACTTTGAACTTTGTCTCACTATTTTCACTAATTACTCATTCACTAGCACTGAACTAACACTTATAATATGATCTGCATATTATCTATTACTGTTTACACAATTTTCATACTCTAATTCACCAAAATAAAGCTATAAATGAATAATTACCAGGAAGAGGTAAAATGACACTGACCGCCCATACAAGCGGCACAATCCGGGCTAAAAGTTCGAGGCTTTTTTCACTTTCTTTTCCATCAAATACAACGAAACTATTATTTGAATCATAATCTACACACTTTTCCCAGTAATTTGATATATAACACATGAACAAATACGCAGCGTTGCCTTCTCTAAATAACTTATAAAACTTTAGCGAGCGGAGCAACTCACGACGAAAACGCAAAATGGCGTCTGACCTAGCAAGCTCATGTGGTTTCGATGATAATTCAATTTTTTTCCACGTCACGTCATTTGATTGGTTGGCGAAAGTAATCCTTACTAACCATTGGCCAATAAAACAACAGATATTGTCCATAGAGAATGCACAGAGCATAGATAAAAAGAGTCCAATCTGAGCGTTGCATAGTGTACATACGTCTGTACACTAAGCGCTTGGGGGATGCGCGCGGCCGGGCTGATTAGTGTACAGACGTATGTACACTAAACGCGAGAAGGGTTAATGTGCTTATACTAAAATTACTTACATAGGTATAACTTAATACAAGAGTCATCTTTAAACCATTTCAATAAGTGTTATATTCAAAATAATGAGTTATGCCCCCAGGCTACAGTGGACACTTTGTCCGGCATTATACATCTTTTATCGTCTGTATTAGACAAAGCAATTTTATTTACAGACTGGGTAAATATTTCGTGTTTTATAGACTTGAAAAGATTTTGCTTTCGTCTGACTAGTTTATTGTTCAGCAACACTTCACGATAATCGCTTGCAGCTAAATCTCGGACTACGCACTTTTTCACCCCTTTGGCTTTCTTTATTACCAGCTCAGTGGTTTTTATGCAATATAATTTTGAGCGCAAACCAATGAATTCGGTCAAAATTTTCCCCCCCAATTCATCTTTAAATAAACCAGGCACTTTTTTGTTTACCAATGGTAGGCCGAACTGGTTTCGAGGTTTGTAATTGCTTGTATCAAAAAAATCCATCAAGGATTCTTTCATATCTCTATAAAAATCTTCGGTTTGAATTTCATAAACAAAGCTGTCAGTGTCGGTGTAACAAAGCTGTACTTGATTTCCATACTTAGGCTTAATTACCGAATAGTGAAAGTCATACATGTGACTCTTAGACAGCTCCAGCACTGCAAAACCCACATAAATTGGTTTGTTCAAAATTACTCTTTCCGGTTTCATTTGAATAGCGACTAAGTTTTCGGAAAATACGCTTGCGCTATGGAAGTTTAACCGAGCAATCAATTTGTCAGCGGTATCATGTTTTTTTGTTTTGTTTATTTTATCATGCCATTGTGTAACAAGTTTAACATTAACGCGTTTTTCACTATCCTCTAGCGTTTTTCCGAAAATAGAGTTATTATTTAACTTGAACAGGTCTTGCTGGAACTGAGTGACCGCTTTTTTTCTTAGTTCCGTGTTTAAATCGATGTATTCTTTCAAAAAAGCTCTCTGGCGAAATGTTATAACTCTATGAACTTTAGCGAGGATCAATCCGTTTGCCAGACATGTTTTGAGGTGAACGTAATGTATCACGTAGTAAAATTTATCGTACAAGTTCGGAGTCAATTTAGGTGTCTTACCTCCAGGAGGAATGAATTTCTCAGCACAAAATGGGTAATCGCTATGCGCATCGTGTAACTCATCAGGGTACAATAAGTCTACTTCTAATATGTAACCTTGTGGAGCATCATTGGGAATGTCTTCAACATTCAAGTTTTCGATTTCAGATTCACTTAAAAATCTAAAATCCGAAATTGGCAAGGACTGGCACATGCTGTATCCGTATAAATTGTTACAGTCAATGTATACCAAAAATGAGTCTCGTTTAGTTGGATCGTACGTCTCCATATATGAATTGTTTGCTTGCGAGTGTCTTTTGGAACACATGCAAATGCCACCTCTGATACCCTTTTGAATCATGCGAATAATTTCCAAGTTATCTATAAGTTCTAATTGGATCCCCGTTTTTAGAAGCATTGCATCAAATGACAAACTTGGAGAAGTTAGGTAGAAGGCTGGATCTAAGTTGTAATGCGTCTTACATGTCTTCCTGAAGTTTTCGAAGACGTCTGTTAATAACAGCACATCAGTCTTCACATAAAGGTCTGTATATTTGCCCATGTTTTCAATTTCGAAAGTTTGCCACACATTTTGAGCGTGCGCATACTCTTCGTCCGATATGTGTTCGTCAGCCATAGAATTGTAGAACAACGACTTATCAGGTAGTTGTTTATCTGTAAACATTTTCCAACAAGTCATATAATCGTAGGGGTACACCCCTTTGCGTGTAAGTAACTCAAACTGATTTTCATCTGGGAAATAACGCGAAAGATAAGTAAAGTCATTTTTGTGCAAGCCTTTTGCCAACTTTTGTAAACTCGTGCCCAAAAATTTATACGAGTCAACGAATCGTATTTGAGCAAATTCGTCTTCAGAAATTTGAAAAAACTTCGTGAACGAAATGTAGTTCTCTTTGTTTTTTGGAATAATTTTTATCGGTCCGCAAATGTCACTCAGTTCTTTAATGAACAAATGACAGTCATATCCTGCGAGGTTATGAAAAAATATCGGAACTAGTTTGGGAACTCGAAATTTCAAGTTACAATATGCATGTGCCGCACCGCGATAACGACCTGTCAGATGACAGTGATCTCTAACTTTGTCTGTAAATATTAGACGATCACAGATGTGACAACAATCTGCTTCCGCATAATCTTTTACATTTTCGCTTGTAAATGTCATAGGGATGTTTTTATTAACAATACTGTATATTCTTTTCACTTCTCGAACGAGTAGTTTAACAAATTTTTGAGCACAGTCAGAGCCACGGTACTGAACAAATCGATTTAAATTAGTATCAAATGAGCAAACAACATGGTATGCGAATGCAATTGGTACGTGTTTCTTTGCGTTATATGTGTAACTCAAATCAGGATTTTGCTGACATCCTTGATAAGGAACGAGAAGCGTTTCAAAGTCTGCATAAATAGCAAAAGGCATATCTTGCTTATGAGCAAAGTGTTTGAATTCAAGAAAAGTTCCTTTCCCAGGAAGCACTGTAGCAACACCACTACATAAATGGTTTTGTAGGGTTTGCTCGGATGATAGAAATTGGAGACAGTCTTCACAGAAATACAATTTACCATGATGTTTAGTCATCTGACTGCGAACAAGCCGAGGTAGATTTTTAATTAAAACGTAATGAGTGCGGTTTCCTTTCTCTAATAACAGCAAATTAACGCGTGTCGTCCTATACTTGTGTTCCGATCTGTAAATGGGTCCAACAATACCCTTGGTATTTTTCAACGCATATATGTTAACGCTTATGTTTGGATTGTTGGTCTCGAACGATTTAACGTCCGCTAGAGTAACTGGAAGGCTCAAATCAGCAGTATTCAGCACTTTGGTAAAATGGGGGTACGAAGACGTACGATCGGCCCTACCTTTAGGAGTATGAAGTGCAGCGACAATACTCCACAAGAAACAAGCGTCATCTTTATTTTGCATGTTGAGACACGCTTTCTTGTTTTTAATAACCGGTGGCAAGTCGATACGAGCAGCTCCATAAATAGGTTCGTACTTGTTGATGTTTATTTCCAAGAAAAGATTATTGAGAAATGTCCACCCACTGTCACGCTCTTCAAACTCTTCTATTTTCTTTTTTAAACAGGCTACCGTTTTACCTATTAGCTTTGCAAAGTCAAAGTTACGATGCAATGCAACATTCTTTGTCGAGAAGGATTTTACCTCTTGACCTTCGTTTTTAAAGAGAACGAAGTTACTGAAAAACTCGAAGTTTACCTTTACGTTTACATGTTTTGCAAGCGAATCCCGTAAAAGTTTCTCAATTTTGGGGGAGATTTCCGTGATAAACGTCTCTGGCAAACAGTTCTCTAAATCAGTCGCAAGAATCTTATAAGTAGCTATACGACCTCGAAAAGCAGACGCAATCAGAACTACACCATCGCTTAGAGGTACGCTGCTTTTCTCTTTGTGAGCAGTACTGCGTACATGACCCACCCAGTTTTTTTTCTCTACTTGGACTACACATGCAGTACAGTACGGCATTATCACGCAAATTTGAAACGTACACTCAAACGCAGCACTCAAACGTAAAACACCTAACAGGCGTTTTACAGCGACGATTTACTTATATTTAACTACGTCACCGTAAAGTGTGGGTTCGGAGTCTTTAAACAGCGGTTTCACGCGTCCGATGAAGCCCTAGAGCTGGTCCCACGCAGGTGTCCCACTGTCGAGCTGCGCTTTCAGCAGGAACTGCGCCTTCGTCCAGTGGTCCTGCTGCTTGGCGTCCCGCGTGAGATACACCTTTACTTCCACAAAGTACTCCCCCTCCAGAGGTGCAGTCCGTCGCAGAGAGCCGTCAGCGATCTTTGTGGTGAGCGAGGATGTGACGGAGTGATGAGATGCAGTTGCCAACACGTCGTCGTCGTCGTCCGAGAGCACCCCGAATAGGTCGAACTCGCTGGTCTTACGCTCCTTCACAAGACGGACACCACCCGCCTTTAATTAAAACCTAATCTAACCTATGACCCATAATAATACAATAGTAAAACACCTAACAGGCATTTTACAGCGACGATTTACTTATATTTAACTGCGTCACCATAAAATGTGGGTTCGGAGTCTTTAAACAGCGGTTTCACGCGTCGGATGAAGCCCTGGAGCTGGTCCCACGCAGGTGTCCCACGGTCGAGCTGCGCTTTCAGCAGGAACTGGGCCTTCTTCCAGTGGTCCTGCTGCTTAGCGTCCCGCGTGAGATACACCTTTACTTCCACAAAGTACTCCCCCTCTAGAGGTGCAGTCCGTCGCAGAGAGCCGTCAGCGACCTTTGTGGTGAGCGAGGATGTGACGGAGTGATGAGATGCAGTTGCCAACACGTCATCGTCGTCATCCGAGAGCACCCCGAATAGGTCGAACTCGCTGGTCTTACGCCCCTTCACCACCTTCTTTTTAGACCTGCATGCAAGAAAAAAACAAAAAATGACTTCAATGCTACATGAACTGTAGTTAGATGTAACATATTATAGCCCTTAGTTTTAATGTCAACATTAAATAAGACAGTGTGTTGGTTATCGTGTCACGCTCTCGCTGAATAATATACCACTACTTACAATACTAAATACCATACCTTAAACCATACCTTTATAATTGGTACAATTGGAGAAAATATGAACTCATTCAATTGTAACGCAATTATTCAATATTGACAATGAAAGTAGGGCTAGAAGAAGCAGTCTGACTAATAGGTCGACTGGATGAATAATTGAATCATTATTCAGTTGCTGCCATGTCTACCTTGATCCCGATTCACACTTAAATAAGTACAGTAGTGAGTTAACTTGCATCGTCGGCGAGTTAAGTCGCGTTTGCAGTTTGAACGGCGTTTGAACGACAAAAGCAACTTAACTCGACGACGATGCAAGTTAACTCACCACTGTACTTATTGAAGTGTAAATCGGGTTTTAGATTGGTAGGAAAACACGTTGAAAAAATAAACTACCATAAAAACAACACGGAAGTGAGCACGCTTGCCAAGAAAGCCACGCAGTCTCTCTCAGAGAGAAGGCTTTTGCCCTGCAGTGAGACCTATATAAAAATGACCCATAAAAAAAAACGACTCACGTACTTTGAATTTTCCGCTGCAGCGGTTGTTCGGCGCTTAGGCACAGGTGCAGGTGCAGTACGTTGCTTCTTTTCACGCGGCTGCTCAGTGTATATCGATTCAACCTCCGAGTCCGACCTGAGGAAAAACCGCAATAAGAAAACAAAGCTTGAATACGCATAGTCGGTGAAGTGTAATGAAATGGGAGAGGAAACTTTAATTACTGGATTAACTCTGAGAAATGACAAGTACATAATTAACAGTGTATAATAGCTACAATACAAGGGGCAAAATTGTAAGATTGACACGAGATACACCAAGTCACCACCGGACCACCCCACAGTGGAACATCACGTCGGACGAGGACTTGGTGTTCCAAGTCATTAGAAGCCAAGATAATGAAGTCCTCATTGTCACCAGCCGGCGGGCCAAAGGCCAGGTCCGTAGCGAGGTCCCAATTTGGAAACAAAATATAAAAAAAAGAAGGTTACTTACTCACATTTTTGTATGTAGATCTGGATTACTTCTGGAGTGTTGATCTCTTGATGTTACTGAAGCTGAATATAATTGATCAAACAAATGCACCACGTTTTATAGGCGAGAAAATGCTTTCGTTTCAATATTTTACCTACACATATTCAACTTTACACATGGAAACAAGTCGGAACATGATATCAGTCAGGGCTGTCAAACTCACATGGTAAAAAATATTTTTTAATAAAACCAAGCGCACAAATGTGTTCAATAGACTTTTACTGTTGCCTTAAAAAATACAATGCTTACTCAAGCATCATAAATATTTGTAGGTGATAGTTACAATTTTAAATATTATCCTTACGTTGCTGTTCTTTAAATTGGGAAATCGGAACAAAGTATGAATCGTAATCTATACTTAACATAAAGCAATCTCAGTACTAAGTTGCTGTTAAGCTAAGTTTTAGAAAAAACAACGTTTCACTAAATCATGTCTAACCCTGTTTAAAAGAAGAAGCATTTGAAGCATTGATATGACTGAGTGAAAAGAGACTTTGTACACAACGGGAATTGGAAAATAAATATGTACACAAATGTGACAGCCCTAGACAACTGTCACAGATTCTACCCACACACAAGAACTCCGCAAAAATTCTGATTCAGCAGGCCCTTATCAGAATCTGAAGACCACCAGAGAACACTTATAAACAGACCGGTGGACATCTGCCTAACATATATGTGGAAGTTAAGCACACTTATTAGTCTTTTAGTAGTATGACTATAGTATTTTAGTAGTATAACTAAACGACTAACGCCTGTTTTATAGAACTATAATAATCATGGTTTACTATGAAAATTCGATTCGAAAATACATTGCATAGCGATTATCTCACAGATTAACCAGTATGAAGATTCGACTACGCAATGTACCTACATCGAATTGTAGGTACATAAACTATAAATTCTAGTATTATGTATGAAACGCGGCCCTGTAAGATAGCCATGAAGTACTAAAAACATGAAATCGGAATCAGGTTATGACAAGTTCGTTCTTGACCCTTTGTCACGTCTGGTTGTGGAAATCGATTTTAATATTTTCATTCCAACCCATTTCTATCCTATAATTACATATTTGAGTAAACGTATAATATTAGCCTGTAGTAGAATAGATAGACAATATACGTAGTCATACTAATAAATAGCTTATTAAAACTGGTAGGTATCTTTAATAATAAATAACGTGATGATAGAAAATAAACTTTGCTTATACTGAAAGTTATTATGTAACTGTGACAGCCCTAGGTATACTTTAATTCTGGACCACCTGGCCCTCCGGACTAGACATTTTCATCAGCAATTAATCAGCGCTTCGCACATCTACAGGTCCTAACATGATATACGAGACGATTTATACCGTATTTATCGAGAACTGCCCATATGTGCGAGTCAGCGAAAAGTCACATCACCACACCACAGTACCATAGAGCACTACAATCACTAACAAGTAATAATGAACTATTGCGTCATAAACCCTAATGCTTCAAATGTTAAGGAATTATAATAATAACTTTCACACATCACAATCACTTGATCTGGTCCCAAACTAGGATACCCTGTGCTATGGTAACCAGACAAGGATAAACATGGAAAAACACCCAGACTGAGATCATTTGTACAAATGAAAGTATGACGGCCTCCGATAGGAATCTAACCTACGACCTCTGGTTTGGTAGTCTAACTTGATACCGCTAGACCATCCAGGCAGTCAACGGTATTTGTGTTGTTCTCAGTCGCACAAGAAGATTAATGTGTTTTGATTAGTTTGCATTTTATCGCGAAACCGTGCAATGCGATAGCCGGCTAACAAACAATCCTCACCTGTGCTCGTGCTGCGCTTGCAAATTCTCATCACTACTACACATTACCAATGTTTGAATGTTGACGTATGTAAGGTCTGTGTGGTGAGTGACGTTTGCTTTGGTAGTTGTCGTAATCGTTGTATGAACTCTCTTTGTGCGGAAATGCAGACTTTCAACTTAGATTCACTCTTCATTTGAGCCCAGTATAAGCGGTCGATTCTGTGAGGAGCTCGGATTAATTTTGGTGGAAACCTTAGCGGTGATAACTAAATCAAAATTACTCCAGATATTATGTCTTAAACTAAGTTTTTGAGGAAATTTTAGTGGATACCTACGGTGACAACGAAACTATAAATTTCCATTCGTAAATTAAGTACCTTCTAAACACAATATATTGAACGCTTATAATGTATACTCGAGAGTTAATAATTTACCATAATGCTTTGTGTAAAGTGCCAACCGAGTATGTTATTAGTGTTGCGAGAAAACCCAGTATCCAGTTTCAGTAAGTTGTTTTTTAGTCTAAAATTCCTTAAAGTTTAATCAGGTCTTAGATAAAAAGTAATGAAATGGTTAGATTGCATATTTCCCACAATAGTATTGGGAACTCTAGGACACTTTGAAGGAGTGACGGCGAACGCAGTGAGCCCCTCACGACGGAAAAGTGTCCTAGAGTTCCCAATACTATACTACTGAAGTTATAGCAGCAATCCTCCCGCTAACTGTAAAGGATAACATCGTGAGGAAACCTGAGTGTCAGAGTGCTTAGTGCGAGTTTGACAGATCCAATCGAATAACTTTACTACCGCGTTAATCGAGCATTGAGTAGTGAGTATGAGTAAGTTAACCGTTCGAACTGGCAAAACGCTGTCACAGTACAACTCGAACTCGCGTTTATTCGGGTTTTGGCTGGTAAACGTGTTCACTTCTCAACGTAAACCACTACAACTCGCACTCAACAATTTTAGTTTCCATACTTGTCGCTAGGTGGCGCTTCCTCGATGCCATAGAAATAAGAGTTTACGTAAACGCGATCGAGTAGTTAAAAAACTCGCACTAAGCACTCAGAGGTGTTCAAATACCGCAGCGCTTGAAACTGCTAATCCGTGGTGGGCACGCGTGGTAATTTAGCCCATACTCCTCTCTGAGAGAAAGCATGCGCCGTGCAGTTGTAAGTTTATAGGCTACACAAAATAAATATAGAAGGTCAGCATTTATATACACATTTACAAAAATACTGTTCCATAAAACACTCCTCAGGGGCAGTTTAAATAGTCCGTAGTAGAGGGAAAGATGTAACGACGAATTATTTAAAGTGCCTCTGAGGCATGTTTTAGATTCACAACTCCACTCGATAACAGTGAGTTCTTGAAAAACAAATGAGAGCGTGATTTTTTTATAAATTATTTATTTCAAATTTTCTTCACAGATGAACTGAAAAGATGAAAACAATTTGATCAACTAAATATTTGATTCATTTTGAATAGTTATGGTTAACAGTGATCATAATAAAAAAGAAACACAGTAGAAGACAACATCAAGATTAATGAGTTTGATGCATATGTAATATTTCTTAAGATTGTTATTCCAAATATTGAAAACAAACCTTTAAAAATTTCTATAGGTAGTTATGCTTCGCGATATTTACGCCGGCTATAACGTAAAACGGCTAAGTCCTAAAGTCCCTTTTTTAATAACTGGCCCACGATTTTTGCGTACGATATTTTATGGCTTCGGTTTAATCAGGGGCATATTTTAAAAGCAGGTAGGCACGTGCTTTACTGTAATGTAAGGGAGGATTCTCACTGTGATGTAAGGTTCTTTCGGTTCTTGAGTCCAAAAGAACTTGTCTGGTCCTAATCTAGGATATAAAAGCATCCAGGCAAGAACGTTACAAACATGAAAAAAACATTGAGGCCACTTGTACAAATGTACGGCGCCCCCAGTGAGAATCCAATCGAATTTTACGTAACCAAACTTTACGTAATCATCATCATTTTGTCTGTAAACCGCTGTACATAGGCCTACCCAAGACATCGTCGGTTTTTCTCATTCAGTCACTGCCCACCGCTTTGTAAATTTTGCCGCAAATTTTACGTAGATTAGATGGATATATAGAAAGACTGTATTGCACAACCAGAAAAAAATACACAACCATGATTTCTTCTTCAGGCTTATTCCTTATCTTATCTTAGTCCACTGCTGGACATAGCCCTCTCCTAGTGAGCGCCATAGCACCCTGTCTTCAGCTTGCCGCATCCAGCATCTGCCGGCAGTTTTTCGCAGATCTTCATCTCACCTGGTCGTAGGGCGTTCTACACTACGTTTGCCGCGGTCTCCACTCAACTCCAAAAGAACAGTTTTACTCCAGCGCTTATTGGTTCTTCGCGAGATATGGCCAGCACACTGCGAATTCAAATTAATATTTGACACAGCAAAACAGTGCTTTACTTAGGGATGAATACTGTATTTTGTTCCATTGCTGGCGCTAGTGTTACTGCATGGAACTCCCAAACATAACTTATTATAATGCAGATATGCTGAAAATGATAAAATATTCTTATTCAGTCTACGCGTCCCTTGACCGTGTGTTACCATAGTTGTGAGGGATCACAACTATGGTTGGTATTGAGACTTAATGCATCTTCTTCTTCTTCGGCTATATTATGTAGTCCACTGCTGGACGTAGCCCTCCCCTAATGTGCGCCATAGCGCCCTGTCTTCAGCTTGACGCATCCAGCATCAGATCGTCGTCCCACCTGGTCAGAGGGCGTCCTACACTACGTTTGCCATGTCGCGGTCTCCACTCAAGAACACGTTTACTCCAACGGTGGTCGATTCTTCGCGAGATATGGCCAGCCCACTGCCACTAATGCATAATGCACCTTAAATAATACCTGTCGAAAATTAAAAGCAAACACGTTTTTACAGGTCGTTTTTTTATTATCTTATGCTAGAGTGCTGTTAGTAGAATGTTTGTGTCATCCCATGTAACATAAAAGATTTAAGTTGTGTTTTTTGTTTTTATAGTAATCAATTCATCATCATCCGCCTCTTGGCATCCGCATCCACGGACCTTCCGCCGGCTCAACTTTCTAACATAGAACATAATTTTACTATTATACAATATACATACATACTAACACAATATAGATGCTACGATCTGGAATAAAATATATAATAATAATTCTTTCTTTCCTTTCCTTTCGCCCAATCTTCTCTCTACCGTTGGTAAAGAATCAATAAAAAGAAAATGTAACTTTGTCAGACAAAATGTGAAGGGTCTTTAGCTCCACGCCCTGTCGTATAAAGTTCAATAATTTGAACAAAATTTAGATTACTTATTATAATTAAGAAGTAATTTAAATTTTGTGTGTGTTAGACAAGTCTGAAGGGTCCTTAATCTCCTGTCGAAAGGCATTTTAAACACATGCCGCGGATCCGGCCGGCTGCGACAGATTTCCGATATCGACTTCCTAGGTAATCTGTACTTTATGATTGCTTACGAAGCCTTATCACGGGGGACAATTTCCGTTTGGCGACGTAAAATGTTGCAACGGGTGAAAATGTGGATACAGGATTACATGTCGGGTGGGGTGACAAAAATTGCACCTAATATTAAAATAATACCCAAGATTTTTTCCGAGTCGTAAGTACAAATAAAAAATTATGGACACACCCACGGAAACATGCGTAAGCGTACAAAGGTTGCACTATAGGCTGCACTCTCTTTGCTTATGAGGGACTTAAAATCCTTCTACTAGACTATAACTATAACTAAAATTTGACATACCTACATGTTTTTATTTATAATTAAAATGATTGACAACAGCAGGTGTTGTGCTAGGTTAATAACCTATTACAGCAGACAGGGCCTACTTTCTCCGTTTACAATTAATCTACACAAATCCTAACTATGATGCTTTTAAAAAATCTGTAAATTACTGTTTAAAAACAAAAGTATTTAAGGAAAAGTATTCGGTGTTAATTGTCCTCTCTCTATGTGTGCGTGTATATAAATGCAAGTGTGAATGCGGGAGTGTGTATGAGTGTGTGAGAGTTTGTGAGTTCGGCAGAGGGTGAGTGTCGCAGCCAAAAATAAGTTCTTATATATATTTTTTTATAACAGTGAAATATATAAATAAAGAGATATTAAGATTAAATAATTATAAGCGCATGGCGTGACTTTATAACGAAGAGTGTATGAAAGGGGTTTGTGTCTTTTTCTGTATTTAGAGGAAATTGATTATTTATTAATTCAATGTCAATTTTATTACAATTTTTTACACAAAGATTGTGTAAGTGGAGGCGGGGAGTCGCTGGGTGCGGACGGCACAAGGCCGTGAATTTTGGAAAACCAAGAGAGAGTGCTGTGTGGTGTCGGCCTAGAGAATAGCACCAACGCAAATTCTTCCCCCGGGTGTCGTAAAAGGCGACTAAGGGGCACAAACCGGGGGGTGGGCAGTAGCGCCGCCTGCAGTACAATTCCCCCAAACTGCAATCCCCTACCCGCATGCCCAGTGTGGGGATTATGGGCATTACCACCCAATGATGGCACAAAACCTTGCGCTATGCAGCTCATTAGGGGAGTGCTATGTCCAGCAGTGGACTCGTATAACCTGAAGAAGAAGGAGTCTATGTCCTGCAGCAGGCGTCAAATTGATGACAATGATATTGACGACACATAAATTGTACAGGCTGGACCCTCCCAATATGAATAGAATTATATGTGTTCTGCTGGGGCTTGCTCTTCCTCAAATACACTAGTGTTAATTACATAAACAATTTGTTATAGAAATAACAGTTCTTCTTATAGATCTATAATGTAAAAATTAATCGCTGAATGTGTTGGTAAGCGCAAATCTCGAGAGCAGCTGAATCGATTTCGCCAATTATTTTTTTAGAATATTCTTTGAAGTACGAGGATGGTTCTTACGGAGAGAAAAATAAAAAAAATATATTAAAGAATCGACTATTAGACGGTACGAAGTTCGCTGGGTCAGCTAGTTAGGAATAAAAGTTTAATCTTATATATAAACGTCTCGTGTCACAGTGTATCATTGAATTCCTCCGAAACTGCTTTGCCTATTTTTATCAAATATTTTGCTTATGTTTGGTAAATTTAGGAATGGGTGGTAGGCTAATTAATGTGGCAGACTATAATTATTAATATTGCGCAGTAAGATAGTTTTAACAAAAAAACTATGGTATTGCCGGGTACACGTTTGTGGTTCGATAGCTATGAATTTGAATCTAGGAACAAGGCTGGCTTGATATAAAAGAAACTCACCAATGTATTTTTATCGCCTTGCCTTCCGGGACTAGGAGTCTATTTACATAGGTTCAAAGCACTTATCACAAGGAGATTAGACACAGTTTATAGTTATTAATTTTCAGAGTTTTCTTAATATTTAACGGAGCCGCGCACGCGTTTCTTTCAAGATGTCTCTCCAGGTGGCGCTGTCGCCCATTCGTTCGGAGCGCGGCCAGATTTCGGCGTGTCTAATTTGTTGAGCGCATTGAGGCGGGAAAGATGGTTTGTTTCAAATCAAGCCAGCAAGAAATATACCTAACATAAGTACCATAAATGTAAAAAAAAAACAATATTTATTTGCAATTTTTAAGGTACCTTAAATAACATAACATTTACATACAGGCACATACATTGCTTCTGGCCCCACACTAGGATACCCTGTGTCGCGGGAACCAGAAACAACGACATCACATACATGTTACCATCCAAGACCTGGGGTTTTTACAAACGTAGAATTTTTATTTTCTACAGAGAATCACTGTCATGTTTTCGGTGACTCCAGTGTAGAGCTTTGTGTCTACATACATGAATGTCTAAATCTTTCAAGCATTTCAAAAGAATATTGTCAAGTAGGCGTATACGATCGAACAAATTAGATTCGGAAGACCAAATTAATGGAATCTCAAAGAAAACTCCCACGTTATTTATCCTAGCACGGGTGTTTGTAAATAAAAAGCGTCTGCAATGAATACACTAGATCTGTCTTCAATACACTTAATTTACTTCAGCAGTCAGGTGTAAGTAATACCTTCCACGTACTGAAGAGTGCTTAGTCACTGTGTAAATAACAAAATATGTTACGGATAAAATACTGTATACCCGGCTGTCTGAGTGATCTTTAACGATCACGAAGGTTAAGCAACACAGGGCGCGTTCAGTGCATGGATAGGTAAACCGCTTTCGTGCTTCTCAAGGCAAGTTAAGCCGTCGGTACCGGCTGTCATGTAATGGCAGTCGATAGGCCATGTCAGAGGCCTGCGGGTGGATTGATAACTTCTGACAGTAAGGCCTACCACTATCTTACAATCCTCGACCAACCCAGACTTGGGCACCGTGGTGGAGTAAGGCCTTACTTTCCTGCGATGCAAGAAGAGACCCGCGCCCCAGCTGGGGACGTACAAGGGTTGATATCGATTCAGCAAATGGAATGTAAAATCTTTACATTGAAATTAATATAATTGAATACATACAAATGTACGATTTAAAAGTAATTGCACGCTGAACGTAAAATGAAGAAATTAGTCTAATGTTTCAGATACTTCACAGCTTAAATCACCAATACGATTTGAGCATAATCTCCCTCTTAATAATCATAATCGGACTCTTGCTCTGCAGAAGCTCCAGTGACATTCATAATTTACTTACAATAAATCATATCAGTATAAAGCAATATCTAAGCGCCAATTTTCGCTTGGTAACCGATTCAGCTAAGTATACGTACAATCAACCGCACAGTACTCTCTAAATTTTGCGTACAGAGTCGCCTATTACGTGACCGAATAGATTGGACGAATGCTAAGGGTGATCTTCTGTCGACTGTAATTTTCAGCCTATTATAGTCGCGCAGACCCGTCGAAATTCGGATTGATAGTGAATTTATTATATCTACTGCTCGGCGTTCGGTCTCTCTACAGACTCCACGAATACAGACGAGTAGAGAAGGCGATTCTGTTTTTTTTTGTTCCAATGATGGCATAAATCTGTTAGTCTGTTAATCATCAACCGATTATGTCCCCACCATTAGGGTCACTTCCCTGAGGAAGGTATAGGCCATACTCCACCACGGGGGCCAAGTTCGGATTGGTGGAGGCTTGCAAGACTAGTGGCTTGTTTTACTGTCAGAAGTTATCAAGCCGCCCATAAGGCTCCTGACAAAGCTTTACGACTGCCATCTATCGACGGCAGCCGGCATCAACTGCTTAACGAGCCTTGCGAAGCACGGAACCGCTCGAAAAAACGCCATGAAAAAAGTAAGGCCCACCACTGTCATACAATCCTCCACCAACCCGGACTTAGACCCTGCGGTGAGGTATGGCCTAACCTCCCAGCGATGCAGGAAGAGACCCGTGTCCCAACAGTGGGGCCATACAATGGTTGATATCAAATAAACGCCAAAGCCCCAAGTTTCAGAATTAAAAGATTATGTGAAGAAGAAGCCAAAGAAAGAAACTCCACTGTTATTCTTTCCAAAACACGTCTCTTTCAATTCTAAATTTAAGCTAGAATAGAGGCTAGTGAGAGGAGTGACGGCCCACTTGACATCGAGGTGCGCTGGGATATAGTGGACGCGAGTTCCGAATATAGAAGCGACGGATTTTTATATACCATTGTGAAATTAATGCTGAACGAGATTATTTTCCTTCTTAAGTAAGTAAGCACGTTTATTGAAATGAAAGTTACAGAAGCAGATGTTACATAATTTATTTATTTACGGAAGAAGGCATAATACACGGTCGAAAAAATAAATAAAAAACAATAATATGTCGATGGCATTTTTTTTACTGAATTCTCTATCATCGTGTCATGAATGAGAAATTGTTACAATAGCTATGAGGCGGGTATGAGGTACTCGAAACTTTGAAATGAAATTTTTGATACTATGAATAAGGTTTGCGGGAAGAAATCTCTCACAGAGATAAGCTCGCCTTTGTACATGTATTTTCTTTAATTGTATTTCTTTTTTGTGTTTTTCGTGTACAATAAAGTATGAATGTGGAAGTAATTATAATTTTTAACTAAAGTCATATAGTAAAGTAAAGTCAAATAAAGTAACAGTATTTTTTAACAAAATGAGTAAATAACACAGCTGCAGCATTAGGTACAAAAAGTGTTACTTTTTTCATGAAATAACAAGTGTTTAAAAAAAAACAAGCTTAAACTACCTAAACTTGTATTATTCCGGTTTTTTTTTTTCGTATAAACATAAAATATAAAATTACAGAGTCGTTAGTAAATGAACATTACTGTTAATATCATTTTCTAATTTTTTTACCCAAAAATGAACCGAAAAGTAAAGTTAATGAGACCATATAACATGGCACCAAAGTTCTACCTACGCCGACGCAACACTTTGATGTAAGTCCTATAATAATCAATGTCCACTGGCTCTGGCTGAAAGATGTTTGTTTACATACTTTAGAGGCTTTCAAGATGGCGGATACCGTTTTCGCCGTTCCGAGTTAAACGAGGAAAAAAAATTTTTACTTTGCAAATTTTGCAGCCATCCTGCATACTTACTTAACAAAATCAATATATTTCGGTTTCTTACGTTAAATACTATAGGAAATATTCATTTATCGCGTCAAATTTGATACGTGTCATGATTGTCACAGTTGTTAAATTTCTCATATTCACTTTTAGATAAAGAATTATTATAAACAAGTTATGATTATGTTTCCATAGGTGGCGCTATTTAGCGCTCCAAAACGCCTTAACGACAGGACTCACACTGCAAGAAGAACACAAGGTACCTAATCTGCGTTTTAAAACTTCTTAGGTAATACATACATGGAACGTTATGGGAACCTTTGGCTCGGGTATGTCTCGGGGCAGTTTGCTCGACAGTTCATTTTAGTTTGTGTTTTTGCGTGCATATATATTTTATATTATTTTTTTCTGACATATTTTTGTGCTTTTGTATATTTTTTATATTCTATTACTTTGGACGAAACGTTTGTGGATGTATATTTTTATGCTTTAATGTGTAAGATTGTGCTCTGTATTGGATCAACTTAAATATACTTAATAAAGAATATTCTATTTATACATACACCTCACTCACGCCGTGTTCTTCTTCTACTTCTTTCGTGTCGAAGTAAAGGTGGGTAAACTAGGTCAAGTAAACGGTCTTTCTGTTCATTCCTGATATTTAATAGACTAACGTCAACGATCCGCTTGTGGACGGGAGCCGATTTTACTAAAATCCTTAAGTTTTGTGCATTACCTAAAAAAATGTACATCTTAACTAAATTTAAATATGACATCTAAAACCACATACCTTGTATACTTTTTTGTACTAATGAAATAAAATTTAGTACTTAAGCTTAACTGACAACTTTGTCAAAATTGGTTAAAAATTGTACAACTAATCGGTCGGAATTCCATCTGGTCGGAGGTCTGGTCCTACACTACATTATTTTGATGAGTCGCGGTCTCCACTCAAGAACACTTTTACTCCAACGGTGGTCGGTTCTTCGCGAGATATGGCTAGCCCACTGCCACCTCAGCTCGCTGATTCTCTGAGCTATGTCGATAACTTTGGTTCTCTGTCGGATGCATGCACATGCGCTACACGATGAAGGATTGTCCATGGTCTGAGAAGTACAGCACAGATAGATCAAACCTACTCGTACTTTGTTCTCTTAGAGAAGGCCATTGCTCCGCAGTGGAACATACATTCTGCATTATAAGCCTACCACTTAGTGTTATGTTATCAAGAATTCCGTCAGGCAAACCATGATGAATCTATAAGCGGCCTTAACATTGCTTTGTTCTCGCGGGAGTGAGTGAATAATTTCTGAGATAGCCACTCAGTGGAGTTGCTAAGATTTTCCTGTGAATAGGACAAGGCAATAGAAGACGGAGAAATTAAATACCTTTAGTTTTTTGCGAGTATGTGTGGGAAGTATAGACACAACATTGACAATAAATTAACATTTAGTGATTCGTCGTATTACTGTTTCTTTCTGAAACTACGTAATTTTGCTATAAGTTATTTTAAAAACCTATTTAGAGGCTAAAAATTCCACCCATGCCAGGTTCGATACCCGCGATCTCTGTGCTGGCACGGTTAGTTAGAGGTCGCGGGTTCGAGTCCCGGCATGGATGGAAATTTTTGCCTCTAAAATAGTTTTTTTTAAATTGTCCTCAGCACGGGTTAGTGCATTAAAAATAATATAGCTATAAATTATTTAGATGCTAGCAATGTATTGTTTTTAGCTGTGCTAAACGAGACTATTAATATAAAATAATATAAGTTGCTAATTTTACTATTGTGGTATTAACCGCTTTGTGTGTCCCCACTGCTGGGGCACGGGTCTCTTCGCAGGAAAGTTCGGCCATACTCCACCAAGAGGGCCAAGTGCGGGTTGATGGAGGATTGTAAGGCGGGGACGGGCCTCACTGTCATAAGTTATCAAGCCGCCCATAAGGCCTCTGACATGGCTTAACTACTAACAGTACATGACAGCTGGCACCAAAGGCTTTTGAAAGCTCGGAAGGCTCGGAATAAATCCCAGTCACGTGTAGCAGTCAAATGTAATCACATGATGGTCACCCATCCAGTACCTGACTGACTGCGCCTGTTGTTGCTTAAGCTTAGTAATTCTAATCATTCAGTTCCACTAGACCACGAGCGCTTCCTTAATCTTGGGTTATTGATTCTAATCACAAGGACTATTTTACTGTAGGGGAATTTGTGAAGAAAATTAGCCCCCAGCAAAAGATTTAGGGGATGTATGAATCCATTCACCTGGTCCGCGGCTGCTGCTGTGATCGGGGGCCCCGGTGATGGATTGAGGTGCTGGTGATGTAGGTGCGCTGGCTAGGTTGGGATTATCTTTTAAATTTTGTATTCGGGATGATTTTTATATTCGGAGCAACGGTTTAGCGCGCTTCACGGTCGGCCATAGAGAAGTTTTTTTTTATCCGATGCGTTTAGAGTCTGCATTGAACGAACGTTTGGTTCGTTAACCCATACATCTTTTGCTATGTATAAAAAAGACATGGAAAATGAAAAAGAAGCAAATCCTTGTTTTGTGCTGGCTCACAAACGGACAAAATTTTAAAGTACGTAACATTTACTATTACACAGGTTCTATTAATACTATTACACAGAAACACAGCAAGGAAATTCTATCAAGGATTCAAAGGTACTAGGTATTCGGATCTGACTATGAGCACATGTTTCTCCGAAACGCCTCCTCTCGAGCGTGGGAAGTTGTATGTAACTCGTTATCTATGCACAGACCGACGATAAGCTTTGTTAGTAGTGAATTCACAAACTTATACACAGCCTGTGCTAACTGTGAATCTCTCTAGAACTGTGAAGAAACAATTTCAAACAAAGAAACAAATTGACGACCTCTGTGGCGTAGCGGTAGCGCATCTGCCTACCATGCAAAAGGTTCCAGGTTCGAACACCGGCTGGGGACAAATAAAAAAAAACCCCAGGTCTTGGATGTTCACATGTTTGTGATGTCGATGTTTCTGGTTCCCACGACACAGGGTATCCTAGTGTGGGGCCAGAAGTAATGTATGTGCTTGTATGTAAATGTTATGTTATTTTTCATTTGTTTTCTACTAGCTAATTGCAAGCTTGTAATATTCACATTAACATTTAGCCAATTGAACATCGTCATGCATTTGTTTTATAAGTATTAAGAATTTATGTATTGTAAATCGCAAAGGCTCAAATAGTTACTGTTAGATTACATTAGATGAATATGTACTTTTTATTGCACTCCATATACATTTTGAGTATCGGTACATGAATAACTTAAATATATATTTTCTAGATTGCTTTGATTTGTGAATAACTGAAAAGACAAATTCATCACTATTTTTATAGATTACTAATTGACACCGCAAACGTTGTTTCACATTATTAATTAATTCCAAACTATCATGGACCTTCGTAATGTCCAAAAAACTCAGGAAAATCGTTGAAGCCGTTTCCGAAGAGATTCGATATCAAACACGTTGATTATCACTTACGTCCAACAGTGGGCCCTGTTTAAGTGCTTATACGTAATAAATATAATTTAGCAAATATAATTTGGTTATACATCTCTTCTATAATATAAAAATTAATCACTGAATGTGTTGGTAAGCGAAAATCACGAGAGCACCTGAACCGATATCGCTTATTCTTTTTTAGAATATTCCCTGAACTACGAGGATGGTTCTTACGGAAAGCAAAAAAAAATTAGGATCAACGGTTAGGCGATACGAAGTTTGCTGGGTCAGCTAGTACGTAATAAATTTGAATCTGTTCTACAGCTTATTTCTTTTCTAATTTCTTTTTAATCTCGGTCACAAAAATGCTAACTATGAAAACTCTTTATGTTTGAGGTTGACATTTGTACCTTTAATTTTTTTTTCTGAAATATTACTACGAGATAATCATTTTGCGTGAGAAGCTCTGCACTGCATTCAAAGAAACTTTGTTAGGCGGCCGAGGTTCACAGTCTCAGTAGTTTCCTGAGGCAAGCTTGCGCAGGCAACCACGGCTTCCTCCGTAGGGCTCCGATATCGCTAACTATTAATTTATGTACCGGGAATTGAATGCAAGTATGGGCTCCCATAATGTGCCTATCACGGTGAGATGGAAGAACAGTAATTTATTTTGGGAAAATTGTCTTGACTCGACTGGCTCTTGGGTCTAGTGGTATCACGAATGGTTACCATACCGAAGGTTGTGAGTTCGATCTCACTGAAGGCCACCGTGCATTTGTACAATATGTGTATTTGATAATAGGTCTATAGTGGAAGTTATTGTTTTTATACATTTTTCAGCAGCGAAAAAGCGCTACATGATTACAAATCGTTTACGCTGAAGCGAATACTTATTGTGTCAAATCTGAGCCTAAGTTATGTTTGTTACGTATTAACGTTTGTTTGTTCGTTAGTTCGTTCGTTCACATTTGCTTAATCATCCCTCCTTCAATACTCAGACTATCACATCAGCATTTTCTCATAATCAAGTCCCTCAGACACCTATTGTTTTTAGTCTCAATCCATACTCCGTCGCACTACGCCGGTCCTGAAATTCCTGTATTAATAATTATTTAATTTAATTAAAGTTTTATTATCTATGTGTAATTCAAAACCTTTTTTTTTAACTCATAAACCGAGACCCTTTCTAACAGTTCGTTCGTCTGTTATTTCACTCATTCATTCATTAATTATTTATTTATTTATGGATATGTGTGTCAAAATTACATACCGATGTCATAAATAAAAAAATAATAAAGTGCTAGGTTTATATTCTTTTTAATGCACTAACCATTGCTAAGGACAATTTTTAAAAACCTATTTAGAGGCCAAACATTCCACCCATGCCGGGATTCGAACCCGCGAGCTCTGGCTATTCTGGTGGATTTTTTTACCTCTAAATAGGTTTTTAAAAAAGCTGCTGTGTTCTACCGAAATATGTTTACAAATCATGTGCATAGTAAGAAGGAGAATTCAATTAAAATTTCATAAAAAATGACAATAAAAAAGTAAAGTATTAATCTACTACAATTTAACATACAATAAAATTAAAAACTGGAGCTACAATAAACATGTCAATACAAAATTAAATAGTCACAAAAGCAAAACGTCAGATACAATTATTGTATTATCTCAGCAAAAAATCATATATGTCATAGTAGCATTACTTCTAGCAACTACTCGAGCTTTGCCTGGTATTTCTGTTTCTGAAGATTGTGTTTCTACCTGGATATATAATATTAAATGTTAGAGCTGCAGGGTGCTTTGGACTCAAAGCAATTAGATATATAATATTGTTTGGTAGAGTTTCCAGTTGCATTGGATTCAAAGCAATGAAACATTCTTTACTTATGGAAAACAAGTAGGTGATCTATTTTGCAAAACATTTCATAATTTATGTTATAGTTTTTTAAGTGTTTTATGACAACACTATTTTTATTTTTAATGCACTAACCCATGCTAAGGAACAAATTTAAAAACCTATTTAGAGGCTAAAAATTTTTCACCCATGCCGGGATTCGAACCCGCAACCTCTGGCTATCCGTACCAGCGCTCTACCAATTGAGCCAATGGGCGACTCACGGCATCAGTGAAATTTCGAACCTCTTTACAATATTCTCTGTATTACGTACAGGCAGCGACATCTGACTTAAGCAAATTGCATTACTTACAGCCCCGACTACCTACTTTGCAGTTAGGTTTAACATCGGAACGATATCACTGTACCCACATGATACAGAGAATATTGTAAAGAGGTTTGAAATTTCACTGATGCCGTGAGTCGCCCATTGGCTCAATTGGTAGAGCGCTGGTACGGATAGCCAGAGGTTGCGGGTTCGAATCCCGGCATGGGTGAAATTTTTAGCCTCTAAATAGGTTTTTAAATTTGTTTTATGACACTTAAGCGCACGCCAAAAGGCGTGTCGGAAGACCGCTACTGCGCTTTAAAGATTGCGCTAAGCGTGACATGGCGGCATTTGGGATCGTCCACGACAACTGGGAGGAACTCGTTGTGTACAGAGAAGCCTGGAGAGCAAAGGTTCGGGAGGGCCGCAAGACCTGCGACGAAGTATGGTGCTCGGCACTGGCGGACAAGAGAACCAGGAGGCACCAAACCCGTAATGACCCGACTCCGGACCTTCTTTTTATATGTCCTACATGCGGCAGGGGCTGCCGCTCTCGAATTGGACTTTTCAGTCACTCAAAAAAGTGACAAGTCCTGTGTCCTTAGGCACTGTTTGGATCGTCCGTGATGGACGCGAAGGCCTATGATGATGATGACACTTAAGAAATCAGGAAAACTAATTGATATTTCTGAAGGTTCCTGGAACTCCAGGAACTTTCCTGTTGAAGTGTGTACACACAGGAGAAAATAAGAAGGTTAGAGTCGTGAGCGAAATTAAAGCATAGAAATGATGTCTTAACGATACTAGAGACTAAAAAAAGTGGTTTTTCTTAATAATTCGCTATAATTATACATAGTTATATGTTAAACGGTTCTAATCGCGATTATTATCGCGAAAAAAATTAGTTTCATTACGATCGATGTTGTTTGTAAATGAAAACCAAAATACCTTATATTTAAAGGTCTGTGGCACACTCTTAATATTAATAATAAATATTCATGGACATGTAACACAGATCTCGCTGGCCCTATACTAAGTACTACTAAATGACTTGTGTTACAGGTGCTAACTCGATGATAGACTTCATACAATAAATACATACATAACATCCAAGACCCGAGACAAACTAGAAAAGTTCGTTTGCTAGTTTGATCCGGCCGTGGATCGAACCCGAGACCTTCGGTTTTGCAGTCAGCGTGCCAAACCGCTGCACCACCGAGGCCGCCGCTTAACTTCCATCGTTTTAATGATTTCATAATTCAATATCTCAGAGGGACACCAACAAAGAAATAACTTTCTCCAGTGAATAATTCAGAAAACAAAATCTTTTCGTTGATTATGAAAAAGATACTTTAGATTGATAATCAAGGGTGTTAACAAACTTTGAGCTAAGAGTTATGGCCGAGATAAAAAACCTCTTCTGGTTTAAAAAAGTAATGAGAAAACTTCAGCAAATGACTGAAGAGTGGCGAAACGGCCTCAAATACAGGGTTAACTTTAAATAGGAACTTGCATCAAGACTTGTTTTAATATAATTAAGGCGCTTAGGGGCGCTATTTAGCGCCACCAATGAAATAAAAATCATAACTTGTTTTATAATACGTTTTGTTTTTCAAAAAGTAAACATCAAAAATCTTAATATCTGTGATAACTATTTTTATGCCACATCTGGCAATAAAGTAGCTTTTTTCGCACGCTGCGCGTACGGAAAAAGCCGCTTTCTGGCCAAGTGTAGACATAAAAAGATGTACACAACACGGGAGGTAATAAAGAAAGCTATCGATCGCATATTTACGCCCCTCGCTTGCAGCTCGGGCCGCAAACTTCTGCGATCTCGGCCTTTCTTTGTATTACCACCCTAGTTGTGTAATGTACTATTACATATCTCTTGCTCTGTAAGTAGTCACTTACTTCCCTGAATGCCAGGGTGTATAGATAATTATCATTACAGCATAGGTTTCAAAACATACCATGTAATGTTAACATTACAGCATAGGTTTTGGAATTTGAAAAAAGAACTGTCATACTCATACTGCAAGAAAAATATTTTTTAAAAGTTAATATTTTGTTTCTCGGTATCGATTATTTACTCGAATCGGAATCGAGACAATTTATATTAGAATTTATGAAGATTTTATTTTAAATATCGAACTATTTGTTTCGCAGTCACATCGTATGTTAATTGAAATCGATTTACAAATCAAACTGGCCAGCACGATTTGACGCGCTTGCGTGCCAT
Organism: Yponomeuta sedellus; assembly: GCA_934045075.1. Taxonomy (NCBI): domain Eukaryota; kingdom Metazoa; phylum Arthropoda; class Insecta; order Lepidoptera; family Yponomeutidae; genus Yponomeuta; species Yponomeuta sedellus. The sequence goes on along the minus strand of OW203722.1, from coordinate 23,122,263 downwards.
AAAATCGTGAAGAGTAAAAAAGTCAGTCGACTAGCTAGGCATGAAAGTAATTTTTTTTCGTGTTTTGGAGTTCTTTCTCAAAAGTTTTGAAAAATGTCAAGTCAAAAAAAAAGTCAACCTGCTTTCTTGTTTTTTTACTTACCTCACAATCGATATGTAAAGCAGAGTGTTTAGATAGATAGATAGAGAACACTTAATTGGACAACCAGAAAAATATTACAACCATGATTCTTAAATCTAAGTAATGTTATACAATTGTCGGTCTTATCGCTAAGAGCGATCTCTTCCAGACAACCTTTTGGATGGAGTGGATTGCATGAAGAATATAGTCGGTACATGGTGCATGTACATAAATAATTAAATCGAAAATATTTTGATAACAAACAGGAACGGAGTGCGAGAATATAATTACCTACGATATAATGTACATATATTTAAATAATAATATACATAGACACCTAAAAAATAAACACATATCCAATTAAATACATATAGGTAAGCAACATATACTAAATAATAATATACATAAATACCTAAAAATAAATACTTATACAATTAATACATATTTAATAAGCAACAGTTTACCTCAGGTGTAAGCTCAGTAAGCATCAATGGCTAAGATACCACTGGACGCTGTATAAATCATCTCATTAAGTAGATGCAAAAAGGCCAATAAATAAAAAAAAAAATTAATTCAATTTATTTCAACGTAAAGAATTTACATTCTATTTCAAAATTGAATGTTCTCTATTTCAAAATTGAATGTTGAATGTCAAAGTACAATGTAACATGAAAGTGAAAGCCGCTGCCTTCGGGCCGTAGTGTAGTGGAGAAAAAGGCAGCGGGGAAAAAACTCCACTCTAACCATCTTTTCTGAAGTCCTCTTAAATCTATATACATCAGATACACTTTAATCGATTTCTATATGTAAATGTAATGTAACATAGTACAAAGTCTATTATTTCAGGAAAAGAGCATTTAAAAAATAACCCTGTGTATGTCATCTCCATTAAACTGGTGAGTTGTGATTCAAAAGATTCTAGACCGCCAAAGTGATCATCGCGTGCCAGCCACGCTGAGGTATAATTAGTAGCTTATTTTAAGTTTGGCTCGGGGAACGCGCGATATTTTATGCACAAAGACTAATTCCGTATGGCAAGGCCTCTTTGGGCTAGGATTTATTTTATAAGCTTAAGCGCTTTGAATGGTCAAGCTACTCATGTAGGTCAGTTTTTATGAGGACGGTTCCGACAGCAAAGCGCGATTATGGACTTTATTTTTTTTATTTATACAGACTTAATACGTTCCTCTACAGGGCACAGCCCTTTACTCAGAAAGACAGAGTACGGATTAAATTTCCACGCGTGCCCCCCGCGGATTGGCAATTCCAAACGCTGAGGCAGTTGAACACTACAGACACTAAGGTTTTCTCACGACGTTTTCTTTTCACCGTTAGCGAATGGTATTGCTACTATAAGTTCGCTAATTAATGTACATAACTCAGAAAACAAAGTCATTGGTACATGCCGGGATTGGAACCCACGACCTCCCGATTGAGATGCCGGTGTTCTACCGCTCCCTTACATCATTCATCACAGTGCGTGATAAATGATGGACTTCAAACAATAAATGTGTAAATTCTCGCCCCTAACTCTTTCTTTTAGGGCTTTTGTCTGACTGACAACAGAATTATAAAGGCTTAGATGCAGTTAATTTTCAATCTCTTCAAATAGTCACATTACGTAGGCATGTAATCTCTCCTACTCTCTCTCTTTCTCTCTCTCTGAGAGAAGGCGTGGGTCCTGCAGAGCATCAATGTTTGCAACTGACACGCTCAAAACTAGGCGTCTTTCACGTAGTATTTGCAGTTTACACTAATAGAATTCGAAATTGAAGTTTAACATAATAAGTCTGTTGTGCACCCAATGGAATGTATACAGCATTCGACATTAAATATAGCAACACTACAAAGTTACGTAATTAAAAAAATACACTACAAAAATAAGGAACACAAACTAAAAACCTATTTAGAGGCTAAAAATTCCACCCATGCCGGGATTCGAACCCGCGACCTCTGGCTATCCGTGGGTTCGAATCCCGGCATGGGTGGAATTTTTAGCCTCTAAATAGGTTTTTAAAACCATTTTTTATACTTCTTTTTCTATCTATCATTTTCAAATATTTAAAAATATGTCACAAATTTAAAGATTTCCCTAATTTTCATCATTTCACCACTTTACATCTCGACTAGATCTGACTATTTTACCTGCTTATCCGTTTTCATCCAGTTTTCTGTTTTTATTATAAATATAAACTAAATATAACAAATAAAGTTAAAGTCGTTCCAGTTTTATTATTTTACATATCTCTTGTTCTGTAAGTAGTCACTTATTTGCCTGAATGCCGGGGTGTATGGATATCATTACAGCATAGGTTTCAAAACATACCATGTACAAATAAAGTTAAAGTCGTTCCAGTTTTATTATTTTACATATCTCTTGTTCTGTAAGTAGTCACTTATTTGCCTGAATGCCGGGGTGTATGGATATCATTACAGCATAGGTTTCAAAACATACCATGTAATGTTAACATTACAGCATAGGTTTTGGAATTTGAAAAAAGAACTGTCATACTCATACTGCAAGAAGAATATTTTTTAAAAGTTAATATTTTTTTCTCGGTATCGATTATTTACTCGAATCGGAATCGAGTCAATTTATATTAGAATTTATGAAGATTTTATTTTAAATATCGAACTATTTGTTTCGCAGTCACATCGTAATACTATGTTAATTGAAATCGATTTAAAAATCAAACTGGCCTGCACGATTTGACGCGCTTGCGTGCCATAAAATCGTGAAGAGTAAAAAAGTCAGTTGACTAGCTAGGCGCGAAAGTAATTTTTTTTCGTGTTTTGGAGTTAAAAGTCACTTAGAACCTCAAGTCTTATCATCACAAACTCGTACTCAAACTGTAAATATTCCTAAAAAAAACTTGACCATATCTTTTACAAATTGTTCTAATTTTACTATTAGTTTTAATTAAATACACATGTTGCTCTTTAATAAATGTTCATAGAAACCTGCTTTCTTATTTTTTTACTTACCTCACAATCGATATGTAAAGCAGAGTGTTTACCTCGGGTGTAAGCATCAATTGCATACTCGGGCCTCATATGCAATTGATGTCATACAGCCCTTGGTTAACAATCTACTATATTAAAAGATATACAACACTACAAGGTCCATTCATTCATTCCATGGTGTATTTCCATGTTTGTGATGTCCTTGCCTGGTCACCATAGCACAGGGTATCCTAGTTTGGGACCAAAACAAGTGTGGAAGTTATTATTATTATTCTTCATTCATTCACACATTCTTTCATTTTCAAAGAACCTGCGACCAACACGGTCGAGTATGCAGCTCTAATCACACTCCGGATTTAGCCCGCGCATGTATGATTAAATTTACATGGACGTCTCATGTGCATACATATTCAATTTGCGACTGGACGCGAGTGTGAATTATCTACAGGTAGTTTGGAGGGCTATATGTGGGGTGTCCCTTAAATAGCACGACAGACTTGAGCCTCTACTCGTGTCCCAACTTCTTGATGTTTGTGTCTTTGTCAGTTCGGTACTGATTGATAAGAACGTGCAGAATTATGGCCACCGAGTGTAGAGGAGGCATTTTAAGGCTCAGTGAAGAGATCATAAATCTCTCTGAGAGCAATATATGATGCTGCCTATATTTGTCCCAATTTATTGTATTGCATTGCTTTATTTTGGATTAATAACATTCGATAGGTTGTTAGCAAAACGACATTCAGTATTAAAACTAAATATTAAAAATTAAATTGAATTTAGGAGTTTAAACTAACATTTTAATTTTTACGTTCAACTCCAAACTTATGGTTTGGTTTACAAAAGTGCGAACCCCAGGGTCTTGATATTGGGCTGTCCATTCTCTCTGCTACGACTTTTTATAATGTATAAAATATAATATGATCGCTAAAAAAGACAAAAATAAAAAAACTGAATTAAAAATAGCCAATAACCCGACTACTGCGCATTATTTCCTAAGCAGGCGGGACTCAAATTTAACAATATGACTCATTGCGAGGTAGGTTGAGTCCGCCTGTTTAGTACCGAGCACTAACTACTCTCGAGTTACTGGTTATTCTTTTATTCAGTTTTATTTTTATTTTAGTACAACATTGATCTTCGTGATCTTAAATGATCACGAAGGTTAAGCAACACAGGGCGCGTTCAGTGCATGGATGGGTAAACCGTCTATGACTAACGCTATTGGCATTTTTCCGAGCGGTTCCGTACTTCGCAAGGCACGTTATGCAGTTGGTGCCGGCTGCCGTCGATAGATGGCAGTCGTTAAGCCAAGTCAGAGGCCTTAGGGCGGCTTTAAAACTTCTGACAGTAAGACCAGCCACTTGCAAGCCTCCACCAATCCGGACTTGGCCCCCGTGGTGGAGTATGGCCTATACCCTCTGAGGAATGTATAGGAGAGACTTGTGCCCCTCGGTAGAGACATAATGGGTTGATGATGACTGACTCACAATATTGATATTAGTAGATGAAATACTTTTTATTACCCACATACATTTTGGGAGTACATGAAAAACTTAAATATCTAAGTTACATAGTATACAATTAGAAGTGTTATTGCTTAAAATGATATCTTTCAGACTACGTTAGGATAAATAAGGCTAAAAGATGAAGAGATGTGTAGGTCAACTAATATATTTATATTAAAGAAACCGTTTTCAGGTGTTCTTTCATTTCAATTCATATTACGTTGCATATCGGTTTTTTAATTCCAATTACAATGACAGATAGGTACCTAATTGTTGGAATTATTGCGAATCTTGTATCGTGGCACTCACATTCCTGTTACAATAATCTCTACCAGATATTTGAACCGGAAACCAACATTTTACCGGGACCCATCCCAAAAAGCACTTTAAAACCGCTTCATTGCATCTCACTCACGGCCGCGGCGAGCGTTTTACCCCAAAAACTTGCAAAGTCATAAAATGCCTGCGAAATATCATTAAATGCGAAATTAAGTGCACTACGTCGTCGCACAGTGCTCCCTAGCTGGCCGAAACGATGTATTCTCCCTGAGCAACGGTCTTTATGCGCGTAAATCTTGCAGACTATGCCCACTGGGCGCTGGGAGAAATAAAATGGCGTGGCGTCTAATGGGCTTGAAACTGACTCGGCCTCGGGAATTTTGCTCTGTGTGCTGAAGTCTGGTTACCCATAATACAGAGTATTCTAGTTTGGGGACCAGGCACTGTTTTTGAACACTTTTATGACATTAGTCTTTTGTATTATTGGTATTCGAACTCGCTTTTTTGACTTGGCTTAGCAACTTACATTTTTCGATAATCCTTTGCAGGCAGTTTTCGGTCGTGGATTATTCATCCGTTGTCATCAATTTCGAAGTTTGAAGTATAAATATGGCCTAGCTCGGCAATATTCTTAGCTGTAGATCCTTATTATCATTCATGTAACTTTTATATTAAGATTTTTATATCGTTCATGCAACTAACTATTCTTAGCTGTAGATCTTTGTAGATCATTGGTCAATAAACTATTAATTGTTATCTGTTATTTAATTTAATTATCATTTCTGTAAGATCAACTCATTAACGATGTAAGCTTAATTTATATTAATGTTGTACCTTTTATCTTCCTGTGACTCTTTGGTACCATGTTCTGTATATATGCTGTTGGTGTGCCTAATAAATAATATAAAATAAAAAATAAACTATTACTATATATTCACCATGGAGTTCTTTGTTACTGCAAAATACCAATGGAACCATTTTTTTCGTTCTGAACTCCATGATACCTTCATGGTTCCATGGAGTTCAGTGAGTGACATAATTATGTTTTTTTTTCAGGGCAAGTAAACTAAAAACACGCCCAAAGAGGTTCCAACTCGCGCTGCCAGTACGTCCACGGCCCAGACGAGAAATAAAACGGCGTGTAATGGCCTCTTAAAGTTTTCTTTATGCTTGCTCCCACGGAGAGCGGAGGCTTGGTGGGAATCATATTTCTTGTAGACGATCCTCGGGTCAGTGGGGTACGCGCTAATACATATGGCCGGCCGGCTGGAGTGCCCGGAAAATGTACTTTATGTGCCGGAAAATCGGAATTGGTTTTAAATGGCACGGAGAAATTAGTCTTACAGGCAGGTAAAATCCAATGTAGTTTTTTTTTTATGCAGCTTATTAACGTCCCGCTGCAGGGCACAGGTCTTCTATCAGAGATAGAGAGTATGGGCTTAATTGCCACGCGTGCCCGTGTGTGGATTGGCAATTTCAAGCGCTGAGGTATTTGAACACCTCAGTCACTAAGATTTCCTCACGATGTTTCCCTTGAATGTTATTGGCACTAGGAATCGAACCTGGGTCTCCCGCTTCCGAGTCCCTTGTTCTACACACAGGGCTACCGCCACCGCTCTGTAATGTAGTAAGTGTAATGATTGTAGGATATACGTACTTCTTCTTCTTCTACTGGAAGGATATACGTACGGATATACACGTAGAATATATACGTAGTATACGAGTATACCGCCGGCTCCGGAGAACGAAATGATAACCGCTATTATCATAGTTATAATATTATTAAAAATTCGAGATCCTGTGGTGCTAACACATCTTTGCAATTTATTTCAGTTGTATCTTATGTTTATTTAAAAAGTTACAAAAAAATATTATTTTCATCAGCGATTTTTTTGTATCTAACAATATACCATAATATTGCTTTAGCAAAATATTTTTGTCAGCTACGCATAACATCTCCTATTATCTTAATATTCTAGAAAGTAATGCCTCCTGCGTCTATGACAAACACAGTTATCATTTTATTCTTGTTCAAAATGTACTGCACTCGTTTGCTAATGCTTTCTTAGCGAAATACGTGGAATCATACTAAACAACAATATATGTTGTTGTTGTTTTTTATATGCCGTGTTGATTAAGCTAATGTAAGAAAATAATAGCAGATACATTGGCGCCAAGCTGACAAGTGTTATTGTCTCTTTACTTTTCAAATTAATATGATATTATACGTCACTGAGCGTAGCTAGTTTTGTATTGGAATTATCGGAATTCCATTGAATGGATCAATTCTATAGTAATATTAAATAAATAGTCTAGCGGTGTTTTTAGATGGAAAAAAATTGCGCATCCCCGTTAAATGCCATTATACATAATATAGGAGAAGAATTTCATCCAAAACCGTAACATTCTCCCTAAGGTAAGTACCTATTTCTTATTTTATGTGCTCGTATAGTAAATACATACCTAAGCAGTCAATGAAGTAATGAAAAAAGGTTCTCAAGTGTTCTTCATTTTTCACAATAAATTTCTGAATTGCCGAACAAACATTACTGCCAAGATGACAAACTGATTGCTGTTGACTTTCGCCAAACGTTTCAGAGTATATACTAAGTCCAAATCAACTCAGCCTAACCTTCCTGCGATGCAGGAAGAGCCCCGGGCCCCGGTAGTGGAGACATACAAGACCTGATATCGAAAAGAAATTGACTTCATGGCATCATTTTCAATTACATAGGACTGCTGCCAAGTTGATGGGCACACCTAAATCCTTAACAAATATAAATACCACTACATCACCGGTTTCTGCCAAACTACTAGATGTTAGTAGCAGAAAAAAAACAAAACGTTGTTCTAATACTTTTTTCAACAAAAAGCTTCACATATTTTGGAGAATGATACAGTCTTCCATCGAAAGTGAAGATGTTAAAGACCTTGGTTTTTACAAAACGCTACTGCCTGAAAATAATTATTCTATAGTCAGATATAGTTGAATTTACACATGAATGGCAATGGCAATTTATTGTTAATTATTCGACAGCTGAGAAGGTCAAAATAATTAGGTAAGATCGAAAGAATAATCGCATCCAAACAATTTATACCAAATCTGTAAAAATAACAATAGCAAAGCATTGCAAGATCTACGATGACAACATCAAAACAGATTCATATTCACTCTGTACAAGTTTGCTGGCAAAAACCTTCAATTCACTATCAGATTTTTGAGATGGATCATGACAAGCTAAATCGAGGGGGAGTCGATGTATTCAACTATAGAATGTGAACTGGAGAACCAGGTTGTGTATACTCCAGGTCCAATGTACCCAAACATTACCAAAGTAGTGGCGAAAAATACATTATTGAAGAAATTTTAAAAAGTGACTTCTACGACATAAAATAATTACTTCAAGACGAAACTGGGGTAAAAATACATCGTGGTTTAAAGAAAACGGAAATCAATGTAACCCGTTCAGAAACATTCATCTTGCGGTTTAAATAATATGATTTTACGCTGAGTATGCTAAACTCAACTTTGAACGCCTTAAGAGATCTAAACGGGGTGCCAGTTCGGCTTCAAAGACCACAAATATTAATGACAGTCACGAATTACAGATTATATAAAGTAAAACTGTCGTACATCTTAAACGTTTTTATAAATCATATCACATACCAACCTACTATTATGGTTTCAACCAAGGCCAAGTTGCATTAACGCATCAGAGTGGCATCTAACCGAAAGGATATTCAAGCATCGTGAGGCACGCAATATCAGCCTACAATCAAAATAAGATAATAATATTCTTTATTGTACACAAGAGCACGTATTAAAAAACATGTAAATATACAGAGTACAATTGGCGGCCTTATTGCTATTAGTTGTGGTTCTCATGCCTCCTCATGAGAACCACGACCGCTTTGAGAAGAAGAAGATCATGATTTCTATGAATCCCTGAAATTTATTAATGAGACAGAATTACCAACTTATAACGATGATGAAGAGTAATTACGTTTTTTAAATTAAGGAAAGTTTTTTTCAATTGCATACTTTTCATGTATCATGCATGAAAATTACTTAGATTTTGCTTAATTTTGTTTGCAATATTACATTTTGCGATTCTGAATGTTTACTCGAAGAATCTACTTGTTTTTGAAGATTTAAGTATGGAAATAGGAGAATTGATTATAGGCGGATTTATTTGAGAGTAACTTTATGCAATGTTTCTTCGGTATGTTTTGTTTTCTTGAAAAATAATATTGTTGTTATCATCTTGATTAGCTTTAAATGTTGGTGCCAAAATAAATAACAGTTTATTATCATTGAGAAGTTTAATTTGAATAGCCCAGAAAAAACGTCTAATTAACTCATATTGCAAATTCATTATGTGAGTAATAACGAGAATAAATTGATAATATTACATTATTGACATTGCTGGAGAATTCGTAGATCGTAGAATATTATGACGGGACATTGTTATCATATCTGAAGAAATAAAAATTAAACCAGAAAAAAATTATAAATGCATGTTAGCGACACAATGATATTGTAAAATTACGTCTAATGTTTTAATTATTAACTATCTCAAGTTCTATATAATCTTTTGAAATTTCTACTAAGTATACATAATAGCACTAAAAATTAGCTATCTTTTAAGCTGACTCCCAAGTTTCTATCTAAAACCCAAAGGGAGTAATCTCATTTAAACGGTTTTTTGTGTAAAGTTGTGTTTTTTGCATTAATCATTTTATTCTCCGGAGCCGGCGTGATTTATCTAAAATCAACAGATGTTTGATTAGTGTATTAGGTTGGTTGGCACCTAAAGGAATAAAAAGGTTACGTAGTTTTTACCTGACAATCAATTCTGTCAAGTTTTTTCGAAAGTTTCAGACATTTCCTTCGATATAGGAGTTAAAGTTGTATACTCCTGTAAAGGTGTTTCACACTGAATTGTACAGTAGAATAAGTAGTTTTTAAATGAAATGTGAAAATAAGTTAAGATAAGAAGATAACAATATTTTTTATTGGAATACTGTTGGAGTAGCTAATAAAAAATAACAATAACATCCACCCAACACAACCCCTTAATTAAGCTCACGTTAAAATAAAACACTAGAAACCTATTTAGAGGCTAAACATTCCACCCATGCCGGGATTCGAACCCGCGACCTCTGGCTATCCGTGCCAGCGCTCTATCCAACTGAGCTAATGAGCGACTCACCGGCATCAGTGAAATTTCGAACCTCTTTACTCTATTATCTGTATTACGCAGCGACATCTGGCTGAAGTAGTCCTTAGCACGGGTTAGTGTATTAAAAATAAAAATAGTATAATTAAACACTAGTTTAAGTAGAATAAGTATCTTATCATGTAGGTATGCCTATTACTTATTAATAAATAAATTGTTATTATTATTTATTACTTGTCATGGTCTCAAACTAGGACACACAGAAACACTGTTCATTAAAGAAAGTCATGGGATGACTGACTATTTGCCTCTCGCTCATACCACCTGGCTGTCTATACGCTGTGACGGTGAGAAGTGTATATATTCTTTTTAATGCACTAACTCGTGCTAAGGACAATTTTAAAAACCTATTTACAGGCTAAAACTTCCACCTATGCCGGGATTCGAACCCGCGACCTCTGACTATCCGTGCCAGCGCTCTTTCCAATTGAGCTAATTGGCGACTCATCGGCATCAGTGAAATTTCGAACCTCAGAGAATATTGCAATCTCTGTATTCAGTTGGAAAGAGCGCTGACACGGATAGCCAGAGGTCGCGGGTCCGAATCCCGGCACGAGTGGAATTTTTAGCCTCTAAATAGGTTTTTGAAATTGTCCTTGGCACGGGTTAGTGCATTAAAAAGAATATAATCATGTGGGTACAGCGATATCATTCCGATGTAAAAACCTAATTGCAAAGTTGGTACTCGGGGCTGCAAGTGATGCAAATTACTTCAGCCAGATGTCGCTGCCTGTACGTAATACAGAGAATAGTGTAAAGAGGTTCGAAATTTCACCTTTCGTATACTACCTTTTGTGCAGTTAAGAGTTAATAATAATAAACACTAGGATATATCATGAGACCACGAATTATGTCATTAATTGTTGATAATTGTTTCGCAAGCGCTCGTGGCCTAGGCGAACCGGGTGATTGGAATCAATCACTTGGTTAAGCAACAACAGGCGCGGTCAGGTACGGGATGGGTGAGCGTCCCGTGACTACCGCTAGTGGCATTTTTCCGAGCGCTTCCGTGCTTCGCAAGGCACGTTAAGCCGTTGGTGCCGGCTGTCATATAATGGCAGTCGTTAAGCCATGTCAGAGGCCTTATGGGCGGCTTGAGAACTTCTGACAGTAAGGCCCGCCACTGTCTTACAATCCTCCACCAACCCGGACTTGGCCCCCGTGGTGGAGTATGGCCTAACCTTCCTGCGATGCAGGAAGAGACCCGTGCCCCAGCAGTGGGGACATTTAAGGGTTGATAACGAATTGTTTCGCATATGAACTTACTCCGTAATTTGACCGATTCAGAAGACTCTTAATTGACCAGATAGGTAGATAGAATATTCTTTCTTCTTCTTCTTCAGGCTATATTAGTCCACTGCTAGACATAGTCCTCCCCTAATCAGCGCCATAGCGCAAGGTTGTGCCATCATTGGGGGGTAATGCCTATAATCCCCACGCTGTGCATGCGGGTTGGGGATCGGAATTGTACTGCAGGGGGTGCTGCTGCCCTACCCCGGTTTGTGTCCCTTAGCCTTATGCTGTGTGGTGTCGGCCTAGAGAATAGCACCAACCCAAATTCTTCCCGCGGGTGTCGTAAAAGGCGACTAAGGAATGTTTTTTATTGTATATATATTTAATTCCTGGTGTAATTAAATAAGAGACTCAAACAATAACATAGTGAAGTACAATTGGCGGCCTTATTTTTCTTTTATGTATCCTTGTTTGTGTCACACTGGTAGGCAAAGGCCTCCCCATTTGCCTTCCACTCCTCCCTGTTCGTGGCAACCTCCTGCCAGCCCGGCAAAAAGGTCGTGAGGTGGTCCTGCCATCTCCGCTTGGGTCGGCCACGTTTGCGATATCCGTCGCGCGGAACCCAGTCAGTGACGATTTTTGCCCACCTCTCTGGGCCCATACGACTTAGATGGCCCCCAAGGCGGAATTTTTTACTAAAAGTAATTTCTTCCAGAAAAAAACTAAAAACAACTTCTAAAAAAAAAAGCTAAAAGACGGGTGTAAATAAATAATATTAAACAAGATATTTTTTTATATAATTTAATAGACATACACAAAATGTACATAAATATAAAACTACAGACTACAAAAAAGTTACAATAGATGTTGTGAAAGTTACAATACGCATTCGGCCTGTATATTTATGGGGTTATTTCTCATTGTATTAGCGGCCTGCGCCACTTATGGCGGTAAATTTACGATGAGCATAATATTTAGGGTTGTGCAATGCGGAAGTATAGAAAAAAACATCGTCATCATCATCAACCCATTATGTCCCTATTGAGGGGAACGGGTCTTTTCCCTGAGCTTCCTCAAGGAAAAGACCCGTATACCTATACCTTCGTATAGGACAAACTCTACCACGGGGGCCAAGTCTGGATTTGTGGAGGCTTGCAAGACTAGTGGCTGATCTTACTGTCAGAAGTTCTCAAACCGCTCTAAGGCCTCCGACTTGGCTTAAAGACTGTCATCTATCGACGACAGCTGGAAGCAACTGCTTAACATGCCTTGCGAAGCACGGATTCGCTCGGGAAAATGCCACTAGCGTAAGTCATAGATGGTCACCTAACCATGCACTGAAGGCGTCATATGTTGCTTAACCTTCATGATCGTTTAAGATCACTCAGCCGGAGCTACGAGTAATTAAAAAAAATCATCTAAATTTTACTTGATTTTTGACCGAATCAACTTACTAGGTTTTTTGTTACTTTTCCGATAAAAAGCCTAGTAAATTAGTCGGGTCAAAAATCAAATAATGTGAGGTACACGAAAGTTTTAGTTCAAAAATCATTTACATTAGTTCAATTATGAAAATAAAATATTGGCCAGGTGTTAAAAGGACTCACACACTTAGGGTACCGCACAAATTTGTAGGTATATTAATAATGTCTTTGTAGAGCACTTTTTTCATAGGTCTACGATGTCGAAAACTTGAGTATTTTAACTTAATGCAAGCAGACACACATAAAGACAAAAAAGTCTATAACTTTGCAAAAATGTTACTAAATATATGTTTTGTTTAGCCTACATACGTACTTCACACAGTAGGATACAGGCCTTACCACAGAAACGGATACTCTCTCTCTTTCCGAGAGAAGGCTTAACCCACCACAGATTAGCAATTTTAAGCGCTGATAGTTAAACAACCCAGACACTCAAGTTTCCTCACGGCGTTTTTCTTCACAGTGAATAGTCTCAGTCTCAGTGAATATAATATCTATAGTAAAATAATGAATCACGATTATATAATAATATAGTAAAATCATTTGGAATCGTCCACGACAGCTGGGAGGAACTCGTTGTGGACAGAGAAGCCTGGAGAGCAAAGGTTCGGGAGGGCCGCAAGACCTGCGACGAAGTATGGTGCTCGGCACTGGCGGACAAGAGAACCAGGAGGCACCAATTCCGAAATGACCCGGCTCCGGACCTTCTCTTTATATGTCCTACATGCGGCAGGGGCTGCCGCTCTCGAATTGGACTTTTCAGTCACTCAAAAAAGTGTCAAGTCCTGTGTCCTTATGCACTGTTTGAATCGTCCGTGATGGACGCAAAGGCCTATGATGATGAGTAAAATAAGCTAAAAAAATATCCATTTAACAGTTATATTTTCCTCAACTTGCTATCGTCGCGTATGAGATTTTCGGGCTTTTTTTTGCTTCCGTCCCACTTTTTCCTCGATCCTTGTTTTGACATGAAACAAATCATTCCACATCAAGAACTCCCCGCGGCACGTGACAGCCCTGCCCAATCTGACCACGACAGCAAAATAAAACACACTGTAATGGCCACTAAAACTTTTTCTAATGACCCGCGCCGTCCCCACGGCGAACTTTGCCTAAATTATTTATGATTTTCCATTCCCGATGTCACTCTCGCCGGAATAAATATTAACGGCAATGTTTTTATTGTCCACCCGGGGGGGTGAAGTAGTAACTTTTGGAATAATAAAGTTCTGTCTTTCTGCGTGCCGGGATTGCGGTCTCGGCGGGCCGCCTAGCCTACAAAATGTAAACCGATGACAGAAGGCGTCAGTAAGTTTTGGCAGCCACCTACGAGATGGCATTACTAATTTAGTTCACTGACGGCGGAAGAAAACATCGGACAAAACTAGCAGTCCTAGCGAACTTCGTACCGCTGCAGATGCCATATACACGACTCTTGTTACCATGGCAACGCGATAGATACAGATTTGAAGTTGAGCTTGAAGAAGGGTTACGGTAACAATAAAAATGTATCTCACGTGAACGCATTATTGAGTTATAAAGTATTATCTGTGTCAATTCAGATCTTTGTCTATCTGTATGCTGAGATTTATGTAACTCAGTTCAGCCGGTATCACGTGATTAAGTAACAAACATCCTTATTTTAAATAAACACATTATTTTCAATGGAAGAATGAGCCCTATTACCTTCACTATAGAAACACACATTTGACACCAGCCATTAGCTGTAAATACCATTAAAAACCTTTGCCCGCAACATAATCCGGTGCAGCACATTTAATCCAAAACCTTTTGTAATTTTAAAGCGGAAATTTTCTCGTGAAAACGGATGTGTTTCGGTTATTCCGTAAATGTCCCATTAAACGTAGGCAATTGCTGCAAAAACGGTCGGCATTGTTGCCCCGTAACGACGTATTGGGATGCATTAAACGTTGAAACCGTAGAATTACTATACTGTAGAAAAGCAGTTCGAGATTCGGATGGTCAGCTCAAACGGTTGTCTGTGTTGCACGATTAATGCAAATGTGGCGAACGTGAACTACTACAATCCACTTAAATAGATAGATAGATAGATAGACAGACAGACAGACAGACAGACGGACGGACGGACGGACGGACGGACGGACGGACGGACGGACGGACGGACGGGCGGGCTCGGGCGGGCGGGCGGGCGGGCGGGCGGGCGGGCGGGCGGGCGGGCGGACGGACGGACGGACGGACGGACGGACGGACGGACGGACGGACGGACGGACGGACGGACGGACGGACGGACGGACGGACGGACGGACGGACGGACGGACGGACGGACGGACGGACGGACGGACGGACGGACGGACGGACGGACGGACGGACGGACGGACGGACGGACGGACGGACGGACGGACGGACGGACGGACGGACGGACGGACGGACGGACGGACGGACGGACGGACGGACGGACGGACGGACGGACGGACGGACGGACGGACGGACGGACGGACGGACGGACGGACGGACGGACGGACGGACGGACGGACGGACGGACGGACGGACGGACGGACGGACGGACGGACGGACGGACGGACGGACGGACGGACGGACAGACAGACAGACAGACAGACAGACAGACAGACAGACAGACAGACAGACAGACAGACAGACAGACAGACAGACAGACAGACAGACAGACAGACAGACAGACAGACAGACAGACAGACAGACAGACAGACAGACAGACAGACAGACAGACAGACAGACAGACAGACAGACAGACAGACAGACAGACAGACAGACAGACAGACAGACAGACAGACAGACAGACAGACAGACAGACAGACAGACAGACAGACAGACAGACAGACAGACAGACAGACAGACAGACAGACAGACAGACAGACAGACAGACAGACAGACAGACAGACAGACAGACAGACAGACAGACAGACAGACAGACAGACAGACAGACAGACAGACAGACAGACAGACAGACAGACAGACAGACAGACAGACAGACAGACAGACAGACAGACAGACAGACAGACAGACAGACAGACAGACAGACAGACAGACAGACAGACAGACAGACAGACAGACAGACAGACAGACAGACAGACAGACAGACAGACAGACAGACAGACAGACAGACAGACAGACAGACAGACAGACAGACAGACAGACAGACAGACAGACAGACAGACAGACAGACAGACAGACAGACAGACAGACAGACAGACAGACAGACAGACAGACAGACAGACAGACAGACAGACAGACAGACAGACAGACAGACAGACAGACAGACAGACAGACAGACAGACAGACAGACAGACAGACAGACAGACAGACAGACAGACAGACAGACAGACAGACAGACAGACAGACAGACAGACAGACAGACAGACAGACAGACAGACAGACAGACAGACAGACAGACAGACAGACAGACAGACAGACAGACAGACAGACAGACAGACAGACAGACAGACAGACAGACAGACAGACAGACAGACAGACAGACAGACAGACAGACAGACAGACAGACAGACAGACAGACAGACAGACAGACAGACAGACAGACAGACAGACAGACAGACAGACAGACAGACAGACAGACAGACAGACAGACAGACAGACAGACAGACAGACAGACAGACAGACAGACAGACAGACAGACAGACAGACAGACAGACAGACAGACAGACAGACAGACAGACAGACAGACAGACAGACAGACAGACAGACAGACAGACAGACAGACAGACAGACAGACAGACAGACAGACAGACAGACAGACAGACAGACAGACAGACAGACAGACAGACAGACAGACAGACAGACAGACAGACAGACAGACAGACAGACAGACAGACAGACAGACAGACAGACAGACAGACAGACAGACAGACAGACAGACAGACAGACAGACAGACAGACAGACAGACAGACAGACAGACAGACAGACAGACAGACAGACAGACAGACAGACAGACAGACAGACAGACAGACAGACAGACAGACAGACAGACAGACAGACAGACAGACAGACAGACAGACAGACAGACAGACAGACAGACAGACAGACAGACAGACAGACAGACAGACAGACAGACAGACAGACAGACAGACAGACAGACAGACAGACAGACAGACAGACAGACAGACAGACAGACAGACAGACAGACAGACAGACAGACAGACAGACAGACAGACAGACAGACAGACAGACAGACAGACAGACAGACAGACAGACAGACAGACAGACAGACAGACAGACAGACAGACAGACAGACAGACAGACAGACAGACAGACAGACAGACAGACAGACAGACAGACAGACAGACAGACAGACAGACAGACAGACAGACAGACAGACAGACAGACAGACAGACAGACAGACAGACAGACAGACAGACAGACAGACAGACAGACAGACAGACAGACAGACAGACAGACAGACAGACAGACAGACAGACAGACAGACAGACAGACAGACAGACAGACAGACAGACAGACAGACAGACAGACAGACAGACAGACAGACAGACAGACAGACAGACAGACAGACAGACAGACAGACAGACAGACAGACAGACAGACAGACAGACAGACAGACAGACAGACAGACAGACAGACAGACAGACAGACAGACAGACAGACAGACAGACAGACAGACAGACAGACAGACAGACAGAC
This sequence comes from Yponomeuta sedellus, assembly GCA_934045075.1. Classification (NCBI taxonomy): domain Eukaryota; kingdom Metazoa; phylum Arthropoda; class Insecta; order Lepidoptera; family Yponomeutidae; genus Yponomeuta; species Yponomeuta sedellus. The sequence goes on along the minus strand of OW203722.1, from coordinate 23,104,765 downwards.
AGACAGACAGACAGACAGACAGACAGACAGACAGACAGACAGACAGACAGACAGACAGACAGACAGACAGACAGACAGACAGACAGACAGACAGACAGACAGACAGACAGACAGACAGACAGACAGACAGACAGACAGACAGACAGACAGACAGACAGACAGACAGACAGACAGACAGACAGACAGACAGACAGACAGACAGACAGACAGACAGACAGACAGACAGACAGACAGACAGACAGACAGACAGACAGACAGACAGACAGACAGACAGACAGACAGACAGACAGACAGACAGACAGACAGACAGACAGACAGACAGACAGACAGACAGACAGACAGACAGACAGACAGACAGACAGACAGACAGACAGACAGACAGACAGACAGACAGACAGACAGACAGACAGACAGACAGACAGACAGACAGACAGACAGACAGACAGACAGACAGACAGACAGACAGACAGACAGACAGACAGACAGACAGACAGACAGACAGACAGACAGACAGACAGACAGACAGACAGACAGACAGACAGACAGACAGACAGACAGACAGACAGACAGACAGACAGACAGACAGACAGACAGACAGACAGACAGACAGACAGACAGACAGACAGACAGACAGACAGACAGACAGACAGACAGACAGACAGACAGACAGACAGACAGACAGACAGACAGACAGACAGACAGACAGACAGACAGACAGACAGACAGACAGACAGACAGACAGACAGACAGACAGACAGACAGACAGACAGACAGACAGACAGACAGACAGACAGACAGACAGACAGACAGACAGACAGACAGACAGACAGACAGACAGACAGACAGACAGACAGACAGACAGACAGACAGACAGACAGACAGACAGACAGACAGACAGACAGACAGACAGACAGACAGACAGACAGACAGACAGACAGACAGACAGACAGACAGACAGACAGACAGACAGACAGACAGACAGACAGACAGACAGACAGACAGACAGACAGACAGACAGACAGACAGACAGACAGACAGACAGACAGACAGACAGACAGACAGACAGACAGACAGACAGACAGACAGACAGACAGACAGACAGACAGACAGACAGACAGACAGACAGACAGACAGACAGACAGACAGACAGATAGATAAAGTAAACTTTCGTTATCGTTATCGACCCTTTTATGTCCCCACTGCTGGGGCATGGGTCTCTTCCTGCATCGCAGGAAGGTTAGGCCATACTCCACCACGGGGGCCAAGTCCGCGTTGGTGGAGGATTGTAAGACAGTGGCGGGCCTTATTGTCAGAAGTTATCAAGCCGCCCATAAGGCCTCTGACATGACTTAATGACTGCCATTACAAGATAACCGGCACCAACGGTTTAACGTGCCTTACAAAGCACGGAAGCGCTCGGAAAAAATGCCACTAGCGATAGGCGCGGGACGGTCACCCATCTGCCCGTGACTGCGCCTGTTGTTTCTTAACCAAGGTACATGCCGGGATTCAAGCTCACGACCTCTGGATTTGGAAGCAGTCCGGTACCATCGCTCTTAGGCACACACGTAACGTGAATGTCAGCGTGTCGCCTCACTTTTGAGCGGAATTTTGTTCGACGCACCGTCTTTGCGTAGTTTGTCTATGGCTGAAGCGTTCCGTTATTTTATTTTGTATCGAGAAGGCTATTCTTGGCTTCGGCTTTACCGCCGTTGTCATAATAGCTAACGACTAACGTTTATGTTTATTGGTGTGTTAAAAGCATATGCGTCTGTTTATTTTATTACCACACTTTAATATGTTTGTGGGGATATTTCAAGTTGCAAACACGGCAACGGTGATTTCAAGTCATAAAATGTTCTTTGCTAATAAGAAGTCAAATGTAAGATGCTAGTATTGGCTATAACAGTTGAGCGATCGGAATTTGTAGATGAAAGATAGAGCAAAACCATATTTTATATTTATAAAGATATATTTTAGTTCGGTACAGCGATATTTTTTCGCGAATTCTATACTTTTCCTTCATTAAAAGTTCGAATTGACGATGACAACTCCTAATATTCAAATTTCATAAAAATCAACAAAAATGGCCTTTATTGGGGAATAAAATATATATATATATATACGATACTAGAACATACATGTTACATTTGCTACTAAGTACTCCACCGTAGTACACATATATATATATATATATATATATATATATATAAGGCCATTTTTGTTGATTTTTATGAAATTTTAATATTTGAAGATGTGCAACGTCAGCGTCACCTGTCAGGTGTGTCCGTCCAAGGTCAGATGGCGCTGACACTCTCTTTATGCTAACATCAAACGAGCGGTGTCGTGGCCATCGTCAGTATCCCTAGAATGGCCGAACTGTACGTGAGAGATATATATATATACTTTAACTTTAATACTAGAGTCAAACTCGATCTCACGTAAGTCTCTCGTTTATTGTTATCCTGCTTACAGTTCGGCCATTCTAGGGATACTGACGATGGCGACGACACCGCTCGTTTGATGTTAGCATAAAGAGAGTGTCAGCGCCATCTGACCTTGGACGGACACACCTGACAGGTGACGCTGACGTTGCACATCTTCAAATACCCTCAAAAAATGACCGGAATTGAAAAATTGTCATCATCTATACCTGCCACGGTGTTCTTGCGGATAATACAATAATTGACAACATTTCAAAATTGTATGGAGCTCTAATTCGAAAACCATTTCGAGATTTGGCTTTGTAAAGCATGTAAAAATTTATTTCAGTTTTTCTGTGGTTGCATTTCCTGAATTCAGAATTCAGGAATTGCATTTCAGAAATATATATATATACTGTGTTATTCAAACAACTCAAAACGTGATAGCTGTTCCTTCAATATCGGTCAGCCACATCCTACCAAGGTCTCTGCCTATTCCTTCGGGAAACCGACATGAGTTTCTCTGTGTAGAAAACTCTATTTGTTCAAACTTTCTGCACTCACCACACGCCTAATTGGGTGAAGCCGGCGCTCCACGCTCCGGCTGGTCCGGAGAGATCGTCGCAAATTCTGTAATTGCACACACGACCCTGCACTCTGCCATTATGCATTCCGTCAAAGCTAGACAAAGCAGACGCGTGGAGGGTACTCTGGCATATTGGAACAGGAATGGGGCTGCCTGAAAACGTACGGAACATTCAAGAGTCCACTGACGGACACGAATCACGGATGCACTGTAATGAGGTCGTAAATAAGCGCTTTCGTGTACTACGGTGGAGTACTTAGTAGCAAATGTAACATGTATGTTCTAGTATTGTTAATGTAATCAATGTAAATGCGTAAATAGTAATGTCTCCAAGTACTTATAATAGATCTAAGTTGTGTGCACCTACTAACAAAACTATGGATTTATAATCAGAAATAAAAACTAATATATATAATGTAATATCCTATCATTATAAGATTTTTACGTGATTTTTTTTGGAAGCACCTTATAAAAAAACAAAGTCCCAGGTTCTGCTGCAGATAGGCATTCCTAAAAACTATATAGATAGACGGAGATTAAGGTCTGCCACGAGCTACGATCCTGACAGATCTCTATCGCTTCATCAAGAATCATTACATGGTAAATCATAGTAATTAACAAAAAATTGTGATTGTATAGTAGTGGCACTTCATTTCACTCTGCGTTCACTTTTGTGAAACCTGGGTAAAGCTTCGTATGATAAAAATGCTTCGTCTAGCTGTCTGCGTCGTTTAACACATTTTGATATTTTTTCAAAGCAAGATGATTGGAATAACCTGTAGAATTTTATCCGTAATGACCTTTTGTTTAATTTCAAGGCCATCACTCGACGGGTCGCAACCATAATGCTTCGCGCGAATACAGCTGTATTTTTCGGAACAAGTCCATAGTGTTAGTATCACATATATTTCTTAAATTAGCCATGTCAGTGACTGCTAGGCAAAGACCTTCAGATTTCCACTCCTCCCACCCCAGTAAATATTTGGTCAGGTCGTCACACGGCAACCTGTCAGTGACGATTTTTGCCCACATTTCTGTGTTCAAACATTTGACTTGGCCAGTCCAACTGCACATTTTATTATTTTATTTTGCATGGTCTGAGATCCAGTGCCTCAGAATAGGGCTGCCAGTCCTATTTTAAATTAAATTCAGGAGACTGTTGACGCTGCCGCGAATTCTGCGCATCAGAGAAGCACTGCTGTGGTGCACTATCACATAAAACTATCATGCTACGTCCATAATGTTGAGTAGATCACGAAACGCTGAAAAAATAAGCTGGCTGAATCGTCAAAAGATGTTTATTTATATTCCGTGCTTCGCAAGGCACGTTAAGCCGTTGGTGCTGGCTGTCATATAATGGCAGTCGTTAAGCCATGTCAGAGTCCTTATGGGCGGCTTGATAACTTCTGACAGTAAGGCCCGCCAATGTCTTACAATCCTCCACCAACCCGGACTTGGCCCCCGTGGTGGAGTATGGCCTAACCTTCCTGCGATGCAGGAAGAGACCCGTGCCCCAGCAGTGGGGACATACAAGGGTTGATAACGAACAAAAGAACTAGTTATAAGCAATATCAGCCTTATTTGAAAGGAAAAAACGATTCCTTAAGACTCCACGCTGAATGAGAATAGTATGTGGTGGAGATTTTACAAGAAAAAGGGATTATCACTACTTCTGATAAGCACAAAAATATGTCAGAAAAAATAATAATATATAAATGCACGCAAAAACACAAACTAAAATTAACTGTCGAGCAAACCACCCCGAGCCATACCCGAGCCAAAGGTTCCCATAACGCTTGCAGCGCTACCCAGCTGCACAGCGAGGGCTGCATCAAGTATGCCCCGGAGCGACAGTCCATGCCACGGTTCCTCAGGCGACGCCCTAATTCCTTTATGGCCAAAGGCACAAAAAAGTAACTGCACATTAATGTGCTATATTTCAGACATTTGTGTCTAGCTTCTGATTATATAACTACTTCACAGTGCAGGACACAGGCCTTCTCTTAGAAACAGATGGACTTAATTATCAGCAGAATTCGCATTTTCAAGCGCTGAGCCTGTTGAACACCTCAGACACTCAGGTTTCCTCGCGTATGTTCCTTCGCGGTTAGCATCTACGACATATCTATAGGAATATTTTCGGCGCTTAATCGCGTTGTAATTTATTGCTATTTTACCTCGACGTTTCGACGACTTTCGATTACAGTCATCGTGGTCACGAAAAGACTGATGGCTGGCACCCGTTCGCATCTTCGGCTGATGAGGTTTCAGACTACCCTCAACCAGCCATCACAAAGCACTATTAGGGTTGCGACACACTACACTGACAATGTCGAACGATAAGCCATGCGACTTTTTCCACTCGAACACATTCTGATGACCGGATCCCACGTTTGCGACAATTTAAAACCACATCCCCATTAAAATTAAGCCCCGAAAATATTCCTTGTGTACAAGTCGCGAAAGTTTAATATATGTTACGACATAGCTACCCAGAATATTAATTTAGCCCTGTTTAATCTTTATAAGGACTTAATAGTTTACTATAATTTATTTATCTGTTTTCGCGCTCTCATATCCCTTTCTTTCTGACCCTTGGACTGTCCGACCGGTAGAGGGCGCCGCCAAAGCGTGTGTGATACACTTCGTCTTGTACGCTGTTGAAAACAGTCAACCTAACCTAAAGAGTGAGAAGAAAGTGCCGGATTCTTCCTGTTTATTGTGTTATCTACGAGAACAGTACTTTCGTATTGAGACACAATACTTGTGTATTGTGTCTGTTTCGTGATATCAAATTTCCGGCCACCTAGACGGCCCAGGAGCTCTGAGTTGCCGACCTCGTGTCAAACTGACTATCACGCAGGTACCTATCGCCTATATCTACCACCGACTTACGGTTTTGTTTTTTATTTTACTGTCCCATTTAAATTGTCCCCCCTTTTAAACGATTTAGTTGCCGAACCCTCCTTTAATTCCTATACAAGCCCTATATTTTCATGCCAACCTCCTCGTCTCTTGCCAATCTTGTCGGTTCCCTTCGTAATGTCTTAAGTTTATAACCGCCAGAGTTCGAGTTGCCATATCCAGCACTCGCAAAAGTTAAGTTAATAACTGACCCGGGATAAGCTTATTCAAGAAGAATTTTGTCACAAAACTAGTTTCGTCGATCTTTCATATCTTCCCTGCTACTGGGTGGCGACTTCGTTTTACATAACAGTGACTGAAGTTGTTCAGAAACTACATAAAAATATACCAATTGAGGTATACCTTTTAAACGTACATTAGTCTCTAAGTATTTTAAATCTGACGTTGACATCTTTTGACATGTAGCCATCATCATAGGTAAGTAGAATATAACACAACATAACATTTACATACAGGAATATACATCGCACTAGGATACCCTGTGTACTGGGAACCAGAAACAACGACATCACAATCATATAAATATCCCAGAACTGGACGGTTTTTTTCCCCCAGCCGATGTTTGAACCCGGCTATTGTTTATATAATAAACAATTAACATAGTGCAGTACATTAGCGGCCTTATTACTCAAAGTAAATGTGTGTAATTTACATGCAGTACAATACGAAAGTTAACAATAGGGATTAGAGTATTCTTATTATAAAGATAATATGAAGGCAATATTCAGTTGGTATATGTCTTACAAGGTTCAAAGTCGTGCGAAATTTATGAGAAAAGGTGGAGAGTAGAGGACCAGACTAGTCGGGAGTGCATTGGGCTAAATTGAATCTTAACAGTTGCTTCAGCGTCCACCTTCTAATTAGGCGACCATTTTGTCTGAGCACAGAGCTCGTACACCCTAGCGCGTCGACCTTTACAAGGGCAATCTGAATTCGACTCTATGCCTTTACAATAAGAATGCTCTGAAGACCGAAATAGAAAGGGTGACCAGCTTTAGCGAGCACATCGTTTAATTCGGTTACTGTCTGTGAATTACTCGGGATTTGCATAAATGGCCCAAGTTTTATTGCAAGAAGGTAGTGTTTTATGCTTTCATGAAGGAGTGGGTTTTCGTGAAGCGGTGATTTGCTTAAAGTGCTGTTAGTTGCTTTTTTTAATAATTGCTGCTCGCTACAACTACAGCGCTTTTGCGATGTACTTTTCATTTGCAGTGTAGTTCGCTTTCGTACTGAAACTTTGAGCTTTACTTGACTTAATATATGTAGAAAACTGACATTTTTTATTTAGCCTAAAACATCCCACTGCGGGGCACAGGCCTTCTCTCAGAGAGAGAATATGGGCTTAACTACCATGCGTGCCCACCGCGGATTTGCAATTTCTAGCGCTGAGGTATTTAAACACTCCAGACACGGAAGTTTTCTCACGATGTTTTCCTTCACAGTTTACTAATATTATGTTGGCTGCCTCGACAGCCTAGCGGTTAAAACGCTTGACTACCGAAACTAAGGCCGTGGGTTTGATTCCCCTCTGGAGGCAGCCGTGCTAGATTAGTACACAAAAGGCCTCAGTCTGGGTGGCACTTTATGTGTTCTATATACGCATTTTTATACAAATATAAGAATTTTTCTCGAGAGGTATTTTATAAGGTTTGGAATCTTTCTGCATAAAACGGTCCAAATATTCTATCCAAGACTCTTCTTTTATATACAAATTTCAACCAGTCTGGTTTATTTTTATTTAAAAAAATGTGTTAAAATCGTACCAAGTAGCCTTAGTGTTTCCAGTCTTTGTGTCAGAGCCTTTGTTTCAAGCCGCTATTCTCTCCACTTACTATCGCCGGACTTATGGCGGATGGTCGACCGATCACGTCACTCACGCCTTGCCGCCTTTGTACAAGGAATATTTGAAAAAGCTGGCTGCTCTACCGAGTTATGACCGAGGAGATGTTGGTGGTCCTTTGTTGGTTATGGAATAATATGCACTAAGATACTTTCCCGCAGTAAAACGTAACCTATGTGTAGAAACAGGATGTCAGCTAACTCCGTACCAAATTTTATTAAAATCGCTCCAGCCGTCTCCACGTGAAGAAGTAACAATCATACACACTTACAAACTTGGGCCTTTAATATATTATTATAGCGTGAAGTATCATGTGACGTCAACTCCGAAGCGCTCGTGTCCTAGTCTAACCGGGTGATTAGAATCAATAAGATTACAATATTCTTTTTTGTACACCAGAGCACATATAATAAAACATGTAAAAACACAAAGTACAATTGACGGCCTTATCAATCAATTTAGGTTAAGCAACAACAGGCGCGTTTAGGTGCCGAATGGGTGACCGTCCCGTTATTACCGCTAGTAGCATTTTTTCCGAGCGCTTCCGTGCTTCGTAAGGCAGTGGCAGTCGTTAAACCATGTCAGAACCTTATAGGCGGCTTGATAACTTCTGACAGTAAGACTTGGGCCCCGTGGTAGAGTGCGGCCTAACCTTCCTGCGATGCAGGAAGAGACCCGTGCCCCAGCAGTTTGGACATAAAAGGGTTGATTTATACTGATGTCAAATCCTCCTCAGTCATCTTGCTCCTAAAAACGCGCTACCGCGATTGCACTGGGCATTACTCGTGAGATCCTGCCGCATTACAAAGCTTCAAGGCAGGCGCAAAGAAGCGATATTTTTGTATTGACTTAGATCTACGAATAAAAAAAACCCAGAAGTAATGTTTCCTACAAATTCATGCTCAGCAACGGCACCAACGATTTTATCATGATTTTGAAGCAAAAACATATTAAAGATATTGAAGGGTAGTTTTAATAAGTAAAGGGAAACCGAGTGGGGTTTGAAAGTGGCTTCGTTTTGCGTTGCGTTTCCGAGTACGATGCCGATCGGATCTCCTAAACAAACTTACACATTACATTTATGAAAGGCAATCTTGTAATCAGCCGTTACTTAACCAATGAAATGAGCGCAAAATGTGTGGCTGAGTAAATGAACCAATCGCTTTATGATTTGATTGGGTTACTCTGTGCACCGTGCATGACGTGAACGGTGATTGAGTGATTTTTCAGGACAATGTTTTACGATAAATTCATACGAATGGAAACTGATTTCAAGAGCCATTGCAAAAATCATTCTGCGTGAGATATGCCATTGTTAATGCATTTTATTGCACAATTACACATTTTAATTTGCAAATTTTCAAACTAAAAAATTCATATCAACTTCAGTAGATTCTTTCTTCTTCTTCTTCAGGCTATATTAGTCCACTGCTGGACATAGCCCTCCCCTAATGAGCGCCATAGCGCCCTGTCTTCAGCTTGCCGCATCCAGCATCTGCCGGCAGTAGGTTCCTTGGGTAACCTGGGTTACCCAAGGAACCTACTGCCTTGGGTAACCCAGGTTACCCAGAACTTCTGAGTACTGAACTCGCTCTAATTAGTTGACATAATTACAAACCCCGTGTTCCCTTGGAATTTAGTATAAGGTAAATTTTTGACGCTAGTTAAAACACTTGTTTTTACCATCAAAAAACTTGGACAAAAAACGGAATAAAAAAGTTTTCCACCACCCTGAAGACTTCTTCTTCTTCTTCAGGCTATATTATTTAGTCCGCTGCTGGACATAGCCCGAGCGCCGTAGCGCCATGTCTTCAGCGTGCCGCAACCAGCATCCGCCGGGAGCCCTTCGCAGATCGTCATCCCATCTGGTCGGAGGGCGTCCTACACTACGTTCGCCGAGTCGCGGTCTCCACCCTGAAGACTGCAGAGCATTAACAACTAAGCAGGTCAGGCAGCCAGAGACCAACCAAGGTACCTCGCAATTTTGAATTTGGTTCCAACCTCCTTAGTAGTTCAAACTCAGCAATTGGGTAATTGGTTATATTCTTTTTGTTTTTTTTTAGTTATTTTATTCTTAGATTTTTTGTACCCCATGACACTCGCGCAAATACAACGAATGGATTGAGTTCTTTTTTGTCACGATCTGACGATTGGTTGTGGAGTTATGAGCAATAATGGAATCGGACATACATACATACGTACATACATACATACATACATACATACATACATACATACATACATACATACATACATACATACATACATACATACATACATACATACATACATACATACATACATACATACATACATACATACATACATACATACATACATACATACATACATACATACATACATACATACATACATACATACATACATACATACATACATACATACATACATACATACATACATACATACATATTACCCTCTCTTTGAGTTTCGGAGCAGTCGGGTAAGAAAACCAATGCCAATTGAATCGAGTCTTGAAACCTATTTCTGAAAAGTTCACATTTTCATTTCACATGAAACGCTGCCCATCATTTGACAAATCCCAAAATAAGCAGCCCTATTACTCAACAGAAAGAATCCTAGTCGGAACAGCAAACATAAAACCAGCCAGCTCTCAGGCTGGGGCCAAAAAAAGTATTTTTTTCTAACAAACTGCGCCGGAGTGAACTGCCAAAGAAAAACCAAAGTCGGGTCCCGCATTACGCGTGTTATGTTAATCGAGCCGCGAACTTGGTGAGAGCATCACTGTGCCCGGGTTCCTTAAAAATTCAGAAGCGTTAAGAATGATACTATGGCGCTCGTGGCCAGGCTGTCGTGGAGTGTGAAGGTGAATTTGGAGGAGGTAAACAACTTTATTAAATTATTTTTAATGCACTAACCCGTGCTAAGGACTATTTTAAAAACCTATTTAGAGGCAAAAAATTCCACCCATGCCGGGATTCGAACCCGCGACCTCCAGCCAGCGCTCTTTCCAACTGAGCTAATGGGCGACCCACCGGCTACAGTGAAATTTCAAACTCTTTTACAATATTCTCTCTATTACGTATTACGGTATTAGGGTGTATTACGGTTTCTTACGGTATTACGGTGTATTACGGTAAATTTCATCAATTAGTTTTTATGCAAGCATGAAATCTAATAGATGAAATTTAAAAGTATACAATTGTACATCAAACTATTCAACTGCAGCGCAATATGTAATATGTCCATGAATATTTATTATTATTAGTATTATAATATTTGCAAATGAACTCGGAGTAAAATATTTCGTAAAGACGATTATTCTGTAATGAAAAACCTGGGTGTACCTGCTCCATTAACAACCAAATCTTTACCTGATTCTTAAACATGAAGTCTAATCACCTCACACTAATGAAGGCAAAAGTTTGTGAGCGTGTATTTTTGTTACTTCTTCACGTCTAAGCGGCTGGAGCAGTTTAATAAATTTTGATATAGAGTTAGCTGACACCCTGGATTAACATAAAGACTACGTTTTGCTGCGAAAAAATATCTTATTCCCATTGGAAAATCGATAAACCGCGGGTAGCACCGCGAGGCACAGCTAGTATTACATATAGTCGCCAATCCTTGAAAATATCTGATGAAAAACCTGCTCCACTACTAACACATTTTTTACCTTCGTAGCTCTACGTCAATATCGTATTACCTTTTTGACTCACGTAAACTTTTCACTTTCGCGCACGCGACTGATGCCTAACAAACTTCCCGGCAAATGGATCCAGAGCTTTGGTACTTGCTTATAAACCTGCGCACTTAAGGACTAGTCTGTGAGTGGAGGCCACTTTACTTGGAAAGAGGTTCCACTAACGGAAACAAATATTCATCGTGATTCACAGCTGTTGTAGCAGCAGTGCAAGAGAGATTTACCATTTTTATAATGCGCACCAAGTTCTAGCTGATTCCTTGTTAAAATTCAAAAATTTTTGGTTAGGAAAAGTAGAAAATATCGAAAAATAAGGTTTTATAGACCATTATAATTACTACAGCTGCAATTTATCACTAGATCTCACTACAAAAATTAGGTGTGGTAACTGGTAAGCAACAAGTGCGATGATGATAAATAACATTCAATTCCAACGCGATGGAATTGAATGTTTTATTTAATTCCATTTCATAACGTTTGCGTAGGTTCTAGATATATACCACCCACCAGACAAGACTTTTCCAGAACGAGTTTTGGTGACATCACGCCTTACAAGTAAACACCTACAGCCGTAAGGCGTAATAAACTTGGTGTAAGTATTGTATAACTATGAAGTGTTTTGTCTCTTTTCTTCCAACTGAAAATTACTTTCAAATGACGTAAACAAAACACTGTGTAACTATACCAGGCTTTTACGGTGTTATTTGTAAGAGCCGTAGGATTTTAGATCGTTCTTGTACTCCATTAGACGGGTAAAGAAAAAAATGATACCACTAAAATGTGTACCTGCAGTCTACTTATCCTCACTTGGCAGGTAAACAAGATTCTAACCTCAAAATTGATATTTGATGCCAAAACGACATATTTTGTCGCAACTTAATATACTTTTTTTATAAAATTGATAGCGTGTTATCTAAAATAGTCTCCACGATTACGTCATTTACGGGAATATGGCGCTTTGCGACTAAAATTCATACTTATACGGTTTTGGTACGTAGCATTTTCACGTGATTGACTCTGCAAAGTCACCCGCCTCCCAGCGGCCGTCGATAAGGTTTACGATTGTTGTAAACTCAAAAACGTGTTAAAAGAAACCTGCAAAGTAACATGAAAATAAATGAGGTAATCTGAAACCCCGGAAGGAAAAGTTTTCGTGTGCGAATCGCAACGGGATGTTTATAAAAAACCCCAATAAATGAACGGGAAAAAACTGAGGAGCGTAAAAGTTGGCAGACAGTTTTGTTAAGCTCGATTTTCACTCCGCTCTCAAAGCTTTCTTTTCTCAAGCTTAGATAGTATGTACTGGGCTAACTCAAGGCTCCATTTGTATGTTAAGCCAAATACTTGCAGAAAAGGTCGGGAAACTGGAGTTTTTAGACGTGGAGCCTCATTTTGCACTGAGTAGAACCCAACATTTGTAATGACACTAAAACTGAGACTAGTAAAGAATTTTTTTAGTAGACTTATTACATTCGTGATTTTAATGAATATGTGTGAATTCTGTGTGGTGTCGGCCTAGAGAATAGCACCAACCCAAATTCTTCCCGCGAGTAACGTAAAAAGCGACTAAGGGACACAAACCAGGGGGGTGCGCAGCAGCGCCCCCTGCAGACAACTCCACCAAACTGCGATCCCCAACCCGCATGTCCAGGCATTAACGCCCAATGATGGCACAACCTTGTGCTATGGCACTTATTAGGGGAGGGCTATGTCCAGCAGTGGACTAATATAGCCTGAAGAAGAAGTATGAATTAATAAATATGTATAGCTTTGAATATAAAAGGTACTACAGAATCATCTTTATTCGATATCAACCCTTGTGTGTTCACATTGTTGGAGCAAGGATCTCTTCTTGCATCGAATTTCTCTTATTTGCCTTTCACTCGGTGATAGCATACGTATTGTGTTGTGGTTATTAAAAACTAAAGTGATCAACATAGCGCAAAGGATTAGCAAACTGAAGTGGCAATGGACGGGTCATACCTGCCGCAGGAACGATAATCGTTGGGGCAGATTGATGGTAAACTGGAAAATGCAAATCTGCAAAGGTAGCGTAGGACTCCCTGTGAGAGGCCTCTGTCCAGCAGTGAACTGACACTGGCTGATTATTATGATTAACTGACTTAAAAACGATTAACTGACTTGACCGTTGGGGTAAACGCGTTCTTGAGTGGAGACCGTGACTCGGCAAACGAAGTGTAGGACGCCCTCCGACTAGGTGGAATGACGATCTGCGAAAAACTGCAGGCAGATGCTGGATGCGGCAAGCTGAAGACAGGGCGCTATGGCGGTCATTAGGGGAGGGCTATGTCCAGCAGTGGACTAATATAGCCTGAAGAAGAACTGACTTAATGAGTAAGCCACGCAGTAAATTAGTATCTTTTGCTTGTTTCGTAATCTGTAGCAAATCGCGAATAACTTTATGCTTTTTTTATTCCAACAAATTTTTAGAAGACATTTTTAAAGAAGTCTCTACTATTTTTTTCTGCTCCTTTAAAATTATAAAGTATAAGAAAGGTTGACTGACTTTCGGTAACAAAATGTTAGAAAGTTTTAAGGCTGACGAATTCTTTTCAAACACCTCAAAGGCATCAACCCTGAAACTTGGCATAATTATAAAGTGTAAAAAAAGTTTTAAGGAGCCAACACTGTTTGCCGAACAAAAAGCAGCTAATTTCGCCGAAAAACACTGCCGAGGACAGGTGGAGAAAGCTTTCAACTTTCAAGGCTTGTTTTCAATCGGATTTTTTTTTCTTTTTCTCTGGTACGTACAAATTGGAACAGTCATTAAAACTTTTTGAAGAGTTTGACTTTAATTGTTACGGATATCTCGTTAGCTCCGCTTTGAATCGTGAAATTGTAGACAATAATAGAGTTTGTTTTTCTAACTTGGCGCGTTTTTCCTCTTTAGATCTTTATCAATTTGCCAGACTTGTTTTGGAGTGTCCTTTTTAGTTTCACGATTATCGGGATTCTTGCCTCGCTAAAAAGTTTTTTTCTTGAGGATCTAAAACAGATCTCTAACAAAACTGCTTTCTGTCTGTGGCCTATAACCTTGACATTGGAGACATGAAAGAGAATTGTCTCTTAATGAATCACACTAGTTACACACATACGTATGCAAAGTAACACATATTAAGTCAAAAAGTAACAGCATTATGAATAAATTACACGAGACACATACACGTATGTAAAGCGTGTATGTGTCTCGTGTATATTGAGTGACAAAGTAACAAGACGGGGTATACCCATAGATGAGATAGAAGTTTACATAAATAATTGAACCATAATAACTCCACTTATAACACGGTACGGTAAGTATCTACTTGTGAGGCAAGAAAAAAAAAACTTTAGTCTGGAAAATTAAAATGAATTCTATCTTAGACTGTGCTGAAAGTTTCAAAGAAATCTGGCGCTGGCATTCTGCCAATTTTACCCGGCAATAACAAATGACAACTTTTTAACTGTTTGCTGTTGACTGAGAATTTCAATCAATCAATCAGCCAGCCAATCTGGACTCGGCCGCCGTGGTGCATACTCCACCATAGGGGCCAAGTCCAGAAGCCTAACCTTGCGATGCACGAAGCGACTTGTACCCCAGTGTGGGGTTCAACAAGGGTTGAGATCGAAATCAGCCTGTCTACTGCTGAAGGGCACGTTATTTCCCTCTGTCCGCGGCCATCCTCATCCACTGCAACTCAAAGCATCCGCGACTACTCGGGAACGACTGATGTGCCTTTTGGCGTCTAAGAAAAGTAGGAAAACACTAATGCTGCGGCCAGACATACGGTTAGCTCCCTTTCAAGAGTATGACGCGGGGTGTCGCGAGCATAACGCATCAGGTAGTAAAATCTATGTTTCGTATTCTACAATTGAAGATAGAATGGGGAGAATGTTCTACAAGAATATTTTTGGATAACGTGAACTCAAACATTGAAAACTAGGTCTTCGTTCAAATAATTCCGTTAAGTTATTCACTACAGTCCACATTTATACTGAGTTTACTCGAAATTATTGCACTAAGGATAATACAACTGCTGTAGCCGCAGGTCCTCCTGTCCAAGTAAATAAGCTCTACTATTTTTTTCTTTACGGTTTTTTTTTACTTTTTGGCTTAGATTTGAAATTAAATACAATGTTCAAATCTGTTTCATAGAACGGTGGTAGCGGAGCGGTGTAGAACGCCGGCTTCTCAATCGGGAGGTCGTGGGTTCGAACCCGGGCATGTACCAATGACTTTGTTTTTCTAAGTTATGTACATTTGTGAAATTATAGTAGCAATACTACTCGCTGACGGTGAAGGAAAACATCGTTAGGAAACCCTTGTGTCTGAGGTGTTAGCGTACTTCAGCGCTTGCTACGTACAATGGCCCAACTATGAGGCTAAGTGCGGAAATCTCAGATCTAACTAACTAACTAATCTGTTTCATTTAGTTGCAAGTTAAAACACTCGTTCTTTTCTTAAAAGTATGTCTATCTGGTTGACATTTTACATTTTTAATTTAGCAATTGACTGTACAGCTCACTTATAGGTCCGTTGTAAGCAGTTCCCATTCGTGCAGGCGTTACCTATTACAAATACTCATTGTTTTTCAATTTTAAGTTCTCGATAATGCTTTGCGAAAACATTCCCAACCGCCAATCACTATCCGTAATAGCCTAGACTTAAAGAAGACAATAATCTGTTGTTGCCAACGTACGAACCCATGCAATTTCACTACGCCAAGGACAGGCGAGCACCGCGCAGGATTAATAAACGTTAACAATAAACAGGCGGGTGTTTCCTGGAAAGAGCCCGGCCGCGCTGGATGTCATCAGAGATATTGTGGCCATTACGGCCCACACGAGGGAATGGCCGGCGCTGTGTGGCCCACGGTAAATGGCGGAACGGGAAAAACTTAAACAGAAGCTCAGCTTGGGTTTCTTTTCCGCGGGCCCTAAAAGCGAATATCGAACTGAAAGCAGATCATATTCTTTTTAATGCACTGCGTAATACAGAATGAGAAAAAAAATATCTTTTACAAACTTGCTAAATTAAATGAAAGGAAAATACATTTTATAACAGTTAAAGATAAATTTATAACAATGTTGTTAAAAATACAACACATTTAACAATAATAATTTATTTCCATAAAAAAGCACACATTGATCCTTAGAACTAGAGCATAAACTATAGTTAAAATTAGATATTATTCTTAACTAAGTTTGATTAGGGATCTTGGGATCGATTGTGGTCCCCGCACTAGGTCAGGCCTGTATCGCGGGGGCCCAGCAAAAATTAACATTAAGATTTTTTTTTTTAGGTAGAACAGACGTTTTGCTTAGACTACCTTACACTAATATATTCTAAAAATTAATAAGTAAAAAGCTGTCTGTCGGTCGGTCGTTGGGGTGTCCAGGAGATAGACTTACATAAATATTATAATGGGGGATATCATATACTTACTTGTAAATAATAACTATTTGGTTATTAGTATCAGATTTTCCGTTTCTCTGTACGATAGTGTTAACAGCCATTTTTTTATTGCTTGTTTTGCTAGAAAAACATTAAGGTGCAGTATGTCACAGGACTTGGTGATTTTATTATAGACATAAGGAAAAATAAACTCAGGGAAACGCTGTGCAAACACTGTGTGCTTTGGTGGCACCGGTATTCTAAAAGTGCGTCGTTGGAGAAGGTTTTGAAGGTTGGGTGAGGATATCGTTCTACGGGGTGCGATGCCAGATTACCTTCCCGTGTGCCCTTCCGCTTCCGTTCCTACTGATTCATTTTTGAACCAGTAGGAAGGGTAAGTAGCAAGGGCCGGTGCACCCTGGGCGCTGGTCAGTAACTTCTCTTTATGGGATCTTGCTGGCCAGCGGCGAAAAATCTGGCGGGAGGGGTCGCGTGGGCCCTGTTTCACTTTGTGGAGCGGGACCCAGGCGACCAACCGAATGAAGGACCGACTGGGGGGGGCGCCGCTGCGCGGAAGCGCGCGCGCCTCGTACCAGTCGGACCAGAGTGGCCGCCGGGACGCGGAGGGTCGGGGGACTCTCCGCGTCCATCACGGCGGGCCGGAAGGCGCCCTTGCGTGTTCCGAGGGTGCCTTCTGGCACGGAGGGGGCCCGCGCGGTCGCTCACCGCCTTCTCTGCTTTCAGAGAAGTGCTGGTGGGCGACGTGACGGGCCTCACGTGTGGGGCGTGTGGGGACCGGGCCTTGGGCCCCCACGCGCCTCAACGAGGAGGTGCGCCGCCCTCCCCGTCTCATCGACCGGGTTGCGATGGGATGGAGGGGGCGGCGCGTTGGGGCGTACGGGGGCCAAGATCATACGCACTTGGCCCCTATGCGCTCCAACGAAGAGATGCGGCGTTTTCTAGCCCCGTCGTCGAGCACCGACGGGGCAGAAGCGCCGCCGAAGGAGTGCCAGAAAGGGCGCCCGCAGACGGGGTCGCGGAAGTGTGCGCAAGCGTTCCCGTGGCCCCGTCCTTTGCGGTGCGGAGGAACACCCCAGGAGTTTTAGTCGGTATACCGCCCTTTTCAGGGCGGGGAGTCCGACATAACCACTGTGCTCCCCCGAGCCGGTGGTACCCGTAATTGGGGTTTCTCCTGGGTGAAAAAAAAAAAAAAAAAAGGATATCGTTCTACGGTGAGCAATCAGCGATGCCGTGAGTATGAAAAGCTGACGGGCGGTCAGCACGGATGCCTTCTCATAGAAGCTCACAGTGGGGTGTCTATAGGTTTTTTTGAGCATAACTTTTAGTACAGACCGTTGCGCTCGCTCGAGCTCTAGCATCGCTGTAATTCCCGCTTTCGATTTCGAAAGCGACTCTGTATTGATTGGAAGGAAAATAACCTAAATCCATATGGGACACGGATAAGTCATCTTTTGTTCCTTTACCTGACTATACAGTGATATTTTCTTCTGGTTGATATTATTTTGTGCCAGGACGGGCGTGACAGTGATACAGCTGCGGAAAAACGGCACGCTTGAAGCGCTACAGCGTTTCCGTATTTAAAACGCGACCGGACTCGTATCGGTGACAGCTCGTTGGATGAAAGCGCTGCCTGTTATGACTTTTTTTGAAACGGTGTTACGTGGCAGTGCTAGGATTTTGCTTTGTACCAAATAAGGTGTTATGTAACTTTTTTTTTTTAAGTTTTTTGGCAGTATTTGCGAAAAGATACGGTAAGTTTGAAGCCTTTTCAGAATCATAAGACTTTAAATTTTTGGGCAAATGCTCAATTAAAACTTTTAATCATCTGTATCAAACTTTTAATTGCCATTCCACTGTAATTTAATAATTATTTAATAACATTTAAATTATAAGCAAAAGTCGGCGTGAATTGTAATCTGTTTTGTATACCCAATAAATAAAATGAAATTTAATGAAATTGTCAGAATTGGTTGGAATAAAAATGCTAATTGGGTGTCGGGCAGTGTATGGTTCCATAGTAGAGTTTTTTTATTGATGTAAGCAACTGCAGCAAATTAATTTTTAATGAAATTTCTGTAAAGTTTTCCTCGCACTAGTTGGTGTGCTATTAATCTTAAATCTGTAAATCATACTTAATTGTGATAGTTTTTCTTTTAACTACCTACATTATAAAAGGTATTACAATATTTTTTTATGTTTCGGCAAATCGAATTTTTAGAAAATATTCGTATCAAACCTTAGTAGTTGCAAAAGAACTCTTCACCCACCATAAACTACTAACTCGATATGACACATTACAGGGTTCATTGACAAAAAAATCCCTAATTTCGATGTAGCGAGGGAGCTCTACAAATATTTTATTTTATAATTTCAGGTGTTTCAATTTCAACGTTCTTTTTTATACTTAACTAGCTGACAGAGCGAACTTCGTACTGCCTAACAGTCGATTCTTAAATTGTTTTCCTCGTACTTCAAAGAATATTCTAAAAAAAGAATCTCCGAAATCGGTTTAGCTACTCTCGAGATTTGCCCTTACCAACACATTCAGCGATTCATTTTTATATTATAGATTGCTCACGAAACGTTTAACAGCACATTACATAAGAAATAACATGAACAAAGTCGAGCTTGAAAAAAAAGTTGGTACTTTCTAGTAGGTACTGTGAGTACGTCACTGAGCCAAGCCGCGGACAGCCGGACAAACGGATAGACAGACAGACAAACATACAGACAGACGAACGGATGTGGCGAAACTAAAGCGTTCCTTGTTGATTACGGATCCCTAAAACTTAGCCCATGTGTATTAATTAACTTTTAGTTTAATAAATAACTTTTAGTTTAAATTCGTAAGATTCGCTCTCTTGGCAGGTCTTTTACAAGTATAGCGGATTTAGTTAAGTTTTGATACGAAATTAAGATTGAAATGAAATGAAATGGTTTTATTCAAAGTAGTGCAGAAACTGCGGCTAAATGAACGTTACAGTTCAAATTAGGTGTCCATTTCAAAATCTAGATCATATTGGAGAAAAAATGGACAAAAAACTCCAAATTTAGTCTTTTCAAAGTCCTTAATTAACAGAGTTTACATACTATTATTTATTACGCTTACGATTACTATATTAAAGTTTTAATTTCAAATCTGAAGAAAAGAGCGTCTTGGACAGCAATATAAAAGCAAAAGGAAATAAATGTGCTGCTGGAAAATGAATTCGTTAGAAAACTCTGGGAAATGTTGCGATAGTTACTCTACATAGCGTAGCGTAGATATCTGCCTACCATACAAGAGGTTTCGGGTTCGAAACCCAGCTGGGGACATAAAAAAAACGACTTAGGTGACAATTCAACCATAAAATATCTCATCCGCAGATGAATCGTCCCTCTTTCCGAATTGCTAGGCGTTAATTCATCCGCAAATATGTCATCCGAGGATGATATGACACCTTTTTCAAATTGTTAGGCGTTAAACCATCCGCAAATATTTTCTCCGAGGATGAGATGACACCCTTTTCAAATAATTAGGCGATGATTTATCCGCAAGTGTATAAAATGGGTAAATACACACAAAAGAGGTCTATAGCCGTAAAATTAAAGTCAATAAAAAAACAAGACTTTTGTCTTGTTTTTTTTTATAAAATAGTCCATACATTTTCATCTTTTCGTTATCTACCCTTGTATGTTCCCACTGCTGGGGCACGGATCTTTTCCTGCATCGCATTTTATCTTTGCAACATTTTAAAATAGAAAAGATTTATTTAAAACACTTTTTATTGATATTCCCAAAATAAATACTATTTTAGCACTCAACAAAAAAAAAAAAAGAAAGAAAGAAGACAAATAATATACCATGAAAATCTGAGTTTCATATGTAATTTGTATATTCTTTATACCTTTCATCAATAAGATTATTTTTCTATAGAATACCGAGACTGATTTCACTGTCCTCAATTCTGTCAAACAACTATTTACTTTTAAAGGATACCTTTAAATAGTTGTTTGACAGACCTATACATAATCTCACGCCTGTATCCCAGAGGGGTAGGCAGAGACTAGGGACTGCCACTTGCCACGATTCTGACGGATCACCTTCGCTTCATCAACGTTCATAAGTCATTGCATGCATGCACGCCGGTTCCGAGTACTTTTTATCTTCCCCTTTGCTAATACATTCCCTATTTGGTCGATGTGTGTCCACGTGGGACCTCCCTTACCCGCCCTTCCACTCACATTCGCAGAATATATTTGTTTCGTCCATCTTTCTTCCTTCATCCTCTCCATGTGGAGAGGATGAAGGAAGAAAGTTGGTTTGGACATGTGTCCAAACCAACGCAACATTCCTTTCTTAATTCTAGTCACTACATTCTCTTTCAGTCCACAACGTTCTCTAATCAGACTATTGCGTATCCTGTCATTCAAAGTAGGTACACATACACACACACACACATACACAATTACACATACTTTTTAAGGACCTCATTTTCATTCAACTAGATTTTTTAAAGACTGAACAAAAAAAATGGACTATTTTGAATAATAATTACTAATAGTAATAACAATTACTTTTCTGGCTAGACCTTTAGATTTCCTAGTGTGAGGCTAGTATGTGCCTGTATGTAAATGTAAAAAAATATAAAAAAAACATTGGGAATGACAAAGGATTTTTATTTAATACATTCATAACGTGTCAGTTATTGTCAAGTTATTTATAGTCATGTAGGAATGTTCGAACGTGTTTACTAGAATGTTTTCTGATCTATTTGTCAAGAGTTGTTTCCTGTTTGTTATTAGTTATATTGCTCTTGAGCCCCGTGTAATAGATCCCAAACCAGGGAGATACCTGTTTGACAAAGAAAGTCATCAATCACAAATTCACTACGTGGTATGAAAGAAAAATAAAAAAATGAAAGTGAAAATTTTTTATTGTAAAACAGGGTTACAATGATGGTAACTGGCTCCCTGTGCTAAAGAATATTAAATTAAATTCGACGAAAGTAGTCTGGCCTGAGATTTTCGCATTCAGCCTCATAGTTGGGCCATTGTATGTAGCAAGCGCTGAGGTATGTCAACACTTCAGACACTAAGGTTTCCTCACGATGTTTTTTTTTCACAGTTATTGCTACTACAACTTCTTGAATGTACATAACTTTGTTTATATTATTTTTAATGCACTAAACCGTGCTAAGGACAATTTTAAAAACCTATTTAGAGGCTAAAAATTCCACCCATGCCGGGATTCGAACCCGCGACCTCTGGCTATCCGTGCCGGCGCTCCTCCAACTCTCTCCAACTTCCAGATCTCTTTTGCTAGTTTTTCCATCAACACTCATGTCATTGCATGCGCGCGCTGATAAGTTGATTGTAAAATAATGAGTATTTTTATGATAAATATGATATGAGGTTTTGATAGACGATTAATAAATAATTAAGTTGGTAGCGTCGCATACCCTGGTCCTGGTTTATTTCAAAATCTAGATCATTTTGGAGAAAAAATGGACAAAGAAACTCCAAACTTAATCTTTTCAAAGTCCATAATTAAAAGAATTTACATAATTATTATAAAACTAGCTGACCCAGCGAACTTCGTACCGCCTAACAGTCGATTCTTTAAATTATTTTTTTATTTTTTTTCCTTAGGAACCATCCTCGTACTTCAAGAAATATTCTTAAAAAATAATTAGTGAAATTGGTTCAGCTGCTTTCGAGATTTGCGCTTACCAACACATTCAGCGATTCATTTTTATACCATAGAAGAAGAAAATAGATAGAACTCATCCATTGTACTGGCTTTAACTCCAGACATCATTGTCATCTGAATATTTATTTTGTTTCTTTATATGATAAAAAATATATAAACGCGCGAGTGAGACAGCATGTCAGAACAGGTAATGGCAGGTCGGCATGTCATTACCATCACCCCACTCTCACAATGCCACAACTTCGTGCTAAAATAGCTTTTACATTACACCAGTTTACGCAATTGATACGTAACCTAAATCCGGAGCTTCACTTCTTCCAGAAACTTGCTCCTAGGTTAACAATAGCCCTGATAGGGACACCAAACCCTGAGCGAAGACTTGTCGAAGTTGTCGAAGTAACTGCGCAAGTTCCACGTCGGTTACTACAAATAGTTCAGGGATGCGCTAGTCCCTGTTGGTTAGTTTAAAAAGCGGTTGAAAGAGCATTATCGGCCAAATAGGGGATGTATTAGCAAACGAGAAGATAAAAAGTACCCGAAACCGGCGTGCGTGCATGCAACGACTTATGAACGTTGATGAAGCGAGGATGATCTGTCAGGATCGTGACAAGTGGCAGTCCCTGGTCTCTGCCTACCCCTCTGGGAACTCTGGGAAAAACTTTCGTAAGCACACGACATTGTAGACTTTTAGTCCGGATCTACTTACGGGTGTTGTTGTATCGGAAAAGTCCGACCAGGTTTCGCTCCGATTCGCAGAGCTTAATCAGATCGCAGAGATAACAGAGAGAGCAGAGGTAAGAGAGATAGAGAGAGAGATAGAGATATAACAACACCCGTAAGTAGATCCGGACTAAAAATCTACTATATATTTATGTTTTAATCTATGTAGTTTTTTTCTATATTTAAATTTATGTAGTTTATTTGTTTCTTCCAAAGTTAGGCAGGTTATTCAATATTTATGTAATATATTTTGTACACGTATACTAGCGCTTTTTACAGCTTCTCTAACTCTCTAAGGTTTGCTGGAAGAAATCTCTTTCAGAGATAAGCTAGCCTTTGTGCATGTTATTTCTTATGTAATGTCCCGTTAAATGTTTCGTGTGAAATAAGGTA
The DNA here is from genome assembly GCA_934045075.1 of Yponomeuta sedellus. Taxonomy (NCBI): domain Eukaryota; kingdom Metazoa; phylum Arthropoda; class Insecta; order Lepidoptera; family Yponomeutidae; genus Yponomeuta; species Yponomeuta sedellus. The sequence continues at coordinate 23,081,085 of OW203722.1, read as the reverse complement.
TAGTAAGATTTCGCCATGGAAATTATCTCAGTTCCCGCTGCACCAATGTAGATAGTTGAACTAGGACAGAGAATGAGCCAAACTTTTTGAATAATGTAAGCACAAATGTGTTTACACTCTAACTTGATGTTCATAGAGTATGAGTGAACGTACCAGTACATTTACAAGCTACATTGATACTCTTAGATCGTTATCAACCCTTGTATGTCCCCACTGCTGGGGCACGGGTCTCTTCCTGCATCGCAGGAAGTTAAGGCCATACTTCACCACGGGGGCCAAGTCCGGGTTGGTGGAGGATTGTAAGACAGTGGCGGGCCTTACTGTCAGAAGTTATCAAACCGCCCATAAGGCCTCTGACATGGCTTAACGACTGCCATTACATGACAGCCGGCACCAACGGCTTAGCGTGCCTTGCGAAGCACGTAAGCAATCGGAAAAATGCCACTAGCGGTAGTCACGGGACGCTCACCCATCACGTACCTGACCGTAGTTATATATTAAACGGGTATAATCGCGATCATTTCTTTATTCATTCATTCATTCGTTCGTTCGTTCGTTCGTTCGTTCGTTCGTTCGTTCGTTCGTTCGTTCGTTCGTTCGTTCGTTCGTTCGTTCGTTCGTTCGTTCGTTCGTTCGTTCGTTCGTTCGTTCGTTCGTTCGTTCGTTCGTTCGTTCGTTCGTTCGTTCGTTCGTTCGTTCGTTCGTTCGTTCGTTCGTTCGTTCGTTCGTTCGTTCGTTCGTTCGTTCGTTCGTTCGTTCGTTCGTTCGTTCGTTCGTTCGTTCGTTCGTTCGTTCGTTCGTTCGTTCGTTCGTTCGTTCGTTCGTTCGTTCGTTCGTTCGTTCGTTCGTTCGTTCGTTCGTTCGTTCGTTCGTTCGTTCGTTCGTTCGTTCGTTCGTTCGTTCGTTCGTTCGTTCGTTCGTTCGTTCGTTCGTTCGTTCGTTCGTTCGTTCGTTCGTTCGTTCGTTCGTTCGTTCGTTCGTTCGTTCGTTCGTTCGTTCGTTCGTTCGTTCGTTCGTTCGTTCGTTCGTTCGTTCGTTCGTTCGTTCGTTCGTTCGTTCGTTCGTTCGTTCGTTCGTTCGTTCGTTCATTCATTCATTCATTCATTCATTCATTCATTCATTCATTCATTCATTCATTCATTCATTCATTCATTCATTCATTCATTCATTCATTCATTCATTCATTCATTCATTCATTCATTCATTCATTCATTCATTCATTCATTCATTCATTCATTCATTCATTCATTCATTCATTCATTCATTCATTCATTCATTCATTCATTCATTCATTCATTCATTCATTCATTCATTCATTCATTCATTTATTTATCTCTTATCTTATTATTTGTACTCGCCACTTCAGTCTACCCGACCATGGCAACTGTAACGCTGCCGAAACGTCGAGAAATAAGGTTATTACGTGTTACATAATAAATAATCGGGATTAGACCTATTTAATATGTAACTAAGCTACATTTTACTGGTATACTATAATTAATATTAATATAAAAACCTACTCAGAGGCTAAAAATTTCACCCATGCCAGGATTCGAACCCGCAACTTCTGGCTATCCGTGCCAGCGCCCTACCAATTGAGCCAATGGGCGACTCACCGGCATCAGTGAAATTTTGAACCTCTTTACACTATTCTCTGTATTACGTACAGGCAGCGACATCTGGCTTAAGCAAATTGCATCACTTAAAGCCCCGACTACCTACTTTGCAGTTAGGTTTTACATCGGTGGGTACAGTGATATCACTGTACCCACATGATTATACTATTTTTATTTTTAATGCACTAACCCGTGCTAAGGACAAATTTAAAAACCTATTTAGAGGCTAAAAATTTCACCCATGCCGGGATTCGAACCCGCAACCTCTGGCTATCCGTGCCAGCGCTCTACCAATTGAGCCAATGGGCGACTCACCGGCATGAGTGAAATTTCGAACCTCTTTACACTATTCTCTGTATTACGTACAGGCAGCGAAATTTTAGCCTCTAAATAGGTTTTTAAATTTGTCCTTAGCACGGGTTAGTGCATTAAAAATAAAAATAGTATAATATTAGTACAAGCTAAATTATTCGTATGTTAGTTGCTTCATAGACTGTCATGCTGTATGTATGTTATATTTGGCGTTATGGTTTGACAGTTTGACAGGCACCTTATCGTATCTATAATGCTGTTTTGTACATCTTTTAGTAATAAATAAATGTAAATTAAAAATAAGAAAATGGCAATAATTCAGTATATTCTGCTAATTTTTAGAATATACCTCGGACTCTAGAGTAGGCTTCGGTTTTCGCCCATTTTCGTCGGTTTTCGTACTCACGATAGAGTTCTGATTTCGAAATTGCGATATTTTTATCACACGAATATATCCGATTATATCCGATAGTAGCCGAGGTATATTCTAAAAGTTAACAGACTTTAAATTACTTTTAAGTATACATTATTTTTTAGTACAGACGTGAAAAGGTGTCAGTTTAATTGGTTGGATTCTTTTATTCTTTTTAATGCACTAACCCGTGCTAAGGACAATTTTAAAAACCTATTTAAAGGCTAAAAATTTCATCTATGCCGGGATTCGAACCCGCGACCTTTGCACAGATAGACAGTGGTCGTGGTTTCGAATCCCGGCATGGGTGGAATTTTTAGCCTCTTAATAGGTTTTTAGTTGGATTCTTGCCATGTCTCGTACGTAAAAACAAATATTTACATTGAAATAAAGATATATCGACATGTAACTAATATAAGTCTATGATATTATAAGTTATGTACACAGTAAATTTTTGCAAAAGCGCTGTTACGTTTAGAAATTTGTCAACGACGAAGTAAAACAAGTGAAACAGTAACAATAGTTGACTATAATGGGCGTTATAGACCATTCGCAAAATGAATTAAGAACAGGCTACAAAAATATGAGTTGCTTTATATAGTAAATATGAGTTGCATTAAACTCACATCAACTACTTTTATCTCCGATAAAAGATACCACAATTACGCTCAATTGGTAGAGCACTGGTACGGATAGCCAGAGGATGCGGGTTCGAATCCCGGCATGGGTGAAATTTTTAGCCTCTAAATAGGTTTTTAAATTTGTTCCTTAGCACGGGTTAGTGCATTAAAAATAAAAATAGTATAAGATACCACAGCTTAAACAAACGAGTTTTACTTATAAACTTAAGCACTTTCCTCATCGTTTTATTTTATTTTATTTGCCATTGTCTTACAATCCTCCACCAACCAGAACTTGGCCCCCGTGGTGGAGTATTAGCTTACCTTCCTGCTATGCATGAAAAGACCTGTACCCCAGCAGTGGGTAAATACAAAGGTTGATATCGCATGCCAGCTTATCAACCTCAATATTTTCGCACCAGTGTTTTTCATCAACCAAAGGAAATTAGAGCTTCGCCAAAGAAACCGCGTAAATTTAGAAACAGAGAAAGCAGCCCCATTAGCCTAATAATCCCGCTCACTCTAAATGTGCCGCAAAACTAATTTGCATAATTAATACACTGCTACCTAAACGGTGAACAGAATGCCCAAGGGCACTTACAGGACATAGAAATCCTTCCAATATATTTTTCTTAAACATGCGCGGAAATATTATCATTACTTTTGTGACGCGAAGTATCATATTAACGTAGACTTAAAAACCAAAATCACATCCCGGCGCATTCTTTGAGTTTGGAACGAAGAGCGCACCGGCAACGTTGTATGAAACGGTGTGCTGTTTGAATTTAGAACTCTTTCATCTATCATACACATTGCGTTCTCGTGGCTGTATAGCCACAGATGCGTTTACCATTTGGCACAAACTGTAAAATAAAAATAAATAATTGGCGGTAAAGCGGAGTTCGTCGTTATTTGGTTAATAATAAATTAAAATGAGTTCCGATGATTCTGAAAATGAAAATGAAATGGACATTGACTGCACTTCACCAGATTTAAGATCGAAAACTAAATTAGCGATGGAAAACCAGTTTCCAGCGAAATCAAAAGAAAAACAATAACATTTTCGTTCAATAATTGTCCTAACATGAGCAATATCACTTTTAATATTAATTAAATTTATTATGTAAATGGCCCTTTTTTATTTCCTTCATTTTTAGGGTTCCGTACCTCAAAAGGAAAAAACGGAACCCTTATAGGATCACTTTGTTGTCCGTCTGTCCGTCCGTCCGTCCGTCTGTCAAGACCCTTTTTCTCAGGAACGCGTGGAGGTATGAAGCTGAAATTTATATCAATTACTCAGGTCTACTGTCCCTTGAAGCTGTGAAAAAATCAAACTTCTAAGCCAACGCAATCAAAAGATACAGCCGTTTATGCCGCAAATTTTCGACACTTGCTAGGGAATCAAAACCTACAGGGTGCTTCCCGTGAACTCAGAATCTTGAAATTTGGTACGAAGCAACGTCTTATAGCATAGATAAAGGAAAAATTACGAAAACCATAAATTTTTAGTTACATCACATAATATATTTTTTTTTAATAATTTTAAACTTACTACCCATTTCCTCATAAACGCGTAGAGGTATTAAATTGAAATTCATACCAAATACTCAGGTCTATAATACAGGTTTGTACGGAACCCTCGGTGCGCGAGTCTGACTCGCACTTGGCCGGTTTTTTTTTAAGAAAACTACTATATATGCCTCGGCCGAAATGGCAATTGCCTGACTCGTATCATTGAAGTACTCGCCTGCGGCTCGGCCTTCAAACTCATGCTCGACCTGCAATTGCCTATTTCGCTGTATTTGCAATAATGTACTATTTTGGGGCCAATAAATGTCCCACTGCAGGGCACAGGCCCTCTCTCAAAGGGAGAGTATATAATTTCAAGCGCTGACGTTCTTGAAAACCTCAGACACTGAGGTTTCCTGACGATTTTTTCCTTCACAGTTAGCGAGTGATATTGCTACAATACGATTATACTCATTATATTCTTTTTAATGCACTAAACCGTAAATACTAGAAATAAACATAAACTTTCGTTCCCACAATTTAGGTTGGCAAAGGTTAATACATCCTTCATGGGGCATTGTATACGCTTCTATAATAAAATCCCTGAAGATATATTAAGCTTGCCTGAATCGCGGTTCAAAAAATATGTTAAGCACACTTTGTGCCAAAAGGGCTACTATAACATAAAGGATTATTTAGATGACAATGAGGTCTGGAATTAAAGCCAGTACAATGTATGAGTTCTATGTTTTATAATAATTATGTAAACTATGTTAATTAAGGACTTTGAAAAGACTAAGTTTGGAGTTTTTTTGTCCATTTTTTCTCCAAAATGATCTAGATTTTGAAATGGACACCTAGTTTGAATTGTAACGTTCATTAAGCCGCAGCTTCTGCGCTACTTTGAATAAAACCTTTTCATTTCATTCGAACCCGCGACCTCTGGCTATTCGTGCCAGCGCTCTTCCAACTGAGCTTATAGGTGACTCACCGGCATCAGTGAAATTTCGAACCTCTTTACAATATTATTTTCTGTATTAAGGATACCCAGAGGACGCGGGTTCGAATCCCGGCATGGGTGGAATTTTTAGCCTCTAAATAGGTTTTTACGTTTAAAATCAGTTAATGATTCGGTTGTGTTAGTTTTGAGCTACAAAGGAGGTTTTGTTGCTCATACCGTTCTTGTATTGTATTCAATAAGATAACGAGTAGGTACCTAATATAATAAAAGGTCATATCTGTAAATTGATACGATTAACTCTACGTGAGAGTTACTCGTATCATTCATAACAATTACCGGTTTGGCCGAATCGTTAACTGATTTTAATCGTACTAGTGTACTATAAGCTTACAAAAGTACATAACTTAGAAAATGAAGTCCTTGGTACATGCTCGCACTGGGAATAGAATCTGGGTGTTTCGCTACCGAGTCCATTGCCACCATTGTCATCGTTATCACAATTATCGTTATCTTGAGCAGTGCCGAATGCGGACGGCACTAGAGAATATTTGAAAACCAAGAAGGTTTGAAAACCTTGAAAGAGCGCTCAGTTGGAAAGAGCGCTGGCAGGGATAGCCAGAGGTCGCGGGTTCGAATCCCGGCATGGGTGGAATTTTAGCCTCTAAACCGGTTTTTAAAATTATCCTTAGCACGAGTTAGTGCATTAAAAATAAAAATAGTATAACCTTGAAAACCAAGAAGCTTTGAAAACCATGAAAGAGGCCTATGTCCTACAGTGGGCGTTATATGACTGATCATGATGAATAACTCTCAATAGAGACTTAAAAATCCAGTATTGCGGATATTTGGGCTCTTTGAGGAACTGAAATGGCAAGGCGTAAAAGGATAATTTTGGCCCCGCCATTGGTTGAGAAGTCGGTTGGTAAAGTGCAAAGAGAAGTGTTTCCGGTATATATTTTACTTTCCCCTTCTTTTCGTAGATTTTTGTTCGAGATTTAGACGAAGTTTACACGTTCAGTCTGGCGTCAGTTCAGTCCGTGACCTTGATCAAGCTGGGATTGATGCCAGACTGATGAAGCATCAAAATATTTGAATATCCGTCAGTCTGGTCCATCAGCCCACTGCATAGACAATAAGTCTGCCGTCAGTCTAACCAGACTGATGGAATTGACTGACGCCAGACTGAACGTGTGAACTACGTCTTACGTTTTCAACAAGTTAGTAGTCGGCTCCTGAAATACGTTAGTCTGTCGCATACCATCGGCGAGAAAGAGCCTGAGTGCTATCCTGTTAGGCGTATATAACATAACATTTACATACAACCACATAAATTGCTTCTGGCCTCACACTAGGATACCTTGGGACGTGGGAACCAGAAACAACGACATCACAAACATGTAAACATCCAAGACATGGGCTTTTTTTTTGTCCCCAGCCGGGATTCGAACCCGGGACCTCTTGCATGATAGGCAGACGCGCTACCGCTACGCCACAGAGGTCGTCGAAGGACTAACTCAACTTAATTAGTCTCTATACAATTTTAATTTTTAATGCACTAACCCGTGCTAAGGACAATTTTAAAAACCTATTTAGCTGGCACGGATAGCCAGAGGTCGCGGGTTCGAATCCCGGCATGGGTGAAATTTTTAGCCTCTAAATAGGTTTTTAATTTGTCTCTACTCGAATAATCAACAGTCGGTTTGTTACGCTTTATAGCACATAAAATAAGATACGAAAAGCTTAAATAACAGTTGGTGTTGATATACAAAGGCGGAGTTATTTTTAAAAGGAGAAAAAAGTATGATAGGACAACAATTTTAAGCGATACAATTCCTTACATTGTTACTGCAACCCAAGTATTAAAAAAAAATCTTACATTAATAAAATAAGATCATACAATTAAATGGACTAACTGTAGCTTAGTGCACTAACGTCAACTCATAGCAAAGTGTTATTGTGGGCATGGAGCTATCAAACATCTAAGATATGTGCGTTTAGAAAAGATTGGCCCGCCACTGTATTACAATCCTCCACCAATCCGGACTTGGCCCCCGTGGTGGAGTATGAACTAACCTTCCTGCGATGCAGGAAGAGACCTGTGCCCTATCTGTGGGATATACAAAGGGTTGATAAAATAATGGTCAGAAAACAGGTACACATATATAGGCACCATGGATCTTCTACGTTTTCCAATTCGGTGCACGTATATACGTGCGGCGTGCATGCTAGATTATTAAAACTTGCGGTCCACGGGATCCCTTTCATTTAAATTTCTAAACCGTCGGGAAGGATTAAAATAAATGGCTTCCAAATCTGCGTGACCAGCATGCGTAAGTGCGGACATCCCGCTAATCTATGATTTAGTTTGCGTTTCGATTTTCACGCACGCTTTCCGAGCGCGTAAATATGTTCACTGTGAAAATTTTACTGCCACGGTACATACCTAGTTGCTTTGTGGATTGATTACAGCTGCACTTAACAGATAGGATATTTAGTTAAAAACGCTTAAAGAACAAAAAAGAAAAGAACTAATTTAAAGTATTATATTGCATATATTGTATGAAACAGCAGCTGTGTGGTGTCGGCCTAGAGAATAGCAACAACCCAAATTCTTCCCGCGGGTATCGTAAAAGGCGACTAAGGGACACAAATCGGGAGGTGGGCAGTAGCGCCCCCTGCAGTAAAATTCGACCAAACTGCGATCCCCAACCCGCATGCCCAGCGTGGGGCTTATGGTACAACCTTGCGCTATGACACTCATTAGGGGATGGCTATGTCCAGCAGTGGACTAATATAGCCTGAAGAAGAGAAGTAGGGTATGAAACAAAATAACATAACATTTGGGCACATACATTGCTTCTGGCCCCACACTAGGATACCCTGTGTCATGGGAACCAACAACGACATCACAAACATGTAAACATCCAAGACTAGGGGTTTTGTTTGAAAATAAAACCAAGGATATAGGAGAAATAAAAAAATAACAACGATCTTAATAGTACATATATATACATAAGATGGGTAAGCAAAGTTCAAGGCTTGCCACTTGCCACTATCTTGACAAACCTGTGCCACTTTATTATATTTCGATTATAATAACAATATCGCAAACAAAGAACATTTGGTTTCAAACATTATTGGTTTGGATTGAAAAGAGGATTTCTTTCCGTATGGGCATAGACAAAATTTCAATTAAGTGTAATAGTCTATGCATGTAACATTATTTTGTTACGTAGAATACAAATTATATATTAAATGGGTCAAATCGCGATTATTTATTAGGTAAAACGTAATCACCTTATCTGTATCGCTGCCAAAACGTCGGAAAATAAGGTATTTACGTTTTACCTGATAAATAATCGCGATTTGACCCGTTTAATATGTAACTATGTATGAGTATCGCGAATCATTAAGTAATACTAGAATACAAATATTAAACATTAAGGCTGTAGAGGTCTGGACTGACTTGTGGAGGGTTTAGAGCACGGAAACACTATCTTCACATATTAAATAATTGTATTATAATTTATTACGTCATTTGGTCGCATCGGTAACACAGAAAAGAGGAAAAATCATAATGTTGCCACAGCTACAAAACATGTGAAGCTCTATGCTTTGTTGGGTTGCAAACAGAGGCTTAATAAAAGATTTGTGAAATTATAATATTAGCAATACCACTCGCCAAGGGTGAAGGAAACCTGAGTGTCTGAGGTGTTCAAATACCTCAGCGCTTGAAATTGCCAGTCCTTGATGGTTACGTGAGGTAATTAAAGTCCATTCTCTCTCTCTCTCTCTCTAAAAGAAGGCCCGTGCCCTGCAGTGAGACGTTTATAGGGTACATAAAAATAGCCAAAACCGATTGACGAAACAAAAACATGTAGCGAATGTGGGTGGAATGGCCATTAAAGGTCATCCGTGGCGGGCGTACTTCGAACCAATTGGGGATGTATTAGCAAAGGGGAAGATAAAAATACCCGGAACCGGCGTTGATGAAGGCAAGGTGATCTGTCAGGATCGTGGCAAGTGGCAGTCCCTGGTTTCTGTCTACTCTTCTGGGATACAGGCGTTATGTATTTATAAAAAATGGAAATCCTTATCCTCTGAAGACATTTGAGTTCTTCGAGTGATTATACAAAGCAACAACCAGGCAAACTACCTGTAAACTGAAGGAAGCGAAGCACACGGATTAAATGCACAGTAAATTCGAATACAACCCGGGGTTCCGTTCGTCAACCGTCTAGAGGATTAAATAGCACCAATTAGGAGGTAAAAGCAGCCGTTTCCGAAACCAACTTAGCTCTACGCCCGCTGCCAATCACTCAAACTCTTAACCCTATTCAAATAGAGACGTTAATTGTTCGCAGAGTAATAAATGGCAAGTTTGCTGAGATGACGTTAGGTAGATTAAGAAACTATTAACGCTAGCTGCTTCTAAAGAGATGGCACAATTTGCAGTGAACTGCCGTAGTTGCATCTCTCCTAACGTAATTAAGAAACGTCGCTCAAGTTAGGCATTAAATGTTTAAATAGCTTGTAGCATTGTTGACAAAACCTGATGAAAATTCTCGCGACTGTTTTACTTTGAAGCTCTTTGTAGAGATCTAATCTATAACGCAGTTTTTGTTAAAATCGGCAACTAGTTGCATATTGGTGTACATTTTACAAGCCGAGGCACAGACCTTTTTGTCTTCATTTGTAATTTATAAACCGGGAGGTGGGCAGCAGCGCCCCCTGCAGTACAATTCGACCAAACTGCGATCCCCAACCCGCATGCCCAGCGTGGGGCTTATGGTACAACCTTGCGCTATGACACTCATTAGGGGATGGCTATGTCCAGCAGTGGACTAATATAGCCTGAAGAAGAGAAGTAGGGTATGAAACAAAATAACATAACATTTGGGCACATACATTGCTTCTGGCCCCACACTAGGATACCCTGTGTCGTGGGAACCAACAACGACATCACAAACATGTAAACATCCAAGACTAGGGGTTTTGTTTGAAAATAAAACCAAGGATATAGGAGAAATAAAAAAATAACAACGATCTTAATCGTACATATATATACATAAGATGGGTAAGCAGAGTTCAAGGCTTGCCACTTGCCACTATCTTGACAAACCTGTGCCACTTTATTATATTTCGATTATAATAACAATATCGCAAACAATGAACATTTGGTTTCAAACATTATTGGTTTGGATTGAAAAGAGGATTTCTTTCCGTATGGGCATAGACAAAATTTCAATTAAGTGTAATAGTCTATGCATGTAACATTATTTTGTTACGTAGAATACAAATTATATATTAAATGGGTCAAGTCGCGATTATTTATTAGGTAAAACGTAATCACCTTATTTGTAACGCTGCCGAAACGTCGGAAAATAAGGTAATTACGTTTTACCTAATAAATAATCGCGATTTGACCCGTTTAATATGTAACTATGTATGAGTATCGCGAATCATTAAGTAATACTAGAATACAAATATTAAACATTAAGGCTGTAGAGGTCTGGACTGACTTGTGGAGGGTTTAGAGCACGGAAACACTATCTTCACATATTAAATAATTTTATTATAATTTAGTACGTCATTTGGTCGCAACGGTAACACAGAGAAGAGGAAAAATCATAATGTTGCCACAGCTACAAAACATGTGAAGCTCTATGCTTTGTTGGGTTGCAAACAGAGGCTTAATAAAAGATTTGTGAAATTATAATATTAGCAATACCACTCGCCAAGGGTGAAGGAAACCTGAGTGTCTGAGGTGTTCAAATACCTCAGCGCTTGAAATTGCCAGTCCTTGATGGTTACGTGAGGTAATTAAAGTCCATTCTCTCTCTCTCTCTCTCTAAAAGAAGGCCCGTGCCCTGCAGTGAGACGTTTATAGGGTACATAAAAATAGCCAAAACCGATTGACGAAACAAAAACATGTAGCGAATGTGGGTGGAATGGCCATTAAAGGTCATCCGTGGCGGGCGTACTTCGAACCAATTGGGGATGTATTAGCAAAGGGGAAGATAAAAATACCCGGAACCGGCGTTGATGAAGGCAAGGTGATCTGTCAGGATCGTGGCAAGTGGCAGTCCCTGGTTTCTGTCTACTCTTCTGGGATACAGGCGTTATGTATTTATAAAAAATGGAAATCCTTATCCTCTGAAGCCATTTGAGTTCCTCGAGTGATTATACAAAGCAACAACCAGGCAAACTACCTGTAAACTGAAGGAAGCGAAGCAGACGGATTAAATGCACAGTAAATTCGAATACAACCCGGGGTTCCGTTCGTCAACCGTCTAGAGGATTAAATAGCACCAATTAGGAGGTAAAAGCAGCCGTTTCCGAAACCAACTTAGCTCTACGCCCGCTGCCAATCACTCAAACTCTTAACCCTATTCAAATAGAGACGTTAATTGTTCGCAGAGTAATAAATGGCAAGTTTGCTGAGATGACGTTAGGTAGATTAAGAAACTATTAACGCTAGCTGCTTCTAAAGAGATGGCACAATTTGCAGTGAACTGCCGTAGTTGCATCTCTCCTAACGTAATTAAGAAACGTCGCTCAAGTTAGGCATTAAATGTTTAAATAGCTTGTAGCATTGTTGACAAAACCTGATGAAAATTCTCGCGACTGTTTTACTTTGAAGCTCTTTGTAGAGATCTAATCTATAACGCAGTTTTTGTTAAAATCGGCAACTAGTTGCATATTAGTGTACATTTTACAAGCCGAGGCACAGACCTTTTTGTCTTCATTTGTAATTTATAAACTGTTAAATAAAAGTCTCCTTAAACTGTCATTAATGCCTCTAGTATAAGTGATTGTTGTCTTATTTCGCTTGAAGACAAATAAATATATTCTAATCTATTCTAAATGCTGTAATTTAAATAGAAAGAATATAACTTTTGTATCAAGTCCTTGCCTGGTTACCATAGTACAAGGTATCCTAGTTTGAGACCAGGTCAAGTGATTTTATTAGGCGGAAGTTATTACTATTATTATTATATTACTTACCTGCTATATTATAATTATACATGCTTAATTACGAAATTTATTATACTAACTGTCAATAGAAACAATAATATATCTATCTATATCTATAATCAGCTCACATCAACCCACTGCTGGACATAGGCCTCCTTTTTATTGCGCCATTCCTCACGGTCCTGTGCTAATCTGATCCATCTCTGACACGCAACCCTCACGATGTCGTCTGACCATCGTGTCGGTGGTCTTCCTACCAACCTCCTTCCCTCCCTTGGCCACCACTCCGATACTGCCCTGGTCCACCGGCCGTCTTCCCTTCTAGCCAAGAAACAATAATGTACAAAAATAAAAAAGTTTAACATATGGACAGGAGATAAATAAAATAATAACTGCAGAACAGTACTACAAATAACAGCAAAAGTTTTACAGAACACTAGCAAGATAGTGTTCTTTTAATTTAACATAGTTTTAAAATGAGTAGGAGAATTTGCTTTCTGTACCTCCACAGTCACTAGTAGACTATTCTAGAGACGGACTACTTGCACGGTGAAGGAGCAGCTGTAGAAGGTGGAGTGATGGAAACGGATTTTTAGGAGATGGTTATGGCAGGAGCGATGGGTATATATGAGTATGAGAGTATATGAGTATATGAATATGAGAATTCAAATTCAAATCAATTTATTTCAACGTAAGGAATTTCTGTTTGCTGAATGTCAATGTACAATGTAAAATGTAAGCCGCCGCCGCAGAAGAGTGAAGGAACTCAAATCGCTCTTACTTACAGAGAGATACACATATTCATTCGTTTTCACACACTCTCGCAACACACACAGAAAACAGCAAGCGACACGCGTTCACGCTGTTTTTGCAAGCAATTCCACGCCGCTTTCACTGTTAGTCACCAAAAATACCTACACAATTCCTAGGCCACAAATTTCTCGTACGCCTAATGTTATTATCCCGCTCGGGTTAGAAAACACGTGGAAGTACAGAGGGCCAGCTCGCATACAGTAAGATATTAATTTAATGATGATGATATCATACATTTGTATTGATTATTTTAAGCAATTGAATTGAATTTTACTTTTAGTTTTTTTTAGTTGACTGCCTTCACGCAAATAGTATTGTTATTTTTATAAATGAGTTGAAATAATAATTAAAAAAAAAATAATAAAAATAATAATAATAAACATATATATAAAAAAAAACAAAGAAAAAAGATAAAATACAAAAAACAAACAAAAAAAAAGACAAATATTTTAACCCATTAGGCTAAGCAAACATTAAGACATTTTATAATACAATCTCACATCCTATTTTAAACGAATATGACTACTGACTAATATTAAATTTTTATCATTTCAAAATATTATTAAATTTTATCATTTTACATTTTTAATTTTAAATAAAACAGAATGACTTAAATGTTGCCCCGAGATAAATGGTGGCAGGACCTCGCTCAAACTCAAAAAAAAAAAAAACATTTGTATGTCGCCACTGCTGGGGCACTGGTCTCTTCTTGCAACGCAGGAAGGTTAGGCCATACTCCATGACGGGGGCCAAGTCCGTCTTGGTGGAGAATTGTAAGGCAGCGGGCCTTACCATCAGCAGTCGTCAAGCCGCCTAGAAGGCCTTATACATGATTTAACGACTGCTATTACCGTTTTGGACCAGTTAGAGGGCAGACGAGCGAGAGGCATAACACCAATGCGCTGGTCCGATGCCATAAAGAAGGCAGCTGGGGGATCCATTCAGCACGCATCCCATTGCGCATATGACCGAGACAAATGGAGAACTATTGTATATGGTCACGATCCTCAGAATTGAATGACCGATTTAAAAGAAGAAGAATTTACATGACAGCCGGCACCAACGGCTTAACGTGCCTTGCAAAGCACGGAAGCGCTTGGAAAAAATACTACTAGCGTTAGTCACGGGACGATCACGCATTCTGGACCTGACCGCGCCTGTTGCTGCTTACTCAAGTAATTGATTCCAATCACTCGGTTCGTCTAGGTTCGAGCACTTCAGAGATATACACAATAATAATTCATTCGTATTCACACACTCCCGCACCACACACAGAAAACAGCAGTTTTTGCAAGCAATTCCACGCCGCTTTCACTGTTAGTCACCAAAAATACCTACACCATTCCTAGGCCACAAATTTCTCGTATGCCTAATGTTCTTATACAGCTCAGGTTAGAAAACATGTGGCAGTGCAGAGGGCCAACTTGCACTCAACGAGATATTAATTTGTTACAGTCATTTTAATAACCTATTTAGAGGATAAAAAATCCACCCATGCCGGGATTCGAACCCGCGACCTCTGGCTATCCGTGCCAGCGCTCTTCAAACTGAGCTAATGCTTGACTCACCGGTATCAGTGAAATTTCGAACCTCTTTCTAATATTCTTTGTATTACGTACAAAGAATATTGTTGCTGTAGAAATCTAGACTTGATATTCACCTAGTAATTCGGTAGTAGAAAGAAACACGTCTGATTGCTAATAGCCGTTTACTGGAAGAGAGAGAGGCGGTGGATATTTTTGCAGTTTACCCTACATTACAGTCACAGCTGATCTTCATAAATCTATTTAAAAGCTAAAAATTCCACCCATGCCGGAACAGCGATACAGTGTTATTAATAGTGCTATCCTGTTTTAAATAGTAAGAGTGAAAGTGGAGAGAGCATGACTCTTTCAAGGTACAATTAATCGGTATATATTAAACGGGTGTAAGGACAAAATAATTTTTCCTCCACCAAGATTACAGTAAAAGTGAGTCAGCTCAGATTGGATCTTCGGTCTCTGTAATCTGTGACGGGAAAGCTCGTATATTCCGGCTGGTGGCCCATGCACGGCCCATGTACTTTTATAGTCCTTCATCAAGTATATAACGCTGTAACTCTGCGTAAACGTCCAGACGTGTAGGTTTGTCTTTTGAAATAACTGCTACCAAAAGGGATCTGTTTAATCTATAATACAAAAATAAATCGCTGAATGTGTTGGTAAGCGCAAATCTCGAGAGCAGCTGAACCGATTTCGCTAATTCTTTCTTTAAAATATTCCTTGAAGTATAATATAAATAAAATATAAATAAAATAAAAATAACGAATCGCCTGATAAGCGGTACGAAGTTCGTTGGGTCAAAGTTACTTTTAACTGCCATGGAGCCAATTCCCACTTCATTAGCAAATGATTCGTAAACGACTCTTAAGGCTTATGAATTGAATTCTACATAAAAAGTCGAACGATAGCCAAAATCTGTATTCTGAACGTCAGGTTAGATTGAATTCGAATGACAAAACAAATGTTTAATGACTGTGTCGATGTTTGATGACGTAATACAGAGAATATTGTAAAGAGGTTCGAAATTTCACCGATGCCGGTGAGTCGCCCATTGGCTCAGTTGGAAAGAGCGCTGGCACGGATAGCCAGAGGTTGTCCGCGGGTTCGAATCCCGGCATGGGTGGAATTTTTATACTCTAAATAGGTTTTTTTAAGACTCTGTCGAGTTCTTATCTTGTTTTCATGCGGCATATGTCTAAGCTTTCATATATTTTGCGTCTACGCTTTCAATTTGCATGGGGGAGAATCGGCTCAAGTCTTGATTGGGATGACCTGTTTGTCTAACGTATGTTTTCGATCTTCTCCTTCAAAGATTAATATGAGTTATTAATTAATTTCAAGCGCTCAAGGCCTAGACAAACCGAGTTACTGGAATCAATCACTTGGTTAAGCAACAACAGGCGCGGTCATGTACGGAATGGGTGAGCGTCCCGTGACTACAGCTAGTGGCATTTTCCGAGCGCTTCCGTGCTTCGAAAGGCACGTTAAGACGTTGGTGCCGGCTGTCAATATAATGACAGTCGTTAAGCCATGTCAGAGGCCTTATGGGCGGTTTGATAACTTCTGACAGTAAGGCTCGCCACTGTCTTACAATCCTCCACCAACCCGGACTGGGCCCCCGTGGTGGATTATGGCCTAACCTTCCTGCGATGCAGGAAGATATATGTGGCCCAGCAGTGGGCGCAAACAAAGGGTTGATATCATCATATGAGACTAATGCTCATGTTAATTTGGTTAAGATTTCATCAGAGATGGAGGACAGAACTCTTCGATAGACAGCAGCAAATAAGACCGCATATTTACGTCCCTCGCTTGCAGCTCGGGCCGCAAACTTCTGCGATCTCGGCCTTTCCTTGTATTACCACCCTAGTTGTGTAATGTACTATTTCATTTTGTCCTGATGAACAGTGAACAACTATTAATCTTCTTCTTCTTCAGGCTATACTAGTCCACTGCTGCACACAGCCCTCCCCTAAAGAGCGCCACGCTGTGCTATCATAGGGGATAATGCCCATAATCCCCACGCTGGGCATGCGGGTTGGGGATCGCAGTTCGGTGAAATTGTACTGCAGGGGGCGCTGCTGCCCCCCTCCCGGTTCGTATCCCTTAGTCTCCTTTTACGACACCCGCGGAAAAAATTGGGTTGGTGCTATTCTCACTGCCGACACCACACAGCATTTATAATGCGACAGTAGAATTCAATTTGCTCTTGTTATGAGTATGTCGATCAATTTAATATAATAGGCGTATGTGGAAATGCTCTTTGACATTATTGCTTATTGTGAATTTAAAATCTATTTGCATATCAATGACGGACTGCAATTGGCAGAACCATTGTTTGTTTAATGCGTTGTCAATGAAATGCCGAATATGAGTAATCGAAATTGAGTTCTCTTGATTATTTTACTATATCGTGATACTTGATAAAAGGTACCCGGAGCCGACGCGCGTGCATGCAACGACTTACGAGCGTTGATGAAGCGAATGTGATCTGTTACGATTGTGGCAACTGGCAGTCCCTGGTCTCTCCCTACCCCTCTGGGATACGAATTTATGTACCGTGATACTTTTAACAATTGTTTTTGAGAGTTCATTTTAGAGCTTTCACGAAAGATGTGTGTGATGCCGATGCCTTTTCTTTTATTTTTTTCGCCAATCCGCGTTAGATTCGCGTAGTGATTAAGTCCATTAATAATCTCTCTCTTTGGAAGAAGTGAGAGAGATAATTAATCTGCAGTTTGACACTTTAGGGCGGTTATATGTTATTTCCCTTACACTGTCTTTACTAAAACCATCTGCGAATAAGTAGTACCTATACTGCACTTCAACTCTGAAAGAAAACATCGTGAGGGAACCCGCGGCTTAGTCTGCTGCGCAGTATTGCCTTGTCATATCTGTGGGCTGGGACTGGAATACAGGACTGTCATGATAGTATAGGTGCTAGGCATCTAGTCTCCGTTTTCTTTCACCCATTGTGAGTGAAAGTGCTACTGGATAAATGCTGGACTACTGCTCTATAAATCGTCTTATTACGGCGATGTAAAGGCCAAGAACTTTAGTAACTAACAACAGGCGCGGTCAGGTACTAGATGGATGACCATGTTATGACTATCGCTTAAGGCATTTTTCCCGCTTCCGTGCTTCGCAAGGTGCGTTAAGCCGTTGGTGCTAAACGTTGGTGCTGCCATGACATGACAGTCGGTCATGTCAAGTCGTTAAGCCACGTCAGAGGCCTTAAGAGGGGTTTGACCACTTCTGACAGTAAGGCCCGCCACTGTCTTACAATCCTCCACCAACCCGGACTTGGCCCCTGTGGTGGAGTAGGGCCTAGCCTTTCTGCGATGCAGGAAGAGACCCGTGCCCCAGCAATGGGGACATACAAGGGTTGCTTCTTCTTAACGTGTCGATGGCTAGCCACTCACTTATTGTTGCGCAGAGTGAGCCAGACGTACGGGCTCAGTGAGTATGTCGTTCAGGGAGGGTCTTCTTGCACCCCACGCAAAAGATTGATAAAAAATGCGCTCAATGAAACCTGTGAACAACGATGTTGTTCATTGTTATAGATATAGAAGAGATACAAATTATTTATAACCATAACCCAAAAGCACACCCGGGTGGATAAATTTGACCCCGGACCGCAAATTTTTATTAATTCCAACAGGCTATTGTCCTTTTGGGGGACGACAAATTGAAACATGCTCCCAATTATAATAATTCAGCGGCGCGGTAGGATTCATTACGGGATGCTCGGAGCATTGTGAAACAACAGAAACATCGGTCGAGGACTTATTCGTTTTTCAAAGAATATGAGTGACCGTCCATGAGTATTTCTTACCTACATAATTTTATATTTATGTAGGTAAGGAAGACTCGGTTGAATACGACTAGCGTTTAGCCAGTAACCCGTAGTAACGTGTTTCTACTAGAATCAAACTCCCGCTGAGAGCTTCAAGTTCAAGTTCGTTTATTGCTTCATGTGGTACAGAATAGGTCTTAACATATATAATAGTTTGCAACATGAGCTCTGTAAGGGCACTGCAATTTTATACATAAGTAGTGGTTGAGAAAGGAAACGTACCTCGTCAAGCGTTAACCACCTTTTTCCAAGTGTCCAATGAGCTGCAAGGGCTGCTAACACTAGCCCTTGTTATTCTTGAGATTTGTAACACAGTCCAGGTTTTAGAATTCACAATTATCACTTTATGCGTATTTTTAGACAATATTTTCATGTATCTTGTTCGCGCGCGACCGGCCATATTTATGTTTTTTTTTTTTTTTTTTCACTGAGGTAGTTGGAGCGGGGGGGGAAGAATGCGTTCATTTTGCAAGTTTGTGTGCTTTTGTGGCGATAGCTATAAGTGTAAATATTATTAATTAAATAAATAAATAATAAAAAGGGCGCAGCCAACTTCGGGGGGCCTAGAGGTTTCCTCTACATTGCGTTAAAAAAAATAAAGTAAATTAAATTATAAGCGTTAGAATGTACACTTATAACTAAATGAGTTTATATTTATTATTTAAACTATTGTGAAGGTAAGGGACAGAGCCGAGTTACTGGACGGATATAACTTCCAGTAGAAGTTTTCACTTTAACAGCGCGTATGATATTATCTTTTCCGGGAAATATATCTGTGACAATAGCTAGAGGCCAACACATGGGATGAGCCTTGTCATCTTTGATTACAACAATAGTGCCCACAGTAACAGGTTTTGATGGAATATTCCATTTTTCGCGTTGTTGTAATGAAGTAAGGTACTCAGTACTCCAGCGTTTCCAATAGCTCTGAACTATGCGATTTAATAGTTGATATCTATTCAATCTATTATCAGAAAGAGTTGACTCAATATATTCAGCGGGTAAAAACTTTAAAGGGGTCACATTCAAAAAATGATTTGGCGTTAAAGCGGTTAAATCAGAAGGATCTGATGAGAGAACACAAATCGGGCGACTGTTCAATAAACCTTCAATTTGAACTAAAATTGTGTTAAATTCTTCATAAGTAAGAATCTGACTTCCGATAGCTCTATATAAATGAGTTTTAACTGACTTTACGTTAGCTTCGCTTAGGCCGTTAAAATGCGGACCGTAAGGCGGACTGTGTTTAAATTGAATTTTATATTCAGTGAGATGACGAGATAAATATTTTTCATAATCAGTGGACTGTATATGTGTGTAAATTTCGTTCAATTTACGTTTGGCACCAATAAAGTTAGTACCACCATCACTGTAAATAATGGAAACTGGACCTCTGCGCGAAATAAACCGTTTAAACGCGGCTAGAAACAAATCGGCACTAAGATCGGAGACTAACTCCAAGTGAAGCGCCTTCGTTGTTAAGCAAACGAATAGGCAGATATATGCTTTATGGCTTCTAACACCACGATGGCGAATATGAGTGATGTAAAAGGGTCCAGCGTAATCTACAGCGGTATAAACAAATGATTTTACTTGCGAAACTCTAATAGACGGCAGATCGCCCATTAAAGGATTTGTATTACGTGGATTGAGTTTAAAACATAAGTTACAACTGTGTACTCTTTGACGTATTAAGTTTCTGGCGGAAACAATCCAATATTTCTGGCGAATAAGTGCCAGCAGTAAAGCAGGACCAGCGTGTAAGTTGCGTACATGATAGTAATCAATTAAGAGAGTATTAATGCGTTCTTTAGTCGGCAGCAATATTGGATGTTTTTGATCAAAATCGAGTTGAGAGTGTGTGAGTCTACCACCTACTCTAATGAGACCTTTGTTGTCGAGAAAAGGGTTGAGTTTGAGAAGGGGTTTACTAGAGCAAATCTTTTTATTTTTAAGTGCGTAAATCTCTTGAGAGAAATGTTTGTTTTGAATATAGCGTATTACATAGTGTTCCGCGTAGTCTAAATCTTTCACTGTGACATTGCCGCGTGAGTTTAACATTTTTAGAAAACGAAAAACATATACAAGTGATCTTAAAAGTTTAGACCAGGAGGAGACACGTTCAGCGAGATTTTGAATAGGGTGAGTATTCTCTGATTCCAGCGTAACACGTACCGGCAGGGAAGTAGTTTTAATTTCTTGTAATTCGTTATTATTGTGATTAATTTTATATTCTTTTACAGGCCAGGAAGCGATGGGAGCGGACAACCACTGCGGGCCATGGAACCAGAGGGAATTGTTTATGAGTTTTTTCGGTGTTACAGGGCGAGAGAGTACGTCAGCGGGATTTTCCACGCCTCGAACGTGAAACCAATGCGGAGCGGGTAAGTAATCATTAATTTGAGAGATGCGGTTAGCGACAAAAGTTTGAAACTTATGAGCGGGCGAATGGATCCAGGTAAGCGTCACCGTAGAGTCCGAGAATGCGTAACATTTATTTATTTTACAGCGTTTACTGAGGACGGAGCGAACAGAAGATATTAACTTCGCGAGCAGTACAGCGGCGCAGAGTTCTAAGCGTGCGAGAGTTTTAGTTGGAGTAGAGACCTTGGTCTTTGAAGTGAGTAATTTAACAGAGTTAGCGGTAGAGTTTTCATCGGAGTCGATACGCACATAGATGGCAGCACCATAGCATTGTTCGCTTGCATCTGCAAAGCCGATCAATGTAATATTGCGAGTGGATGTAATTCCAATGTGACGCGGAATTTTTATATCTAATAAATGCGGGAGATCAGCGTGAAATTGTTTCCATTTTGACAAAATAGGTTCAGGCACTTCATCATCCCAATCGAGCTGTGATTTCCAGCACTCCTGTACAAGTAACTTCATATAAGCCACGACTGGACTGATGAGACCTAACGGGTCGAATAAGCGCGCGGTGACCGAAATAATCGATCGTTTAGTACATTTGTCAGGGAAATCAATATTTATTTTGAAATGGAAGTTGTCATCGGTAGGCTGCCACTGCATACCTACGATTTTTGTATCTGCGTTTGGATCATCATCGAATTTAATAGCGACAGGGTTTTTGTGAGAAGAGGGAATGCGCGACATGAGCTCGTTATCGTTAGATATCCACTTAGTTAAGTTGAAACCTCCAGATTGAAACACAGCAACCATTTCTTTGTATGTTTTTTCTGCGTTATCTATTCCGTCAATAGAGCAGACGTAGTCGTCCATATACATATGATTTTCGGCTTCATACGCGGCAAGAGGATATTTGTCGCGACTGTCGGCGGCGAGTTGACGTACAACACGCATAGCGAGGTAAGGGGAGCTTGACACGCCAAAACAAACTCTATTGAACTGATAGATTTCTATCGGAGCGTTAGGATCGAACCTAAAGAGGATGCGTTGAAAAGGCTGATGTTCCGGGGACAGCTTGACTTGAAAATACATCTTTTCGATGTCTGAAGTTAGCGCGATTGAAAACATGCGGAGATTGATAAGTAATTCGTAAATGTTACTTTGTAGATTAGGCCCTACATAGAGCAAGTCATTGAGTGATTTGCCTGATGTGGTCTTGCAGCCAGCATCGAGGACGACGCGAGTTTTTGAAGTCTGTTTATCGGAACGATAAACGGCTCTATGTGGCATGTAGTAAGACTGAGTGTCTTGCGAGTTATTAGCGTTTTGATCTACTTTAGATAAATATCCTTGATCGATATAGGTCTGAATAGTAGCATTATAATCCGAACGTAATTCAGACGAATCAAGTTTCTTTTCTAGATTCAATAAACGGCGTTTAGCAATTGAATATGAGTTACCTAACTCTGTAGGTGAGTCTTTGAATGGGAGGTTTACTGTGTATCTACCAGTGTCATCGCGAGAGTAAGTAGATTGAAATATGTTTTCACACGCTTCGTCTTCGGGACTGAAGTGTTTTTTATCTGGGACATTTTCTATTTCCCAAAAGCGTTGAGTTAAATGATCGAGTGAGAGAGATTCTGTTTGACAGAAGAATGCTTTAGAATCATGTGAGCACGATGTATGCGAAAGCGAGGTTTGCGAGTGATGCGTGTGCGAGGGTTGCGAGTGATGCGTGTGCGAGGGTTGCGAGTGATGCGTGTGCGAGGGTTGCGAGAGGTCATGATTGTTTCGAGTGAACGTAGAATTATCATTAGAGAATGATTGTTGCGAGTGAGAGTGCGTGTTTGATTTTATTATATTTTGCGATTCATTTATGCGAGCGAGTGAGCTTTGTGAGCGAGCGTGCGATGCGTGAGAGTAAGCGTGTTGTGAGGTATGAGAGCGTGCGGGCGGAGTACTTGAGCGAGAGCGTGATTTATTTGTTTTAGCGAGTGCGTTTTGTGCGTGAAAAGAGCGTGAGATGCATGGGGCTTTTCCCATAGCTACATATCCAAGCGTTGTTTGAACGCCGACTACTGAAGAGTTAGGAGAGGTAACCTTGCCAGGGCAAAGTAGAAGCGGGAATAATTCGTTACCTATCAGGCAATCGATTTCAGCGGGAGCGTTAAAATGGTCGTCAGCCATTGGAATATTATTTAAATGAGTCAATTCCGAAGTATCAATTTCAGCGTTAGGTAAAAAGTCGGTTATTGTATCAATAACGCGAGCAGATACTGAATAACAGCAACGCGGGTCGTAGCGAGAATGTATTTTAAATTGTGTAAAACCGAGCGACTTGCTTTCTATCTGTCCAATGCCTTTAACGGTAGAGGGCGCGGGAGTGATTTTTAATTTCAGGCGATCGCAACAAGCTTTAGTAACAAAATTACTCATTGAACCTGTATCAAGAAATACGCGGATACTAGCGTGTTTATTAGCATTATAAACATGGACGGACGCGGTAGGTAACAACACTGTAGTGTTCTTTGAAACTCGAGCGGGAGTTGTGACAGAAAGCGAAAAATTACTGTTATCACAATTTGAATTAGCGCGCGGAATCCCGGTTTGCTTCTTATCAGCGCAAGCGGTGCCATCGGTGACGGCGGCGTGTACTACTGGCGCGCGCTGCTGTGAGTGCGAGTGAGAGGGAAGGCCAGCCGGGGCGGCGGCGGTCTGGTTAGCGTGTCGCGGGAAGGAAAGAGAGGGCGCATTTGCAGCGCGAGCCGGCGGCGTAGGCACAGCTGATTGCCCACGAGGAGCGAATGAACTATTGTTATCATTATTTTCATAATGTAATAATGAGTGGTGTTTGCGGTTGCATGTTAGACACCTGTTTTGTGACTTACACATGTTTATATTGTGAAAACCCAAACAGTTTTTGCAAAAAGAATGTTGTCTAACAATGTTGTTGCGTGTATGCGGATTTTGATTGAGAAAATATTCACATTTAAACAAAGGGTGCGAATTAGGTGAATTACATACCTTACATGAGTGTGATTGTGAGTGAATGTCGCGGTTCAAAGAGGATTGAGTGTCGTTTTGAGCAAGAAAAGTTTTTGTTTTATTTATTTGTTTGTTAGAAGGCAAAGTGTGAGAGGGTGAGCGGAGTGTTTGTAGTTTACTTTGTTCTAGTAAAAACTTTTTTAAATCTTGAAAAGTAGGAATTTGAATGTCTCTGTGTGATTGTTCAAACAGATCAAGCATGTTTTTATCTAATTTATTCAATGCAATGTGAGTTATCATGAAATCTGACAAGTCTGGAATATCTAATTGACGGATAGCGGCTTCAGCGGAGCAAAAGTTGTCAATTATATTATCAACTGACTGTCCAGGTTTTAGCTGGAGCATTTGTTCTAGATAGCCAGATGCCCTAACCCTGGTATCTTCATATTTATCTAATAGACCCTTCCAGATGACTTCATAATTTTCTGAGGTAGCGGTTATGCCAGAGCAAACATTAAGCGCTTTACCAGAAAGACAACCTATCAAGTAATGAACCTTTTCAGCATTTGTGAGGCGAGGATTAGTATGTATAACACTGCGGAAATTCTCATAAAAGAGTGGCCACTTACTAGGAGTGCCATCAAAACTTGTTAGTTGAAGCGGAGGTAATTTTATATTGAAATGATCATTTTTCTTTTTATCTTCTAGCTCTTGTCTCAGAGTAGTTTCTGTTTGTTTTATGTAGCAATATAATTCGTCAACTGTGTTGAGTATAGTGTAACTTGGCTTTGTCTCAGGATCAGATGACAAATATTCAAGAAACAGTTCATCTAAGGTTGTAATAAAATCTGCGCGGGTTTTATCAATAGATTGAGTTCTAGCGAGAAATTGAGTGCGGCTATTAGGGTCAGAAACCTTTAGGCTTAATTTATAAACATCTTGAATGAGTAGGTATAAGCTTTCTTTCTTGCTCTCAAGAAGTTTTATTTTGACATTCACATTCACATCATCTTCTTTTGATTTACCACCCATGATGAACAGTAAATAAAATTAAACGACTTGTTTTGTAATCAATTTCGAGTAAAAACAAGTGAATAATAGCGAGCGAATAGGTAGGTAAAAATATGTGATGCGGGTTGCGTGGAGTGAGCGGTTGGCGGCGCGGCGTTACAAATATGGCGGTAGGTATGAAACGAGCGAGCGAATATAGAATGTAATATTTCTTAAAATATATTCGAATGAGCAAAAATACGTATGGATATCGTAAGTATAGCGTAAATAAATAAGAATTAATAAGATTCCTATAAGAAATAATACGTATGTCGCGAGATTCTAATAGGTTTAGGTGTGAGCGAGCGTGGCGTTGAATGAATGCGTATGCGTTGGAATATATAGAAATACGATATAAATATGCGTTATTTGTTTAGCGTCAGTAAGTAAATGAGTAATCTGAGTGGAGGATTATGAGGAACAAGGGATCCGGTGCGGATAGGACCACTAACTTGGTTGAGAAAGGAAACGTACCTCGTCAAGCGTTAACCACCTTTTTCCAAGTGTCCAATGAGCTGCAAGGGCTGCTAACACTAGCCCTTGTTATTCTTGAGATTTGTAACACAGTCCAGGTTTTAGAATTCACAATTATCACTTTATGCGTATTTTTAGACAATATTTTCATGTATCTTGTTCGCGCGCGACCGGCCATATTTATGTTTTTTTTTTTTTTTTTCACTGAGGTAGTTGGAGCGGGGGGGGAAGAATGCGTTCATTTTGCAAGTTTGTGTGCTTTTGTGGCGATAGCTATAAGTGTAAATATTATTAATTAAATAAATAAATAATAAAAAGGGCGCAGCCAAGTAGCTTACGTATTAGAAAAACAAGTACATAATATTTTTTCAACACACTTGCTCGTAAAGTGACTCTTATAACACCGGTTTAAGAACCATAATGCTGTCCATTATACACGCGTGCGTAATAATATTACAGCACAAGTGCTGTAATGAATATAGTTTTAATTTTATCAACTACAGACAAATAATGACAGCAAAGAGTTTTCATATCTAAAAATAATAATTTAATTTATATTTTATGCACGTTAGTATCAAAATACGATAACTAAACATTTATTTTCATCAAATTGCAATCAAAATAAGAAAAAGATAGACATATCTAAAAGCCAACTTGTAATTCAGAAATATCGATTTATAGGCTGTATGGAAGTTGTTACATTTGCCTACATTTGACAGCGCGCAAATTAAAAAAGTAAGCGCGCGCCATTTTCAATCTCAGTTCTCAAGAAATAAAACTTTTCATTGTTTATTGTGAAAATGTCGAGTTCGAGTACTGATACTGAAGAGGATATGGTTTTAACTCCGCAAGACATACTTAATGAGGCGCAAAATGCCAATGAAAGTTTGATACCCGAGAAATCTAGGGAAAAATATGTCGCAGCGTATGAAAATTTCCTAACATGGAAAACGGAAAAGAACGCGAACTCTTTTTCTGAGTCAGTATTTTTAGCGTACTTTTTATTTTTATTTACCTGTGCTTGTTTTTTATTTTCCTCACAAGTGTGTTGAAAAACGTCGTATGACACTCGTGAGCATTGGTCATTACAGACTCGGTTCCATAACTGCTCTCGCCTTCGGCTCGAGCAGTAAACCCACCTCGTCTGTAATGACCAACTTAGCTCACTAGTGTCATAATGTACTATTATATACTAAAATAGAACAAGAGTGATACCTATGTATTTTTAATACAATTGGTTTAGACACGGCTTCTAACGTCATAAAGAAAATCTGGAGTTCTATAAAAAAATGTTATTTCTACCTACTTTGCCACTAACACTACCTAGTTTGACAGAATTTCCGTTTTTACCCCTATCGTAAGAACAGAAATCAAAAACAAAAAAAAAAAAAAAAAAAAAAAAAAACGTTAGAAAATTCAATTTCTTTTGCGGATTTTTTTAGCTTCTTGTAGATTCTTCAAATTTTAACTGGCTGGCTGGCTAGTTATTACTTTAGTACCTTATAACTTATTACATTAGTAGTACTTTATAAACCTATTTAGAGGCTAAAAATTCCACCCGTGCCGGGACTCGAACCCGCGACCTCTGGCTTACCGTGCCAGCGCTCTGCCAACTGAGCTAATGGGCAACTTACCGGCATCAGTGAAATTTCGAGCCTCTTTACAATACTCTCTGTATTACTTACAATAAGGGATTTTCTTTTTATTGTTTTTAAATACTTCCCCAGTCGCTGAACTTGGTAAGTTACTGCGAGGTACGGAAAAACGCATTATTTTTTTATTATTTCTCTTAGGTTTTTGAGATCATAAAACGAACCCTACATTATGTAATTTGTCATGGACATGACATGTTATATTATTTTGTAATGCACTTACCCGTGCTAAGGACAATTTAAAAACCTATTTAGAGGCAAAAAATTCCACCCATGCCGGGATTCGAACCCGCGACCTCTGGCTATCCGTGCCAGCGCTCTTTCCAACTGAGCTAATGGGCGACTGACCGGCATCAGAGGTCGCGGGTTGGAATCCCGGCATTGGTGGAATTTTTAGCCTCTGAATAGGCTTTTACATCAGATGTTGAAATACAATTACAAGTAAAAGAAAACGAAATAACAATATTTTGTCGATCACTGTTTATCAACCGTCTCAAATCGTAAAAGACGGGTAGTAACGTAGTCAGTTCAGCGCCATCTACACACGACTTCTTGAGAACTCCTTTTTTATTTTTAAACTTGTGACGTAGCTAACCACGTCACCAGCCACACCACGAGCACCACGCAGGCACGGCGTGACAAGACGCCAGCGGAGCGCGGCCCGCGGCGCGGGGCGCCGCATGCAGTGACGCCAGCAAGGACTGGCGGGAGGCGCGGCACGGCGGCGACGCGAATATAAAAGACGCAGCGCTAGCTCAGTCGAGCGGCTCCCACTACCAGTAAAGACGTTCACCGTAGGTCCGGTCCCGGTGTCAATTTAAGGGGTTTCTGGTTCGCTGTGGGAGTCCCGGTAGGGCTTCGGGACAGTCGGAGGGGATCCCGATCTGTAGAGGGTTGAGGAACAGGTGAGGGCTGCTGCCGCCGGCCCTCACATCGGCTGATCGCCGGAAGCGGTACAGTGGTCCGCCTCTGTGGGCCCATCCGAGGTTAGCCGATGCCGCTCACGAAATGTCCTAGGGCATGGCATGTTGGTTTCCCGATAGTAGCCGGCCTAGGACATCTCGTGTGCCCGCCTTAGCCTCTGGGTGCTGGCACGTTGGGGTTCCCGATGGTGGCCACACCCAGATAATAGGGAATCTTGAGAGCGGTATGTTGGGGATCCCGATATCGGCCACTCCAGGATCATTGAGAGTCGTAGGTACCTCTCACCAGGAATAAGTACAGCAGTTAAGAATAGTGAGCAAGTCGCCCCTAGTGTCCATCAGTAGTTAAGTTGTTTGAGTGTCAGTGGTGTAACAAAGACAGTGATAATACAGGGACAATGGTTAAAACCAGTGGTAGGTTAAGTGAGAGACAATTTGAGTGTGTAGGGTTAATTATGTAAATATTAGGTCTGTGTATATTAAATGGTGTCGGTTTTTGGAATCCAAGCGTAGTCATTTATGAGTAGTCCCCATAGGCATCCTTGAAAGCGCCAACCCGGGTAGTATTTCACCGGGTCGCGCATAAACCTAGCCCCTCAGGCAGAGCACCTCAAGAGGTTAGTGTTACAAACTCAAAAAGAAAATCTCCCATTGCCCTTAGCACGGGTTAGTGCATTAAAAAGAATATTATAGTACTTTATAGTTAAAACGACATCAGTATGGTATTCTTAAATATAATTTACCACAGTATACCCTAAAATCACCCAGTGAAGCCTGGTCAGCTAGGGTGATTAGACCACACCGCACAGACCTTGTGGGAGGCCAAGCAAGTCCTGAAGGAGATGTATATTGTATTGATAGTAATAGATTACTATCAATACAATATACATCTCAAATACAATATACAAATCAATTTTTTTTTTAATAAAGGCTCATATTAATATACCCTAACATCAACTCTCTGTTCTTATTTCTCTTGTGATTACAGATCACCTTTGTGACGGTGGGAAGCGTCCCTTGCCAATAAAATGCAGGCTTTGTCCAATTTTTGTGACATGCTGATGCTTTATTTACGTGAGTACTTGCCTGCCTCATTTCGTATGGTACTAAACTAGCGATTTGATAAGCGGTAGCGTTAAAAATAGTAAAGAATGATATTTTTGACAGTGTAGCTATCCGTAAAAAATTAAAACTACCCGGGATTACATATCCGCTTAAGACCAATCCTCCTCCTCAAATGTCCTCAGGCAGGTACTTACGGATGACCTTGTGAAGTTTTAGAACGTTTTATAACTAATCAACTAGATTGACTTCAACGATTTACAACGATAGACAATAAAATCTTGCAAGAAAAACAGAATATGCAGGTAAAGGACGATTTGCCTACCATGCGAGAGGTCCCGGGTTCGAACCTCGGCTACGGAGAAAAAAAACCCAGGTCTTGGGTGCTTAGCAGTTTGTGATGTGGCTGTTTCTGGTTCCCACGACACAGGGCATCCTTGTGAGGATCCAGAAGCAATGTATGTGCCTGTATGTAAATGTTATGTTTGTTATGTTGTTATGTAGTCCGGTCTTCAATCACCAATCGATTAATGCATTGCCAGAGACATCGTGTTTTTTTTAAATGGAGGTGAATTGCCCAGCACATATACCATCGTGACAGCTTGGTCGTCCTAGCCCGCAGGAAAGATCCGGGACCCATTATTTCGTGGCCGCACCGTTCAGGGCACGTAACGTGCAGATCCCATACGAGCGTCTCTCATGTAAACGGAAAAATTAATAAAATCGAAGCCATCGAATTAAGCTAATGCGCCCGAACGCATGGCGCCGTCGCGTAGCGTAATTAATTTGAGCGGAGGAGTTACCACGAGTTACATAACTTCGTTGATATTGCAAAATGTTAAACATGTAATGTTATATGTGTTGACGACCTCGGTGCCGCAGCGGTAGCCCATCTGCCTACCATACGAGAGGTCCCGGGTTCGATTCCCGCCTGGGGACAACAAAAAACCCAGGTCTTGAATGTTTATATGTTTGAGATTTCATTGTTTCTGGTACCCACGACACAGGGTATACTAATGTGGGGCCAGAAGCAATGTATGTGCCAGTATGTAAATGTTATGTTAAAAAAACTTTGTTTTCGTTTTTTCACCTAGATTAAAGGAAAGATTGATTTTTAATGTACATAAGTATAAGACATTATTACCTCATCCCGATTAGCTACGGACTATGATGGCTTGCTATCTTTCTAAGTTGTAATTTTTCATATAAATTTGAGGAAAAAAAGTATATAATTTTTTTGACATTACACTTTTTACACTATTTTTATTTTTAATGCACTAACCCGTGCTAAGGAACAAATTTAAAAACCTATTTAGAGGCTAAAAATAATGCTGTAAGTAATGCAATTTGCTTAAGTCAGATGTCGCTGCCTGTACGTAATACAGAGAATATTGTAAAGAGGTTCGAAATTTCACTGATGCCGTGAGTCGCCCATTGGCTCAATTGGTAGAGCGCTGGTACGGATAGCCAGAGGTTGCGGGTTCGAATCCCGGCATGGGTGAAATTTTTAGCCTCTAAATAGGTTTTTAAATTACACTTTTTGCAATTTCAAAGACGATATTTGGATATTTAAGCCAGTCTCTTAAAACTTACAACTGACTTACTCGTACTACTTACTTTAAGTTAATAATATTTTTTTTATCCCACCATCTCGGAAAGAGTATTTTTAATTTTCAATATCTGGATGGAAAAGCCGTTTTTATTCCCTAGAGGATAAAGTAAATTGAATTTAGAACATCGTGTGCACTAAGTTTGTGAATTAAAAAAATATTACACTCAATTTAAATAACTGTAGCAACGTTACTTTCAAATTTTCTTAATTGTACCTTAGTATTTTAAGGTTATAATTTAAAGATTATTCTGTAATACTTACTTGTCATAATGTAGTAATTAATACCTAAACTGAAATAAAAGTGTACCTATTTTGTGATAGTAAACGTTTTTTTTTGCATTTAGTCATTTCCTCGCTGAAGTGGAATGAAAAGTTACGTGTTGCACTCGAGTGCAAAGATTTTTCACCTCGTGCTCTTTTGATTCCCTCGCTAACGCTCAGGATTCTAATTTTGAATCACTCGCTGCGCTCGTGATTCAACTTTAGAATCCTTCGCTTGCTCGGTCATCAAAATTGAACACGCGGTTAAAAAGCAACTTTGCACTCTTGTATAACAAATAACTGTTACTATAATAGGTGCCTCGATAATTTATTGTTTTTTATGTAACCTATAAACGTAACCAAAACTGTTTTTTTATACGGATTTTACTCGTTTATTTTAAATTTTTTACAATTTTCCGACGTTTCGGCACTTTTTCAGGTGCCGTGGTCTCGGATAAATCCGTATAAAACAGTTTTTGTCATGTCTAGTGCTCGTGTTTACCTTAGAAAATACACCTATAAACGTTCCACTGCAGTGTACAAGCCTTCTCTAAAAGAGAATATGGGATTAATTACTACGCGTGCCCACCGTGGATTTTGAGCGCTAACACTCAGGTTTTCGTGCAATGTTTTCCTTAACCGTTGGCGAGTGGTATCAAGGCTATAAATACACAAATGTACATGACTTAGAAAACAAACTGCAAGTGATGCAAATTACTTCAGCCAGATGTCGCTGCCTGTACGTAATACAGAGAATATTGTAAAGAGGTTCGAAATTTCACTGATTGAGTCGCCCATTAGCTCAGTTGGAAAGAGCGCTGGCACGGATAGCCAGAGGTCGCGGGTTAGAATCCCGGCATGGGTGGAATTTTGAGCCTCTAAATACGTTTTTAGAAAATAAAGTCATTGGTACATGCACGGGAATCTAACCTGGGTCTCTCGCTTTCGAGTCCATAGTTATACCAATTGGGTCCATAGTTATAAAGAAGGATATTTGGTGCCATGGTAACCAGGTAAGGATATTACAAACACGGTAATACACCTAGGCTTGAGGCTTTTGTACAAATTCACTGTTGACCACAGTTGGATTTGAACCCCGTCATGGTAATCAGACGTGATACCACTAGACCATCAGAGTCATTCATAGATTGAGTATTTTATGAACCGAAAGGTTAATTATGTTCTTTAAATCGGCGCATGGCAATATGTAATAGATCTTTCGGTTAACGTTAACGTAATTCGTGAATTTGCCGCTTTATATGAGTTGCAACTCAGTTCATCATAGTTTTTCGCTGAGCAAACTCAGCGACTCTTTATAAAAAACTATGATAAAAAGATAAACTATACAAATTTTGTTTATTGCACAAAAAAAACAGGAATATAAAATACAAAGAATTTTGTATTTTATCATGACCATAAATATCAGAATTAAGGTGCATGCTAGAACTTAATTAATAGAAGTTCCAGGGGTCCCCACACTAGACTAGGCCTGTTATAATATGATACATAGAACGACAATTCTAGTCGCCCGCTTTTAGTGTCAAAGTGACTTTCCAGAACATTATTTGTCAAATTTATTTATTTATGCTTCTCTACCATCCCGGACTTGACCCCCGTGCTAGAGTATGTCCCACGTGTACAAAGCACGTATGATGGTTGATATCATTGTAATTTATTTATTATAAATTAGTCGTTTAAAGGAGAAGGCTTATGATAGAGTTGTGAGGAATGACTTGTGGTCGGCACTGTCTGTGTATGGGGTGGACAGCATCTTGCTGCGAGCTCTGAAGTCTCTCTATCAAGACGCCAGGGCTTGCGTTAGAATGAATGGGGCGTATACTGACTGGTTTAGCATCCGCAAGGGTGTGAGACAGGGTTGTGTCGCATCCCCGTGGTTGTTCAATTTATTCATGGATAGTTGCCTGACTGATCTGAAAGAGAATGAATGTGGGATAAGGATGGGTGAGCTATTTGTGAAATGCTTGTTGTACGCCGATGATCAAGTGTTGTTCGCATCGTCGGTTGATGAATTGCAGACACAAGTCACGGTAATGGATGAGGCTTTTAAAAGGAAAGGTATGAACATGAATGTGAGTAAGACGAAAGTACTGGTCTTTGAAAAAGATGATGAAATGACTGAGTGCAAGATAACGATTAGAGGCGAAAGAGTGGAACAAGTAAAAGAATCAACGAAACGCGTGACTCATCGTGCTTCCCGTGCCGGTCATGGATGCAAATGGTCAAACCCCAGTGTCGCCCCAACTCTCCAGAGTATAGTTACGCCTGCATGTCATGGTAACACCTAAGAGCAAAAATATGGAAATTCGATAATGACAAGTGAACTGTGGGCAGAGAACCGAACTCGAGATGGTTTAATCGAATTACGCAGTCTGCTGATTAAATTAGTTGTTGGGAAATACGTTTGAGATTTTTTTTTAATCTAACAGTGTAGTAGTGAGATAGAACTCCTTTACCATAGCCTTAAAAATAGGCTACGTTTTACTGCGGGAAAATATATTATTCCCATGAAAAAATGGATAAACCCCGGGTAACTCCGGAGGGCTCAGTTATATGGTTTTCTGTGTTGCCATATTAATGCTTCGATGTTAGATATACGTCTTACCCATTTTGCAATACCCGTAAAGAATAACTTACTGATAAACTGATAACTTACCACAAAATGTGTACCAACTATTTACACTTAGTCCGCAATAAATGATTGAATGATTTTGATTTCCTCTAATGTCCAAATACAAGTTTTTTTATGCGAAATAAACGTAAAATAAGAATATTATTTATTGTACACTAGAGCACATATTATAAAACATCGTCATCATCGACGTCAGGCTATACTAGTCCACTGTTGGACATAGCCCTCCCCTAATGAGCGCCATAGCGCCCTGTCTTCAGTTTGCCGCATCCAGCATCTGCCTGCAGTGTTTCGCAGATCGTCATCCCACCTAGTCGGAGGGCGTCCTACACTACGTTTGCCGAGTCGCGGTCTCCACTCAAGGACACGTTTACTCCATCGGTTGTCGGTTCTTCGCAAGATATGGCCAGCCCACTGCCACTTCAGCTTGTTGATTCTCTGAGCAATGTCGATAACTTTGGTTCTCTGTCGGATGCATTTTAAAACATGTAAAGATACAAAGTACAATTGGCGGCCTTATTGCTAAAAGCAATTTCGTTTGTAACTTTTTTCACATTATTAGTTTAATTTTTTTTTTAATTTTAAGGGATTGTAAACATGAGTACACAGTTTTAATTTAAACTTAATACTTACACGCGTTTCCGAGATAAAGGGTCTTGACAGACAGATGGAAGGACGGACAGGATATTATGAGGGTTCCGATTTTTCTTTGCAGAAACGGGATCCAACTTTCCGTCGTAAGGTTGTCTGGAATAAATTGCTTTTAGCAATAAGGCTGCCAATTGTACTTTGTATCTTTACATGTTTTATAATATGTGCTCTGGTGTACAATAAAGAATATTCTTATCTTATCCTAAAAATTACTAAACGATTAATTTTGCGCTTAAAACAAACATTTATGGCCTAATTAGATATTAAACGGATTCAATCGCGTTTATTTATTAGTTAAAACGTAATATTTAGGTAATTACGTTTTACCTAATAAATAATCCCGGTTACACCTGTTTAATATACAACTATGTGTAAATATCGCAAATTGTTAAGAAACACTATTTATGGCCTTAGAAGTGAAGCTAAGGCTCCAAACGCTTCCGACTGTGCTAGATAAATTCTCCACTAGCGATTCTCTTCCGAGTTCAGAGGAAGATATCTCTACGAGTTCTAATAAAGCTCACCTGAACATTACATTCAATTACGTCTCTTCGAGCTGCTGATAACTGCTCCCCACTTGATTAATAGCCGGATAGCAGTTGAGTGCCCTACTCTTAATTCGCAGTTTTAACGCCATCCCATTTTTTCGGAACGAACAGAGCAGCATTTTGTCCAGATTCGCGAATTCTTTTAAAATAAGAACAGCAAAGTTGTGGAACACGCTGCCATCGTCTGTCTTTCTGGAGACATATAACCTGGGTGTCTTTAAAAGTAGAGTTAACGGCCTACCTGTTTAAACAGGTAAGCACGTAACATCGTAGACGCCGTCTTCGCTTACCATCAGGCGTAGTTGGGGTCAAGTGTAACATGTCCTACTTAAAAAAAATCGTTTTCAATTAAACGGATTTCCATATTCAGATGTCGGTTTAAAAAAGAAGACCCCAGGGAAAAAGACAAACTAGTCAAGCAACAAACATTTGGAGATATTGCATTTTGAAAGTTTGACTTATGCCACTGTATGCGACTTTTTAAGCGTCAATAACTCGGAGACTAATTTGTTTTTTGCCCTGTTTGAGTTACTATCTTAGAGTAACGGAAATTCCCTACAAAACTGCATTCACAGATTAGTTTCGAAAAAAAATGACATTCTATACTAAAAAGGGATGACAAAGTGTTTAGAATAGAAGTTTGATTTTGGAACGCGTTTTGGAACGCAGCCTACTTGACAGTTGTCAGATGAGTCGGCACATTGACCTCTTGTTCTTTGGTTGGAAAACGTGTAATTTGTGTGGCAATTGGATTGCCGAGCTTATATCTTCGTGTGGAGTGCGAAATAAGTCCAGGGAAGGTTTCCGTATTAACAGTGTTGGTGTGGGGCGACGGATCGCCCAAAATAGTTAAAATATATTGTGATAAAACGCGTTGTCGTGAAAGTTCACTGCAGGTAGGTAGCTTTCTGGGAAAAGAGCTCTTGGGGATAGACGGGGAAGTCTAGGGATCCCCAAACTTCAGTGCACCCATCCCGGACGGCGCCGGCTGCCGGGTTTAAGTGGGTCCTTTACCCAACACAAAGTTAGAAAAACCTTACACCTTCTTCTACCCTCGGCAGTGGGGACATTGTGATATGCTAACAGTATGTCATAAATTAGTTGTTAAGTAATGATTGATGAATGAATGAACGATGATGAACACCGCGAGGCACAGTTAGTTAAGAAATAATAGAGGATTAGTTTTTGCACTTCCAGAGTAGAGAAGCAGTTGAGAATTCCGAGAAGTGCTGAGTGTTTACGAGTTTTTACGATCTCCACCGGCCGAAGTTTGATGGATTAGTGATCCTAAAACTGAGACGTTTCACGAGGGTTTAAGAAAGTTGTGCTAAATCGTTTTGTAGTTTTATTCAGGCGAGTAACTGTTTCAGCGTTTGTAATGTCTAGATTTTTTAAAGACAGTGACGTGCTCTAGCATGTATGCACTTAGTACCTTGTCAAAGTCAAAATAGTTAACTTCTGATACATAAGGCTAGAAGAGGTTAATGCGACAAGGTTCTGGCGTGTTTACATGTTACACGCATGTACGAAATGTTAGTTAATCAGACCTTCAGAATTGTCATTGCCAATATGCTGCGGGCTTACTTACGCGTGGTATTTAAGCCTGTACCCACTCTTTGGGTATAGGAAAGGAATATAGTATGGGAAAGTCTGAAACTATAAGACATACGAAGATCTGTTCTGAGGAACCATGTCATCGATTTTGATATCATACATTTTAAAACAAAAACTGCATTCATACATTTTAAAAAACATCTGTACTCTTTTCGGGAATCGAACCCGGTTTTTTGAAAAAAAAATCCACACTCTTTCTATTTAGATATCGATTGTGTAGGTCTTAAGCAGTAAATGTCTGTATGAAACATGATGTCTAAAATGAAGAAGCCTGCGAGGCTGCATTTCAGAAGTGTTTTTTTTTATTCTGTTTTTAATCTTTCTCTGGAATGGTCTGCCAGTGGAAGTACGGAAAGCAAAGTCCCTACTCATTTTTAAAACTATGGTAAAAGAATACTATCTCGCTAGTGTTATGTGAAACTTTTGCTGTTATTTATACTGTTAGTACTGTTCTGCGATTGTTGTTATTCTATTTATGTCCTGTCCATATATTGTTATGCCTATAAATGTACGTATTTATATAAAATATATATTTTTATATCAGT
Source organism: Yponomeuta sedellus (assembly GCA_934045075.1). Taxonomy (NCBI): domain Eukaryota; kingdom Metazoa; phylum Arthropoda; class Insecta; order Lepidoptera; family Yponomeutidae; genus Yponomeuta; species Yponomeuta sedellus. The sequence goes on along the minus strand of OW203722.1, from coordinate 23,044,073 downwards.
TTCTATTTCTCTATTTATGGTTTGTATGTATCTATTTAGGGTTAGTATAATTATTTTCTTAATTATGTTTTATTCATATGTATCTGAAATATTCTGATTTATTTGTACATCTACTTCCTTCTCCAATATATTTCTCCAGCCCATCCAAAGGTTGTCTGAAAGAGATCACTTTAAGTGATAAGTCCGCCGTCTGTACTTTTAGGTTAAGAAATATCTGTGTAATTTCCTTTTTTATGTACAATAAAGTGTTCTTTATCTATACATATTTTTATCTTTTTTTATCTTATCTAGATGAATGGATGGTCATCTAGATAAGACAAAAAAAGATAAAAATATTTATTTGCAATATAACTAATCTAAGTTTACATTTACTGGCGACACCCACACTAGGAAACCCCGTATCTAAATTTCTAACGTAAATTTTTTACATTATAAATTTAGAAAAAGAAAAAAAAAATCAAACATGCAACTCGGAAATATCCTTAGATATAGGTAAAACTAAATCTATTTATTTATGTTAAATTTTAGGGCGCGAAAAGAGAGGTTTACTCGTTTCATGTTTACATACGTAGAGATACCGCTTGTCTCACATTTTTATTACTATGGAGAGTATCAATGACAGTTCCGGATAGAAAAAATGGCGCTCATGCTACGCGCGCCGGACCGAATCTTCTACGTCATTCTACTTAGTGACTGTACGTACCCGAGCTGTAATTAACATCTGTTATCGAAGTTTTTCTCCCTCTCCTAATTGACCTCTGTTACAGTGGCTTGGCTGGAGCGTTAAATTGAATTTGTTTGCCCGATCTTAGGGTGGAAATTCTTAAAAAAATCTCTAAAAAACCCGCCTGTTAAAAATAATTATACTTTTCATAACACATTACACGAGAAATAGCATGTACAAAGGCGAGTTTATCTCTGTCAGAGAATTCTTTTAGTTAACCTTAGAGAAGGAATTTGTAAGAACAGGATTGTTTTCTTGTCTTGTTTACGAATTCAATACCTGTTTACTTAATATACACATTCATACAGAACCTCATACTTGGATCCCGTTAATTTTATTTAAATTGTATGTTTTTAATTTGCTTAAGGACATACGCCTGTAATAAATTATTTGGATTGAATTTAAGACTTTTATTAGTACACGTTCCGTTAGTAAGTTTCTTATTTTACATTTCGTTAAGTTTTTAATAATGATATGTAAATTTTCACTCACATCGGTCCAGCCACTTGACTTGTAAAAACATACACAAAACGTGATAAAAACATTGCGCTCCTCTATATTCGCAGTCGAGTAAAAGTAAGAACATTTTTTTAGGGTTATAACTGTAACAGATCTTTAGCTTTTTCTTCGTTTCGTGGCTGTAGAAGTGAAATTCCCAATAGAAATGAACTAACAAAAATATATTATGTTGGAAATCCATCGATTTGAAGAAAGGGCACACGGATTTTGTCCTAGGAACTCGGTGAAAGTCCTAGGTAAAAATAGAGAAATGGTGTTGGAATTATCAAAAGCTGAAATACAGGGTGCTTTTAAAATCATTGAAATTAAATGAAATGAAAAGGTTTTATTCAAAGTAGTGCAGATACTGCAGCTTAATAAACGTTACAAGTCAAACTAGGTGTCTATGTCGAAATTTAGATCATTTTGGAGAAAAAATTTACAAAATAACTCCAAACTTAGTCTTTTCAAAGTTCTTAATTAACAGAGTTTACACAATTTTTACAAAACTCATGAACTTTAAATGCTTTAATTCCAGACATCATTGTCATCTAAATAATCATTAATACTATAGTAGTCCTTTTGGCACAAAGTGTACTGTACACATTTTTTGAACCGCGTTTCAGTCAAATTCAATATAATCTTCAGGGATTTTATTGTTTTTTTTTTGTTTTAAGCGTATACAATGCCCCATGAAGGATGTATTAACCTTTGCCAGCCTAAATATTGGGATTCAAAAATTTATGTTTATTTCAAGTATATACATTGTGTTAGCTGCCTGCAGTTTTAAAGTTGGTAATATTATGTATATTTTCATATTTTAAGAGAATGTTCCGTGCATTGTAAGAAATAGAAAATAAATCAATCAAATGAAATTATCTATAATTATCACTGGTAATTATACGATTGACATTGCTATTAAGCCGTCAAATATATATGTATATATATATATATTGGATTGACATTGCTATTAAGCCATCAAAAAAAAAATATATATATATATATTTTTAAAATAAATGAATATCTATATATATTGTTTTTTTTTTTTTTGATGGCTTAATAGCAATGTCAATCCAATCTTAATGACACGCAAGTGCCCCATTGCAAAAGATTTTGCGGAGTTGTGTGTGGCATAAGTATTTTTCGAGTATTTTATTTTACCTCTGAGTTTTAGTCAAAAATCCGAATATGCCATTTATTGAGGACAGAACTGTAACTCACGGAAAATGAGTAAAATTAAGGTAGCCACAATAATAAAAAGTGGCGGTGATAGCATGAATATTATACAATGAGTGACACGAAAAAGAAAAGAAAAAAAGTATTAGAAAATATGTGTATTTTTTAGTATTTTTACACTAAAAAGCTTTGAGGTTTTGCGCTGCTTTTAAAAATCGGCCAAGTGCGAACTCGACTCGGGCACCGAGGTCTCCGCGTAAATTCGTAAGTATGTACTTAAATATTATAAATGGTTTAGGAATCCAGTCTCAGTTTTTTGAGCTTTTCCCGAACTTTTTCCCGAATATTAATGATTTAAATACAAAAATATAATTTGCAGGTTTTTTTCTATATTAAAGTAGAATGTTCGCAAAATTGCAAATTTTAATTTGACATTTTCCAGTGACTAAGTACCTATACGGTACGAATTTTAAATCGATACCTCCAAGGCTTTTAAATAGAAATCTACTCCGACAACAAAGTAATCCTACAAGGGTTCCTTTTTCTTCCTAAGGTACGGAACCCTAAAACTACAAAAACAAATGAAATGAAATGAAAAGGTGTTATTCAAAGTAGCCCAGAAACTGTGGCTTAATGAACGTTACAATCCAGACTAGGTGCCCATTTCAAAATCTAGATCATTTTGGACAAAAAAACTCCAAACCTCAAAGTCCTTAATTAACATAGTTTGCATAATTATTATAAAATATAGAACTCATACATTGTACTGGCTTTAATTCCAGACCACATTGTCATTTTAATAATGATCTCAAAACATTGATTCTGAAATAATAGTAGCAATGCCAATTGCTAACCGTGAAGGAAAAAGTCGTGAGGAAACCCGAGTGTCTGAGGTGTTCACATACCTCAGGGCTTCAATCGCCAATCCGTGGTAGTGAATAAGCATAAATGCTACAAAAATGCTAGAAAATGTTATCAAATACGTATTTGTACCATATAATTTGTGTCTTGTGCAATAAAAAATCATTATTGTAATAATTATATTAGGAGATCTGTCAGGATCGTGGCAAGTGGCAGTCCCTGGTCTCTGCCTACCCCTCTGAGATACAGGCGTGAGATTATGTATGTATTGGAATTATTTATTTATTAACGTTTGGAATTTTTCATTGGTCTTATAACTAGATACAATGCATTTATAATAAATCGTAATAAAATGTGAAAATTTACAGTTAATATTAAAAAATAAAAAGGTTATTTACAGATTTTGGATTATTTAAATGGCTTGTTGCGTAATAATATTCGTATCAGACCAAATCTACTCGAAATGTTGTGTGGCAAACTGTTAATACGGATCCATTACCGACTAACGAGATGCCAACTCAATTAATCCCAAAATATGAAGTTGAAACATCATATTGCAATAATTTGCATGTGACTTCAAAGGCCAGTCGGGGCGAATCGCTAATAACAATTATTAATTTTTAAGAGGCGCCATCAGTGTACTTACTTGTAATGTTGATACTTTTAAATTTTTGATAACATAACAAAACACAACATATCACAAAACGACACGACGCGTTACGACCCGACACGACAATATACGACACGACACGACACAACATAACATAACATTGTAATTTTATAATGGATTGATTGATTGAAGCGCTCGTAGCTTAGTGGAACAGAGTGGTTGGAATCAATATTTTGGGTTAAGCAACAGCAGGCGCGGTCGGGTACTGTATGTCCGTGAGAGACCCGTGCCCCAGCAGAGGGGACATACAAGGGTTAATATCGTAAATCGTATCGTTATTCATAAAAACACGATTCCTCTAAAACCATCGTCTGATGCAGTTTGAGTAATTTTTGGTTGCGCATTTAATTGGTCTAATGGAGATTACATTTATTTATCTGGGGCCTGTTTTATAAAAGTACAATTCAGGCTGGAATAAATTTAGTTAGTCATGGCTATTGTACATAACTTTATAGCATAGAATTCATGACGGTGACATGGTCAATTGGTCACTTGTCCTTTTAAACTAAAACGAAATAAAAAAAAATATTATACTATTTTTATTTTTAATGTACTAACCCATGCTAAGGACAAATTTAAAAACCTATTTAGAGGCTAAAAATTTCATCCATGTCGGGATTCGAACCCGCAACCTCTGGCTATCCGTGCCAGCGCTCTACCAATTGAGCCAATGGGCGACTCACCGGCATCAGTGAAATTTCGAACCTCTTTACACTATTCTCTGTATTACGTACAGGCAGCGACATCTGGCTTGCAAATTGCAACACTTACAGCCCCGACTACCTACTTTGCAGTTAGGTTTTACATCGAAATGATATCACTGTACCCACATGATACGTGAGTCGCCCATTGGCTCAATTGGTAGAGCGCTGGCACGGATAGCCAGAGGTGGCGGGTTCGAATCCCGGCATGGGTGAAATTTTTAGCCTCCAAATAGGTTTTTAAACCTATGACATATATAAATATTTTATGAATCTCGGCCTTGAAGGTCTTTCACGCAAATGCTAGTATTTAGCTTTAATTCCTGCCGCTACGCTTGACGTTGCATGTACCACGGTCAAAGGCAGACATTTATAACAACCAAATCTCTTGATGGCCAACAACCGACTCACGTTAACATTACTCAACTAAATAACTAGGCTCAATAAACTACCGTCAATCATGATCATCAACCCATTATGTCCCCACCGAGGGGCTCGGGTCTCTTGCCTGAGGAAGGTCTAGGCCATACTCCACCACGGGAGCCAGGTCCGGATTAGTTATCAAGCTTAATCTCGACCGTACCGTTAAAAGTGCAATTATTTTTGAGTGACCGAAATACGTCTTACTGCAAGGCACCAGCTTTCTCTCAGAAAGAGAGAGTATGGGCTTAATTATATTCTTTTTAATGCACTAACCCGTGCTAAGGACCATTTTAAAAACCTATTTAGAGGCTAAAGATTCCACCCATGCCAGGACTCGAACCCGCGACTTTTGATCCCAAGATTTAGGCTGGCAAAAGTTAATACATCCTTCATGGGGCATTGTATACGCTTCTACAATAAAATCCCTGAAGATATATTAAGTTTGACTGAAGCGCGGTTCAAAAAATGTGTAAAGTACACTTTGTGCCAAAAGAGCTACTATAATATTAAGGATTATTTAGATGGCAATGATGTCTGGAATTCAAGCATGTAAAATTCACGAGTTTTGTAGAATCTGTGTAAATTCTGTTAATTAAGGAATTTGAAAAGACTAACTTTGGAGTTTTTTTGTCCATTTTTTCTCCAAAATGATCCAGATTTTGCAATAGACACCTAGTTTGACTTGTAATGTTCATTAAGCCGCAGTATCTGCGCGACTTTGAATAAAACCTTTTCATTTCATAACTACTACTTTAATTATTGGTATTTCTTACCTTAAGTGTGTTATTTAACTGTCCATGTTGTTATTATTTAAGATTTTATGTGTGTTGTGTTATTCGAATAAATGATTTTCTATTCTAATTAGAGCCCTTTTAAGCACTGCAAAATTAAGTTCATATATTTCACGTGGCCGGTTTAAGTTGGCCCTAAGTCGGGTCGGAAAGGCGGGCTCGCTCCAGCCGCAGTTCTAGAGAACCGACACAATTAGCAGGTTGCTTTGCATAAAACACACCCGTGCTCTTTGTGAGCCGCCTGTGTCATGAGCGATGGCGATAACGTTGTATTGACCTAGGTCAAGCATTTTTTTAACGACATTAATCGCGACTGTACCGGTAAACGTGCTTTCTTTAGTGACTGTACTGTTTTAAATGTGCAATTTTTTGAGTAACTGCACCAATACATGTAAAAATTAATTTTGAAATGGCTAATCCTCAATCCTTCAATGCCGTACCTGACCGCGCCTGTTGTTGCTTAACTCAAGTGATTGATTCCAATCATTCGGTTCGCCTAGGCTACGAGAGCGCTTCCTTTTAGTATGCAGGTAATTTTTTAATGGCTGCAATACAACCATTTTAAACACTGCGAACTATTAAAAACCGTTGGTTGAACAAGTCTTCTATACTGTAACTGCACAATACGCCTTAAGAAGTCCTACTGCAGGCTACAGGCCTTATAGTAGTAAACAGAGAATGTACATGATTCATTGCGATCTGCTGGCGACATGAACTAAAAAAACTACTATATTCATTAAAATTTATTGTATTGTTTTGCTTTATTTCAGATAAATAACAACGATCAAAGCGTTCACATACAAATTAAACAATTTTGGCGAGGTTAACCCCCTTTGTCTCGCTCCGCATTCCAGTTTAATATTAAGGATTATTCAGATGACGGCTTTGAGTACGAGTACCAATATTTCAAAATATTGACAACTTCTACTGACACGTTCACCTCTTCCATTTTTCTCCAAAGTACGTCATATGACACAAGATCAAAAGCTTTGGACAGATCCAAAAAGCATGCCAGAACCGGGGTTTGCCTATCAATATAGTATCCTACAGTGCGTTTGAGACTAAGAATGGCACTTTCCGTCGAAAGCCCAGGTTTGAAACCAAACTGAGTGTGATGCAACTGGAGGTATTTAAAATGTATGTGGTTATTTTTTTCCTAAAATACCTTATAAAAGAAGATATGATTTATTCCATTGGTGGCGCTAGTTAGTACAACGCCTTAAAGACGTTCGACGCCAGATGCTTTGTCGCAGTGTGAGAAAGAAAAAGGGTAAGGCATCCGATGATTACAAATGACTAGTATATTTTTGGGTATACTATTTTTATTTTTAATGCACTAACCCGTGCTAAGGAACAAATTTAAAAACCTATTTAGAGGCTAAAAATTTCACCCATGCCGAGCATGGATACGACCTCTGGCACGGATAGCCAGAGGTTGCGGGTTCGAATCCCGGCATGGGTGAAATTTTTAGCCTCTAAATAGGTTTTTAAATATTTTTGGGTACCCAATAAGGAACCTATATTTTTCAAATATGACTTGCGCCAGCGCCTTACGTGCGCTGATTCACGGTGATTGTGGAGCCTCCACGTCACGCGATGCCGCGGCCGAGCTAGAATAGTCTGCGCCGAGTTACCTGCTCCTCCGTACGGAAGGGGTGTGCGCTGTGAATTTCATAATAGGGCCGGGAAAAGACTTGATTGCGCTTGGGTGATAGATGGGATGCAATATTTCTCACTAAATGAAATGAAAAAACTCATTATTATTTAGCCTCTAAATAGGTTTTTGAAAAAACTCAGTTTTTAATTTATCAATTTTGCCCGCCTGTTGGTTCGTCGTCAGGCTATACTAGTCCACTGCTGGACATAGCCCTCCCTTAAAGAGCGCCACGTTGTGCTATTATAGGGGGTAATCGCTCGTGGCCTAGGCGAACCGAGTGATTGGAATCAATCACTTGGTTAAGCAACAACAGGCGCGGTCAGGTACGGGATGGGTGAGAGTCCCGTGACTACCGCTAGTGGCATTTTTCCGAGCGCTTCCGTGCTTCGCAAGGCACGTAAAGCCGTTGGTGCCGGCTGTCATATAATGGCAGTCGTTAAGCCATGTCAGAGGCCTTATGGGCGGCTTGATAACTTCTGAGAGTAAGGCCCGCCACTGTCTTACAATCCTCCACCAACCCGGACCTGGCCCCCGTGGTGGAGTATGGCCTAACCTTCCTGCGATGCAGGAAGAGACCCGTGCCCCAGCAGTGGGGACATACAAGGGTTGATAACGATAACGATAACGAAAATTCTTTTGACTTTGACAAAGATCGGGTTTAATGATAAGATGGCGCAGGGGTTAGTATTTGTCGTTGAAGGGTCCAAGAGCAACTAGGGGAACAATAAGTATCCAACAGGCCAGCGAAAGAAAAATCGGAAAACTTCGGAAGAGAACGCGGAAAAGACCAACTACCTTGGGCTTTGTTCGTGAAACTATAAGAACTTTTCTCCACAGATGTTGCTATTCCTCCTGCGGCAAGCCTAAAGCCAGGAATCTTTAACCAGTTCCCAGCCAGCTATTATCTAAGAGAGGGCTCATGCCTTATAACAAGTGGACAATTTCTACCGATTCCATTGGGCCCGTGCATTCTGTAGCGCTCGTGGCCTAGTCAAACCGAGTGATTGGAACCAATTACTAGAGTTAAGCAACAATTGGCGCGGTCAGGTTCAAGATGGGTGACCGTCCCGTGACTACTGCTAGTGACATTTTTTTCCGAGCTTCACAAGGCACGCTAAGCAGTTGGTGACAGCTGACATGTAATGCCAGTCGTTGAGACATGTCACAGGCCTTATGGGCGGCTTGATTACTTCTGACAGTAAGGCCCGCCACTGTCTTACGGTCTTCCACCAACCCTGACTTGCCTAACCATCCTGCGATGCAGGAAGAGACCCGTGCCCCAGTAGTCGGGATATAATAATAATAATATTGGCCTTTTTGCATCTACTTAATGAGATGATTTATACAGCGTCCAGTGGTATCTTCACTCACACTAGATGGGTGAAGGGACCACTCCGACGCTGTAGTGCCTGGGTCATGGTTTTTATAGATGGTGTAGGCTTGCCCAGCACCTATACCATCCTGACAGCCTAGTCGGCCTAGCCCACAGGAAAGACTAGTCAATACGTGTGGAGCCAACCAAGCTGCGGGTTTCCTCACGATGTTTTCCTTCACCGTTAGCGTGTGGTATTGCGACTTAAAATTCGCAAATGTACGTAACTTTGAAATTAAACAAAGTCATTGGTACATGCCCGCACTCGGGATCGAACCTGGGGCTCTCGCTTGCCAGTCAATGGTTCTACCCACTGAGCTACCACCGCTCCAGTCGGGATATACAAGGGTTGATATAGATCCTGTAGCATTGTGGTACATTTTTTTCTCCAGACCATAGAACTTCTTATCTCAGGAAGAGTATGGCCTTTACTACCACGTGTGCAAACCGCGTATTGATAATTTTAAGCGCTGAGGTATTTAAACACCTCAGAACTCGTACTTGTGAAAATAATTTATTAATTCTGAGAAGCTTCTGTGTATGCTGTGTGGTGTCGGCCTAGAGAATAGCACCAACCCAATTCTTCCCGCGGGTGTCGTAAAAGGCGACTAAGGGACACAAACCGGGGGGTGGGCAGCAGCGCCCCCTGCAGTACAATTCCACCGAACTGCGATCCCCAACCCGCATGCCCAGCGTGGGGATTATGGGCATTACCCCCTATGATAGCACAACGTGGCGCTCTTTAGGGGAGGGCTATGTCCAGCAGTGGCCTTGTATAGCCTGACAATGACGATGAGAAGCTTCTATTTACAGACAATTTAATTGATATCCCTCTTACCAGGATAGAGAAATACATTACTCTAGCATATTACGTCACCAAGCGACTGTGAGACTGAGACAAAGTCTCACACGGAGCGACCGAATGGCGCGAGAGTCGTAAATATAGTTCCTTCAAATGTAGTTCCTTTCAGCTTTGCTTTCACAGTGCTCTGAGGAGGAACAAATCCGCTTGGAAAATGTCGACGAGTAGCGTCTACCCAGGAAAAGGTTTTATGTTAGCCCGGAGATTAAATTCAGGATCCGTACTGCGGTTTGGTCTTTTATAGTGCCAGCTAAACCAGTACCGTATTTATTAATTGGCGCAATAGACAAGAATATTAACATTAAATCTACTGCTTTTCGTATTGCTGTTACAATTTTTTACTGAACGGCTATCTGTGAAAACTTTTTGTTGGCTTTCTGTTGCTATGCATGTAATCTATGTGTTAGTGATAAGCTGTTAGTTTTCCAAATAAAATAATCAATAACAAATAAATAAATTTAGAGGCAAATTCCACTAATGCCGGAATTTGAACCCGCGACCTCTGGCTATCCGTGCCAGCGCTCTTTCCAACTGAGCTAATGGGCGACTCACCGGCATCAGTGAAATTTTTCTGTTTTACGTACAGGCAGCGTACGTATTGTACTGTAGTATTGTAAAGAGGTTCGAAATTTCACATGCCGGTGAGTCGCCCAGTAGCTCAGTTGGAAAGAGCGCTGGCACAGATAGCCAGAGGTCACGGGTTTGAATCCCAACATGGGGTGGAATTTTTAGCCTCTAAATAGGTTTTTTTTTCAAATTGTCCTTAGCACGGGTTAGTAATATCTTTTGAAATCTCAGGTTTCCCTTTTCTTTTCATTTCATTATTGGCGCTGGTTAGCACCCCAAAGCGCCTTCAGTTTTAAAAGTGGCGCAGTACCTACGACAACACAAAACACGTTGTAGGAGCCCCGACCTCAGTTTCCTTGTCAAGGCGTACCCTTTAATACTGCTTTAAATATTATTAAGGCCGCAATAACTAAGTGTCCCCGTGGCTCGAATATTTTCCGGGGCGAATTTACGGTAAATATAACGTGACTGCTGATAATTTATATGAGGACGCCTCGAAGATTAGGCACATAATGGAGGCAATACATTACGCCGCGGGAAGCCGATGCACGCCGCGAGGTGTACGTTCAACCATCGTTATTTGCACACCCTGTGTGGCGGTGGCGTGGAGATTTTTTTGAGAAATTCCTGGGGAGAATTTTGTGGGTACAGAGAGAGTTTTGTAAGACTCCAGGAAAATACGCAATGAACAAAGAGTTCCATGGTTTTTGTTATTGACAAAAGATAACAAAATATTTATTGCTAGATCTCATCAATAGACCTTGACCACTAACTTATACGAGATAAACTAAAAAAATTTTTAAATAAAGTTCATTTTTCAATTGATCTCATTAACAGATCTTGACTTTTTTAATTTATTTCATCAAAAGATCTTGACCAATGGTTTATTTGGTAGGCTCTAATCATATTTGTTACAAAAAAGAGTCGAAGAATTGATTATATCTTGTTGTCCACAACAAGATTGCCGTTAAATCTACATACAAACCAACGAATTCAAAGCTTTTTTCCTGTTTGAGTCGGTTTAAAATACCCCGTTAGTTGAGTTAATTATAACACGGGAAATAGATAAAGAATTACCCTTTCCATAAAGGATAGTTGATCACACGCGTCGTAATTTTAAAAAAGTACAATTTTCCAGTACATTAATAATCAGATACTGACATGTTAGAGCTACAAAATGAGTGACTTTTACTAGACGTGGCTCATATAATGAAATAACAAACATCAATAAAAAAACATTGACATATTTAACCCTAAGATAGTATTGTTGAAGTCTGAATTTGGAATAAGTTTAATCAACCCGAAAAAATAATCGCCTCCTTCTTCTTATTCTCAGAATTTCTTTGTAACTATTTTCCTTTGTTCTCAGCTTGATCAAACGTTTATTGAATGTAAAAGAATACATTTCGTTTTATTGTAACCATGCTGTGTACACATGTTTTGGAGATAAGTCTGGATCTTACATTTTAGGTGCTTAGGTTGCGCTAACCGCTACCAATGGATCAAAAATCATAACTTGTTTATGCTCTTAAACTGTTTTAATTCTAGCCGACTCTCACTTAAACCGGTTAACGGCACTTCCCATTGAAATTTAAATGATACGTCACAAGATTGCTCTGGATTATATTTCAGCGTACAGTAGCCTGCAGGGACAGCTGGGTTGAAATTGTTAGGATTATGTGTGATTGTTTGAAACAGCAACTCGAGTTTCTGTGATTTTGATCTGTGAAGCTCTGAGATAAAAAAAGAGAAGTTCTATTGTGGTTGTTTAGTAACAGTGAATGCACCTTTAGGTTTAAACGATATCAACTCTTGTATGTTCCCACTGCTGGGGCACACGTTAGGCCATACTCCACTACGGGGCCCAGTCCTCGTTGGTGGAGGATTGTAAGACAGTGGCGAGCCTTACTGTCAGAAGTTATCAAGCCGCCCGTGACGCCTCTAATAAAACTAGTAAAATGCGTTCTAAAATATTTGAACTTTTAAAAGAGAGCTTCTATTACAATTCTTGAACAATAAAGTAATACAGAATAGTGTAAAGAGGTTCGAAATTTCACTGATGCCGGTGAGTCGCCCATTGGCTCAATTAGAGCGGCGGTAGAGCGCTGGCACGGATAGCCTGAGGTTGCGGGTTCGAATCCCGGCATGGGTGAAATTTTTAGCCTCTAAATAGGTTTTTAAATAAAGATTTGTGTATAAACTGTTTTTGCGTTATTTCAATAATGCGTTTAACAGGCTAAAATCCGAGTCGTATGAAAATCTCGCATAATGGGTCGACAATGATGATATACTCGTAGATTAAAACATTTTTTTAGGGGTTGATTCCGGTACCCTGTAAGAGTTTCGTTTCGTTTCGTTCCATTTCAGGTATCAAACGTAAACCCAGAGATAGAACCCTCTTACGGGGTACCGGAATCAACCCCTAAAAAAATGTTTTAATATATATCTTCATCGAACCATTATGTCTTCACCGAGGGGCACGGGTCTCTTCCCTGAGGAAGGTATAGACCATACTTTACCACGGGGGCCGCTCGGAAAAACGCCTCTAGCGTTAGTCATAGACGGTTTTACCCATCAATGCTCGAATGCGCCCTGTGTGGCTTATCCCCAGTTTCTCGTACACTAACAATCTGTTAATCTACTGTTAACAGCTGTCAAATATTTTTTCTGTACGCAGTTTGGCCAACTGACAGCTGTTGACAGTAGATTAACGGCCTGTTAGTGTACCAGAAACCGGGGGTCAGCCTTCGTGATCGTTTTTTTAAGATTACTCAGGCAGCCGGAGCTACGAGCGGTTCTGCGAGCGGTAATTTACATATATATTATTAAAAGTAATATATTACATTTTTAATTACTCAATTGTAAACCCTTTTTAATTTTTAGTTTGTGATTTCAACTTTATTTATTTCATTAGTAATGAAAAGTTTTTAAAATTACATGTGAGAGATTTTCACACTGAATAAATGAAATGAAATCAAAGAAGCGCGTTACATTTCGAACTGGGTGTTTGTCAAAATCTATATCATTTTGGAGAAAAAATGGACAAAAAAAAACCCAAACTTAGTCTTAGGCTTACATCTCTTTTTGTTAAGCTACATTAGCAATATTCTAGCCGCTAACAGAGAAAATAACATAGTAAGGAAAACCTAGTGTCTGAAGTGGTAACTAACTATCCTAGATTGAGACCAGAACAAGTGATTGTGTAAGATTTATTTTCATTATTATTAGTCTATAACAAACCTTGCTCTCAGTTTTTTAATGGAAAACATGATGAGTTGTTCCCCCGCAAACAAACTAAGATTAGCCCGGGATGATAGTCTAAAATTGGTCAGGGGCTAACGACTAGCAGTTTTCCTATTAATATTCATGGAATTCAAATTGCACGCAAACCGAGTGGCCGGGCTTTTTAAATGGGGATGCCACATGTCCGTATTTAAGGCATAACTTGCGGAGTGTGGCAACACTGAAGTTGCGACAGTGTTTTCAGTTGTGTTCTTTGGCAGAGTTTAGATGTGGATACACTCGACAGGTGACTTACAAAGCTTTGTCTGTATTCGCCGCAAAGACATTCTTATTCAAAGAAAGCCAAGTCTATGTTTCTTTTATTTTATTTCTTTATTGTATTGTTATTTATATTGTAACCTGGAACTGTGTACTCTGAAATAAAAACATATTAATATTATTTTACCGAACCTAAACTTACATTTAAACCACACTATTACACCCTGCTTAGTTGTAACAAGGAACAGCGACATCACAAACATGTAAACATTCAAGACCTTGGGTTTTTTTGTCCCTGGCCGGGGCTCGAACCCGGGACATCTTGCAAGCTAGGCAGATATGCGCTACCGCTGCGCCACAGAGGTCTTCAAGATATAGCATGTTACGAATACTGGACACCGATTGTGTTGCCGCAATACAGTCCTATGACAGATTCACAGTTTGGTCACATGGTGCGTTTTTGGGGTTCCGTAGTCAACGAGCAATCATTAGTAAATTGGCGGACCTCCTCCAGTTGTAATGTTATTTAAACACTCAACAGTACTTTGCAATATAATAATCAATGAGCTACTTAAAGAAACTTAGTTCTACTTAGATTGTAAGAGTAATTTACTGGTGTTAAATACATGCTTTTTCATTTTAATTTTCAATAAAGAATGATCTAGGGCCGATTTCTGAATTAAGAATTTCACCTTCCAACTTCACCAACAATTTCCTGTCTCGCTCTTTTTCTTAGAAATTCCAAGAGACAGTTCTAGAGTTGAGTATTTACTTGGCAAAATTCTCGATTCCGAAATTGGCTCTTAGCCTCCTAAGTCTGCTTAGATAGTGCGGCACAACAGCGGCGACTCAGTACATTAATTGTCAAATTCTGACAATAAAGCGCCATAAAACGCGTGAATCGTGCTATCGTACTATCAAGGCCTTGCCTTGAAAATAAGAAACAAAAATCATTGTTGTTTTCAAGATCAGGCAGCCAGTTTTCACTTCATTAGCAAATAAGTCGTATACGACTTTAAGGCTTATGACTTGGAGTTGTACGTAAAAAGTCGACCGACAGCCAAGATTTAATTTTGTATTCTGAACACCATGATAGATTGAATTCGAATGAGAAATTAAATGTCTAATGACTCTTTTGAGTTATCTTATCTTATTTTTATGCGACAAATGTCTAAGCCTTCGCATATTTTGCGTCTACGTCTGAGAATCGCTTTCCAGGTCTTAAAAGGATAGAACGCTGAGAAAGACATTAAAAACGTATCGAAGTG
The DNA here is from genome assembly GCA_934045075.1 of Yponomeuta sedellus. Lineage (NCBI taxonomy): Eukaryota > Metazoa > Arthropoda > Insecta > Lepidoptera > Yponomeutidae > Yponomeuta > Yponomeuta sedellus. The sequence continues at coordinate 23,029,002 of OW203722.1, read as the reverse complement.
GGTGAAGTGACAATATACTATAGTATGTTGGCGTGCAAGGAAGCAGTTACAATAATGCCATAAATCATCCCGAACAAAAGAAAGGTCATTTACAACCTTCACCCGACTAACATTTGGGAACATTCACTTTTTACAACTCGCAAAGTGGGGACGAGTTTTACTATGGCAGGTCTTAACGTACCTTCATACATTTTCTTACCGGATGGGAAGGATGATGTAGGAATACAAAAGGAGTTATTAGCAATAACACTATGTTTCATATCATGAGTTTTGGTGTTTTAAAGGCGTAGAAAAATACAAATAGATGGATTTGTGTGGACAGTAAGACCCGCCACTGTCTTACAGTTATCCACTAACCCATACTTGGCCTCCATCCATCCTCCAAAGGAAACAATAGGCGACCAACTTAAAAAGTAAAAGGAAAACTTCGTAAAAATTCCATTGAAAGTTACTTTCATGAAGTTGTTAGTTCTTTAGTGCAGGTAAAAGCCCGTCTTTTTTTGGAATCCTTGCTTTAATAGTATTAACCTAACATAACATTTACATACAAGCACATACATGGTAAAAAAAAAATAGGCATTAACTAGCTGACCCTGCAAACTTTGTACCGCTTAACAGTCGATTCTATAACTTTTTTTTATTTTTCTCTCCGTAAGAACCATCCTCGTCCTTCAGGAATATTCTAAAAAAAAATTAGCGAAATCGGTTCAGCTGCTCTCGGGATTCGCGCTTATCAACACATTCAGCCATTTATTTTTATATTACAGACTAGCTGACCCAGCACACTTCGTACCGCCTAATAGTCGATTCTTGTTTTTTCTCTCCGTAAGAACCATCCTCGAACCTTCAGGAATATTCTAAAAAAAAGTTAGCGATTTCGGTTCAGCTGCTCTCGAGATTTGCGCTTACCAACACATTCAGAGATTCATTTTTATATTATAGATTATACTTTTATGGCTCTTAAACAAATTTACAATACGGCGGACTTAATGCCTTAAGGATGTTTTACCAGTCGATGTGGAAGGAAAACATTTATTGCGTGCAAAAAAAGGACACGTTCTCGTGTTCTTTTTTTGCACAGTGAAAAAGCAATTTTATAAGATACTTATAAAAGGTACTAGATGACCCAGCGAACGTCGTACCGCCTAAGAGTCCATTCTTTATTTTATTTTTATTTTTTCTCTTCGTAAGAACCATCCTCGTCCTTCAAGGAATATTCTAAAAAAATAATTAGCGAAATCGGTTCAGGTGCTCCCGAGATTTGCGCTTACCAACACATTCTGAATATACTTACATGTTAATATAATTGTATCATCATCATCATCATTTCAGCCTATTGCAGTCCACTGCTGGACATAAGCCTCCCCCAGGGTGCGCCACAAGACCCGATCTCCCGTTTTCGCCATCCAGTCACCACCAGCCACCTTTTTCAGGTCGTCGGTCCATCTGGCCGGAGAGCGTCCTACACTACGCTTGCCGAGTCGTGGTCTCCATTCGAGAACCCGTCTGCTCCAACGATCATCGGTTCTGCGACAGATGTGACCAGCCCACTGCCACTTCAGCCTGCTACACTTATATAATGCTATACGAAATAAAATAAGTACATAAGCTAAACCTAAAAGTTCTATAAATAGTTTACAGACTATTAGAGAGCAAGGCGGTGATACATATAATTTACCATACATACGAAAACCAATTAAGTAAAATATTGAAAGTTCTGAAAAAAATGAAATAGGCAATTTCATAGAGCTATCACCCAAGGCGACTTCATAACGCGATTGAAATGCGATTCACGCGCGCCGGTCCATTGCTTCCATAAAGCCGGAAGGAAGCCAAACATAATAATAATTATGCAATGCTGCAGCGCGTCTTCGTATCAGGATCACCAATGACACAAAACGCGATTCGGAAAAAAATCACGTAAGTTTATCAAGCTACCTAATATTGTACTATCCGGAGATAGTAGCTTCGAGAAAAGACATTGGTTTAACGGAGCAGTTAACAAACGGGATGTGAATTTTTAAAAACCTATTTAGAGGCTGAAAATTCCACCCATGCCGGATTAGAACTCGCGACCTCTGGCTATCCGTGCCAGCGCTCTTCCAACTGAGCTTAAGGGGTGACTCACCGGCATCAGTGAAATTTCGAACCTCTTTACAATACTCTCTGTATTACGTACAGGCAGCGACCTTTTGCCTCTAAATAGGTTTTTAAAAATTGTCCTTAGCACGGGTTAGTGCATTAAAAATAATATAGTCATGTGGGTACAGCGATATCATTCCGATGTAAAACCTAACTGCAAAGTAGGTACTCGGGGCTGCAAGTGATGCAAATTACTTCAGCCAGATGTCGCTGTCTGTACGTAATACAGAGAGTATTGTAAAGAGGTTCGAAATTTCACTGATGCCGGTGAGTCACCCATTAGCTCAGTTGGAAGAGCGCTGGCAGGGATAGCCAGAGGTCACGGGTTCGAATCCCGAGGTAAGAATCACCTATGCCGAGGTGGAATTTTTAGCCTCTAAATAGGTTTTTTAAAATTGTCCTTAGCATTAAAAATAAATTTTAAAAAACCCCGGCAAATCAATATCATCGTGACTACGGCTGCTGCATGGAGCCCTTTAACACTCCAAACCCAGCGAGTGAAAGTAGTTCCCTTGAGTGAAAACAAGGCCCGCTACAAAATTCTCAAAGACCGAATTTGAAAGCGAAATCATCCAGCGTAGGGTACCCCAGTGAAGCGACAAAAGCTGAGTAGGCCTCCGTCTCTTTTTTTGATAAAAAATTTAGTGGATGTTATTTGGCGGGGCGGTCCCAGCGGAAATATTGGCTCTACGTGACAAATTGCGGTATGGCTGAGGGCCTCGATCCTACTGTAACACATCCCTAATACGTTCAGGGTGTTTGTTTGTGCCCGAAATGAAGGTCGAATTTTGTACGTCATGGTACTACGCGTAGTAGATAGTAGTACGGTAGTAGACACTTTTTAACAACGATATTTACCAGTATAAGTGTAAATATACGGTCTAAAAAAGTATTAAGTATATACATTTGTATCAATTATGAGTTAACATAACTGAACTAAGGCACGCCTGTATGTAATACAGAGAATATTTTAAAGACGTTCGAAATTTCACTGATGCCAGTGAGTCGCCCATTAGCTCAAATGGAAAGAGCGCTGGCACGGACAGCCAAAGGTTTGAATACCAGCATGGGTGGAATTTTTAGCCTCTAAATAGGTTTTTTAAATTGCCCTTAGCACGGGTTAGTGCATTAAAAAAGAGTATAACTATATACATTTGTATCAATTATGAGTTTACGTAACTGAACTAAGGCATTTTCACAAAAAGATAATTGTATCGTTTCTGCAAACAACAGGATAGAACTTGATAATTTTGTATACGTAGCAATTTTATCGATAGCGGCCAGGATTGGGATAAGATAAGGACAGGATAATGACGTCAGTAAATAAATCGATTCACAAACCCGAAAGTTGACTGACCAGTGACGTCACTGATTCCTGTGCGACGCCATATTACTTAAGAGCGTTTCGATGGTTTATTTTAACAATGAATTTTTATTTGCTTCTTTTTAGAAAAAAATATCAGAAACTGAGCACTTATTAAGGACCAACAAAAAATCTGAGTTGGTTTTCAGAAACCTGTCAAAACGCCTATTAGCAATTTTGCATACTAGTACATAGAGTGGCTAAAGGTACACACAAATCAAAGCGATCGTGGTCGCGATATTAGTAGTGATTTATCATTATTTTGATTGTAATAATATTTAGCAAAGTAATTTACACATTTTAATGCTCGGGGCTGTAAGTAATGCAATCTACTTCAGCCAAATGTCGCTGCCTGTACGTAATACAGAGAATAGTGTAAAGAGGTTCGAAATTTCACTGATTCCGGTGAGTCGCCCATCAGCTCAGTTGGAAAGAGCGCTGGCACGGATAGCCAGAGGTCGTGGGTTCGAATTTTGGCATGGGTGGAATTTTTAGCCTCTAAATAGGTTGTTAAAATTGTCCTTAGCACGGGTTAGTGCATTAAAAATAAAAATAGTATAATCTTAATGCTATTATAGATTTCCGAAAAGTAACGCCTGGTTCCATACAATAGTAATATTTAGTAATCAGTGGTAGCCGAGCGATAGAACGCCGGTTTCTCATTCGGTAGGTCATGGGTTCGAATCCCGGCATGTACCAATGAGGGTAGAACAATACATTCCAAAGCCGACTTCGACTTTCTGAATTCAAGTTACTTTATCCTCTAGCAAATAAAAATGGGTTTTGCACTCAGATATCAAAAAGCACACTCTCTCTACTCTTTGTTTTTCGATATCTGAGTGATATCGAAATGAAGGGATATGTAGTCTGTTAGCTTTTAGAATATACCTCGGCTGCTATCGGATAGAATCGGATATATTGGTGTAATAGAAATATCGAAATTAATTGTTTGTTCGTTATCAACCCTTCTATGTCCCCACTGTTGGGGCACGGGTCTCTTCCTGCATCGCAGGAAGGTTAGGCCACACTCCACCACGGGGGCTAAGTCCGGGTTGGGGGAGGATTGTAAGACAGTGGCGAGCCTTACTGTCAGAAGTTATTAAGCCGCCCATAAGGCCTCTGACATGGCTTAACGACTGCCATTATATGACAGCCGGCACCAACGGCTTGACGTGCCTTGCGAAGCACGGAAGCGCTCGGAAAAATGCCACTAGCGGTAGTCACGGGACGCTCACCCATCCCGTACCTGACTGCGCCTGTTGTTGCTTAATCAAGTGATTGATTTCAACCACTAGGTTCTCCTAGGCCACAAGCGCATATACTCGTGTGATAGAAATATTGGAATTAATATGACACTTAATTTCACATATATTTTCAAAATAGTGAAGAAAAGATACAGAGCAGGAAGTAGTGTTACACTCGTGTGCTTTCGGCGAAAACTGAAGCCTACTCTAGAGCCCGAGGTATATTCTAAATGCTAACATACTACACATCCTTTTATTTGGATATCACTCAGATATCGAAAAACAAAGAGTAGAGAGTGCTTGCTTTTCGATATCTGAGTACAAAAGCCTTTAAAAGCACTTTTAAAAATACTTTTACTTGCAACATTTTTTACGCAAGAGTGCTTAGTGCGAGTTTTTTAACTACTCGATCGCGTTAACGTAAACTCATATTTCTATGGCATCGAGGTAGCGCCACCTAGCGACGAGTATGGAAATTAAAATTGCTGAGTGCGAGTTGTAATGGTTTACGTTGAGAAGTAAACACGTTTACCAGCCAAAACACGAATAAACGCCAGTGCGAGTTGTACTGTGACAGCGCGCTGCAGCGTTTTGCCAGTTCGAACGGTTAACTTACTCATACTCACTACTCAATGCTCGATTAACGCGCGGTAGTAAAGTTATTCGATTGGATCTGTCAAACTCGCACTAAGCACTCTGTTTCTATGAGACAAAAGTTTGCAGTACGGCCACATATCAATGCATCTCGCTGGAATGTGATATCCCTTCTGCTTCGCTTCACCACGGCGGCGGCGGCGTCGCATCAATACGGTTGGCACCTTTGTTGTCGATACGCGTCTCGATAATTTGGCTTATTTATTCTGCACACCATACCAGTGCGGCTATGTATCGGTATTACGCCAGGAGAGAGGTACCTCTGTATTGTGTTAAGTCTTAAGTACTTAATGTTTAATAAACTAAAACCTTAAAGGCTTACAATCCTCGACCAACCAGGACTTGGCTCCCGTGGTGGAGTGTGGCCTAACCTTCCTGCGATGCAGGAAGAGACCCGTGCCTCAGCAGTAGGGACATATAAAGGGTTGATATCAAACACATACTGAAAATATATTAAATATACAACAAGTAATCTGAAGCCGCCTTCCTTCATCAAACGGATTTTTAGTTAAGGTTTTTTCCTATGTTTTTCCATCAAACCCTTTTTTCTCTAGACACAAGGGTTGATATCGAAACTAAAAACCGCTTTGTTCAGTAAACATTTGATACTAAGTTATGCTAAGCTTGGAAAGTTACATGTACATGCTACTAAACCCTGTTAAGAGCGCCTATTAAAAGACACTGGCTACTTCATCACATTATTTCTGTCATTTCAGTGATTGTCCATCAAACAACAGCACAAGCATGCCATTTAATCATTTCAAGGTCAGTGGCTTACAGGATAACAACACATTATGATGCGAAATTAGGGCATGCAATATTTTTTATCTAGGCTATTAGTTATATATTAAACGGGTCTAATCGGGATATAACTATGTATGAGTATTGCGAATCATTAAGAAGTAACTTATATTATCGTAGATCCCATTGCATGGCATAGGCCTTCTCTCCGAAGGAGAGAGTGTAGGCTTAGGTACCACGTGTTTCATCGCGGATTAGCAATTACGACCGCTGAGGTGATTAAACAGCTCAGCCACTTAGATTTCTTCACGATGTTTTCTTCGCCTTTAGCGAAAAATTTACATATTAAGTAAAATATTAGGGTGAAAGTATGAAATTGCCGTTTTATTGCAATAGGTTCTTTGAATTGATATAGAATCTTCATGGTTTGAGGTTTTCGAATGAATTTTTTTTCAAATGGTTTCTATGATGTTCTTTTTTTAAAAAATGTGAAACATTTGAATATCGACTTTCAATTGTTTTTGTTAGAAAGATTATCTAAATTGAATAACAAAAACAATTGAAAGTCGATATTCAAATGTTTCACATTTGAATTTAGACTTTTTTTTAATTTAGACAATCTTTCTTGTCTAAATTGAATAAGAAAAACAATCGAAAGTTATATTCAAATGTTTCACATTTTTTAAAAAAAGAACATCATAGAAACCATTTGAAAAAAGTTTCATTCGATAACCTCAAACCATGAAGATTCTATGTCAATTGAAAGAACCTATTGCAATAAAACGGCAATTTCATACTTTAACCTTTATTATAAGGCTCTCACGTTAATATTTTATTTAATACTAGCTAACACAACGAACTTCATACCGCCTAACAGTCGGTTCTTTAATTTATTAGATTTTCTCTCCGTAAGAACCATCCATAAGAACAATATACTTCAAGGAATATTCTAAAAAAAGAAATAGCGAAATCGGTTTAGCTACACCCGCGATTTGCGTTTGCCAACACATTCAGCGAACCATTTTTAAATTATAGATGTATTTTGTTGTAAAATAATTTCAAACAGTGTGTTTGTAGTGTAATTCTTTAACAAAAGTAAATTATAGATAATATTGTATTTTCTAAGGTTAGCACGAGCAGTAGACATAATTAAAACTGTTTTATGTGTGTGTGTTCCTCGTACATTGGTCAAACGAAGCGTACCATAGCTGAGCGGGTGAAGGAACATATCGCTGATGTGAAACATAAGCGCTCTGGTAGATCTGCAGTCAGCGAGCATATACTTAGCGGTACCTACCACTTTATACATTTCGATAAAGTTAAAGTTCTAGCCCGAGAAGACCGTTTCTTCCCTAGAATGATACGTGAGGCAATAGAGATCCGCCGGCATCCAAATTTTAATAGAGATCGTGGTAGGAACATACCGGTAGCATGGGAACCAGTGCTTAGGTGCATGAGACCCCCTTGCTAGAAGTGTAAATGTAGAATACATAATAAAAATAAATTTAATTTCAATTAATAATCAGAATCTTTAAGTTTATATAAAGTAATTAGTTTATAAATTTAATTTTAACTTTAATTACTAATAATCAATATTGTTGACTTTATATAAAAAATAATTGGTTTGTCTATTTTGGAACGTAACTTCATAATTAACTTTTGTAAATTTTGCCGAGGGTAGTAAACTAACCGTTAATGATTTCTAAAAGACACCTGTCACCTCAGTCATCCGGGACCACGGCACCTGAAAAAGTGCCGAAACGTTGGAAAATTGTAAAAAATGTAATAAACGAGCATAAATCCGTATAAAAACAGTTTTAATTATAGATAATATTCTTTTAAATGCACAATTTTGGTATGTTTTTAAACAGCTACATACAAATTCGCTATAATTGAAAACCTTTTTAAGACTTTATGTTACTCTAATGTACAATGTACCTATCATTTTGCCGATGGTTTTCCTGAAACCCTAAAAAGAAAATAAAAAAAAGATTTTAACAGTGTACTAACTATAGTAAGTTTGACAGCTGTCTTTCAAAAGCTTTCCCTATCCAAAGCGGCACTAAAAGTAGCACAGAAAAGGCCAGAGGGAATAATCTCACAGAATAACTGCATAGAACTGGAATCCTTCAGCTTAAAGAGGATCTAGTTTGATCAGTCCATGTAAATATACGAAACAGTGAGGCACTGAGAGACGGATTTGCAATAACGAGCACGCTCAATAGCTCTCGAAGTTCCAACGAAAGCGGGATTATCTGTCGACATATGAGACGCGTTTCCTACGCTGAGACGCAGGAAGTCCTGTACAGAAGCTTTGACTCCTAATTGAAGTGCTATAGGTAGGAGCCAGTATTGTATTTAAGGCAACAGATCTCCAACACTCCACTTGACAGTTAGACGATCTGAATCGGCGATCTGTTCAAATCTGGTAAAATTCCAAAGTAATTGCTATTGCAAAAGTAGATCCCTACATGATTTGGTTCTTGAAATTTCCACGTCATGGAACATGAACATCATGGTAACTTTGTATCAAGCATTTTTTTAAAATTTTATAAAGAATCACTCGTAGCCCCGGCTCCCTAGTGATCTTAAACAATTACGAAGGTTAAGCAACATAGTGCTACGACCGACGCTGTGATGTGAGTCGGACTTCGCTGGACTTAAGTTTTAGTCAAATTAACAATAATTACTCTGTTCTGAAGCGCTCGTGGCCTAGGCAAACCGAGTGATTGGAATCAATCACTTGGTTAAGCAACAACAGGCGCGGTCAGGTACGGGATGGGTGAGCGTCTCGTGACTACCGCTAGTGGCATTTTTCCGAGCGCTTCCGTGCTTCGCAAGGCACGTTAAGCCGTTGGTGCCGGCTGTCATATAATGGCAGTCGTTAAGCCATGTCAGAGGCCTTATGGGCGGCTTGATAACTTCTGACAGTAAGGCCCGCCACTGTCTTACAATCCTCCACCAACCCGGACTTGGCCCCCGTGGTGGAGTATGGCCTAACCTTCCTGCGATGCAGGAAGAGACCCGTGCCCCAGCAGTGGGGACATACAAGGGTTAAAAACGTAAAAAAATTATGTTCTGAGTTTGTTCAAGCTATTTGCCGAGCATAGCACTTGTATAGGACACAACTTCCATAAACATGTTAAGCGAGTAACTACTAAGAAAAACCCAATCTACAGATAAACCTTGTCGGTTTCGGCGGATGTGAGGCATTATATTGCATATATTTTTTCCTACTTTAGATAGATAGAGAACAGTTTATTGCACAGCCAGAAAAATATTACAACCATGACTCTTAAATCTAAGTAATGTTATACAATTGGCGGTCTTATCGCTAAGAGTGATCTCTTCCAGACAAGCTTTGGATGGAGTGGATATAATAAATAACAAAAAAGTAGATATTCTCAGATAGAATGAGATAGTTTTTGAAGGAACTATTTGCTTAAAACCGTTTTCAAAACGAAAAGATTTTTTGTTGCCAGCAACAGCATCTAAGCACTGGCTTAATAGATATACGATAGCGCAGGATCATACATACTTACGTAACATTATAAATTAACACATGGATATGAACGAAACACACTTCACTCCTTTTGCGATCCACAGTCAATTTAAAGTTGACGGTGACGATACGATACTGTCACGTGACGATTTACTGAGTAATTACTGAATGGTGGAAGTTGATAGGTTTGATAACGTAAGTGTATAAATTACAAAGGAGGGCACAGCCCTTCTAAAACGATCGGCTTCTTTATTTTCTTTTTTTAAAAGCTTGTCACTCTTCTGTACTACCCTACCTTGTAAGTACACACATCTTATTCACGGCACGCTCTGTACGGATAATGTCTACATGCGAATGTTATTTTTTTGGAGTCACTTGATCGTCAATGTGAGGATTTATTTGACAGATTTCAGTAGCAATATTTCGCTGATATTTAACTGACATGTAATTTTATTTAATCGCGAATATTTATTAAGTGAAACGTACTTACCTTAGTTACGTTTTACCTACTAAATAATTACGATTACAGTCTATTAGCTTTTGGAATATACCTCGGCTCCTATTGTATCGAATTATCGTATATATTCGTGTGATAGAAATATTGGAACTTGGAAATATGACACTTAATCTGTCATAACTTTTCAATGTAGCGAAGAAAAGTTTCATACAGAGCAGGAAGTAGTGTTACACTCCTGATGCTTTCGGCAAAAAGCGAAGCCTACTCTAGAACCTAAGGTATATTCTAAAAGCTAACAGATTGTACACCCGCTTAACATACAAACTATGTATGAGCATCGCGCGTCATTAAATTTTTTTAATTTAATTTAATAAATTTTAATTGATATTCAAATTTGCACTGGCTACCCGTCTTTCTAATTTCCTTCAGCAACTTTCCATCGCAAGGTTGTCTGGAAGAAATTGCTTTCAGCAATAAGGCCGCCAATTGTACTATGTATATTTGTAATTATTTTGTATTTGTTGTTTTTCCAGTGTACAAAAAAAGAATATTCCTATCTTACATGATATTGAAACGTAATTTTATAATCATGAATAAATATACTGATATGGCAGGTACTCTTCCGATCTTGGCAGTCGAAACCCCACGATTTTGTATCACCGCACAAATCCTCGATATCAACCCTTGCATGTCCCTGCATCGCAGGTAGGTTAGGCCATACTCCACAACGGTGGCCAAGTCCGGGTTGGTGGAGTATTGTAAGACAGTGGCAGGTCTTACTGTCTACACAAATCCATCTAATTGTATCTTTTAACGCCTTCAAAAGAGCTTCTCAATTTGAGGCAGGTTCTCAATCTGACGCGTATATTTTTTTCTTGTCAATGTACTTGTAGAAATCCATAAAAAGCGGCGCAACATAACCTTGCCGGCTACGACAGGCCGCGACTACCAAGATCGAAAAGCTTCGTCTATAAAAGTAGGTTTTTTACTTAGTAATGGCAATTTAACAATGACAGATCATAATATATTTTCTTTCCAAGAAACAAACCCCGGAGACGATGTCTTTGTAATCCACCGACTACAGTATCTGCCCAAAAACGTACGGCCTGGGAGAAAGTTTTTGCGGGGTCCCTTTACATTATACTAGATCGACCCGTCACATTCTGAGCTAATAAGTTTCTGTTTTCCTTTAGTACTATTCTTATTAAAAAGCTGACCGAAGAACAATCTTTGTCAGATTTATTTTCTTTTCAGACTGTTAGACGCACAGACGGGCAGACCGAACGTACAAACGGCTGCGTGGATGGTCGGTCGGTCAGTCGGACGGACGGATGGAAGGACGGACGGACGGACGGACGGACGGACGGACGGACGGACGGACGGACGGACGGACGGACGGACGGACGGACGGACGGACTGACTGAAGGACGGACGGGCGGGTGGACGGACGGACGGAACGGATGGACGGACCGACGGACGGACCGGCGGATGGATGGATAGACGGATGGATGGACGGACCGACGGACGGAAAGATGGACCGACGGACCGACGTACGGATGTTCAGACGGTAAGACGGGCGGAGGAACTGAACGGCGGACAGACAAACAGACCGGACGGACGAACTGAACGACATAAAAAAAAAGCATTTATTCAATCCTCTATTAACTGCTAATCTATTATATGATGTATATGTATATGCGTGTGTATGTATATGGATGTGTATGTGTGTGTATATGTATATAAATATGTATGTGTATGTATATTTCATACATGTATATATAATTATATATATTTTTTTATAAATGGATATGTGTCTATACAACATGTATTAAAAGGCCGAGAAAAACGAAGAGAAAAAGGAACTCGTTTTGCTATGCTAGAACTTTTTTTTTTTTTTTTTATAACTTAATTAGTTTTTTTTTTGTACCTTTGCTAGGTACTGTTGCTGAGAGTGAGGTGTTCGTCATCCTTGGTTGTAATGTGAAGTGCCTACTTTGTGATTTTTACTACATAAGTTTTGTCTATCTTTTTTACGTATACTGTGGTGTAGTTGCAAATAACCATAAGATCATGAACTCGACACGGTACTAAATGTAATTTAGTTATAGGTATAGTCTGTAACAGTATGTCATGTTAGTTTTTGTCAAAATAAACGATTTGATTTGATTTAACGGCGTGACAAACAGACGTATGGACGGACAATCTGACAGACGGATCGAAACAAAACAGGAACTTGGCAATAAGGCTGTCGCTGTATCGTAGTCGTGTGGCCTAGTGTAAAGAGTCAGGCGTCTGCCCCAAAAACGTGCGGCCCGCGACAGCAAGTTTCTCTTCCACTGTTTGTTCAGTTGGAACTGATTTCATTAGAGCGACTCGTTTGAACTTCTGCCCAAATTTAATTTTCTCGACGGTTCTTAAGGGAAAACAACAGATTTGGAGGTGCGTTGTATACCTTGAAGTTATTAATTAACTTTGTTAATACGTAATCAAGTTAAAAGGCAAAGTTTGCGCACAGCCAAGCCGAAAGAGCTACGTGACAAGATTGCGAAAAAGTGGATCTGGTTTCGCATTATATGAACTACCCACAGAATTATGATAGTCGGTAGTGTTAATTCCTGCGCAGACGAGGGACTTTTGTCCCTCGGGGAATCGTAAAAAATGTCCTCCGAGTACTTGTCGCGGACTCAACGCCTACGCTGTGCGGTCATTTTGCTATGGAATCAAATATTCTGAGATTACATTGTGTTGTAATTTACATGAAGTTTGAAAAAGAAAAAGCGTTTTAAAAGAGAACACCGAACTTTTGTCCACTCCGGTCTCTTGATGTCCTCGGTAAATTGACTTTTGATACCGGGTACTTTTAGTCCTTCATGTGCGTTATTTGATACCCGAAAAAGTACCCGGGGATAGTCCTTTGTCTGCGCAGGCCTTTAGGGCCACCAAATCCAAAGATGTTCAGCGTTCTATACTCTGATTTTTGTTGATGAGTCACACCAGAAATGAGAATTCGAAAAGGTACTAAAGCCTGTATGAAGCCTTTAAACGTCCCACTGCAGGGCACAGGTCTTCTCTCAGAGAGAAAGTATGGGCTTATGTCGGCTAGGGACAAAAAACCCCAGGTCTTGGATGTTTACATAACATAACATTTACATACAGGCACATATATTACTTCTGACCCCACACTAGGATACCCTGTGTCGTAGGAACCAGAAACAACGACATCACAAATATGTAAACATCCAAGACCTGGGGTTTTATTTTGTTCCCAGCCGGGATTCGAACCCGGGACCTCTTGCATGGTAGGCTGATGCGCTACCGCTACGCCACAGAGGTCGTCAAATGTTTCCGATGTCGTTGTTTCTGGTTCCCAGGCCACAGGGTATCCTAGTGTGGAGCCAGAAGCAATGTATGTGCCTGTATGTAAATGTTAAAATGTTAAATTCCACGGGTGCCCACCGCGGATTGACAATTTCAAGCGCTGAGGTATTTAAACACCTCAGACACTCAAGTTTCCTTACGATATTTTCTTTCAAAGTTGGCGAGTGGCATTGCAACTATAACTTCACAAATATACGTGACTTTAAAAACAAAGTCATTGGTACATGCCCGTACTGGGAATCGAACCTGGGTCTCCCGCTTCCGATTCCATTGTTCTACCCACTGGGCTACTACCGCAATGGAAATAAGAAATAAATATTTTAAATACTTCCTAAAACAAAATTATTTTCACGCTCTCAAAATGGCGATCGGAGCTAATTATGTACTATTTTAAATTTAATTAATAGATGTACACATTTTTGTGGGATAGGGATTTTTCAATAAAATGGTATAATTATGTACTATAAATATTCGATCACTGCTTGCTCAATATTCAAGACATAATAAAATACCGGCCAAAAACAAATTAAGGCTAAGGATTCCAGCACAGTTCATGATTCTAGGCTGATTGAAGGGAATCACCTTTTGCTAAAAAAACCTTAATACAGAACCATTGAAAGAAAGTTAAATTATTTTATTTACCATGAAGTAAATATTTACAAGATACAAGTAGGTACTCGGTTCTGCAAGTGATGCAAATTACTTCAGCCAGATGTCGCTGCCTGTACGTAATATAGAGAATATTGTAGAGGTTCAAAATTTCACTGATGCCGGTGAGTCGCCCATTAGCTCAGTTGGAAAGAGCGTTGGCACGGATAGCCACAGGTTGCGGGTTCGAATCCCGGCATGGGTGGATGTTTTGGACGCTAAATAGGTTTTAAAAAATTTTCCTTAGCACTGGCTAGTGCATTAATTAAAAAGAATATAAAGATCCAAATGTACTATTTTATGATCAAAAGGCAGGGCTTATTGCTATCAGTTCGACTCGCGCTTACCTACTATTTCCTGTTTTTCTTCTACCTGTATGACGTCACTCGAGGAAAATGAAGAGAATATCAATACAACCCGAAACAGTTAGACCACGCCAGGTGGCAAAAGAGCTGGCAATAAATAAAGTCAAGCCGGCACCTCCCGGGGAGGAATTTGTGACATTTAAATAATCTAGCGACCCGCATGAATATTATAATTTCATTCCGAATTCATCGCCTGTGATTCGCCGTGATACGTTATGATAATGCAATGTTTATTTTACATTTGAGGAGTGTCTTCTTCTTCTTCAGGCTATATTAGTCCACTGGTGGACATAGCCCTCCCCTAATGAGCGCCATAGCGCAACGTTGTGCCATCATTGGGGGGTAATGCCCATAATTCCCACGCTGGGCATGCTTGTTGAGGATCGCAGTTTGGTGGAATTGTACTGAAGGGGGCGCTGCTGCCCACCCCCTGGTTTGTGCCCCTTAGTTGCCTTTTACGACACCCGCGGGAAGAATTTGGGTTGGTGCTATTCTCTAGGCCGACACTACACAGCAGTGTATTAAATAATAAATATAAGTATTCTATTCAGTATGGTATTTCCCATGCTTGCACCACACCGCAGTGTGTAACGCTCGCGGAGCACCTGGCACTGACTGAAAGTCAGCGCTGAAGGCTTGCCCATCAGCATACGCTGAGTCAGTTGCCGTTTATAGTGGCAGTGACATGCCGTGACCTTTAGTGTTCTTTTCTTTTTTAATGTTATTTAGTAATGTGTTTTAAGTTTGTTTTGTTATTGTGGCCTGTGTACTGTGGCTATAGTAAATGTTTTTTTCTTCTTCTAAAAAAAAGGCTTTTACCTAGTTTAAATATTAGATAAATCATTTATTCACATAAGACACACACACACGTATACAAAGTGCAGCAATAGAATCTAATTCCAAGTCTCAGCACGAAGAAAGCATAAGCGAAACAGTAGCATACATGAAAAGCGAGAAACAGAAAGTTAGCCATACACGGTACGGCAATGTACATGGGCCTCGATTCTGTTAGTGCATTACAGTACCATGATAGATACCTGGTCGGGTCGCGTAAGGTATTTTTCATGGCTTTAACGCCTAGAAGGTACGATGTATGTGCGTACGTAGACTTGAAAGCATGTAAAATTTGTAAAAAATATGTATACTCTTTTCATTTGTAAAAAATATACTTTGACTTGGACTTCGAAACGACTAAGGGCGAGATAAATAGTCGTTGCTTAGCCCAAGTCCATACTCATGCTTCCATAAGCATTACTTCAGGCTAACTTAGCTAAGTATGAATGCGTTACTAAAATATACGTTTGCTTAGCTAAGCATGTTCTTAGGCCAATGCTAAGTAAGTTAAATTAGTCCGGGTTTCGCGACTTAGAGTGCCAAAGAACTGTCTATTATAGACAAATTGATTCTTAAGCAAGTGCTTTCGCTAAGACTCGTTCTTAGAAGCGACTATTTATCCCGTCCTAAGTTTGGAGTTTTTCGTCCATTTTTTCTCCAAAATGATGTAGATTTTGAAATGTACACCTCGTTTGACTTGTAACGTTCATTAAGCCGCAGTATCTGCGCTACTTTGAATTAAACCTTTTCATTTTATTAAATTTCATTTCATGAAGCAGCAACGAAATTAAATCGCCATGTTCATGCAGTTGTCATTGTGACACAATGCATTAGCAGAATCTAGGCCCTGGACACTGTATTGGACTAAGAGTGACCAACGTAGGTGTGGCAAAGGTTTAGGGGTCAGAAGTTCGAATTGTATAATGACGCTGTGTATGTACAACCTATTTATTTAGCTTATGAAAAAAATTGTAGACGAATTTCTCTAACGTAGTATACCTTGTAAGTTGAAACTTTGTTACTTAGGTAAGTTAAAAATCTAAAAACCTATTTAGAGGCTAAAAATTTCACCCATGCCGGGATTCGAACCCGCAACCTCTGGCTATCCGTTAGCCAGAGGTTGCGGGTTCGAATCCCGGCATGGGTGAAATTTTTAGCCTCTAAATAGGTTTTTAAATTTGTTCCTTAGCACGGGTTAGTGCATTAAAAATAAAAATGGTGTAAGTTAAAAATCTGTTTTGAAAAGAATAAATTCGGAGTTTCTTTGTTGGCTTTTTCTCCAAATAATCTATTGAAAACCGAGCTAAAATAGTTCTTCAAATAAAACATCAGCTGCAAAAGTAAATGCTTAGGTGATTATACCCCAGGATCGCAGCGAAACATCGTATAACGTATTTCAGAGGCAAAAAGCTGCACAGATTAAAACTCTTGTCCCAGGAAGGCTTCATTAAAAGCCTTCCTGGTGGAAAATAAAAGAGCGGCTTTGTACGCCCCGTGAGGAGGAATATTTTCCCGCCTCGATCAGAATATCGTTGCTTCTTTATTGATGGGCTTTAGAAAGTAATTATAATACGTCAGTTGCCGTAGTGGCTGGAGATTCGTTAACAAGGTTTTATTACAACTTTTGTGTATTTGTTCGCGGCTGGCTTCTGCGACGGAGTCTAGAAGGAGGGTGATGTTTTTGCTTGATGTATATAAAAAAAAATATTGGCCTTTTGCATCTACTTAATGAGATGATTTATGCAGCGTCCAGTGGTATCTTTACTCACACTAGATCGGTGAAGGGACCACTCCGACGCTGTAGTGCCTGGAACATGGTTTTATAGATGGTGTAGGCTTGCCCAGCACCTATACCATCCTGACAGCTTAGTTGGCCTAGCCCACAGGAAAGACTAGTCAATACGCGCGGAGCCAACCAAGCCGCGGGTTTCCTCACGATGTTTTCCTTCACGGTTAGCGTGTGGTATTGCGTCGACAAATTCTCAAATGTACGTAACTTTGAAATTAAACAAAGTCATTGGTACATGCCTGCACTCGGGATCGAACCTGGGGCTCTCTTCTCTTCTGTATAAAACTTTGCTTCACTATTTTGAAAAGTTATGCAAAGTTAAGTGTAATATTAGTTCCGATATTTCTATTACACGAATATATCCGATTCTATCCGAGGCATACGTAGACGAGGTATATTCTAAAAGCTAACAGACTATACTAGGTTAAATCAGCATAAAACAATTATAATATTTTTATTTTAAATGCACTAACCCGTGCTAAGGACAATTTTAAAAACCTATTTAGAGGCTAAAAATTCCACCCATGCCGGGATTCGAACCCGCGACCTCTGGCTAACCGTGCCAGCGCTCTATCCAACTGAGCTAATGGGTGACTCACCGGCATCAGTGAAATTTCGAACCTCTTTACACTATTCTCTGTATTACGTACAGGCAGCGACATCTGGCTGAAGTAGATTGCATCACTTACAGCCCCGACTACCTATTTTGCAGTTAGGTTTTTACATCGGAATGATATCGCTGTACCCACATGATTATACGTTTTTTATTTTTAATGCACTAACCCGTGCTAAGGACAATTTTAAAAACCTATTTAGAGGCTAAAAATTTCACCCATGCCAAAACCATTGTTCTAAAATTGATCCTGTCTGCTTAGAAGTTACTGCACAACGATCGGATATTTTCCTTACTTTTTTTGTCGTATCATAATAGAACAATAGTCGTTTAATATATAACTATGAAAACAGATAAGACACTCGAATCTTGATAGCAAATTACTTTTATAACAATTACAGCACAGCATCTGTATGTCTTCTTCTTCTTATTCTTCAGGCTATATATATTATATAGTCCACTGCTGCACATAGCCCTCCCCTAATGAGCGCCATAGCGCCCTGTCTTCAGCTTGCTGCATCCAGCATCTGCCAGCAGTTTTTCGCAGATCGTCATCTGTATGTAATGGAAACTAATCCTTTAGTCCCGACCTAAACGACAAAAGTTGTTATGCAAACAGCATCCTGAAATGAGCACGCTAGAGGTAATAGTGAATAATTTATGGTACTATGTAATTAATTAAAAATACTTACCTACTTATAAATATGGAAACGAAACTAAACCTAAAATCTATTTTCTAATTTAATAAAAGATTTGACCCAGATCGCGTCAGGCGGAAGAGTACCAAGAAGGCTGGCGGCATTGCCTCGCTGGATGGCAAGGCTAAACCTTTAGCCAAAGTAAGCACTAGGGTCTCCTGAAGCGTAAACCAGGCGCGACGAGATCTCCTTAAAGAGGAGTTGCGCTCCGGACCCCATGGCCCCAGAGTCTCGACCTCGAAAGGCACAACTATGTAGTACTAATATTATACTATTTTTATTTTTAATGCACTAACCCGTGCTAAGGAACAAATTTAAAAACTGTACGTAATACAGAGAATAGTGTAAAGAGGTTCGAAATTTCACTGATGCCGTGAGTCGCCCATTGGCTCAATTGGTAGAGCGCTGGCACGGATAGCCAGAGGTTGCGGGTTCGAATCCCGGCATGGGTGAAATTTTTAGCCTCTAAATAGGTTTTTAAAGTACTAATACTATTTTATGCATTCATATAGTTATGTTAACCAGGTACATGGAAGATAAAAAAAATCTCTGTTCAAGGTTAAATTGTAACCTGAACTGCCTTACAAATTAAAGAAAATTTAAATCGTGGGGGACTTTAACTTTTTAAATTTAATAACGTTTAGATCTGTGTCATCATCATCATTGACCCATTATGACCCTGACGAGGGGCACAGGCCTCTTACCTGAGGAAGTAACAGGCCATACTCCACTACGGGGGCCAAGTCTGGATTGGTGGAGGCTTGCAAGACTAGTGGTGTTACTGTCAGAAGTTTCTCAAGGCGCACTAAGGCATTTGACTTGGCTTAACGACTGCCATCCATCGACGACAGCCGGCACCAACTGCTTAACGTGCCTTGCGAAGCACGGAATCGTTCGGAAAAATGCCACTAGCGTAATTCATAGACGGTTTACCCGTGTACTAAATGCGCCCAATGTTGCTTAAACTTCGTGATTGTTTAAGATCACTCAGACAGCCGGGACTACGCGCGGACATCTGTGTGCGAAAGCGGAATGTATACTTAGCCATGCCGCATAGATATGAGGAGTAATTATGTATGACACATAGTGGTAACCGCACTTCAGTGGATATCTGAGACATGACAGTGAAATTGGGACACATAATTCTAAGAAGAATAATAACAATAATAAAAACTTCTACACAACAACCACTTGACCTGGTCCCAAACTAGGAAATCATTGGCTATGATAACCAGGCAAAGACACAAACATGAAAATACAGCCAGACTGAGGCCACTTATACAAATGTACTGCGGCCCCCAGTGGGAATCGAAGGATTTTTTAAACTATTGTTTATAAGAACATGTGGCGAGGACATGTCAACTTTGCGCACGCACTTCAAAGTTCCTCATTCCTGCATCGCGCAATCAAAGTGTTTCACATGACATATAAATATAACGTCCGACTAACGAACCCTCGACCTCTATCTTCGTAGCTAAGCGCCTTAATGTATAGACCAACGAGGCAGCCAATAGATAGTTTCGTTTTTGGATACAAAAGCGCTCGTGGCCTAGTGGAACCGAGTGATCGGAATCAATCACTTGAGTTAAGAACCAACAGGCGCGGTCAGGTGCAGGATGGGTGACCGTCCCGTGACTACCGCCGGTGGCATTTTTCCGAGCGCTTCCGTGCTTTGCAAGGCACGTTAAGCCGTTGGTGCCGGCTGTCATGTAATGACAGTCGTTAAGCCATGTCAGAGGCCTTATGGGCGGTTTTGTTAACTTCTGACAGTAAGGCCCGCCACTGCCTTACAATCCTCCACCAATCCGGACTCGGCCCCCGTGGTGGAGTATATGGCCTTACCTTCCTGCGATGCAGAAAGAGACCCGTGCCCCAACAGTGGGGTTATACAAGGGTTAATATCGATATAGATACAGATTTATCTATACTTAATAGTTATATAATCAAGGCAAAGGTGTCCGGCCTATTTCCACTTCAATCTCGAAAATCGTGTACGAAAGTTTTCTTTAATATCGTATATGATATCGTCGCACCTTCGAGCATATTTTCTTATAAAGAGATTCAATAACCCACGGACAATCTCGTATTCAAAAGGGGATTCCGTTCAGAAACCTAACACCACGAAATGCATAAGGCATATTTCGACTTGCACGAAATATTTTCTTTTATATTCGTTTGCATTTCCGATGCTTTTACTATGACGCAGGTCGCAGATGGAAGGGTTCTACTTGGGATACTTGGGAACCGGTAAGGGGCTGGATGTACTCTTGCGGATACTTAACCGTAACTTTAAGGCTGATTTTACGTCGGACATGCAGTTTCGCTTGCAAGATCTAACATTTACGAGTATAATGCTATCGAAAAAAAAATGTTTAGATGGATAAAGTCTGTTAGCTTTTAGAATATACCTCGGCTACTATCGGTTAAAATCGGGTATATTCGTGTAATAGAAATATCATAAAAGTTCGATAGAGAGCAAGAGGTAGTATAACACGCGTGTGCTTCGGAAAACCGAAGTATACTCTAAAGCCCGAGGTATATTCCAAAAGCGAACAGACTGTAGATAGATAGATAGGTAGAGAAGACTTTTTGCACATAAAAATGAAAATTACACAGATATTTTTTAACCTAAGAGAAATTATATTCAAATTACACTCAACTAAGAAAATTAAGAAATAACAATTATAACAATAAAAAAAATCACAAATTTCAACATATTAAAATAAGATTATTTCACAAAAAGTTTCGTCAGAACTAAAAATAGAAAATTTAAACAAAACATTCAAAGAAAAACAAAAAAAAACACTAAGAGAATAAGCCGCCCCGGGACACATCTGACCCAAAGGTGCCCACTACGCTGGCGGCGTTACCTCGCTGCACTGCAAGGGAAATTCTTTGCATAAGATATGCCCCAGAGCGGCAGTCATAGCCACGATCCCTCAAGCGACGTCCTATTTCCCTCACAAACGCCTTCCCCTGCACTCCCCAGACTCCAGTTGTCTCTATCGCTAGAGGCACAAAAATGTACTGGCCCAAAAGCGCAGAATACTTTTGGACCTTCAACCTAGCAGCCTCTTCTGCCGCCGCGCCCGGAGTCGACGCGGTAGACGCTAAGTGAGAAGGGGCAAAAGTGCAGACACACGTAGCGTCCCAAAGCAAGGAGCGCCCCTTCTCCCACGGTATCATTGTCAAGCCATCCGGACGTTTTCCATCCGAACGACAAAGACCTGGAGGCTCCAGAACGCAAGGAATATTTGCTGTTACGAGAGCCCGCCTAACAATTTCGTTTATAGAGAAATGCCTAGAAAATCTGCCCGCACTACGCACACAATGCAGACCATGGCGACCCCTAGAGTCTACAACTGCGCCACACACACAATAATGCGGCTGGCAAATGTCACATCCAAGGCGCAATGCAACAGCCACACGCAATGAATCGTTGTCCAAAAACGTTCCTAGAGGTGGAGAAGGCAAGGCGTGGAGCCAAAGACCAGATTCAGGCTGAGATACAGCGCGCAAACGTGCCAGCTCCACCCCCGAACATCCGGCCAACAACTCATCAAGCGCGAGTCTGCACGCAATCTCGTCCCAATTGCGCTGGAGTTTTGGGTGATCAGGCGGATCACTACCAGGACACTGAACTCGCCATAACCCTAAGGCCTCCTCCGCGAAGGGAATGCAAAAACCGTCACCATGAAAACTCAAAATAAGAGTGACAAGGTCTAGCACTCCATGCGACAAAGACAGGAAGGCCGGGAGCTCAGTGTCCTGCAACCGACGAATGCCTAGCCCACCGTGCCTGATAGGCAAAGCCGCCTGGCGCCACTGGGTTGGAGTCATACCTACATTAAGAATCGACTCCAATACGTCCTTCAACACGGTATCATACTCAGCACTTTCCTCTCTACAAAGCCATACCGGAGCAGTACGCAGCGAGTATGTGAGCCTAGGAATAGACAAGCAACTCCTTAGGATGGTTAAAGCCACGTGAGCAGGGAGCCGTCTTAAGTGCTCCTTAGATGCCAAAAGAGCCCTTGACCTCACAGACAGTGCACCCGGTATGCCCTCAGGGAAGATAGGTGCTCCCAAAAGAGTAAATTTGGCCTTATCCTGAATGCGTAAGCCTGGGACCACAGAATGAACTTCCGATAAGACCTCTTGTGATATCTGACCAGAACAGGGAAAAAGTTCGCATTTCTGAGAGTTTACCTGAAGACCCAAACCCGACAAGCCCTCGACAAGTGCCTTCAAGTCCCGAACCACGATATCCGGGTCGCCTCCGATGGTGCCGTCATCCAAATACCAAACGTTCAGTGATGATTGCATGGTAGATATTACACTCTGAATTGCCAGACTAAATAACAAAGGGCCCAATGGATCACCCTGCTGTGCCCCCACCTGAGACTCCACCAATGCATCGCCAAAAAACAAATTACTAGGTTTAGAATAACATTGATGGAGAAACGGGTACAACGCAGGGACTTTCTCTTTTATCACCGACAACATGGAGTCCCGCTCAAGAGAATTGAATGCGTTGTGAAGGTCCACCTTCACAATGATATCCGCCGCATCAGCTTTGGAGAAGGCAAACGCCCTAGTGGCATGGATAGCTGCCTCGCAGCCCAAAGGCACACCAAAACCCAATTGACGCGGCTGCAAAAATGATGCCATCTCCCCCTTGACAGCGCGGCATCCCAGTTTTGCTACTAAGCGCCTAATCACACTGCCTATGGCAATAGGCCGAATTCCACCATCCTTTTTTTTAAGGGCACACAAGGAAGCTCCATACACAAATGGGCAAACCTCTCTGTTGACCATACCTTTTAGCATAAAATTAGCTAAGCTGCATATTGAAGCTAAGAGTTTTACTCCATTATCACCCGCCGCTGCCGACGTCAACTCTTTAAGATGTTCTGGGCGCAGCCCATCCAACCCCGCTGCAGAGCCATTGTAAAAAGACGCGATAGCTTCAGAAACGTCTGACACTTCCACAGAAAGGAACTCGTCTGAGGAAACGGGCTCTGGAGAGAAATTCAAAGGCCGACCCGGAGAAGGGTGTTTTTGACGTAAGGCTTGTAACGTCTCGTCACTGACATCAGCCACACAGCAGTCGGACAATAAAATCCGAACCGCACCGCCTAAGTCGCCATCGTAAACTTTCGATTCCACGGCTCTATAAAAAGAGCGACGACTGAACGCCTCTCTACAAGTCGGCGAATCTGAAGCGACAATGCCCAGGGAGTCTTGAGAGAAGGCATTGCTTATGTTTTCCTTCACTTTAGACGTAAGTGACTGGCTCCGATTGTCGGAAGAAGGAACCCTTAAACATGTGTATGAAAAAGATAAAAGGGCAAACCAGTCCTCAGTGGAGTTATCCCGAACACAGTTGTCGATTAACTGAGACAATTTCCCCGCAGCCAGACTTCTTGCACCTTTTGGAACATGTTTTAGAACACGAACGTTTTCCCTCAAAATTGGTAAGCGACTAAGAGTGGAATGTGCTCCAACATCGTCAGGAGTTGCCTGCGACTGATGCGCAAGCAGACCTCTATGCACCCGACTTATATGCACATTCAAGCCTCGGGGAACGACGAATTGCCTTGAGGAACCGGGACAATGAGGACAACAAGACAAAGATGCCATCAAGCACTTAAAACTAGAACAATCTGGATACAAAATGTAGCCGAAAAGCAATGCATTATATATAAATAAAACAAATCGTGTCAAATAAATAAAAGTTCACATCAAATGGTTGATATTAATAAAATCATTAAAAATTCCGTAAAAACAAAAAAACAGTTATTATTTAAAAAGACAGAATGCCTAAATTTAAATTGTAAAAATGCATAAGCTATTTTTTAATAAAAAGCACAGAGCCTGGTCAAAATGCGTAAAAGCACAACTGCATTTAAGCAACAATTACACACAAAAATAAAAAATAAATAAACCAAGTCAAGCCAACCAGCAAACTTCCACCGCAGCACAGGGCTCAATAAAGTACACAAGCCGCGCCAACCGTCTCCCAAAGGCGACGGTTCACAGTAAAAGATTAGCCACAAAACTCCGCAAAAGCTTCAATCTCTTGGACATTCAACCGTGGTACTGCGTCGAAAGAAACGCAACTGCCAAAACAACTCGATGACAGGCCAGTGACAGCGCGCCTCTGCCTATGATTGGTCGTATTATGACATTGTCAACGAGTTTTGACGGTTTGTATCGCCTTCTCTTTCCAACCCCAAACCGTTACTGTTTGTTATTGCGGGTCAACACTGTTTATTTACAAGAATAACTCACGAACTATAACAATCCGTTGGAGTAAACTGGGTGTTACTGGTAGCTCACGTAGCAAGGTATCACTCAATACACCTTGAACACAACTCAAGCAGCGTTTACTAATTAAAATAAAATGAAATGTGGTAGTGACTTTAAAACAGTGTTCGCCGCACAAACACCACGTTCCGTCAATCAAGAGTGCATGTTATTAATCCTTGTATGTCCCCACTGCTGGGGCACGGGTCTTATCACTAAAAGTGATCTTTTCCAGACAACCTTTGGATGGGCTGGTATAGGTAGGTACTTTTGATAAATGTGACCTGGGAGCCTAGTAGGTATATAACACAATGACCGTTAAAATAGAAAAAAATACACTGTTTTATGTATTTAATACCTACATTATGCGTCTCTTTCCCAAATTAATAATTTTTTTTTGTATAATTCAATAAATTGTGGTTTAAAATATTTCTCAATTCAAATTACATTTTATTTAAGTTGAACAATTCTGTTAATCTATTTATGAAATCCGCGAACTTACTCAACGGGTTTTGAGGGAAAAAAGACAAAATGTGGCACCAAAAATCAGCCACTTTCATTTTTCTTTAGTTTTTTATTCCGGGTATCACTTTCGCAGTTGAGATGAATGTAAAGACAGCTTACGATAAAATACATTAAGCCCTATAAGCTTTAAAACCTGCCAAAGAAATACACATTACATAATATATACTCGAACATTCACACAGTCCTATTGTAAGTTTCTTTAAGTTCAATAAAAATATTAACACCTAATAATAATAGTAATATACATACATACACTCAAAAGATATAACACCCTTTCTGGCGCAGTCGGGTAAGAAATCAACTGGCTACCTATTCACAGTTCAGAAGATAAAGTTCTTTCTAGGTTGAACAAAACCTGGCACAGGGTAATGAATTCTAAAAACAGCATGGACACCTTTTTTGATATCGCTTTATTAAAATGGGCCCTTTGATAAGTCCTTTTGACAAAGGGAGCTGTCGTACCGTGTAGTTGAAATTGCTTCATCAATTTCGCTATTTATCTTATTCAATATACAGTGTCTGCCCAAGCCACATTGTTCCCAAGTAAGTAAAGTTCTTTTTCTCCAACAGCTTAGCTTTTTAACAACCTACTTCGAGGCAAATCAAAATTGCTGTACTGGCCAAACACATGCAAGCAGCAGCAGCTGTCAAAAGATTAGATTAATACTCTTTTCACACCTCCTGCTCGACAATGCCTTATTACGTACCGTCAAATATCATCGTAAAGCATAGCCTTGTCTCTCGAGGGCAATAATAATGAAGAATTTCCCTAGGGAATAAAGTGATTTGAATTTAGAATGTCAAAATTCGCATGAAAACTATGAAGAAGCCCCGCATTGCAATTCGAAATTCGAATTGTTCGAAACTCACCCCTTTTTTCTTTTTTTTCTGAACTACTGTGTCGTGTGACCGCGCGAAACACCAATAAAAAAAATAAAAAAAGGCGCGAATTGCAAATACGAATTTAAAAGTTATATTCAATTTAAGTTGCTAAGCCGTAAAAGAGTGTGGACTTTATATTTTCAACTTATGCAGCTCTGTCTTTTTATTGTCTCCCAGATGGTGTGAAAAGTAGAGTATTCACCTCTGGAATAAAACATGTCTTAGTCTCGGGCGGTATGAACCCCTGGCTTCACTCAGGACTCTACATAACTCCCTCGCTTCGCTCAGGAGTTAAAATTTAACTCCCTCGCTGCGCTCGGGAGTTAACTCGGAGTCCTTCGCTCCGCTCAGGGTTCAATATACCGCCCATGTCAATAATACACGTAATACATGGTTTTATTCCCTTAATGCATAATCTACTATTATTGAAGCGCTCGTGGACTAGGCGAGCATACCATACATTTAGAGATTACACGAAGAACTTAATTACCTAAGTTGTTAAAAAATCCATATCAGTCGTGTTATTAGCAGCTTAGCATTTTAACAAGCGATTTCGAAATAAATCAAAATTGCTGAAGTGGCTAAATTCATGCAAGCAGCGGCCATCAAAAGATAGGATTAGGTTAATACTCTTTATTGCACACCATATTATATATTTTGAGGCCACAAAAGCCATATCTGTAGTATTGTACTCGTATCAGCTAAATGATACTCATACATCTAGAAAAAGGCTATGTGCGATATTTGGTGTCCTAGAGCAAGGCTCACTGTTATCACTGTTAGGGCCCCGCTGAAAATCAGCGCTTTTTGAATGTTGTGTATTTATACATGCACATTCTGAGGCACAACTCTGAGCGTGGTACTTTTTGCCAGAGCCATTCAATTTAAAATGTGGTACTCTGAAAAGTGTATGTTGCTTTACCTCACATGTAGATAGATATACACATTGGTGTTGATTTTCTTTTATGCTCTTTTTATATCTAGCGAAAAATTAAAATTTGTTTTTGTCTTTGTCTTTATACATTTCTGGCAAAAACTTCTTCTTCTTCAGGCTATATTATTTCACCGCTGGACGTAGCCCTCCCCTAATGAGCGCCATAGCGTAAGGTTGTGCCATCATTGGGGGGGTAATGCCCATAATCCCCATGCTAGGCATGCGGGTTGGGGATCGCAGTTTGGTGCAATTGAATTGCAGGGGGTGCTGCTGCCCACCCCCGGTGTGTGTCCCTTAGTCGCCTTTTACGACACCCGCGGGAAGAATTTTGGTTGGTGCTATTCTCTAGCCCGACACCACACAGCAAAAACTGTTGGTAAATAAAAGATTTTTCGTTTTCAAGTAGAGGCCCCAAAGCCAGGTGTTGTGAATAAGTGAGACGCCGCAATGCAGCCTGCAAATCCTACGTTCGTACAGTCAGCGCCAGGTGGTACTACTCCTTGGCAGTTCTTAAAATACGAGTCAATAGTTTGAGCGACGAACCAAACAGACCTCCTATGTGCAGCTGACTGTAACTGCTTGCTTATATTCTGGACCATCACGTATAGCTCAGAGATTTCCTGCATTTCAAAGACCAGATGCGGAAATCTCTCATAATTTAACTAGGCGACTATGTGAACTGTCAAATACAAAGTAGTTAATACAGAGAGCTCTCATTTTAGGGGCTAAATTGTATTGTATTGCTTTATTTCTTGCTTATATTCTGGACCATCACGTATAGCTCAGAGATTTCCTGCTTTTCAAAGACCAGAGGCGGAAATCTCTCATCATTTAACTAGGCGACTATCTGAACTGTCGAATACAAAGTAGTTAATACAGAGAGCTCTCAATTTAGGGGCTAAATTGTATAAATAACAATCCATAGGTTGTTAGTAAAATGAAATTCAGTATTAAAACTAGATATGTTAGTGAGATCACAAGCCATACCTAAATTCTAAGTTAAAAATAAACAAATAAAAATTTTGTAGTTGAAATTTAAATTTAAATTATTATATGCAACTCCAAACTTATCCTTTGCTTTACACATGTGTGAGTCACAGTGCTTAGTTCTGTACAAAATAGTAAACTGAAACGTAGGAAAATTGGGCATTTTGCTTTCCGAAAATGCTTCATTTATGTTTGAGTTTTATTGTTGTTTTAGTCTCTTACACTATATACATTTTTAACTAATTTACGTATCAATTAGGCACTTATCCTATGATCAGATTCGAATTCTTGTTGCAAATTCTCAGGAAATGTAGCTACATTATGTGTCAAATATACTAAGAAATATGAATGTGTACTTTATCCGTTGTGTAGTAGTTATTATTATTTTTTATTTGTTATATGTTCACACTGCCTGGGCACGGATCTCTTCCTGCATTGCAAGAAGGTTAGGCTATTACTTTTTTTTTAAGTATTTCTGTGGCACATTTTATCAGCAAGGAATGTATCTATATTACGAGTATGTCGTGTTTTGAGTAGTGTGCCGTTGAATGAATGTTTTATCTATCTATTTATTTTTAGTAACGCAGACAAGAGTAGATTAACGTTTGCATTTTCCTATAGTCTGTGCTAGATTAAGTTAGGATTACGGAGGACGTTAAAGCCGTTAATGTTTTCTGTATTTAAAAAGTCGTTAAAATGCAAATGAAAAATACAAATTTATTGCTTTCTAGTTATTTGCTGGTCCTAGGCTACTTAAAATTTTTGGTCAAAAAAATATTGATTCCAAGTTTTTAAACGACTTCAAAAAGGAGGAGGTTATTAATTCGATGCGTATATTAATGTTTGTAAGAATTTGTTCTCGCATAGTTGTGTCAAATCTTCGATCATTCTTTTCTGTTTGAATTGATATAACGTCCCAACGTTTTCTCATACAAAAATCCTATCCCCAGTAAACTGAGGGCCCTCCCCAGAGGCGGCGATGATCTGGGTGCAGTTATTGGCTTGTAAGTAGTTTTTTAAAGTAATTAATCATTTTAGCTTTTATGACACTTAGATTGTACTTCAAAACAAGTTGGTGCACATTCAACGAAATTGTTTCTCCTAACTAGTAAACTCAACGACCAACGACCAAATTTACGATCAATAGCAACCCACCGGTCTGTCCATCCGTTTGTTTGTCACCACAAACGCTCTATACGCAAACGCAAAACTTTGATTGCGGATAAATTGTGGACAAGGAAAACTTTCGAGAAATAAACCAATAGAGAACACAAATAGAAGCTAGAAAATTCCCCCGTCGCGAAAATGCGCGACATCAATACAGCGGGAGAGTTCTCAAGTGAAATATGAATGCACTGTAAATGTCAACTTCAACAACAAGCGGGGATGACAGGAAATAATATATGATCTCGTCCCTGCCGCCAGGCGAACGCAGCCAGGAAAAGTCGGGCGAAGCCACAAAATTGTAACAGAAATGGTTCTTAGTTACAAGTCACATTAATCTTCATTACAAATTCGTATGGTTTGTCGACTCGGTGACACACTGTTCGGGCTAGTCAGTTATACAGCATGAATTTTGTTAGGTTTAAGAGACACAGCAAAATAACGTGAATTAACAATGGCTATCGAATACGCTATTTTGTTTTTTTTTTTAAAGCACATTTCAAAAATATCTCGATTCAACCTCGAATCTATTATTATTCTTTTGTTAAGTATTTATATATTAATTTATATTTTTTATTAAGTGTATTTATGTGAATTATTTGTATTTATCTTTTGATATGTACACTGTTGCTTAGGCATGTATTCATCCATACCTTGTATGTTTGTGCATTTACTTCCTTCTCCAATAAATTCGTGCAGTCCATCCAAATGCTGTTAGGAAGAGATCACTTTTAGTGATAATGCCGCCGTTTGTAGTCTTTGGTTAAGACATATCTGTGTAATTTCCATTTTTATGTACAATAAAGTGTTCTCTATTTATATACCTATGTATCTATTAGAACCATTAGTAGTCAGCCAGAGTATTGGGTGCATGCTGAGGGTCCGCGGTCTTTAGACGAAGAGGAGTTACTAATGGAGAGCTTGGACTAAAAATGTTTTAACAAGGAGTTATTATGAATGAACGTCCTTTTTTTTCTCTGCGACTACTACTTTTTATTATATACTAATACCTGTCAAAAAGTCAATATGGCCGCGTCGTATAAAACACGTAATTCGGACTAGTGAGTTATACACCACGAGTTTTGGAAGGTTTAAAAGACAGAAAAATTTACGTGCCTTAACAATGGCTATTGAATACGCAATTTTGATTTTTTTTAAAGCACTTTCTAAGAGAGTCTCGACTCAAAGTCGGATCTATTAGAACCACTAGTAGCCAGCCAGCGGTGGGTTCATGCCACGGGTCTACGAGTCATTGTTCTAATAGACGAAGAGGCGTTACTAATGGAAAGTTTGCACTAAAAATGTTTTAAATACATGAGAGGCAATTTAAAGAGGTAAAATAAAAGTGGTATTTGTGCTCTCTACGACTAATATTTTTTATAATATACTAATAAACGTGTCTGGCTTTCTTTAAACTTTAGACACACGGAAGGACCGAAAGTGCGCTCTACATTACTAAAAATAAAGTTGTTTATTTTTTTATGCAACAGTTATTGTTTTTCATAACTACCTACAACCAGAAGGTATAAATATTAGTTATTGAAGAAATTTACTTATATTTGTCCAAAAGTCAATACAGTCACGTCGTAAAAAAACGCGTTATATAAATCGAGATCAAACTATGACTTCACAACTTAGCGTAAGGGGTTATAATGATTTTATTTGAAGCGTTTGTCGATTTTATACAAAGCGTTTGCTTGTATAAAAGTGTTGCGTGTAGGATTTAATGCAAAAACTAAATCTAATAATTTTTTTTTATTATTAGACTAACTCTGTATTTTTGCGATCCCGAAAATCCAAAAAAAAATATTCCTTTATTTGCTAATTTTTCCAATTTATTTTAAATGTTCTTTATGGAACTAAAGCAATGTAACTCCAATCTAAGTAAGACGCAAGTTCCTTACTGCTGAAATTGTTTAAGCTTTTAAAATTTTTTTTATTATATCGATATTTTACTAAATTGATGGCAATCTGAATAACTAATAACTGATACTAATAACTAATAATTGATTTGCTAGATATTTTATATTTAAAAGATTAGTATGTAAGCCACTCTATAAAACCCTGAGTATATTACCACTTCTACCACTTACTAGTCTCTATATTTTTAAAATATGTATATTTGTAAAAGATACCCTCACGTCTTTAAAAAGAATAACGAATTACCCATAAAGAGTAGAGGTAGAGGTAGAAATGAAAATAAGCTACATATTCTTGCACAGTCATTAACTTTACACTCTTTTTTTTACGTAGCCTCTATGTTTGTGTCCCACTGCTGGGCAAAGGCCTCCCCCAATTCAGTCCAGAGTTTCCTGTCCTAGGCCACCTCAGGCCACTCCGGCAGATGGTTGTCGAAATCATCTCTCCACTGCCTTCTAGGCTGGCCTCGATTACGAAACTTTACACTCACGAAACAATAAATTAAAGTTGTTTATTTGCCTCAAAAACTTGCAGATCTACCCTTCACTGTGAGCACGAACTTCACAAATGTACGGAACTTAAAAAACAATGTCGAATTAGTTTCCACAAATACCAATAAAGATAAAAATCTGTAACATGATATATCATTCGTTACGCAACGGGAAATCCCCGGTAAGATATTACACCCGTAACTTATTTTTAAATCTAGCTGATACGAATCTTAAAACAGTTTCCATGTCGCAAGTAATAAGATTTGTTACAAACATTTAAGTTATAGAGCCACCATTACCGGACTAGGTATCTGCCAAAATAGTTTTAATTTCAGAAAGTAGCGCTTTGGGCCGCATTCACCAATAATAAGGAATCTTAAAACTTATTAGTACTTATTAAGTATGAATGTTGTAGGAAAAACCATGCCAAACATGTCACTAAAATGGACAAGTTTTTGTTTAATGTTAAATTTTGTTACCTTTCAAGGGACCATGCTGTAATTCCAACAAGATCGCTTTGCTTTGATATTTTTTTTTATCAGTGCGTCTTACCTGTCAAAACCTACGGAGCCCAGACATGGACACTCACGAAGGGGTCGATGCACCAGTTCAAAGTCGCTTAGCGAGCTATGGAGAGAGCTATGTTTGGAGTATCTCTGAAGGATAAGATTCGTAACGAATGCATCCGACAGAGAACCAAAGTTATCGACATACTCGTAGCTCAGAGAATCAGCAAGCTGATAGGCCAGCCCAAGCGAGATATGCCAAGTGACAGTGGGCTGGCCATATCTCGCGAAGAAAAGACAACCGTTGGAGTGATAATGAAACATTAACTAAAAATCCGTTTGATGTAAGGAAATCCATATTGTATTTTTTATAATTTTTTAGTCAACTGACGATATTAACATTCCATGTATTAAAAACCTATTTAGAGGCTAAAAATTCCACCGTGATGCGTGAAGCAGATTGCAAAACCGTGAATAAGTGATGCAATCTACTTCAGCCAGATGTCACTGCCTTTACGTAATACAGAGAATAGTCTAACTGATGCCGGTGAGTCGCCCATTAGCTCAGTTGGATAGAGCGCTGGCACGGATAGCCAGAGGTCGCGAGTTCGAATCCCGGCTTGGGTGGAATTTTTAGCCTCTAAATAGGTTTTTAAAATTGTCCTTAGCACGGGTTAGTGCATTAAAAATAAATATAGTATTCCATGTATTTTTTACATTCCATGTAAAAAATACAGTAATATTAAAATTTTATTAATAGGTCGGACGAACAGACAAATGTGATCTGTGTTGTAGGGACTCATTGGTATCGTTTGAGATTTATATTCTTTTTGTTGCACTTAACCGTGCTGAGAAGAATTTTTAAAAATTTAGCCTCTAAATAGGGTTTTTAATAATCCTTCGAGAATCTATATCATAAAAAATGTAAGAAAAACAGTAAATTGTAAGATTTTTTTTTATAAATATCCTAAAACACAAACAGACAGAACGAGCGACACTATAAAAGGAAGCTTACGTACTCAGAATTCTACTGAAGGTATGAGCCATACGTTTTTTAGTCATAAGCTGGAGTTAAACCCAGGTTTAATTTTCAATTCGATTCTTACACGGGGGTACAGGAATTCGCAGAGCGTTCCTGGAAACAATACGCCATTCGAACTGCGGACTGAATTTATCTTCTTGCCAAAAAACTATTCGCTTCCAAGGTATTTTGAATGCTTCGTTAGAGGAACTCGGCGAAAAACTTCGGAAGGTTTCGAGAATCAAATGCACTTCAGGTAATTAGTTGGACGTGCATTTTCTTTTGTTTTAACTTTAACCATTCGGCGTCTGGCTGCTGTAATAAATTTATTATTTGTTATTGAATCATTTTATTGCTATATAGTTATAGTTTTGTACATATTTTAATAATAATAAAACTGGAACGACTTTAACTTTGTCCTTTATTTGTACTGTTTTATTTAGTTTTATTGACAGCGGTGGTAGCTCAGTGGGTAGAACCATAGACTGGCAAGCGAGAGCCCCAGGTTCGATCCCGAGTGCGGGCATGTACCAATGACTTTGTTTAATTTCAAAGTTACGTACATTTGCGAATTTGCAGTCGCAATACCACACGCTAACGGTGAAGGAAAAACATCGTGAGGAAACCCGCGGCTTGGTTGGCTCCGCACCTATTGACTAGTCTTTCCTGTGGACTAGGCCGACTAAGCTGTCAGGATGGTATAGGTGCTGGGCAAGCCTACACCATCTATAAAAGCATGTCCCAGGCACTACAGCGTCGGAGTGGTCCCTTCACCCATCTAGTGTGAGTGAAGATACCACTGGACGCTGTATAAATCATCTCATTAAGTAGATGCAAAAAGGCCAATATATATATATAGTTTATATTTATAATCAAAACAGAAAACTGGATAAAAACGGAATAAGTAGGTAAAATAGTCAGATCAAGTCAAAATGTAAAGTAGCAATAAATGAGGGAAATCTCGAAAATGTGTGACATAATTTTAAATATTTAAATATGATAGATAGAAAAAGAAATATAAAATATGGTGTAAAGAGGTTGTGCATAGAATCGTTTTCAAAAGGGCTTTCGTATTCGTTAGTATGAACTAGTTTTACTGTGACGACAAGTTTGAAAGGCTAAAAATATTTATTGGTGTCCTAAGTATGAAGAAGAGTATGTTACAGATGATTTTTGTCGTGATTTTTAATTTGACCGCAAAGTAATATTGCTCGTGTCTATTAATCGACAAACCCCTTTTTTGAGAAAACATTTTTTTTTATATAGGGTGTATGAACATTTTTTATCTTACGAAAATTGATTAAGATTGTTGATGTTTCGTGTTTGGCATCTGAACTCAATGTTGTGTTGAATATTCTTTAAATCTTTAAACGTATGTAAGCATTTGAAAACGTTATGACGTCTTTAGCTACGTTTGTTGCGTGAGCCTACTCTAAGATAGAAAATGGGTTTTAATACCACGCGTGCCCAGCCCATGCGGATTGGCAATTTTAAGTGCTGAGGCATTTAAACACTTGAGCCACTCAGGTTTCCTCGCAATATTTTCCTTCACCGTCAGCGATTGGTATTGCTACTATAATTTCACAAATTTACGTAACTTCGAAAACGAAGTAATTGGTGCATGCCGGAATTCGAACCTATGACCTCCCGATTAAGAAGACATCGCTCTACTGCTTTGCTACCACCACATTGCATCGTGTGATTTAGCTATTCTATTTGATGACTTGATTTGATACCACGATGCCAAGTATAATATAATCCGGATCGCTTTTAGCGACCTAGATAACTGAATATTTAAGATTCAAGTTATTTTTAATGCCTAGTGTACAATAAAGAGTTAATCTAATTATTAAGAGTTAATACATACAAAACCTCACCCCTGTATCCCAAAGGGGTAGGCAGAGACCAGGGACTGCCACTTGCCACGATCCTGACAGATCACCTTCGCTTCATCAACGTTCATAAGTCGTTGCATGCACGCACGCCGGTTCCGGGTACTTTTTATCTTTCCCTTTGCTAATACATCCCCTATTTGGTCGATGTTAGTCCGTCTGGGACGTCCCTTACCAGCCCTTCCACTCACATTCGCAATATATATTTATTTCGTCAATCTTTCTTCCTTCATCCTCTCCACATGTCCTAACCAACGCAACATTCCTTTCTCAATTCTAGTCACTATATCCTCTTTCAGTCCACAACGTTCTTTAATCAGACTATTGCGTATCCTGTCATTCAAAGTAACACTACACATAATTCTCAAGGACTTCATTTCAACTGCATTAAGAGTTGTAACGGTGCAAACTTCTTCACACCGTTTTTATTTCTTTTCTATCTATAATTTTCAAATATTTAAATTATGTACGTCACACATTCTTCGATTTCCCTCATTTTTCACCACTACTACTTTACGCTTTGACCAGATCTGACTTTTTACCTGCTTATTCCAGTTTTTTCTGTTTTATTACAATATTATACTAAATCTGCAAACAAAACCACACCTGAAGTCGTTCCAGAGTTTATTTATTATTATAAAAGTTACCCAACGTTCCAGAGTTAATCTAGTGTATTATATGTGTAAGTATATAATATATAATATTAATGTGTAAGTTTATTTAATTACACCATATTACTATATTGTTCTACTTTTTCCTTTTTTTGCACGCCTGCCCACTTTTCCGTTACCTCCTGCGGTTGACTGGTAGAAAGTGCTTATGGCATTAAGTTCGCCGCATTGTACGATTTTATGGTGCAATAAAGTGTTAATAATAATAATTAAAGAACCCTTTTATTTCTACATCAGGAACTGTTGTAGGCATTTCAAAATATTAATATTGCCATCAAAATATTACTACATTTCAAATAATTATGGTGGTACATTTTTCAGAGGCATAAAAACAAGAAGACATTCAAAGAATCGTGCACCATCAATAAAAATACGTAAAAAGCATTGAATATTTGCTCCCCAATTCTAATTCTATTGTCCTTACGAGCCGAGCGCCATGTGTCTTGATTTAATGATCTGGAAATTGATATATTTGGAATGTTCATTCGTTTTGCCACTGCAGTATATATTAACATTCTCTTTGTCTTTAAAAAATGTCGGTAGAGGTGGGATTTATCTTGTTTTTAGGGTTTCGTATATCTGATATAAAATCGATTTGTTTTATCTATCTGTCTGTTTATAAATCTACTTAATGAAAAGTTTATTGCCTTCCTTGTATTTCAGCGAGCGCACGGTGTAATTCAATGATGAATTAAAAGTAAAATAAAACTATTTAAAATAATACTTGTACGACATTTTGTTATTGTAGATTGGCAAGGATTTGTACATAGAATAGAGTAAAAACGAAGTTAGATGGGAAAAAGATAACTTAAAATGCAGGTGTCCCAACATTAGTCTAAAAATGCAATCGGGATCAATAGTAAGTGGCAAACACTGGTGACTCCCTCTCCTTCCGATATATTTTCAAAAGTTTGCTGTATTTTTTAAATTTCAACCCTCAAGTGAGTAAGGAGAAAATAGTTCCCATGTTAAATTGAACTTTATCACCTTGAAATAGAGTCTAAAACAAAAAAAAAACATACTACCCATGCCTTATTAAGGGTTAATGTTATATGGTGCTACGGACCCATCGGTCCGCAGGAGCGACTCGCATTTTGCTGGTTTTTAGCGATCCGCAACTCATTAGCAAAAAAAACGGAACCCTTATAGGATCAAGTCTGTCTCTCAAGACTCTTTATCTTGGGAACGGGTGGAGGTAACAAGTTCAAAATTAAAAATTTAGTCGTCCTTAGCACGGGTTTGTTATTAACCCTAGTATGTCCCCACTGCTGGGGCACGGGTCTCTACCTGAATCGCAGGAAGTTTAGGCCATACTCCACCATGGGGGCCAAGTCCGGGTTGGTGGAGGATTGTAAGACAGTGGCGGGTCTTACTGTCAGAAGTTATCGAGCCATTAAAAATAAAATAGTGTAATCATTTGGGTACAGCGATATCATTCCGATGTAAGAACCTCACTGCAAAGTAGGTACTCGGGGCTGTAAGTGATGCAATTTACTTCAGCCAGATGTCACTGCTTGTAAGTAATACATAGAATAGTATAAAGAGGTTCGAAATTTCACTGATGCCGGTGAGTCGCCCATTAGCTCAGTTGGAAAGAGTGCTGGCTCGGATAGCCAGAGGTCGCGGGTTCGAATCCCGGCATGAGAGGAATTTTTAGCCTCTAAATAGGTTTTAAGTCTACACAGTTTTTTCTAGCTATCTATCTAATCATAAACAGCCCACTGTTAGGTATAGACCTCTTCTGTTTCACACCAATCCATCCGGTCGTTTGTTAGTCTCGTCCAATATTTCTACGAGACAAGGCTTTGGAGATGTAAAAATCCACCTTTAAATTGATGTAGATACTCGTATATAGAGAACACATTCCTATTCATAAAAAAGGAAATTGCACGAATATTTATTAACCTAAGAGTACATGTTATCAACCCTTGTATATAACCACTGCTGGGGCACGGGTCTCTTCCTGCATCGCAGAAAGGTTAGGCCATACTCCACCACGGGGGCCAAGTCCGGGTTCGTGGAGGATTATAAGACAGTGGCGGGCCTTACTGTCAGAAGTTATCAAGCCGCCCATAAGGCCTCTGCATGTCAGAGGCCTCATGGGCGGCTTGATAACTCGTTAAGCCATGGCTTAACGACTGCCATTACATGACGTTGTCGTCAGGCTATACTAGTCCACTGCTGAACATAGCCCTCCCCTATAGAGCGCCACGTTGTGCTATCATAGGGGGTAATGCCCATAATCCCCACGCTGGGCAATCGGGTTGGGAATCGCAGTTCGGTGAATTGTATTGCAGGGGGCGCTGCTGCCCACCCCCCGGTTTGTGTCCCTTAGTCGCCTTTTACGACACCCGCGGGAAGAATTGGGTTGGTGCTATTCTCTAGGCTGACAGCACACAATACTATAGTTATGTAACTTTTGACAATTAAGGACTTAGAAAAGTTTAAGTTTGGATTTTTTTCCCATTCTTTCTACAAAATGATCCAGATTTTGAAATGGACACCTAGTTTGAATTGTAACGTTCACTAAGCCGCAGTTTCTGCGCTACTTTGAATAAAACCTTATGATTCATTCAATGACGTAGAGCGGCAAGAACTATTATTTAGCACGTACAGTCTATTTATCCTTACTTGGCTAATTTAGTAAACAAGATTCTAACCTCAAAGTCGATATTGCATGCAAAAAATAGATATTTTCTCGCAAGTTCACGTACTTTGCTTGTAAATTTGGGAACGTGTTACTTCATTTCGGGTTACTTCATTTAAGGCAATATGGCAGTTTTCGACCGAAAAGTCATACTTTTCTGGTAGAATCTTTTTTACTAAATTGAACAAGTAAGGATAAATAGACTGTAAATTCGTACATTCTGTGATTTTACATGATGGATGTGATTTGTCTTTTGAGTTTAAGTGTGTACTCGGTCGGTTGTTTGTGTTGTTTTTATATATTTTTTCTGCTTTTAGTGTTTATCTAGTTTATAAAAGAGCTTAACATGATTGAAATTCATGTTACTTGTTTGTTTACTACACATGCATTTCTCACATTGTGCCTATTGTATTCTACTATTTATATATTGTAAACTGTAAAAAACGCTGCTGGTTATACATGTAACTAACCTTAATACTAACTTTAAGTTAAGCAAATGTTTTTTGTATAACTGTTTGTTTTCTCTAATAAAACAAAAATAAAATAAATTAATGTATGAACTGTAAAAAAACTCTAAACGAAGTGTAACTCAGCCTTAACACTATTTCCGTCTCAGGAAAATCCATAGGTCAGTAAGGCCACCCAATCTAATGATGGTAAATCGATATGCATTAACCCTTCTAGGCGGAACGCGTTTCAATCTCGGTCACTATCAGCCTTGAGATTACGAGTAGCTGGTATTGGGTTACGTAAGGACGAGGATTGCCTGAAAATTGGTTTGAAGAATCTTGGCTGGACCGGGTGGCCAGGATTTTGGACGTGTACTTTAAAAAGTTCTATGCAGACTATTTGAGAAATGTGAAAAAAATACTGGCAGGATGGGATGCAATTGAAAAATAAAATAATGTAAAGAAAGAAAAAGAAAGATAAAATAATCTGGTATTTATTTTTTATAGAAAGAAGAAAAACAAAATTATTTCCACGCGCTCAAAATGGCAGTCGAAGATAACGTTGTATTATTTTAATAGTACATTATTGCAAAGGCAGCGAAATAGGCAATTGCAGGTCGAGTATGAGTTTGAAGGCCGAGCCGCAGGCAAGGACTTCAATGACACGAGACAGACAATTGCCATTTCG
Organism: Yponomeuta sedellus; assembly: GCA_934045075.1. Classification (NCBI taxonomy): domain Eukaryota; kingdom Metazoa; phylum Arthropoda; class Insecta; order Lepidoptera; family Yponomeutidae; genus Yponomeuta; species Yponomeuta sedellus. Next base: position 22,989,488 of record OW203722.1, on the reverse strand, counting down.
GCCGAGGCATAGATAGCGTGCTTTTCTAAAAAAATGCAAGGAAATAAAAAAGGGCCTTTTACATTAATAAAATTAATTAATATTAAAAGTGATATTGCTCTTGTTAGGACAATTATCGAACGAAAATGTTTTTATTTTGATTTCGCTGGTAGCTTCCAATCTTAAATCTGGTGGAGTGCAGTCAATGTCCATTTCATTTTTATTTTCAGAATCATCGGAACGGAATTTGTTTAATAGTTCAATTCAATTCATTTATTTCAAATATAAAAATTCATATAGATTTGTTAGTAATCTTATTCTAGTGTTAGTACATATTGTTCTTTTAACCATAACTATAGGGCACTGTCATTGCTTGCCACTTGAAGACGGCAACAATGGTTTATGTAGGCACAATTTACCTTATCGGCGAGCATAGCCAGGATGGTGTTGCGACTGGCCCGCACCCTGCGCACGAGTGACGCGCCGCGCTTGCGCATTATCGCGTAAAAGTCGTCAGTGCGCGCGTCAGCGAACATGCCCGATGCGCTGCAATAGCGGGGCAGCCGCAACAACGCCCGGAGTGCATTGTTGTATTGCACGCGGAGAGCCCCAATCGATTTTCGCGTATAATTCATCCACAGGCAGCATGAGTGGAAAGAGGTACAATACGCTCTAAATAGCGTTAATTTAACTTCCCTTGAGCATCGTGAAAACCTGTGGGCTATCATGTTGGCTCTAACCGACAGGGCCCTCCGCTCCTTGTCTATGTCAGTGTCGTCTCTGAGGTCAGTGGTAAGCAAGTGCCCTAAGTATTTAAATTCATTAACTTTGAGTAAGGGGTACCCATTCAGTATAACCGGCGGTACTTCTAACATAGCATCCTTTGACCCGGCCTAAGACTTTTCTAAGACCGCAGATCGACGCACTCAGCAGCACCATGTCGTCCGCGTAGCTCAGGTTATTGACAGAGACTCCATCTATGTGACAAGTTGACAACCGATATGCTGATTGCTGAGCTCGTTAATCAGCTCATTTACATAAAGATTAAACAATGCTGGGGAAGTCAATCCCCCCTGCCTTACCCCGCACTCCAATCTGTATGGCTCCGACATAGCCTCGGCCCATCTAACCTGATTGATCTGGTTTCCGTACCAATACTTAAAGACATTTACGAGTTCAACCGGTAACTTTATATCTTCCAGTTTTGTCCACAGCTTATCGTAGGAAACCAGGTCAAACGCCCTAGACAGGTCGAGGAAGCATGCGTGAACAGACGTCCTCCGTTCATTGTAATACTTTATTGTACTCTTTAAACACAATATCGCGCTTTCTGTAGAAAGCCCGGGTCTAAACCCAAATTGGTTATCGTGTAACTGTAGATATTTTTGTAATGAGTATCAAGTAAGCGATCAAATATCTTGGCAATAATAGTTGCAAGAGAAATAGGTCTGTAGTTAGCTGTATCTGCTAAATCTCCGCTTTTATTTTTTACTACAGGTACCACAATGGTCTTCATTAGCTCATTAGTAAATTTTAATTTACTATTAACCAAATAACAACGAACTCCGCTTTACCGCCAATTTTATTTTTTTATTTTACAGTTATTTTACCGAAAGGTAAACGCATCTGTGGCTATACAGCCACGACAACGCTATGTGTACGATAGATGAAAGAGTTCTAAATTCAAACAGCACACCGTTTCATACAACGTTGCCGGTGCGCTCTTCGTTCTAAATTCAAAGAATGCGCCGGGAAGTGATTTTGGCTTTTCAGTCTACGTAAATGATAGTTCGCGTGTTCTTTATTCAAAAGTAATGATAATATTTCCGCGCGTGTTTAAGTAAAATTAATTAAATTAAGGTAGATATTTTTTGTATGATAGGAATTGTTCAAGAAAATGTTTAAGGTACTATAAATATTCGATTAATCATTAAAATGACTGAAATATTTAAAGAGAAATAACTTTTTTTTCACTTGCAATATTTTGGTGAAAATAAGAAAACATTTAATCATTAAAACTGCCAATCTTATCACGGCAAAGTAATATCCCAAATGTGCTAACCGACTGTAATTTATACTGAATTATTATGCAAAACCATTACGCATTCGCCCTGAGGGACTTCAATTATCGTCTAATAATATTATTATTGTCATTCCAAACGTAGTCCCGGCTCAGTGAATTGATAATTAGTTTTAATGCTTCAATGATTACTGGGCCAGGCTTGCCGCAGTTGTATTTTCTGTGGGCAGATTTAGACTATCTGAATAATATTATCATAACGGGTTGTTTGTCGGTTTCTGAATTGATAATTTCGTCAAGTAAATAGGTTCCTTAATATATGTTTTCGTTCTTTTTTAATTGAATGCAAAAAGGAGGAGGTCCTCAATGGGTGTGTTCTCATCCTCAATGTCCTAAAAAATGTAGTCCTGTTTTTGTACATTTTTTTCGAGAAAATTGGTAAAATTTAGAGCCTGGGTTTAATATTTCGACTTGAGCTAGGCTATCAGGCTTTTCCAGTAACTAAACCACCAGTACACAGCTTAGTCGTCCTAGCCTCAGGACAGACATGTCAATTGATCGTATGATAGACATAATATCAGCATCAACCCATCATGACCCCACCGAGGAGCACGGGTCTCTTCTCTGCGAAAAGTATAGGCCATACTCCACCACGGGGACCAAGTTCGAATTGGTGGAGGCTTGCAAGACTAGAGGCTGGTCCTACTGTCAGAAGTTTTCAAGTCGCCCTAAGGCCTCTGACTTGACTTAACGACTGCCATTTAGCGATGGCAGCGGGCACGAATTGCTTAAAGTGCCTTGCAAAGCACGGAGCCGCTCGGAAAAATGCCACTAGCATTAGTCATAGACGTGTTCAAGCACTGAACGCGCTCTATGTTGCTTAACTTTCTTAATTGTTTAAAAGATCACTCTGGCAGCCGGGGCTACGTGCGACTCTATAATTAGACATAATATAGGTAGTAATAGTTGGGCTTGGGATGAACTTGGACAAGACTAAGGTCATGTTCAACGAGCACATCGTCCCTGAGCCCGTTCTCGTCGAAGGTGTAGCCCTTGAAGTTGTCCAAGAGTACGTCTACCTAGGACAAAAGATCCAGCTGGGTAGAGACAACTTGGAGGGTGAAATCACCAGAAGAGTGCAGCTTGGCTGGGCAGCGTTTGGAAAGTTGCGTCACATCTTCGAGTCATCCTTGCCACAATGCCTGAAGACCAAGGTATTCAATCAATGCGTCCTGCCGGTCATGACATACGGAGCCGAGACGTGGAACCTGACAGTGAAACTAGCCCACCGATTGCATGTCACTCAGCGAGCTATGGAAAGGTGTATGCTCGGAATCTCGTTAAGGGACAAAGTCCGGAACGAGATCATCCGACAAAAAACCAAAGTCACTGACGTAGTTCAGAAGTGTAGCAGGCTGAAGTGGCAGTGGGCTGGTCACATCTGTCGCAGAACCGATGATCGTTGGAGCAGACGGGTTCTCGAATGGAGACCACGACTCGGCAAGCGTAGTGTAGGACGCCCTCCGGCCAGATGGACCGACGACCTGAAAAAGGTGGCTGGTGGTGACTGGATGGCGAAAACGGGAGATCGGGTCTTGTGGCGCACCCTGGGGGAGGCTTATGTCCAGCAGTGGACTGCAATAGGCTGAAATGATGAGGTAGTAATAATATAGATAGAAGTAGAGTACTTCGTTTAAATTATTCTTCTTCTTAAACCTGTATTGTGTGTAGGTCTCTTCTAATATACGCCATTCATTTCGTTCAGTCTTTTCCTACCACCTGACCAAGTCGTCAGTCCATGTCATTGGTTGACTGCCCACACTTCTGCGCCCGTCTGTAGGTCCTTAGGTTAGCACTTATAAACCACATCTTTTGAAAGCGAATGTAGCAGAGCGGTAGAACGATAGCTTCTCAGTCCCGGATCGTGGTACCATAAAGTTATTTGCTAAGTTATGTAAGATAAGATAAGATAAGAATATTCTTTATTGTACACACCAGAAAATAATTACAGAGACAACAGTTACAAAAGAAGAGGTACAATTGGCGGCCTTATTGCTGATAGCAATTTCTTCCAGGCAACCTTAAATCGGAAAGATTGCTGAAGGAGAAATTATGTACTTACATTTGTGAAGTTATCGTTGCAATATTACTCGATATCAACCATTTGTATGACCCCACTGCTAGAGCACAGATATCTTTCTGCATCGCAGGAACGTTAGGCCATACTCCACCACGGGGGCCAAGTCCGGGTTGGTGGAGGATGTAAGAAAGTGGCCGGCCTTACTGTCAGAAGTCATCAAGCCGCCCATAAGGCCTCTGACATGGCTTAACGATTTAACGGCTGCCACTACATGACAGCCGGCACCAACGGCAATTTTACTCGCTAACAGTGAAAGACAGATCCAGAGGAAACCTAAGTATCTGAAATGTTAACATGAGGTATGTTAAGAGCTTGTTACGCACAATGACCATATTATGAGGCTGGTGCGGAAATCTCAGGTCTAACTAACCAACCCTATCTTTTGTCTTCTTCTCCTTTTTCTTTAGGCTATATTATGTAGTCCGCTGCTGGACATAGCCCTCCCCTATAGAGCGCCATAGCGCCCTGTCTTCAGCTTGCCGCCTGTCTTTTATCTTATCCTCAGCATAATTGACCTGCCCATTTTAAATTTTTACGGGCAATTCAAATGGCTATGTCGGTCAGTATTGTCTGTATTCATATATTGTGAATTAAATTGCCTATTCGTAGTTAGACCAACACGCCTGTTCAAACTATAAAGTTAATTTTACAAATTAAAACTTCCACCGCGAACTGATTAATCATAGTGCCTGAGTAAATATGGCTGACGTTCTATCTCGTTAAAGGGCTTTACTCAGGAACAAATAAAGCTGAAAGCTTCATTAAATTCTGTATGACCCAGTTAGATACGAATACTTACTTTTATAACTAAAAAGAAAGACCTACATTGTAGAGAAAAAGACGGTCAAGTGCGTGTCGGGCCAGTGTACCAAAGAAGGATTTTTTTAGCTACTCTAAGAAACTTACAGCATCAAAGTAATTTTCAATGGAATTTTTAAGTTTTCCATTTTTATGTTTGTCGCCTATTACTTGTTAAATTGGAAAGTATACTTAGCCGTGACAAGTTTTCCTTTCAGTTTATTATATCACGTTCTACTACCTAAGAGTATTAAATAATAGTCTGTTAGCTTTTAGAATATACCTCGGGCTCTAGAGTAGGCTTCGGTTTTCGCCGAAAGCACACGAATGTAATACTACTTCCTGCTCTGTATAAAACTTTTCTTATTTTGAAAAGAAATGTGAAATTAAGTGTCATAATGTTAGTTCCGAAATTTTTACTACACGAATATATCCGATTCTACCCGGTAGTAACCTAGGAATATTCTAAAAGCTAACAGACTACTACGTATAGAGAGGGCATCTCAAACAAAATTTATGTCGCACATTACAATAACCAGTGTTGCCAGCAGTGATATTTAACCGCGCCCCGATAAAACGCTTCAACTGATTTTATGTCGCCATGGTAGATTTAAAATGTATATTCACGTTATTAATGTTTCCAGGCCAATGTAGTCTCTCAAATTATGTAATTGTCCGATTTTTTCTCACTGTTATTGGTATGCGGTTGACCAAACTCCATCGGTAACACTGACTATTTTAGTAAATTTTTTAGCAGTTCATAGATTATCCAGTATTACAGAAGCTTCACTCTCTTAATTTTTTTTATAAGATGAGACTAGGGTTGACTAATCTCGCCGATAACATGAAAAGTTCAAATCTTCTTACATATAATTTAATTAAATACAGAGCGCAACGTAATAGCTAGAAAAAATGAGGTTTGCACAAGATGAACACCTTTATTAACCATATTAAAATAGCGAAGTGTTGCGAATGGCCTACACCCTGCGCACGAGAGACGAGCGCGTAAGGCTGGGCGCATGCTGAGACACAGGCGGCTGAGACACAGGCAGCTTAGCGCAGCACAGTTCAGTACAGGGCAGGGTAGTTGCGGCAGACATAGGCCCCCACCGCATCCTGCGACGCAACTGTTCGCTCCATTCCTTGGCAATTCTCAGCCATAATAACTGTTTCAATGTCTTTTTTGAATAGTCTGGATGATTTGTATCATACAAACAAGGTTCACAGCGAACTAATTCAATGAAATGTTCTATCATTGCAATAAAATTGTTAATAAACACACCTCGATGTGCACGCGTCGCGTAGAAAACTGTGTCAGCACTACAACGAGACGCTGAGCAGGGCAGGCACATGTCTGCGTCGCACGTGCCTGCGCCGCAGCGTATGTAGCTCAATGACGTTCCATGCTTTACAAAATCTGCGCTGCGCTGTGCTGCGTGGCCTGCGTCTCAGCATGCGCCCAGCTTAAAAGTTGTCAGAGCGCGCGTCAACAGAAATGACCGATGCGAAAATGCGCTGCAGTACCGGGTCAGCCGCAACAGCGCATAATGTGTTTGAACCCTTACTCGCGTTCAGATTTGCAAGCAACAAGCAGATATTGTGTGACCTAACACAACTCGCTGGACAATGGACATATAATCTAAATCAGATTACAGATTGGACACTGGATTAAGGTGTTTCAGAATGGCTGGTTCACACTGGCCGCCAACTGTGACTGCACGATATCGGATACTAATCCATACAAAAATGCGAGTAAATGTATGAAACTAATAGTCCGATGATGTCATGGTTACCAGCCAACAAAAAGAATTGACTTGCTTTAGGATGCGCAAATGTGAGCAAATGTATTGATAGTTCATGTTACTTTTTCTGGTTAATAGATGGCGTTGATTGGTGAAGCTAAATTGCATGATGCAAATACTTAAGTAGGTTCTATGTAAGAGTTTTGTGGTACTTAGTAAAATCTAGATTTCACCTCTTGATTCACTAGTGTTATTTATAGAAGACAGTGGTGACTAGTAAGTTGGTGCCTAATGGCGCTGCTAGGAATGCTGACTGGCGCCACCAATGGAATAATAGTAGATTATGCATTAAGGGAATAAAACCATGTATTACGTCATGGGCGGTATATTGAACCCTGAGCGGAGCGAAGGACTCCGAGTTAACTCCCGAGCGCAGCGAGGGAGTTAAATTTTAACTCCTGAGCGAAGCGAGGGAGTTATGTAGAGTCCTGAGGGAAGCCAGGGGTTCATACCGGCCGAGACTAAGACATGTTTTATTCCAGAGGTGAATACTCTACTTTTCACACCATCTGGGAGACAATAAAATTTTTCTTTTTTTTATTGGTGTTTCGCGCGGTCACACGACACAGTAGTTCAGAAAAAAATGGAAAAAAGGGGTGAGTTTCGAACAACAATTCGAATTTCGAATTGCAATGCGGGGCTTCTTCATAGTTTTCATGCGAATTTTGACATTCTAAATTCAAATCACTTTATTCCCTAGGGAAATTCTTCATTATTATTGCCCTCGAGAGACAAGGCAATGCTTTACGATGATATTTGACGGTACGTAATAAGGCATTGTCGAGCAGGAGGTGTGAATAAATTGTAACTTGTTTTACAGTAGGTACCTCAGTTTTTTCGAAAAGGAAACATCAAGAAAAGAAGAATTTGAATATCAGTGATAACTATTTTTAGAACATATATATTTTCTGAAAATAGTTATCTAGTTACCTAGTTACCTAGAACGAAGTATTAACTGTTGTACTGACTAATAAAAAAGTGTTTTGTGTGCCTAATAAATAAAATAAAAAAATTAACATGCTAGGTCTTTATACTATTTTTATTTTTAATGCACTAATCCGTGCTAAGGACAATTTTAAAAACCTATTCAGAGGCTAAATACAGTACGTCATACAGAAAATAGTGTAAAGAGGTTCGAAATTTCACTGATGCCGGTGAGTCGCCCATTAGCTCAGTTGGAAAGAGCGCTGGCACGGATAGCCAGAGGTCACGGGTTCGAATCCCGGCATGGGTGGAATTTTTAGCCTCTAAATAGGTTTTTAAAATTTTAGGTCTTTAATCGATTTCCGCTAAACTTTGTTTTCTAGACAGTAGGTTCTAAAAATAGTTGTCATAGTGGTTAAGATTTTTGGTATATACTTTTTTTAAAATTAAAAAGAAACGTATTATTTATTTATATATTTATTCACTGTAAACAATGCAAGATTACAATATCAATAGTTTGCCAAACTGCTAATGCAGTTTATCGGCAAGCTCTTGGTAACAGTTCTTTTTATCATACTAAATTAACATTACTTCTACACAACTAAAATTATCGATAATAATATTTTATGTCTACAGACTACTTAACAGAAAACGCTCAAGCATATTTTTAAATTGTGCTTTTCTGAGGTGCTTATTACATAATTCCTCTGGGAGACTTTTGTAAATTGCCGGTACCAAACAATTACTTAGCCTAATAATAATAATATTGGCCTTTTTGCATCTACTTAATGAGATGATTTATACAGCGTCCAGTGGTATCTTCACTCACACTAGATGGGTGAAGGGACCACTCCGACGCTGTAGTGCCTGGGTCATGGTTTTATAGATGGTGTAGGCTTGCCCAGCACCTATACCATCCTGACAGCTTAGTCGGCCTAGCCCACAGGAAAGACTAGTCAACACGTGCGGAGCCAACCAAGCCGCGGGTTTCCTCACGCTAACGGTGAAGGAAAACTTAGCCTAGATCTATAATAATTTGAGTATTTAGGGATTGCAAATTTGACCTGTTTTCGTTTAGTGCTACGCGTTGGATAGCTATGGCTCCACCGTTTTAAAAGGCCCAACTTGCCGAAAGTTTCTGTTGTTATATAACAAGTTATGATTTTTATTCCAATGGTAGCGGTAGCAACCCCCAGCGCCGGAACAGATTTATTCGGACGTATGATCAACACACCACCGGGTCATCCATCGTGCTTGTTTTGGAGGCCTAATAACGTGGGATATTTTTCGACCTGTCAGAGTAAGCCCAAAGGATTCCATTGACCATATCCCGTTCCAAATTTTCTCAACAGCCCGCCCCTAAAACATCAAGTGATATTTGTTTTACATTTTGAATTTCATTCGAGTGGTCGACTTAAAATAGGATTTTACACAATGGATATAAATGATTTCTCAGTTGAATACAAAGTGCGGACTTTCAATACACTTTATGCTCGGGGCGACGCCAAGAATAGTTACAGCTACTTCGATCTCTACGCTTTATTGGATAAAGTTTGAATTTTTCAACTTAATGTCCCGAAGATTTTCTGAATTATAGTACATTATATGCTTCTAAACAGATTTGTTCAAGATGCGAATAAAAACTAAATTAGTTACTGAATTATTCATGCAAGAAGATACAAGCAAAATTTTAGCATTATGGAATTAAGAAGTACAAAATTACCTAAAACTGTTTTGTAAGTATTTCAAATTATTTTACATCTGAATTCATTAATTGTATCTATCAAAAATTGTAAAAGCAAAACTGAACAAAAAGATAAATAAAATTAAAAAAACAAATAAAAACAAACCAGCAAAAGTTGTTGCAATTGTGAAACTCTAATCCTCGTAAATAATACGTATTTTTGAGGTATACTTCTACACGATTACCTACATAGCTCAGAGAATTAGCAAGCTGAAGTGGCAGTGGGCTGGCCATATCTCGCGAAGTACCGACAACCGTTGGAGCAAACGTGTCCTTGAGTGGAGACCGCGACTCGGCAAACGTAGTGTGGGACGCCCTCCGACTAGGTGGGATGACGATCTGCGAAAAACTGCAGGCAGATGCTGGATGCGGCAAGCTGAAGACAGGGCGCTATGGCGCTCATTAGGGGAGGGCTATGTCCAGCAGTGGACTAGTATAGCCTGACGATGACGATGATGACTTCTACACGATTAACTAAAAAAATTTTTAACTCTCGCGGCATACTAAGAAAAAGTCTTAGGCTACTTTTAGTTCAGTGTAACGGGTAAATGTATTTAAAAAATATTTTCCACATTTTGTTTCTACCCTCCAGTTTCTAAGCACCTTGTTTCACGGTACTTTTCGCTGCCATTACCTAGGGTACATGGCCATGTACCCCGTACGGTCACCATTTCATTGTTGTTCCAAAGTCGCCTCTAACGTAACCGTTTAGAGTATAAGTGTGTAAATTTTAATCTGAGTGCTTAGTGCGAGTTTTTTAACTACTCGATCGCGTTAACGTAAACTCATATTTCTATGGCGTCGAGGAAGCGCCACCTAGCGACAAGTATAGAAATTAAAATTGCTGGGTGCGAGTTGTAATGGTTTACGTTGAGAAGTGAACACGTTTACCAGCCAAAACACGAATAAACGCGAGTGCGAGTTGTACTGTGACAGCGTTTTGCCAGTTCAAACGGTTAACTTACTGATACTCACTACTCAATGCTCGATTAACGCGGTAGTAAAGTTATTCGATTGGATCTGTCAAACTCGCACTAAGCACTCTGCTCCAGACAGTACGCAGAGTAAAATACCCGGGACACGTTTTACAAACAACAAATTGACGTGATTAGATCAACAAACAGGGTGTTTTTCTTTTTTGCACAGCCAACGGTTTATTTACAACGTACATTACGCAACGTGTTGTGCGTACAACCAAATGCAAAAGTATCTGTGTTTGGTATATTTATGTTGCTCACTTGACCGACATTGGCCTTTTGCATCTACGTAATGAGATGATTTACACAGCGTCTAGTGCCGTCTTCATGAGTGAAGACGCCACTAGACGCTGTGTAAATCATCGTCTAGTGTGAGCACTAGACGGGGGAAGGGACCACTCGGATGCTGTAGTGCCTGCGACATTATTTTTTATATATGGTGAAGGCTTGCCCAGCACCTATACCAGCTTAGTCGGCCTAGCCCACAGGAAAGACTAGTCAATACGTGCAGAGCCAACCAAACCGCGGGTTTCCTCACGATGTTTTCCTTCACAGATCGCGTCTATTGCGACTACAAATTTGCTAATGTACGTAACTTTGAAATTCAATAAAGTCATTATTCAAGTCCGGTGTTGACCGGAATGTTTGAAAAACTTAGACGTTTTAGTACATGTCATAATTTTACACAAGTCTATGGAGAATGGCTATGCCTCAAATACAGATTTTGATTTCGGTTTCTTTGACTAAATCGGTTTATTCAGTTATTATATATTAGTGCCTCAAAATTGTAAAAACGAGAAGTTGTTTCGGCTGCTATATATAAATAGCAGTCATTAATGTTTTTTTATGTATTTATGCGATAAAAAAATTGACAGTATTACAGTCCTATCTAAAGCGCTATAAGACTAAACGTTAACCCATGTCAGAGGCTTGATAACTTCCGACGGGCCTGCCACTGTTTTACCATCCTCCACCAACCCGGACTTGGCCCCCGAAGTGGAGTATGGCCTAACTTCCTGCGATGTAGTAAGAGACCCGTGCCCCAGCAGTGGTGACACACAAGGGTTGCTATCGTAGTTAGACCACTGGACTTAAATCGGCACAAAAATATATTTTGAATCTATCAATAAATAACTAAATTCCTGACAATACAATCATTTCGCCAGTTCCCAAACTAGGACACCCAATACTATGGTAACCAGGCAATAGGTAAAAGTCAGCAGAGTAAATCACTTTTCCAGTCCACTGTACGTCTGAAGCCAAACGCACAGGCGTAGGCGAGCGGCAGCAAAATATTTTAATCCCGTTACACCCCACGGAAGGCTGCGTCGGGCGAAATGGGAGTTTTCTCAACAAATTGATTCGGGAAACCGCTTCTGTTTGTCGGGCTTTGGGCCGTTATGCCGCCGGAGACCTTGGCCCGGGCCCTTATTTGTGGTCGTAGATACAGTGATCTTGGCAGATTCTAAACTGGAATGTTCGCGGCATCGGCATGCGGCAAGGCTCGGATTTTCCGGCTGGCTGGCTCTGTTTGCTGCCGCTGTAAATAGTTCTTTGTTGTCTTTATCACAAGAATGAAATACCACATAGACCCGAGATTCAGGACGCTTTAAAGCAAAAAAAATATATTGTTACTCACGGGAAAGATTCTTATTAGTCGTAAAATGATACATAGATAGCGGTTAAGTGACTTCAACTTCAATTTTTCACTTAACCGCTATAAATGATACATAGATAGCGGTTAAGTGAAAAATATTTTATACTAGCCGACTGCAAACTTTGTTTTGCCATATCAATTAGCCTATCTTTGGACCTAAAAATATACACAAAAATCATAAAAATCCGTGAAGAGGTTTCGGAGGTTTTCACTAACAAACACTCTGACGCCGCATCCAGCAATATAGCAATTTCATTAAAAAGTTAAAATTACTTTGCTTAATTCCGCCAAAATCCCACAAGCACCATGTGGTTAGTTAATGCACCGCCCTCCCTCCCACTTTTTCAAGCAGAAACAAGACACGAACACACCACCACCAACACCAATACCGCAACCGCAAAACCGCATGGTGCTTGTGGGATTTTTGGCGGAATTTATCAAAGTAATTTTAAATTTTTAATGCTTCTTTCTTCCTTCCTCAGTTTTCCTTTCTTCATCCTCTCTATATATCCAAACTAATGTAACATTCCTTTCTCAATTCAAGTCACTACACCCTCTAAACAGTCTACTATGTTCTCTAATCAAACTTTTTCATATTAATTCACAAATAACACTTTATATACCACGTCAAATCTTTGTTTTTATTACATCAGTGCAAGATGATTTATACAGCGTTTGGTATGGACTAGTAGACCCTAGACTAAAACACCCGATTTTCATTTGAAAAACTATCGCTTCTAGCCAAGTTTTTTGGATCTAAGGGAATTTTCTTGGCAAACCAAGGTAATTATATTCTTTTTAATGCTCTAACCCGTGCTAAGGACAATTTTAAAAACCTGTTTAGAGGCTAAAAATTTCATGCCGGGATTATTCTGTACGTAATACAGAAAATATTGTAAAGAGGTTCGAAATTTCACTGATGCCGGTTAGTCGCCCATTAGCTCAGGTGGAAAGAGCGCTGGCACGGATAGCCAGAGGTCGCGGGTTCGAATCCCGGCATGGTTTTTTAAAAAAAAATTTCAAATTCACAAAGAAGATAGATAATGCCTCTTTGTGAGACCACGACCAGATTTTTGGACATTAATTAGTTTCAGTTTTGTGGGATCAGTACAATAAACTCACGCCTGTGCCCCATAAAGGTGCGTTAAAACTATACTCTATGTCAGTTGACGTAAATGTTGAAGTAAAAAGACATAAAAGAACCATGTAAAACCTCAAGATAATTAAGACTAAGTGAAAACTGTTCCCGTACCGAGCTGCACGCAGAAAGCTATTTTCTATGCAACCCGGGTAAAGTTAATTAAATCCACCCTTATTTACAAGGCTTTTTACTCTCCTAACGCACTCCAAGATTACATAAGCGGTACGCAATTATAATTTGCATGAGGTCACGCGCGTGACGACATAATTCACGCTCCAGGGCCCCTTCATACTGACCTCTTTCCATACTTCACTGCACCTTTCATATTTCACGTTTTGAAAAGGTCAGTAATTTCCAAAAAGTCCTAAAATGCAGTAGATAGATACATAGGGAGTACTTTATTGTACCTACATAAAAAAGGAAATTACACAGATATTTTATTAACCTAAAAGTACAGACGGCGGCCTTATCACTAAAAGTGATCTCTTCCAGACAACCTTTGGTTGAACTAGAGCAGTAATGGTACCGTTCATTTTAAGAGGTTTCTATAATCTCAAAAATCACATAGTTTGGAAGATATCAATGTTATAAGTCGTTGCATGCATGCACGCCAGTTTTGGGAACTTTTTATTTTACTCTTTACTAATACATGCTCTGGTTGGTTGAAGTGTGTTCGCCAGGGATGTTCCTTACGGATCCTTTACTGAAACTTGCTGTATATATTAGTTTCGTCAATCTTTCTTCCTACATCCTCTCCACATGTCCAAACCAACATAACATTCCATTCTCAATTCTAGTCGCTAAATCCTCTTTCGTTTCATAGCGTTTTCTAATGAAACTACTAAGAATCCTGTCAATCAATGCACATAGTTCTCAAGGGCATATTAAAATGTATGTATGGAACCCAAACGTACATACTTGTTAAAGCGTAGTCCTTGTGTATTTGGATGAACTTTCTGTGTATGTATGGTGATACTTTCAATGACAGGATACCGAATAGTTTGATTAGAGAACGTGGTGGAGTGAAAGAGTATGTAATGACTAGAATTAAGATAGGAATGTTGCGTCCATTTAGACATACTCGTAATACGGATGATGGTAGAAAGATTGACGAAAGAAATATATAGAGCGAATGACATACTTCGACCAAGTATGACATGAATTTGCAAAGGTAACAAGTACCCGAAACCGACGTGGTTTCAAACAACGAATGAGTGTTAAGGCAAAAGAGATCTCTAAGGATCGTGGCATGTAGCAGAGCCTGATCCCTGCCTACCCCTCAAACAAATTGGCGTGAATGTATGTTATATTAATAACGGCCTCTGTGGCGCAGTCGTCTCACATCTGCCTACCATGTAAGAGGTTCCGGGTTGTAACCCCGCTGGGGACAGAAAAAAACCTCAGGTCTTGGATGTTTACATGTTTGTGATGTCGTTGTTTCTGGTCCCCACGACACAGGGTATCCTAGTGTGAGGCCAGAAGCAATGTATGTATGTAAATGTTATATTATTTTATACATATGTTCCAATGGAGGGCACAGACTATCTCTTAAAAAGAGAGTATGGGCTTAAACGCCACGCGTGCCCACCGCGGATCGGCAATTTCAAGCGCTGGGGTATGTGAACACATCAGGCACTCAGGCTTCCTCGCGATGTTTTTCTTCACAGTTTTGCAAGTAATATAACTTGGCATATGTACGTAACTTAGAAAACAAAGTCTGTTACATGCCGGTAATCGAACCCACGATGTCCTGAATGAGAGTGTGTCCCTACAGTACTGTCGTCTAACTTGCGACGTTTTTTATAACTTTTTTAAATTTAACGTACTGTGTAACAAATGCTGTGCATACTGATTACTGATCCGTTCCATTATCATATAAAACGTTAGAATAATTTTAAATATTGAATATTAATTATATATATTAATTTAAATACGCCTTAACCCTACCTACTTGAAAAAAAATAAGGAAAATGTTGGTTATACATTTTTCTTAAATCATACAGACGAGCTTCATTAATGATGAATTTAAAACGAAACCCTATTGGTAATACAACCCTGTATAATATTTTGTAATCTTGCGTGTTGAAAGTAGGAGCATCGATTTACTGCTTATCAATCATCTATAATAATAGGTATGTATCGCATAACGAATTTCTTGAAATAACTATCGCGAAGTAAACTACGAGTCAGAAGTAAGTACATTCCTTAGTATTTAAATTGGAATTGCCAATACACGCTGGTCTCATTCGGTAGCTAAGCCTTTACTTACTCCCTGCAAAGGAGGAAGTATATGAGCTGTACTCCACCTAAAAGAACGTGTAAAAAAGAGGCCAAGATCGAAATAATGACTGACGGCATCGTTGAGAAAAAAAATGCATATTTAATTGATATCAAGTTCCGTCCAAACGTATAGACGTTATCTTAGCTGCAACTGAAATTATCATCATCATCACAGCAAGTTTCTTAGTATTTTTACTATTGTATAAACTACACCGAAATAAAATAAGGTACCAAATTAGTATTGTGTGTAATTAAGGCGTCTTAATTGGCATAAAAACTGTATATTTCAAGGTCTTATAAAATAATCACAATAATAACTTTCACAAAACACAGTCACTAGTCCTCACCCCAAATCTGATTCTCTACTGCTGGCCTAACCAAGCACGGCCATCACACATATAAAAATACACCCAAAAGAGCCATTGGGAATTATTAAAACCGCTGTTTCTATTTTGGCAGTCAAGAGTATAAGCCGCTAGACCAACGAGCCAATTAGAGAATGCAGGTCTAACAGTTTTTGAGTGACAGGCGGAAAGACAGGTGAAAGTCGCTCAAAATGGTTTGTACAGTATGACATAACAATACTAATACTAAATTTATTTATTTAACTCTTATTTAAATGAATAGATAACAAAGTGGAGCGTTTGTGGCTTAGCGGAACCGAGTGATTGGAATTAATCACTTGGGTTAAACAACAACAGGCTCGGTCAGGTACTGGACGGGTGACCGTCCCGTGACTACCGCTAGTGCATTTTTTCCGAGCGCTTCCGTGCTTCGCAAGGCACGTTAAGCCGTTGGTGCCGGCTGTCATGTAATGGCAGTCGTTATGCCATGTCGGGAGCCTTGTGGGCGGCTTGATAACTTCTGACAGTAAGACCCACCACTGTCTTACAATCCTCCACCAACCCGGACTTGGCCCCCGTGGTGGAGTATGGCCTAAGCTTCCTGCGATACAAGAAGAGACCCGTGCCCCAACAGTAGGGACATATAAAGGGTTGATATCGAAAGTAGGCCTGAAAACAACATGTTTAACATACAAAAAGGAGGATCTTCGATGTTAAAATTAGCGGCCTACTGAGTTCAACCCGTAACATGAGTAGATATAACCCTGTTTGATGGTGATATAATGGGGAGTGCGTCGCTTATTTTACCAGAACTTGGCTTGACACGCTGCCGCGTATCTAGATTAGTACACCTCGTCTATTTACGACTTATGTGGAATGAGCTTTATAACGAGCATAATTTTATACGCCGAGTGAAATGAATGAAGCGGCTTGCAACGAGAGCGTATAATTTATATTACTGGGTGCTTTGTGGACAGACGTTTAAAGTTAATGCTCGGAACAAAATATTTTACTCACATTAATTTTGCCGGCGGTACTTGAAAAGTTAATTAGTATACAAGGCTTTCTCGGTCAAGGATGCGGCATAAATATGGGCGCAAGTTACGTGTATTGTCTTGGCATGTGAGAGATGTTGGACATAACACTCAAATACCGTTACTTACCTGCGAGGGAAAGGGACCCAGGGACTTAAAATTTAGGTCATTCTAACTTGAGTTTTTTGCCACAGCGTGATGAAATGCTTGTATTGCCCTCGTCGAGTGTTCTCAAGGTGGAAATTACATTCGTGAAAGTTTCACTGTTTCTTTGTGTTCGTTCACATTTGCACACACCGCTGATGACGTCACAGACGCCTCTATTTTAATTTAGCTGAGCCCTTCTTTGTTTCCCTCGCACACTTTGAGGTTTACAGTAAACAAAACCATCTCATTATAAATTTTAATAACGCAACACAACACGGAGCTCTCGGAACTTTTACAAGAAAATATAATTTGCTGGAGCCGTTTTTTTAATAATGAAATTGTTATTTTCTTGTCGCCACTCTTGCTGGGATAACGTCTTTGCAGGTAAAGATGGAGTGGATTGGATGTACTTAAACAAGTATATTTTCCTCGGTAATTTAATTTCTCAATGATTCGATTTAAGAACAGAATGAATAAATGAATGCATGTTGAGAGAATGAAGGAACAAAGATTGACGAAACAACTATATATTGCGAATGTGAGTGGATTAGCTACTAAGGGACGTCCCAGGCGGACAAACATCGACCAAATAGGGGATGTATTAGCAATGGACTAGATAAAAAGTACCAGGAACCGGCGCGCGTACATGCAACGACTTATGAACGATGATGAAGCGAAGGTGATCTGTCAGGATCGTGGCAAGTGGTAGTCCCTGGTCTCTGCCTACCCCTCTGGGATACAGGCGTGATGTTATGTATGTATTAACAGAATGAAAAACTGAATAAGTTGACCGAATTTGGTACTTACCTAAGTTTGGAACTGTCGTAGCTCCTAATGGTCAGTTTCCGAATTGATAATATCGATAAGTAAATACAAAACTGTAGTGCTGTCTCTCCAAATATCTCAGCAAAGAGCGTGACAGAACGATACTTAAGTATTTATTTAGTGAAATTCTCAATTCCGAAACCGGCCATTAGTCAGCAACTGTGACTAGCATACAGGTTCAGATTTTGATCCAGGTAGAACGGCACATTACCTTGGTTTTAAACATAACATAACATACATTTTACATACTGGCACATACATTGCTTCTGACCCCACACTAGGATACCCTGTGTCGTGGGAACCAGAAACAAAGATATCACAAACATGTAAACATCCAAGACCTGGACTTTTTTTTTTGTTTTCAGCCGGGATTCGAACCCGGGACCTCTTGCATAGTAGGCAGATGCGCTACCTACCGCTAAAAACCTGTTTAGAGGCAAAAAATTCAACCCATGCCGGGATTCGAACCCGCGACCTCTGGCTATCCGTGCCAGCGCTCTTTCCAAGTGAGCTAATGGGCGACTCACCGGCATGAGTGAAATTTCGAACCTCTTTACAATATTCTCTGTATTACGTACAGAATAATCCCGGCATGGGTGGAGTTTAAGCCTCTAAACAGGTTTTTAAAATTGTCCTTAGCACGGGTTAGAGCATTAAAAAGAATATAATTACCTTGGTTTGCCAAGAAAATTCCCTTAGGTCCAAAAAACTTGGCTAGAAGCGATAGTTTTTCAAATGAAAATCGGGTGTTTTAGTCTAGGGTCAACTAGTCCATACCAAACGCTGTATAAATCATCTTGCACTGATGTAATGAAAACAAAGATTTGACGTGGTATATAAAGTGTTTTTAGTGAATTAATATGAAAAAGTTTGATTAGAGAACATAGTAGACTTTCAATTCAAGTCACTTCACCCTCTAAACAAGAGGATGTAGTGACTTGAATTGAGAAAGGAATGTTACATTAGTTTGGATATATAGAGAGGATGAAGAAAGGAAGACTGAGGAAAGAAGTATATCGTATCTATTTCTCCTCGGCGAATTCTCCAATTTAAGGTTGCCTGGAAGAAATTGCTTTGAGCAATAAGGCCGCCAATTGTATTTGATCTTTTGTATCTGCCGTTTCTGTAACTATATTTTTCCGGTATACAATAAATAATATTCTTATCTTATCTTACATCGAGCGAATATCGGAAGAAGGGCCGAGATGTCACTTCCCAGGCTGACATAATTTTACCGATTAGTCGTTGTATTAGCAGAGGGTAAGATAAAGGACCAATTTCTGAATTGAGAATTTGATAAGTAAACACTTGACTGTGTTGCTATCTCTTCGAATTTCCCAGAAAATAGCGTGACTAAGTATTTACTTAGTAAAATTTTCAATTCAGAAACGGTACCATAATGTGCAATTGAAGCGCTCGTGGCCTAGGCGAACCGAGTGATTGGAATCAATCACTTGGTTAAGCAACAACAGGCGCGGTCAGGTACAGGATAGGTGAGCGTCCCGTGACTACCGCTAGTGGCATTTTTCCGAACGCTTCCGTGCTTCGCAAGGCACATTAAGCCGTGGTGCCGGCTGTCATATAATGGCAGTCGTTAAGCCACGTCAGATGCTTTATGGGCGGCTTGATAACTTCTGACAGTAAGGCCCGCCACTGTCTTACAATTCTCCACCAACCCGGACTTGGCCCCCGTGGTGGAGTATGGCCTAACCTTCCTGCGATGAAGGAAGAGACCCGTGCCCCAGCAGTGGGGACATACAAGGGTTAATAACGTAACCATAATGTACCATGCAACGACTCATTAATGAAGCGAAAGAGATCTGTTAGGAGTATGTCTGCCTAGGATGTGCTTTGCGTACCACTGCAGGGCACTCTCTCCTTCTCACAGACAGAGAGTATTGGCTTAGTTACTACTTGTGCCCGGCTACCGGCGTTCTACCACTCCGCTACCACTCCTACCTTGGTTCATCATCATCTTCAACCCATCATCCCCACCGAGGGGCATGGGTCTCTTCCCCGAGGAAGGTATAGGCCGTACTCTACACGGGGGCTCAAGTCCGGATTGGTGGAGGCTTGCAAGACTAGTGGCTGATCTTACTGTCAGAAGTTTTCAAGCCGCCCAAAGGCCTCTGACTTGGCTTAACGACTGCCATCTATCAACGACAGCCGGCACCAACTGCTTAACGTGCCTTGCGAAGCACGGAATCGCTCGGAAAAATGCCACTAGCGTTAGTCATAGACGGTCTACCCATCCATGTACCCATCCCTGAAAGCGCCGTGTGTTGTTTAACCTTCGTGATCGTTTAAGATCACTCAGGCAGCCGGGACTACGAGTGAACATTAGTTCTGTACTTTAAATAGTTAAATAAACCAGTACAGTGAACAGCACATCACAGTTTTTATAAGTGGACTCTAATCAGTTAAGTGAAGGGAGACTTTGCAACAAATTTAAGGCCAACAGTATTCGACTATAACACAATATCATTTCACAAAGCACGTCGGCGGAAATCCCCAGAATTTGCTTTAGAGGAGATTACAGTTGATCGGATTATAGCGACCGATACAGCAAACCGAGAACGCGGGGAATCAGTCTGCCTCGGTTATAGATTGATAGATAGCAAGACAGATAGACAGATCGAATATTTTTTTATTATACTATAGCTGACCCAGCGAACTTCGTACCGCCTAACAGTCGATTGTTCAATTATTATTTTTTTCTTACCGTAAGAACCATCCTCGTACTTCAAAGAATTCTTAAAAAAAGAATTAGCGAAATCGGTTCAGCTGCTCTTGAGATTTGCGCTTACTAACAAATTCGGAGATTCATTTTTATATTATATATATATTATATACTATTATATTATATATTTTTTTATTATATACACCAGTATGTATGGGCATTACCCCCTATAATAGCACAACGTGGCGCTCTTTAGGGGAGGGCTATGTCCAGCAGTGAACTAGTATAGCCTGTACTATTTTTATTTTTAATGCACTAACCTGTGCTAAGGACCATTTTAAAAACCTATTTAGAGGCTAAAACTCCACCCGATGTAAAAACCTAACTGCAAAGTAGTCGGGGCTGTAAGTGATGCAATTTACTTAAACCAGATGTCGCTGCCTGTAAGTAATACAGAGAATAGTGTAAAGAGGTTCGAAATTTCACTGATGCCGGTGAGTTGCCCATTAGCTCAGTTGGAAAAAGCGCTGGCACGGATAGCCAGAGGTCGCGGGTTCGATTCCCGGCATGGGTTTAATTTTAAGCCTCTAAATACGACGACGACACCAGACCAATAGCGGCCTCGGTAGCGCAGCAGTTTGCCAGTTTGCATCCCCGGCCGGATCAAACAAGGAAACGAACTTTTCTGGTTTGTCTCGGGTCTTGGATGTTATCTATGTATTTATTGTATAATCTGTCGTCGAGTTAGCACCTATAACACAAGTCATTTAGTTGTACTTAGTATAGGGCTAACGAGATCTGTGTAAGATGTCCATGAATATTTATTATATTTTAATATCGTTATCCGTCGCTGGACAAGGGTCGAGTACATTGGCGAAAGAGTTTCGAGGTGTAACGACCTCCGTGGCGCAGCGGCAGCGCATTTGCCTACCATGAGAGGTCCCGGGTTCGATCCCCGGCTGAGGACGAAATAAAGATAAACTCAGGTCTTGGATTATATTCTTTTTAATGCACTGACCCGTGCTAAAGACATTTTTAAAAACCTATTTAGAGGTTAAAAATTCCACCTATGCCGGGACTCGAACCCACGACCTCTGGCGAACCGTGCCAGGTCTTGGATGTTTACATGTTTGTGATGTCGCTGTTTCTGGTATCCAAGACACAGGGTATCCTAGTGTGGGGCCAGAAGCAATGTGTGTGCCTATATATAATTTTTAAATGTTTAAGATTAAGATAGACGGTAGATGGACCAGGGCAACCACAGAGTGGTGGCCAGTGCTGCTAACTCTACTGATTTATCAGGAGATTTTCTGATTTTAGGCACTGTCTCCTGATCTACTGTTTTATTTGTAGAATTGAGTAAAATCTCCTCAATTTAGACAAGTAGGCACTACATTTCTGCATATTCCATCTTTGTTAACTAACTAACTAACACAAACTCAATGGCTAGTTCTACGAATATAAAAGAAGTATTCGCAACATTTTAAGAGCCTAGGAAATAGAAGCATTTATTTTAGTTAGTGGCAACTCAAATTACTAATTTCAATCTAAATTACTAATACCTTTAACCAAAAGGTTTTTTTTGTTATTTTATGGCCTGGTAACATAACCTTTAAGACATATCTTTATTGAATAAAAAAGCAAGTGGTTTGTGTTGTATTTTTCTGCTTCACTAACTAAAATTTACTTACTCTAAACTCATAATTGATCAAAAAGGTATTTTTTTGTTTTCTTCCGATTTTTTTTGGCGTCTCCTGATTTTTTCTTCAGTCTCCTCTTTTTCTTGCTGGTGGGGTTTGCAGAACTGGTGGCGGCCGAAAACAGAACGACGGTCAGTGGGCAGACCAGCAGCCCGTAGCAGATGCTATACGTAGGTTGACAGCGCAGAGTGCACATTGATTGTTCTCGCAACTTCAGTCTCCCGTGACTATTTACCGTGATTCCCAAAGTCTACTATAGTAAAAAAGCGATTTCACTATATAAGTTAGACGCAAGTTCCTCATTGAGGTGTCCGAATTGCTCATATTGAAGGATACCCTGTTTTGTACTTTCCACAAGAATATTTTATGACTCTTCCAACATCTTAGAACCCTACCTACTGCTACCCTGAAGCGTATTATTTGAATCAAAAGCGCGCTCCAATTATAAGTTAAAATTACCTTAACAAAGGGGTAGAGACTTATGTAAGTTAAGGCACTCCATATATTCGCTGGTAACAATGTAAGCCTTTATGTTGGCTGCGCGTAAGTAATAGGAGCCGCAATTTAGACTTGAAACTGTGTTGTCGATACATATGTTACGGGTAAACTTGAGGAATAAGTAAGACTTGGAGTTGGACGATAATGAAAATAAATTTATGCCACACCTGGCAATAAAGTGGCTTTTTCCGCACGCTGCGCGTACGGAAAAAGCCGCTTTCTGGCCAAGTGTAGACATAAAAAGATGTACACAACACGGGAGGTAATAAAGAAAGCTCTCGATCGCATATTTACGTCCTTCGCTTGCAGCTCGGGCCGCAAACTTCTGCGATCTCGGTCTTTCTTTATATTACCACCCTAGTTGTGTAATGTACTATTACAATCCCAAAGAACTCCTATGCTCATACATCATCATCAGTTATACAACGTGAAACGTAATCGTAAACGTAAAAAAAACGTACTTTAAGGCCAGGCGCGCACTACGCAGAAATATAACGTATGATTTATTATGTCAGTGCGCGCATAAACTACAAAAAAATCGCAGCAATTTTAAAATTGTGATTTGTTACATTTTTGCGCGACTACTCGCGACGCGATTGTCGCAAAACTAAACTGTAGCCTATGGAGTTGTACGGCTCCGCGCGCATTGCGATACTCCGATTTTTTGTATTTTTATATTTAATTTGAGGTCCAACAATTCTCGGTAATTTGTCAAATGTTTGAATCTTCGTTCGGTGATAGCCAAAGAATTTTTTGGGATACAGCCAAAGATCGTTGTATTTCAGATAAAAGAAACCTTTGACACATCTTTCTGCTGTGAAAGGATGAATCCAGTATCGACGAATACCTTCTCTCTTTTTTTTCTTATCCTCAGAAGTAAAACAAGACAGGCAATTTGTACGAAATTCATGTTGGAAATGAACAATCCATCGATTTTTTCATCGCAATACTCGCAGTGATTTTTTAACGATAATAAACAGCGCGATTTTATAATCGCGTCGCAAAAGTTAAAATCGTAGTGCGCGCCTGGCCTAATTCCCGACGTTTCGGCAGCTTTGCTATTTCCGTGGTCACGGGCATACTGAAGTGGCGAGTACAGTCAATTATTGTTGTTAGGGGAGGTGGTCTACCCTCAAGTCACTTTCAATTTTTTGCAGCGGGCCAACACACAACACTCACTACGTCCACGGACTGGTCCGGTGATAAGGCGAATGTGTCGACCCACTGCGAAAAACTAAAATAACTCTCTGGTACTCGCCACTTCAGTCTACCCGCTGAAGTGGCGAGTACAGTCAATTATATGTATAGTCAATTATTGCGATACCCGTAACCACGGGTAGACGAAATTCGGTAAAGTCGTTTTAATAGAATAGAATAGTTTATTATACATTTATCTGTATATGAGCATCAGGAATCATTGAAAAATACTAAGGTACCAATTTATTGGGAAAGATTGTGTTGTTTTTTTACCGATTCTAACCTACAAGGATAAGTTAACGAATTTTGTCGTATTGCTTATTTTATAGACTGTTCAGGGAAATAACTCGATATTAACCCTTGAAAGTCCCTACTTCTGGGGCACGTGTCTCTTCCTGCATGGTAGGTAGGTTAGGCCATACTCCACTACGGTGGTCAACTCCGGGTTAGTGGAGGATTGTAAGACAGTGGCGGGCCTTACTGTCTGAAGTTATCAAGCCGCCCATAAGGCCTCTAACGTGGCTTAAAAAGTGTCATTACATGACAGCCGGCACCAACGGCTTAACCTACCTTGCGCAGCACGGAAGCTCTCGAAAATATGTCACTAGCGGTGGTCACGGGACGGTCACTCATCCTGCATCTGACCGCGCCTGTTGTGGCTTAACTCAAGTGATTGATTCCAATCACTTGGCCCGACTAGGCCACGGGAGCTTCATAGACAATTCGGTGTAATGATCCACTACTTATTTAATAATCCATAATCCGCAAGTACCCACTTATTTGTCATTAATCTCAGCGCAAGTGTCGCCGGGAGAGGTATTTATCACAGTTTGCTGTCACAACTATAAACTTGATTATTGCTTGGCCCATTAGCCTGATGAAGTTATTCGCTTCTTGCCGTGTTGAGTTTGCGTAGGTAGGGAACTCGGAACTTTGTTGGAGTAAGGAGTTTTCTTAGTTCCACGCGAGTTGTATGTCAGTAGACATATTATACGTACCTATACAGGTATGGTGGAATAATATACTCGCATGTAAGCACCTGAGTGTTAAGGACAATAACACTCCACGGCCGGGTGCAGAAAAGACGCGCCAAAACGCCGCAGATTTTGTATATGAAAAAATTAATAGTACAGGGTACCTAGTTTAGGATCAGGTCATTAATATTATTACTAATAAAAAGTGTTGTTAATTTTAACTATCAGAGGAATGTTAAAAGATTATGTGTAAGAAAAAAATTAAACCTGCCTGTACGTAATATAGAGAATATTGTAAAGAGGTTCGAAATTTCGCTGATGCCGGTGAGTCACCCATTGGCTCAGTTGGAAAGAGCGCTGGCACGGATAGCCAGAGGTCGCGGGTTCGAATCTCGGCATGGATGGAATTTTTAGCCTCTAAATAGGTTTTTAAATTGTCCTTAGCACGGGTTAGTGCATTAAAAAGAGTATAATCAGGATATCCTAGTTTGGGACCAGGTCTAGTGATTGTGTTGTGTGGAAGTTGTTATTATTACTAACTAGCTGACCCAGCGAACTTTGTACCGCCTAACAATCTTTATTTTTTTCCCCCTCCGTAAGAACCATCCTCGTGCTTCAAAGAATTCTAAAAAAAGAATTAGCGAAATCGGTTCAGCTGCTCTCGAGATTTGCGCTTACTAACAAATTCGGAGATTCATTTTTTTATTATATATATATTATATACTATTATATTATATATTTTTTTTGTATATACACCAGTATGTATGGGCATTACCCCCTATAATAGCACAACGTGGCGCTCTTTAGGGGAGCTAAAAACGAATTAGCAAATTCAGTTCAGTTGCTCTAGAGGTTTGCGCTTACCAACACATTCATTGATTCATTTTAATACTATAGATATTTTTTTTTAGAAACATTTATTCAAATAAAAATACAAAAAAAATACAGAAGTTGGTTTCTGCCAAACTGCATAACAGTTTGTTGGCAGATGCTCTTGGTTTTACATGTTCGAGTTATCTTAAAAAAGAAATTTAAGGACTCCCTACACACTACCCTCTTGCTTGCCCTGATAAATTATAAAAGTGTGGTTAATTATAATTGTCTAATATTTGAGAAATATTATTTGAGTGCTTGGACATGGTTTTATAGATGTAAAGGCTTGCCCAGCACCTATACCATCCCAAACTGTCCCAGGCACTACAGCGTCGGAGTGGGCCCTTCACCCATCTAGTGTGAGTGAGGATACCACTGGACGCTGTATAAATCATCTCATTACGTAGATGCAAAAAGGCCAATCATCATTATTGGAGTTTAGTATGTTTGGCTTGTACCTACCTATATGAATTTGATTTTTTTTAAATTCCCCTTACGAAGACTTACTTACCTTAAAAAAATGTTTGTACCTATTTGAAATTACGAGAAGCTAGAGGTCTATTCGTTTAAGTTATGATATAATTTATATTACATTGACATGCGGTGGTAGCTCAGTGAGTCTGTGGAACAATGGACTCGTGTGATTTATGTGTTTGTTTTTAGTTTAATTTATGTATACATTTGGTTATTTTATCTATTGCATTAGGAGTAAACCTGTAAAGATATATGCTTAAAGGATTAATAAGTAAAAAATAATTATTATAGACCTACCGTTGCTGTACAAACGTCAAAATAGTCAAAACAAACAAAATATTTTCAAATGTTGAAATCGTTTCTAACGTTGCAATTGTTTAAAACGTTGACTTCACACAATTTTAGTTGCATTTTGCGAGGTGAGTTAATCAGCTGTTACATTGGCGCCATTTTGCGATTACGAATAAACTAAATTGAAACTCAACGGCGGCTCTGTATTTAGCCCCTTATTAAAAAGTTAACTTTCGATTAGCCAAATCACTAAACGTTTTACAAGATGCTTTATTATAGTAAAAAGGCTAGCCAAGTAATTGGATGCCGACGCCTCATAAGCGCCCTAGGCAGTTAATTGGACAACTGACTTAACCACTTGGCGGCGACACATACAACGCGTTGTGTCGTTTCCCAGGCCCCGTCCCACGTCCCTTTCGGTGTGGCCGCTGCCTTAAGACTCAGAATTACTCGTCCCATGTCTGGTGATTTTTCACAAAAAGGTGTCTCATAAGCCCTTTTTCAGAGAAGGCCTGCTCAAAACTAGCATACAGTACAGTCTGGTAACTTTTAGAATTTACCTCGGCTGCCATCGGATAGAATCGGATATATTCGTGTAAAAGAAATATCGGAATTAATATGACACTTAAAAAAACTCAATGAGAAAAGTCTTACACAGAGCAGGAAGTAGTATTACACTCGTGTGCTTTCGGCGAAAACCGAAGCCTACTCTAGAGCGCGAGGTATATTCTAAAAGCTAACAGACTGTATAGAGTTCTTTATAAGCATAAGTTGAAAAGGAGAACACATTTTCGACCGGAAATTTAACAGCCTCAGGCCAGTTTCTGAATTGAGAATTTCGCGTGATAAAAAGTAAATAGTTAACTGTATTGTTGTCTCTTCGAATTTTTCAGAAAAGAGTACGACAAAACGTTAGTTAAGTATTTACTTAGAGAAATTATCCATTAAGGAATGGTCCGGGGTAGCTGGGGACAGGAGGAGATGAGGGATAGGAGATAAGTCCTTTGCCCAGCAGTGGGACACAAAAGAGACTAAGTAAACCAATTTATAAACACAATTCCTCTTAAGCACTTCTCAGATACAGCTTATTTAATCTGTGATTACCTATGTTCGCTAAAAAAATCCCTATAAGTGTGAACCTGTAATTGGCTTTGTTTCCCTACATAAGATTCTATCTTATTTCTAATAGCTGTTGCTTTACTCTTTATCTCTAAATAAATAAATAAATTCCATCACAGACTACCTATTCAGCGAATTGAATATCGATATCAACCCATGTATGTCCCCACTGCTAGGGCACGGGTCTCTTCCTGCAACATAGGAAGGTTAGGTCATGCTCCATAATGGGGGCCAAGTCCAGGTTGGTCGAGGATTGTAAGACAGTGGCGGACCTTACTGTCTGATATTATCAAGCCACCCATAAGGCCTCTGACTTGGCTTAACGACTGACATTTCATGACAGCCGTCCCAACGGCTTAACGTGCCTTGAAAAGCACGGAAGCGCTTGGAAAAATGCCACTAGCGGTAGTCACGGGACGGTCACCCATCCTGCACCTGACCGCGCCTGTTGTTGCATAGCTCATGTGATTGATTCCAATGACGAGCGCATCAATTCGATATACTGAATTTATAAGGCTGTTTACAAGAGCCCTGGTAGCTGAGCGGTAAATCGCTTTGTTTTCTTCTTCCTAATACCACCCGCTAATTGTAAAGGAAAACAACGTGAGTAAACCCAAGTTTCTGAAGTCTAAAAATAACTCAACGCTTGCTACGTACAGTAGCCCAACAATAAGGCTAACTGCAGATGTCTCCAACTTTAAAAACTTATTTAGAGGCTAAAAATTCGACCCATGCCGGGATTCGAACCCGCGACCTCTGGCTATCCGTGCCAGCGCTCTTTCCAACTGAGCAAGAAATTTGCAAGTGATACAAATTACTTCAGCCAGATGTCGCTGCCTGTACGTAAAACAGAGAATATTGTAAAGAGGTTCGAAATTTCACTGATGCCGGTGAGTCGCCCATTAGCTCAGTTGGAAAGAGCGCTGGCACGGATAGCCATAGGTCGCGGGTTCGAATCCCGGCATAGGTGGAATTTTTAGCCTCTAAATAGGTTTTTAAAATTGTCCTTAGCACGGGTTAGTGCATTAAAAATTCAGAAAATTCTCCACATCACCCCTGCATCCAGGGACGATCAGTAACTGTTCCCTTTACTACTCCTGCAAAGTAAAACAATTAGTAAAGAGAAAGTTCCCCCACTGTACGCGAACGAAGGTAAACTCACAACTTGCACTTTAGCCCACCTTTAGTGCAAGCCGTAGATCTTACGGTGATACAGTCGGGATGGAGTCTCATTATTCACGCCAATACTCATAATTCAGTGACAAAAATACTGGCCAAGCGCGAGGTGGTCACGCGAATTTGAGGACGTCGTACCACTGTATATTTGTGTGAAGCATTTTGCAATAATGAAGCCGAGGTATATTCTAAAAGCTAACAAATTGTACTGTTTGCTTTTAGAATATACCTCGGCTACTATCGGATGGAATTGGATAAATTCTTTGGATATAGGCTTGATAACTTCCTCACAATCCTCCCCAACCCGGACTTGGCCCCCGTGGTGGAGGGCACCGGTCTCTTCCTGCATCGCAGGAAGGTTAGGCCATACTCCACCACGGGGACCAAGTCCGGGTTAGTGGAGGATTGTAAGATAGTAGCGAGCCTTACCTACTGTCATAAGTTATCAAGCCGCCCGTAAAGCCTCTGACATAGCTTAACGACTGCCATTACATGACAGCCGGCACCAATGGGGTAACGTGCCTTGCGAAACACGGGAGTACTCGGAAAAATGCCACTTGCCCTAGTCACAAGACGGTCACCCTTCATGCACCTGACCGCGCCTGTTGTTTTTTAACTCAAGTGATTAATTCCAACCACTCGGTTCGGCTAGGCCACGAGCGCTTCCATTCCTTGCCACCGCGGTAAAAAGTATGTAACTATTGACAATGCCCCCTGAAGTTATTCAACCACATCCAAAGTAACCTTGTAGGGTCCCACAGTAGGGTCTCTCCAGTTACAGAACCCAAAAAAAGAATGACATCTTTACTATTTCATTTCCCCTGCGAAAGCAACAACTTTCATCCCGCCCCTAACTTTTCCACTCACGTCTCGCGCTGTCAAAATTCTCGTAGATTTTGATCGCGTTATTATGTGCGTCTTGAAAAACAAATGAGCCTCTCTCGGTACACCTGTGGGCCTCCAACAGCGTCCTTGTTCTGTAGAGAATAAGAGCCGTTTTTAAGCGTTCATGGCGTGTGAGTAAAGGTGTATACAGACGAGAGAGTGCGTGGACGCGACGCGCTGAATCCCAAGTAGGTCATATCACAATCGTGGAAATGAATTATTTTCTTTCGCGCGCGGCTCTGTTCGGGCTTCTACTAATTGTATACTTACAAATGACTAGCTACCCGCTCCAGCTTCTGACCGTTTAGAAAAAGTTTTAGATATAAAAATCCACTTACATAACGTTTTTTATACAAGCCTTGGCCTAATAATAAGAAAAGCAACAAAAAAAGAATTATTCAATGCTTATGGCATTGAGTCCGCCGCATTGTACGATTTTATTGTTAAAATTTAAGTGCAAAGTTTTTTGAACTAAACTTTCGTAATCACAACACATTTTACACTTTTAGTCCGGATCTACTTACGGGTGTTTTTATATCGGAAGAGTCCGACCAGGTTTCGCTCCGATTCGCAGAGCTTAATCATGGTGAGCAGAGACGGAGCTCGCGTCGATATAACAACACCCGTAAGTAGATCCGGACTAAAAGTCTACAATGCGATAAAAGTATTAATAACCGTCTATGACTAACACTAGTGGCATTTTTCCGAGCGGTTTCGTGATTCACAAGCCACGTTAAGCAGTTGGTGCCGGCTGCCGTCGATAGATGGCAGTCGTTAAGCCAAGTCAGAGGCCTTAGGGTGGCTTGGAAACTTCTGACAGTAAGACCAGCCACTAGTCTTGCAAGTCTGCACAAATCCGGACTTGGTTGCCGTGGTGGTGCCTGTGCCTTCCTCGGGGAAGAGACCCGTGCCCCTGGGTGGGGCCATAAGGGGTTGATGATTAATAATAATAATTATTATTATCCAATTTGGTGCATTCGTTCTAAAAGGTTTCCGAGAACATACGTTTTGACAATAATTTTTTTTCATATGTAGAAAGATAGGTATTGTCAATAATGGTTTTTGTATGCATTAGGAGGTAAACAAAGTCTACATAATTGGTTAGTGCATTAAATAATTACTTTATTGTAAATAATGTAACTTTGTGTATGTTTATAATAAATTGCTTTATGTATTATATGTTATGGTTTATGTAAATAATAATAATAATATAGCATTTATTTCGAACAACTTAGGTCCATATAAAAACAAACAAAACAAAAGGGTGTTAGTAACAATTATAAACTTAACTACATATGTTAGTACTTAGTATTACTATTTACATGGATCATAGTCCAATGCGCCAAGAATCGACCGTCAGATCGGTCCGCTATTCCACGCAGGATGCCGTTGGTGCTGGCGCGCAGCCTGTCAAGCGTACCGGCGCAGCGCGCGCGCAGTGTGCCGTGAAACCCGGCGACGCGCGCACGCGCGAACATATCCGACGCACTGCACCAGCGCGGCAGCCGCAACAGCACCCTCAGGGCATTGTTGTACTGGACGCGAAGGGCGCTAAGCGACTTTCGCGTATAATTAGTCCATAGGCTACACGTATAGAGAGATGTACAATAAGCCCTGAACAAAGTTATCTTTACCTCGGCTGTACATCTACTGAACCTACGTGCTATCATATTCGCCCTGGTCGCCAGCGCCCTCCGCTCCCTTTCTATGTCCAAGTCATCCCTTAAGTCCTCTGTAATTATATGACCGAGGTATTTAAAGGACGACACTGTTTTCAAGGCTGTTCCATTTAAGTAAACTGGTGGAACATAAGATGGGCACTTTTTACCAGCCTTGAAAATCAACATTTCGCTCTTTTTCTCATTATATTTAAGACCATGAGTTAGTGCGTACCGTTCACAAACTTGTAGCAGCAGTCTAAGTCCCCTGATCGATGGGCTCAGCAGAGCCATGTCGTCTGCGTAGCTGATGTTATTTAGGCAGATATTGTCAACAAAACAACCAACATGCGCGCCGCTGAGCTCGCCGATCAGCTGATCTATATAAATATTGAACAGCTTAGGCGAAGTAAGCCCACCCTGTCTCACTCCGCATTCCAACTTATACGGCTCAGACATCGCGTCTGCCCACTTGACAGTGTTAGTTTGGTTTTGGTACCAAAATGTAAAGATATTTATAACATCTAAAGGTAAATTAGATTCCCTAAGTTTGTTCCATAAAACATCATAACTTACTAAATCAAAGGCCTTTGATAAGTCTAAAAAGGCGGCGTAGACTGGCGTTTTTCTGTCAACGTAGTACCCGACCGTATGTTTTAGGCTCAGTATCGCGCTTTCAGTTGACAGACCGGGCCTAAACCCAAACTGTGCATCCTGCAATTTTATGTACTTATCGAGCTCTGAATTCAACAGACCGTCGAGCACTTTGACTATAGTAGTGGCCAATGAGATGGGCCTATAATTAGACTTAATCGACATATCTCCTGTCTTGTTTTTCACAATAGGAACTACTACGGTTTTAGTCATATCTTGAGGAAGATATGAATGGCTCATACATAGTGTGAACAGCATGGACAAAACTCCGCAAATATGGGGACCAGCATGTTGCAAGTGCTCGATGCTCAGTCCGTCGTGGCCTGGAGATTTTCCCTTTTGCATATGGCTTAACACGTGGATGACGTCATCTGCAGAGAATTTTGTAGCCAGCACAGTCCCTGACACCTGAGCATCAATCACCGCGGTCGAAGGCCCTAGAGGCGATTTTACAGCAAACGAGTCCTTAAAGAGATTTGCAATGTCTTTAGGTGAAGACATACCCTCCACACTAACAGGCAACCCAGGTTGACCGTTTAACATCTTGGTCTTTTTCCAAAATTGACGGAAATCTTTTTTTGTATGACAAGAAGCAATTATATCCATTTTAATCTGTTCTTGGTGTTGCTGGCACCATTTTAAGCGTGATTTAAATAATTTTCTGCTACTATACATTTCGTCATACAAAAAACCCGCCCTAGGTTTACCATTTAATATCCACATTTGGAACTTGAGTCTAGCTTCCCTGTGAGCCTGGCCGACATGTTTGTTCCACCCTACCACTCGCTTCTTTCTAGCTTCCGCTGGTGACTCACTCGTAGCCACAGACGCGTCGATCAGTGTACGAGTAATATCGCAGTATAGTTGATCTATTAAAAGCCTGTGATCTGAGTTTGCACAATAAGTGTCACTACAAGCACTCAAAGCTGGGGGACAAGTTATAGATCCTAGTCTTTCACAGCATAACGCGTTATATTTAAAGATTTGTTCGGGCTTTCTGTCCTTCCATAACACCTTATTTCTAACTTGCTTACTTATAAATCTCTTTGACTTTGTCAAATCTAGATTGCACTCCACTACTAATGGGTAGTGGTCAGACCAGTATACATTGCTCAATACATACACTCTTACAACTGAGGGCCATGCTGCCCTTGTCACTAAGCAGTGATCTAGCCAACTCGTACTTCCATACACATCACTTAAAAAAGTATAAGTATTAGAGTCCATACCCAGATATTCAAGGTCCGCACATAGCCAGTCCTGTTCCGCGCAGTAACTCACCAGCTCCTTACCGAAGCGTTCGCTTGGATGCGCATTAAAATCGCCTAGGACGTAAACGAATTCGGTGTTACAGTTTTCAATAATTGCACTAATTTCCCCCATACAGTCTGTAAATTCCACTAAATTGCTTTCACCATTTTTGCTGTAGGAATCAGTCGGCATGTAAACATTAATTAACAGAACTGAACTATGGTCAATGGCTGCCTCGATTGCACATATACGTACACTATTACACTGTATAACCTACACTGATTTGAAGAGATTTCTACGCCAAAGGATCGCTACGCCTCCATAAGGCCTGCCTTGCAGGATCTCCGCTGATGTGTCGACCGCTGACTTTCCGGTCTTTGTCTTTAGGTAAAAAACCTATTTAGAGGCTAAAAATTCCACCCATGCCGGGATTCGAACCCGCGACCTCTGGCTATCTGTGCCAGCGCTCTATCCAACTGAGCCAATGGGCGATTCACCGGCATCAGTGAAATTTCGAACCTCTTTGCACTATTCTCTGTATTACGTACAGAGTTTTTAAATTTGTCCTTAGCACGAGTTAGTGCATTAAAAATAAAAATAGTATAATGGTTTATGTAAGTATATTATTTCTAAGTATAAGTATGTATATCAATATTCATATTTGCACCAATTGCCTTTCTCACTTTTCCATCAGCAACTCTCCATCGTAGGTTGTCTGTAAGAAATTGCTCTAAGCAAAGGCCGCCAATGGTACTGTATCTTTGTAATTATTTTTTGTTTGTTTTTCCTGGTATACAATAAAGAATATTCTTATCTTATTGTTATCTTATAATCTAAGGCAGATTGACAGGGGCTAAGTGAGGATAGCCGAGGAGAGAAAGAAGTGGCGTGACTTAGGGGAGGATTATGTCCATCAGTGGACGAATACGGGTTGATTGATAAAGACGTTTCGGGTCGCTAGCTTGAGTCACCAATGGAAAAAAAATCATAACTTGTTTTATAATACATTTTTATTTAAAAAAGAACATGAGAAATCTTAACAATGGTGACAACTATTTTTAGAACTATTTTTAGTTTTATTTTTAGTGTAGAACCTAGAGTGGACAACCAAGGAAATTAATAAACAAAACCAGGCGTAATTTTAAAAACCTATTTAGAGGGTAAAAATTTCACCCATGCCAGGATTCGAACACGCGACCTCCGGCTATCCGTGCCAGCGCTCTTTCCAACCGAGCCAATGGGCGACCCACCGGCACCAGTGAAATTTCGAACCTCTTTACACTATTCTCTGTATTACGTACAGATTTGTATTTTTTTTAAATTGTCCTTAGCACGGGTTAGTGCATTAAAAATAAAAATAGTATAAAAACAGGCGTTTTTATCGATTAAAGTTGATCCTAGGTCCTAGACGTGTGAAATAGAAGAGGCCTATACCCTCAGGCCTATACCCAACAGTGGGCTTCATTCATGGGCTGGATAGATAGATACGATAGATAGATAGGTCCTAGACTGTAAGTTCTAAAAATTGTCCTTAGCACGGGTTAGTGCATTAAAAATAAAAATAGTATTGTCACAGTTCTCAAGATTACTTATCTTCAATTTGAGATAAAAACTTCTTATAAAACAAGACATGATTTTTGTCATTGGTAGCGCCAGTTAGCACCCCGAAGCGCCTTAAATAGAATTTATAGTGCTCTTCCTATATTTGGTTTTGTACTATTGTAGTGAATAAATAATATTTAAAAACACAGAGTAAGCTTTAGCATACTTAATTGCTTCTAAGTGTCAATTAGAATTTGTCGTTTCTATGTAAATATTGGCTCACGATTTTTTATTGTCTCACGATTCGTCTCTAAGGCTAACTTCCATTTCTCTTGAAGACACAAGTCTCTTGCACCTCAGTTTAAAGTTTGTATGATGAGTCTCACAGTTTAACGCTACTTTTAGAATGATTGTTAGATGGCTTCACCTAATAATCCTGGCAAGAAAATGGCGCATTCTATAGGCCACGCACTACGCCGGGACCAAAATGCCTGACCGGACCAGCCCTCACGTATACCCCCCTTGGCCAACGAAAAGAGGGTCGGAATTTGCTGATGCCGGCACTTGCCCATTAGCTCAGTTGGGAGACCGCTGGTACGATTAGCCAGAGGTCGTGGGTTCGAGTCCCGGCATGGGAAGAATTCTTAGCCTCTAAATAGGTTTTTAAAATAATTGTCCTTAGCACGGGTTAGTGCATTAAAAAGAATATAATAATAATCTTGTTAAGGCCCTATGCTTCTCTAGGAGTTAAAGGACGAACAAGATGCTTTAACTTGTGATTATGTGGTTACGTAATGAGTTCATATTTTTTAAAAACCTATTTGGAGGCTAAAAATTCCACCCATGCCAAGACTCGAACCCGCGACCTCTGGCTAACCGTGCCAGCGCTCTCCCAACTGAACTAATGGCCAGGTTCATATGTAAATATTGGCAACTTCGTAAGTTGATACGTCGAATCAACAGCCTAAGCCGGTATTTAGGCGACACTACTGTCAGTCAAGGGCCGATGTGTGCACACGATTTGTCTTAATTCGGCGCGCACCCTACTAGCATATTCAGACGTTCCTCACCCAAACACTAAGTTGAAATAAATTGCCTCAAACATGTCCTCCAAGGATTCCTTCCGAACACCGTGAGCGACTATTTGACTTGCCCTCCATTAGTTTTCCAGCCAAATAACGGAGTCTATTTATTCCGGAGCGGGCGGCCGGCGGAGGCGCACTCCATAATTTAGTCGGGTAATTCGTTCGAGAGCGTAGCCGTAGCATCTATTATTCAATATTCTAGCCGGCCGAAACCCGTGGGACCGCGGGTTAATGCTACAGAAAATGCTCTCTAATTCCCTTTCCGATAGAAAATATTTGCCTCTGATTGATTGGCTGGATAGAGTTCGGGAGAGGTGTGTTTGGCCGTTGCGTGTTTGGCTACAATGTTGTTTGTCTATGGATTTCGGTTTTACTCCCACACTGTCTACTTAGCAGCGCCTGTAGCATGATACTATTAGATAGTCGATATCAACCCTTTGTATATCCCCACTGTTGAGGCACGTGTCTCTTCCTGCATAGCAGGAAGATTAGGCCATACTTCACCATAAGAGCCAAGTCTGGATTGGTGGAGGATTGTAAGACAGTGGCAGGCCTTACTGTCAAAAGTTTATCAAGCCGCCTATAAGGCCTCAGACATGGCTTAACGACTGCCATAGACAGCCAGCACTAATGGCTTAACTTGCCTTGCGAAGCACGGAGGCGCTCGCGGAAAAATGCCACTGGCGGTAGTCACAGGACGGTCACCCATCAAGTACCTGACCCCGCCTGTTGTTGCTTAACCCGGGTGATTGATCCCAATCACTCAGTTTCGCTAGGTAACGAGCGCTTCTACCTAATAATAGATACCTCTAAATAATGGCGTAGCGATTCAAAGCGAGATGGTGCGACGCTACATCGCTAGTTCAATACAACATATTATTACCTAGTTGGAATATTGTGAATAAACTATTTGGCTGGATTAGCAGTTTCGGTCATTCTGTTGTGCATTCGTGCAAAATTATCTTCATAATACGAACTATAAGTTGTTTAAAACTTAGCCGTTCTCTTAGAGAGATTGGCAATTTTAAACCCGTATGGATAAGAGCGCTCGTGGCCTAGTGAAACCGAGTGATTGGAATCAATCAATCAGGTTAAGCAAGGTATTGGGTTGGCGACCGTTAGGTGACTATCACTAGTGGCATTTTTTAGAGCGCTTCTGTGCTTCGCTTCGCTTCGTTGGTGCGGGCTGTGACGTTAGTCGTTATGCTATATCAGAAGTCTCATAGGCGGCTTGATATCTCCTGACCCGCTACTGTTTTGCAATCCTCCACCAACTCGGACATTGCTCCCGTGGTGGAGTATGTCCTATACCTTCATCAGGGGCGAGACCCGTGCCCCTTGGTGGAGTTATAATGCGCTTCAGAGACAAGTGGCGACTTCTTCTGTCGGAGGCCCTTTTCGGGCTTCTGAACCAGCGGAGTAAGTTTACGAATACCTTGTACACTCGGGATTGCTGACGATGTATTTTACAATTAACGAGTGGTTGTGGATAGGCCATATCTCGCGAAGAACCGACAACGGTTGGAGTAAACGTGTTCTTGAGTGGATACCGCGACTCGGCAAACGTAGTGTAGGACGCCCTCCGACCAGGTGGGATGACGATCTGCGAAAAACTGCTGACAGATGCTGGATGCGGCAAGCTGAAGACAGGGCGCTATGGCGCTGATTAGGGGAGGGATATGTCCAGCAGTGGACTAATATAGCCTGATGATGACGATGATGAGTGGTATTGTTAAAACAATTTCACTTGTACACCATAGAGGAAACGAAGTCAATGTTACACGTCGAGATTCGAACTCACGGGCTCTGGGAAAATAGGTTGAATATAACCCAACATCAACCTTACATACTCATCGTTTGCCCTGAATACAGTACCCCATCTGCGAATTGTAATTTCTAAGGAGACATTCGAATCCAATTTCCTTCTTCTTAAGCTTTTTTTAGGTGTGTC
Source organism: Yponomeuta sedellus (assembly GCA_934045075.1). Taxonomy (NCBI): domain Eukaryota; kingdom Metazoa; phylum Arthropoda; class Insecta; order Lepidoptera; family Yponomeutidae; genus Yponomeuta; species Yponomeuta sedellus. The sequence goes on along the minus strand of OW203722.1, from coordinate 22,951,668 downwards.
GCCTATTGTATTCGCATTCATGTGGACTCTTAACAAGCTGCGTGAAAGAGGTTCTCGTTCTCGAAAATAGGATCATCTGTGCTAAGCATTCCTACCTATACAGTATACATATTGTCTACAATACATTCATTTTATTTAATGCATCCAGCTACAAGGCAGAGGCCTTCTCTCAAAGAGAGAGAGAGAGAGAGAGAGAGTATAGCCTTAATTATCACGCGTTCCCACCGCGGATTGGCAATTTAAAGCTTTGAGTTAGTTGAACTCCTCGGAAGCTTAGGTTTCTTCACGGTGTTTTCTTTCACTTTTAGCAAGTGGTATTTTGCTACTATACCTTCGCAAAGCGCATAGCTTAGAAAACAACGTCATTGGTACATGCCGGGATTCCAACCCACGACCTCCCGAATGTCAGGCCGCCGTTCTTCTGCCGCCGCTCCTTCTAACACAACTTCCAAACAAATGAAAACCATTTTCACTTACACAGGCCCAAAATATATCCTTGGTGCTATGGCAATTTCCTTCAGCAACTATCCATCGTAAGGTTGTCTGAAAGAAATTACTTTTGACAGCAACGCCGTCAATTGTACTATGTCGAATCGATATCAGCCCTTATATTTCTCCAATGCTGGGGCACGGGTCTATTCCTGCATCGCAGGTTAAGCCATACATAGGTTGGTGGATGATTATACGACAGCGGCGGGCCATCCTGTCAGAAGTTATCAAGCCGCCCATAAGGCCTTTTGACATAGCTTAACGACTGTCATTACATGACAGCCGGCACCAACGGCTTAAAGGGCCTTGCGAAGCACGGAAGCGCTTTGAAAAGTGACAGTCACGGGACTGTCTCCCATCCTGCACCTGACCGCGCCTGTTGTTGCTTAACTCACTACTGTTAAGCAACAACAAGCGTGGTGCGTTGTACTATGTAACTGTGTAAAAAAATTTACTTGTTGCTTTTTCTAGTGAACAATAAAAAATATTCTCACCTTATGACGATCTCTGTGGCGTAGTGGTAGTGCATCTACCTGCCATGCAAGCGGTCCCGGGTTCGAATCCCGGCTGGGAACAAAAAAAAAAACCCAGGTCTTGGATGTTTACATGTTTGTGATGTAGTTGTTTCTGGTTCCCACGACACAGGATATCCTAGTGTGGGGCCAGAAGCAATGTATGTGCCTGTATGTAAATGTTATGTTATGTTATGTTATGGTAACCAGTCAGGGTTGGAAATAACCCCTGATTCAGGAGGTCTACTGCACAAATCGAACCACCAATCTACGCCATGGTAATCAGACATGATGACACCTCCTACAGCAACGAGGCAGGCATGAAGGCAGGTGACTGATGAAATTGTACATATTAAGGTGAAGTTTAACAGCGGATTCCACAAAAGCGGACTACCTAGTGTCTGTTTTGTGCTTAGTTTTGTCCATTTACGATCGCAGTCTCAGTTAATTCTTAGAACTTCCACACAACACAATAATCAATATTCTAAAGGCTAACAGACTATATCTACTTCAAAGGTTGAACTTGGAAAATTTGTTTGCTCAGCCAGAAACATCTCTATCTACATTAATATGTAGGTATTTAGGCACCAAAAACAATATTTGTCCTGCCTATTCAAGCTTACCTACCGAGTGTATTGTCTCGAGATAGTTTGTGTAATTTATTACTCACAATATTATCTTTGGCTCACCATCTGAATATACTTACTGCGTGAGATGGTTCTACGATGAAAGCCCGAAGACATTGTTGCAGTTTTTTTTTTATGTAGCCTACATACTTTCCACTGTAGGGCACAGACCTTCTTTCAGAGAGAGCGAAAGTATGGGCTTAATTACCAGGCGTGCCCACCGTGAATTGGTAATTTCAAACGCTGGGGTAGTTGAACACCTCAGGTTTCCGACACTCAGGTTTCCTCACGATTAGCAAGTGGTGTTGCTACTACAACTTCACAAATGTACACAGCTCAAAACACAATTTATGTATAATAAATAGTAACACATTTTAAACTTTCGCGATTTGTACACATTGTTAAGGTGGGTCTACGCTAGACGAACCGAGCACGAGCGGAGCACGAGCCGAACACAATTCGTATAGTGTGGACCGACCTACAAGCCTCGAACGAGCGCTCTGCGAGCATTTCGTTCGTGCTCGGCTGCGTTCCGCCTGTTGTCGGTTTTTTGACGAACACAAAGGGTTTTGCTTCGCGCTCGCAGTGCGCTCGTGGACGTGTTTAGTGACAGACGTCGTTCGCTCGAATCGAACATCATGGAACAACAGCAGCGGCTGCTGCAATATTATTAATATCGTCCATATTCGCCAAGAGCCGCGAGCACACTGCGGAAAACTGCGTTCGAGGACAGTGTTCGTTGTAGGTTCGTTGTACGTCCACACTTGACACCGTGAACGACGAAACCTGAATGGCTCCGCTCGTGCTCCGCTCGTGCTCGGTTCGTCTAGCGTAGACCCACCTTTAGAATTTTTTCGGGGCTTAATCGCGTAGTTATTTATTGTTATTTTACCTCGACGTTTTAGCGGAACATCTGCTTAAATCAGGATCAAACTACTGGATAGAATTACACAAACCATCGGTACTTTCCAACGATCGCCATTATTATAGCCGAATTGTGCGTGAAGCGGTAGAAATTAAGAAACACAAAAATTTTAATCGGGAATGTGGTTTCAAACTGTCGCAAACGTGGGATCCGGTCATCAAGATGTGTTCAAGTGGAAAAAAGTCGCATGGCTTATCGTCCGACATTGTCAGTGTAGTGTGTTGTAACCCTAATAGTGCTTTGTGATGGCTGATTGAGGGTAGTCTGAAACCTCATCAGCCGAAGATGCTGACGGGTGCCAGCCATCAGTCTTCTCGTGACCACTCGTGATTAAGCCCCGAAAATATTTTAACTATATAATAAATAGTATTTCTCAATGATTCGCGATACTCATACATAGGTAAATAAGGGAAATAAGGTAATTACGTTTTACCTAATAAATAATCGCGATTTGACCCGTTTAATATAAACTATGTATGTATGATAAAATCAATTAACTTCTAGAGCTGTATCCAATAAATTTACACATTTGTAAGCCCTTTTAACCATCCTCAAAATTCCAGACGTGATGATGAGTCGCCCATAAGCTCAGTTGGATAGAGCGCTGGCACGGATAGCCAGAGGTCGCGGGTTCGAATCCCGGCATGGGTGGATTTTTTAGCCTCTAAATAGGTTTTCAAAACTGTCCTTAGCACGGGTTAGTGCATTAAAAATAAAAATAGTACATCCTAACTTAGCAAAGGGCCAGAAAAAGTACACGAAACTAGCGGGCGTGGAGGCAACGAGCAATGGTTTCCAATAAAGCGAAGCCTGTCTACTGCGAGGGAGGCCAGTGCCCTGCTGTGGGCGTCAAATGGTTGATGGTGGTGATGATGTAGCTACTACATCATCTTTTCTTCTTCATCATCTTTTTCTTCTTCTTCATAATATAGCCTGAAGAAGAAGAAAAAGATGATGATGAATGCTGTGTGTTGGGATTGTGACAAATGGGAAACCCTGTGGCTTACCGTCCGGAGTACAGGCGTGAGTGTATTATAATTTATAATGTATGTAAAAAAAACACATAACATAACCTCAAGAGACCAGGGAGAACTACTTGCCACGATCCTGACAGATCACTAATTATTAGTCGTCGCATGCACGCACGCGGATTTCAGGTACTTTTTATCTGGTTCTTTTGCTAATAATGATGTGATGACGTGATGTAAAAAAAAACACATAACACAACCTCATGCCTGTATCCCAGAGGGGTCGCTAGAGACAAGGGAGAACTACTTGCCACGATCCTGACAGATCACTATTTATTAGTCGTCGCATGCACGCACGCGGGTTTCAGGTACTTTTTATCTGGTCCTTTTGCTAATATTTCCCCGATTTGGTCGAATTATGTCCGCCTGGGACGTCTCTTACCGGCCCTTCCACCCACATTTGCTATATATTTCTTTCGTAATTTTTTCTGCCTTCATCCTGTCCTTTTATCCAAACCAACACAACATTTCGTTCTCAATTCTAGTCACTACATTCTCTTTCAGGCCGCTTGGAAACTTCTGACAGTAAGGCCCGCCACAGTCTTTCAATCCTCCACCAACCCGAACTTGGTCCCCTCAGTGGAGTGTGACTTAATATTCCTACGATGCATGGGGACCAACGAACGGTCAAGATCAATCCTACTATCTTGATTCTTTTGCCATTCCCAAGTCTCAAAAAAAAACATACAATCTAAACATAGATAGGTAGTAATTTTTCAAGAAAAGCGCCTAATCCGCCTTTTATATCATATCAGTACCTATCAACCATCTTTCAATTAAAATTTCACAAAAGATGGTACTCAGTATTAACAGTAACGAGTAGCATTCGACAAAAGCGACCCAATGGGGAACTTGCGCAGAACTTAGAATGAAGTAGCATTGCTTTTATGCTACAGAGAATATACCTATCTCTAGATTTTTTAAATAGACACATTGAACAATCTGATTTTTCAGGTTCGCTATAGAGATCTGTAATAAGAAAAAACATTTGAGAACCGTTTCTTCATTCAAATATGAACGTTTTCTACAAAGTTAAAGCAAAAAAAATCGTTTAGAGAGAGATAATTTTAATATTTTAATATTCAAAAACCTATTTAGAGGCTAAAAATTTCACCCATGCCGGGATTCGAACCCGCAACCTCTGGCTATCCGTGCCAGCACTCTACCAATGAGCCAATGGGCGACTCACCGGTGACAGTGAAATTTTGATCCTTTTTACACTATTCTCTGTATTACGTACAGGCAGCGACATCTGGCTTAAGCAAATTGCATCACTTACAGCCCCGACTACCTACTTTGCAGTTAGGTTTTACATCGGAACGATACACTGTACCCACATCGTTATCAACCCTTGTATGTCCCCACTGCTGGGGCACGGGTCTCTTCCTGCATCGCAGGAAGGTTAGGCCATACTCCACCACGGGGGCCAAATCCGGGTTGGTGGAGGATTGTAAGACAGTGGCGGGCCTTACTGTCAGAAGTTATCAAGCCGCCCATAAGGCCTCTGACATGGCTTAACGACTGCCATTATATGACAGCCGGCACCAACGGCTTTACGTGCCTTGCGAAGCACGGAAGCGCTCGGAAAAATGCCACTAGCGGTAGTCACGGGACTCTCACCCATCCCGTACCTGACCGCGCCTGTTGTTGCTTAACCGAGTGATTGATTCCAATCACTCGGTTCGCCTAGGCCACGAGCGCTTCCCACATGCTAAATAGGAAATTATAATTAATTAAATAGGTTTTTAAACTAAAAAATATATCAATAAATATTAAAAGATATTCATGAGTAATCAACTTAAAATTGCAATTAATTTAAGTTTTTTTTGAGAATTTATATAATTCCTCTTCACGTATTATTCTTTTTTTTAACACAAGTATCCAAACATTTATTGCATGGCTACAAAATAACATAGACAATGATAAAAAAAATCATGCACAAAAATTTCGTCCACAAAGTCAAAGAAAAATAATACAAAATTTATGTAAAAAAAATCAAATAAACTGCCCCGGGACATATCCGACCCAAAGGTACCCATGACACTGGCAGCATTACCGCGCTGCACAGTGAGGGAGTCCTTTGCATCAAAAATGCCCTTACCTCCTTAACCTTAACTTAAACCACGGTAAGGCAAAAAAGTATCAACTATTATCTCGGTACCCTTTCGCATGCATGAACGCATTATCTGGTACTATGGCAGTGGTTTCCTTTTCTTTATTAATTTACGAGCCCTCAAGGACGCGTCCTCGGTGCTGTAGTGTAGTTTAAACTCATTTTATATAACTTGCACATATTTTATACTTAGTTACCATATGCGGAAACATATTTTTAGCTTATAGTTAGTCATTAAGAACTGTCCATGTTTATGTAAGCTGCAAGTTTCCCAAAAAGAAATAAATAAATAAATAAATAAAAAACAAAAGCTTTTCCCTGGGCGCCTCAAACTCCAGTAGTTTCCAGGACAAGTGGCACAAATAGGTAGCTGCGTATCAGCTGGCTGTATTTCGCACACTTAATTCTAGCTGCAGCTTCAGCAGCCGACCTAGGGAGACCAACCGTCGAAACAATGTGAGAAGGTGCGAAGGTGCACACGCAAGTGGCATCTCAGAGCAGACACTGACCCTTCTCCCACGGTAATCTATTAATTGTGAGATTAACAACTTTTACGTCACTTAATTGTTACCAGATAAACTTAATAGTAACTTAACATACCAATATTGGTTAGACCTGAGATTTCCGCACTTAGCCTCATAGTTGGGCCACTGTACTGTTATAGGGTTTTGGGAATTTTCCTTTTTAAAAAAAACACTTTTGATTAAACTAAACTTATATTAAAAAAAACAAAGGATATGGAAATGGATTTTGAATATGGGTGTCTACTGTGAGACCGACGGAGAGAGACTGGCTCTCGACTGACTCTCGTCACGGAGCTTCGTACTGGAAGTGCTGACTAGGCAAATCGTCAGCATCATCCCTTACATATTATAGATATAACAACCCCCGGCATAAGAGGAAACTTACGGGTTGATCGGTAAGTTTTCGGGAATTTAATCAATTCTGAGTCGCGCTGGAGGGTTGACTTTATCAGTTGACTGTACCTCCTGGTTTTCGTTATCAGAGTTTTTACGGAACAAGTTTCGGAGACACTCATATTTCTTACAAAAATAATAAGACATAAAACTAACACACAAAATAATCGACAAAATACTGAAAATAGGAAAACTAACATGATTTGAGTTAAGGATTGAGTCTGTTTTTACAGCTTTTAAATCATTAATGGTTTGTTCTGATAGTAATTTTAAGGTTCTTAGGTTATCTAAATTTATGTTAGAAATTTTCATATGGGACGTGTTCAAATTTAACTTGTGGATTTCATTACTATTACAGCATTGGTCATTGATTATATTAAATTTAGGGCTTATATTACTTATTGTTATCTTAGGGTTTGATGTACTTATTAATATCTTACTTCTACAGTATGCTATACATACAGGTTCAATGTTAAGTACACCTGTACCGGATATAGTAAGCTCAGTAACATTATTATTACAATCTATAGAAAGTTTGGTTGCTTCAGACTGCACAAATATCCATTTGTTGTTGTTCAAATGGTGCCAGATATCAATAAAACCATATATGAATTTATAATTACATTGTTGAGGTAAAGATACAATTGCTTTGGTCATCATTTCAGTTTCACATGACGGATTACCGATTACACTGTATGTCTCTATTCTATTACACATGAATGTATCTTTAAGAATAAGTTTGCATGATTGAAGGTTATCTAGGGTAGCATATAGTGACGTATCTTTTGTTAGGGCAACATATGATTCTGTAGGTATAATCATTGCATATGTGTCCGGCCTGCTAACATTATGGGGTGTAGGTATAGGTATATTCTTAAACAAATCATACTTATCAATAGTAACCAAAGGTATCTTAACTACAAATATTAACTTATTATCGAGGACATAGCATATTAGCTCTGACAAATTCATTAATATTTGTATATTACTTAGATGTAAATCAACAGGGAAGTCTCTCTGCTTAGGTATGAGATTGAAATCTTGTGAAATGTCATTGAACAATTGTTTAGGGGTTATTATTGAGGGATGCAATGTGTTTGTTTTTGCAAATAGTACAGAATTAACAATATCTTCAACCTTGAAAGACAATGTAAGCATATTTGCTTGTAAACTATTCAGAGCTTTATCAATTTGGTTCTCAAATGCAAGTTCATTCACCATTTTAGAAACATTGATTATAGAATGGGTCAAATTCTCGATTGTGGTGTCCAATATAGCTTCATTTCTATTTAGTTCATACAGGGATCGATTAAGATTTGAAATTGCCGATTGGGATATAATAATGCTGCTCTTTAAGGAATCTGAAAGAGTTTTATCATTTTCATAGAGTACTTGAATAGCATTATTATACTTTTCAGCATCTTCCTCACTTAGGGTGCCAAAAATGTGTTTAAATACAGTTCCAACGCCAGAGAACCAAGCTGATCTCTTGGTTGAACCACTTGAGGTTAGATGGGAGATAGAGTTATGGTCTCGTAGAATATCGCTGTAAAGGGAGTCAAGTGGTTGCATCATGTTGTGACATTGGCCTTTGACAGCTTCATTCTGCTGACATAGAAATCTGATAGTACTAAAAGTTTCACGAATATTATCGAGATGATGATTAACAAAAGAGATGTCGATTGGAATAATTACATGAAAATGGTCATCTACGACTCGTAATGTACCAATCGGGTCAAATAGTATTCCGGGGCTCTTGAGAATTGGTTCGACGCTAGTAGCTAAAACTTGATTGTGATTAGTCACAACAAATCTGAAAAATATAATAACTAATTAAAAATGTAAAGAACTTAACTACATGCCTTATCTAAACTAACTAGGGATTATTCGCACTCGTGTGCTGGTTTCACTTGGTCAAAGTGGTATTTAACATGGCGCCTATTGATTAGTAGCGACAACGTGTTGTTTCCATGTATTTTGACCACTTTATATGGGCCTTTCCAGATTGGCGAAAGGGCTGGTATTAACATCACCAAGATTCATTAAATCACTTAGTTGAATAAGATCAAGATCCGGGTCTTGAGTAGACGTTGACGGTTGTGGGTCGTTGGGTAATGCTTGCGAGGTCGAGGCCTCAGGATTTGATTGACTTTCAACAATAGGGTTGACAGGATAGCGGGATAACGCATCAGCGTTGCTATTAATTTTACCCTTTTTATATTCGATTTCATAGTCGAATTCTTCGAGTCTGAGTCGCCACCGGACTAATTTGGAGCCGGGGTCTTTACAGTTGAAAAGCCATTTTAATGGACGATGATCGGTCACAATTTTAAAACGGCGACCGTAGAGGTATGGCCGGTAGGCTTTAGTACCGAATAGAATAGCCAAGCATTCCTTCTCGGTAACACTATAGTTGCATTCGGCTTTATTCAAGGTCCGAGATGCATAGGCAATAGGACGGTCTTTGCCAATAGGGCCTTGAGACAGGATGGCTGAGATCGCATAATTTGAAGCGTCGCAGGTGAGGACAAAAGGTTTGGAAAAGTCGGGAAACGCCAACAAAGGGGCTGAGGTTAGTGAGTTTTTTAAAGTCTCGAAGGATAATTGGTGTTCATGTTGCCAGTTGAATGGAATGTCCTTTTTAAGGAGTGAAGTTAAGGGTTTGGCAACTTTGGATAAATCCGGGATAAATCTCCTGTAATAGGACACAAGTCCAAGGAATGATTTAATGTCCTTAGGACATTTGGGTACAGGAAATTCCTGAACAGCTCTGATTTTTTCAGGATTTGGCCTGACACCTTGGTCTGTTATAACATGACCTAGATAAGATACTTCATTGTGGAGGAATTCGCACTTATCTGGTTGTAGCTTTAGGTTGAAGTCACGAAGTCTTTGGAAAATGTCAGAAAGGTTTTTGATGTGAGTTTCCAAATCATAGGAATAAATAACAATGTCGTCTAGATATACGAAACATTCTATTCCTTGAAGGCCAGAGAGAGCTAAATTCATTAGCCTCTGAAAAGTGGAAGGGGCGTTTTTAAGGCCAAAGGGCATTCTCGTGAATTCGAAATGTCCTTGAGGAACAGAGAAGGCGGTCTTAGGAGCATCGTTTTCAGCCATTTGGATCTGATGGAAACCGGAAGCAAGGTCAAGAGTGCTGAAGTATTTGCATTTCCCTAATTGGTCAAGAATTTCAGAGATATTGGGAATCGGATAGGAATCTCCGATGGTGATATCATTAAGTTTGCGGTAGTCAATGACGACTCGCCACTTACGTTCACCAGAAGCGTCGAGTTTTTTCGGGACAACCCATATTGGGGAAGACCATGGGGATGTTGAGGGTTTTATTATGCCTTGACGAAGCATTTTGTTAATTTGAGATTGCACTTCTTGCTTATGTATCTCCGGGAATCTATACGACTTTGTATTTATGGGAACAGAGGAGGACGTAGTTATTTCGTGTTTCAGGACATCTGTCGTGGTTAAATTATCATGGGGTAAGTGAAAAATGTCGGAGTAATTAGTACAGAGTTCATTAAGACATTCTTTTTCTTCTTTGTTCAAATGGGATACTCGTAATTGGTTTAATACTTCAGAAGTGCGGTCAACCGCAGGCATTTGTGTTTCAGTGGAAATATGATTAATTTCATGATGGTTACTGTAAATTTTATCCAATGGAGTTATTTGAAGTTTTAGATTTGAGTTCACGACTATTGGAGATTCAGAGACGTTAACGACAGATATGTTTATTCGAGAGTTTTTTTTTAGCTTTACTATGCAATTCGCAATTAGTAAGGAGCCATTTCGATTTTGGTCTAACACAAAACCTTCTTTTATTTCTGGGTTTTGTACTGAACACTCAATTGCCATCCGTGTTCTTGGAGGAATTGTATATGTAGGTTCTTGGAATTTCAGGAGCAATTGAGTTTTGTCAATTGTGAGAGTTTGTCTGGCATAGTCTATTTTACATTCAGATTTTGTAAAAAGGTCATTGCCTAAAATACCGTCATAAGGTATTGTGATTCCAGATGCGACATAGAACTGGTGAGTTAATGAATTGAACTCGATCGAGATTCGACCTTGAGAAGACAGTGGCTTTTCAGTTTCTCCTATTCCTGAAAACATTATATTATCTTTAATAATTTCGGGCATTTTGTCAATGGAGTTTTCTTTGATCAGGCTTATAGAGGCACCACTGTCAACTAAGAATGACAAGGGTCTGGCAGAAACGGAGGTAAGTATCTCAATATATGGTAAGTACTTTTTCAATGGATTCGTATTAATTTGGTATACTTTTTCAGAAGCCGCTGTTGGGCGTATGGATTCAGAGGATTTAGAAGCCGCTGTTGGGCGTATGGATTCAGAGGATTTAGAAGTTTGGTCTTTCCGGTGGGGCTGGTTACCCTGTGGCGTAGACTGTCGTTTAGTCGGATTCAGAGATAAGTTAGTATCGGCTTTGGACGGTTCATTTCCCGTGCGATACTCTACGGGAAATCTTCTTCGTTTAAATTGTCGACTTCGTCGACCCCTTCGTCTTGTTCTGACGAGGGTGAGACAACATGGTGTACAGGATTGTTACGTTGACCTTGATTTTGAGAGTTGCCGAATCGTTTATTATTGTATTCACGTTTGCGGCAGTCCTCAATGAGATGACCTTCAAATTTGCAATAGCGACAAACAGGACGAGGATTGGAATTATTTTGTCTGCTATCGTTAGTGACGTTTATACCTGCGCGATATGGAAACTCTCGGTTTTGAGGGCGCTGTGCCTGGAATGACTGTTGTGGTCGTTTCTGAGGATTAGTAAGTTGTTGGGAGCGATTCTGGAAATTAGATGTTTGCTGGGGACGATTCTGATAACTGGCACCGCTATGTGAGGTTAGATTTTTCCTAAACGATGTCTGCATGATTTTTTCTTCAGATGAGGCAAAGTTTATTGCCTCATTGAGAGTGGCGGGGTCTCGACAACGGATTACGGTTGACAATCTTGGATTTAACCCAGTCACAAATGTGTGTAAAGCTAGGTCTTGCATAGCAGCGACGCGGCCAGTCAGTTCTCCTTTTAGTCTTGTTGGTATAGATATATTTATTTCCGTTAATAGTTTTCCTAGACAAGACTCTACGCGGAGGCCAAACTGATTAACCGTTTCGTTACTGAATTGGCGACAATCTTGCAGCTCGGATAATAAGGCTGCATAATGCTTTTTCTCGCCGAATTGGTTTTTCAGGAAATCTTCCAACTGCTCGAATGAGTCAAATTCTTTTACGGAGCACGCAATTTCCGCGCGTCCTTCAAGTTGGCTTATGATGTATTTGAATAACACATTTTGTTGAGACGGCGAAGCCAGGTCAATTGCATTCTGACAATTATTAAGAAATGGTGTCAATTTATCGCGATCACCATTGAATTTGTTAATGAACTTTATTAATATTCCTAAGTCTATGGTACTGTCTCTAGTTGGCTTAGACGGACCTGCTTCGTCTTTATCTTTGCCCATTGTAGATGCGTAGGCGACACTCAGTCAAAACAATTGCAATGTTGCGATAAGAACGAGACAATATGTGACCTCGGTCACTTTAGAGTTAGTTATTTGAGTGTCTATGAATAAAACTTTTACGGAACACTTAAACACTTTCACTTTAAACTGGAATGTACTCACATGAGAAGGCAGATAAGAGTTTGCATGATGATACCGTTTGTGACGAAATCCTTAGGGCAGGATTACTTTACTTCAGGACTGGTCCTCGGCTCAGGACGACGTAGGGCTGGAACTAGAACTGGAATTCGCATCGAACTGGAACTGGTATTGGGACTGGAATCTTGGAGTTGACGTTGAGTTGAACAAAGTAAGGTGCTGCTGTCGTTATTCTTCTGTTCCACTACACAGTGGAATCTGTGATGGGTTGATTTTATTGAAGTAGCACTTATGGACACTTTTTAGGTTTTAGCACTAACACTTTATAGACGGAGACGTCCCAGGACCTTTTAAGATCCCTTAACGCTGCCACCAAATGTTATAGGGTTTTGGGAATTTTCCTTTTTAAAAAAAACACTTTTGATTAAACTAAACTTATATTAAAAAAAACAAAGGATATGGAAATGGATTTTGAATATGGGTGTCTACTGTGAGACCGACGGAGAGAGACTGGCTCTCGACTGACTCTCGTCACGGAGCTTCGTACTGGAAGTGCTGACTAGGCAAATCGTCAGCATCATCCCTTACATATTATAGATATAACAGTACGCAGCAATCGCAGTATGTTAACACTTCAGACATAGTACACTATAGTCAGGGAGATAAAGGCCAATCAATAATAACTTCCACACAACACATTTACTTATCGCGGTCCCAAACTAGGATACCCTGTGCTATGGCAACGTAACATCATAAACTTCATAAACTTGGAAATACACTCTGAGACTGAGGTCAGTTGTATATGCGAATATAATACTGACTTCTAGTCATGAAAATCTAGACTTTTGTTGTATGCGGCTAACATGTATCAAAAGCCCAGATTTTAACTATTTTTAATCTGTTTTTCGATCCCTTTTCGCGTCCGAAGCGCTCGTGGCTTAGTCGAAAGGTGCAGGACGGGCGACCGTCTCGTTACTACTATCGCTAGTGGCATTTTTCCTAGTGCTTCCGTCCTCTGCAAGGCACATTAAGCCGTGGGTGCCCGCTCTCATGTAATGGCAGTCGTTAAACCATGTCAGAAGCCTTACGGGCGGCTTGATAACTTCTGACGGTAAGGCCCGCCACTGTCTTACAAACCTTTACAAACCTCCACCAACCCGGACTTGGCCCTCGTAGTGAAGTATGGCCTAACGTTCCTGCAATGTAGGAAGAGACCCGTGCCCCAGCAGTGGGGACATACAGGGTAGCAATCGGAATTCCTTTTACTGACAAATCAGGAAGCGCCGTTAAGTCGTTTCTCAGTGCTAACTACGCCACCAATGCAACAATATCATAACTTCTGTTATAACATCTCTTTGGAAAAAGTGAATATCATAAATCTAGTAGCTCTTTTTAGAACTGACAAAAACTTAAGTCCAAGAAGAATATTTCTTAGATGGGTTCTTTTTTTGACTGTGCAATAAAGTGATACAAGAATCTAGGACCTTAAACCATTTTTTCTATCTATCCAAAAATCTAGGACTAAAGCATTTTTTTCTATCTATTCTTTTCAATTCTACCGGCGTGCGTGCATGCAACGACTTATAACGTTGATGAAGCGAAGGTGATCTGTCAGGATCGTGGCAAGTGGCAATCCCTGGTCTCTGCCTACCCCTCTGGGATACACGCGTGAGGTTATGCATGTATGTATGTTTTCTATCTATCCAAGAATATAGGACTTAACAGCATTTTTCCTGTCTATCCAGGAATCTAGGATTTTATAGCATTTTTTTTTCCATTTACAGCCACTTTAAGCGGAAATCGATTAAATCTCTGGGTTGTTGGATTCTAGCTTCTAGACTGAAAAAAACGTATATTCAAAGCATAATTAGTAGAAGTAACACAAGATATTTTTTTCTATTGTTAGCACCAGGTAGGGTCTTAAAAAGGTACATCCAAACCAAAAAATCAGGCGCCGAGCTACAGAGAGAAATAAAACACAGAAGTTACACAACGATGGTTTTATTTTACTTTAAGAAATCGCACATTAAAAGTATTGAGTGGATCTTATCCATTTAACGGCAGTATGAACAGCGAATGTGTTTATTACAGTACAAAGAAATATATTTATTTTTTTACTTATTCCCTTAGGTACAAATATTTACAGTAGCCCTTATTTTATAAACTTTTTTTTATTATTATGGCCAGGTGTGTGAGTTTTTTTTGTTCTATTGGTATTATATTTTTAGACCACGAACAAGGGCATTGACCTTATAATGGTTTATTAATTTACGTCAAGAGTATTGTCAACAAATCGAATTGCAATCAATCAAGTTGAAAATTTAAACGAACAAATTCAACTAAATTCAATACCCTGTTTTTATACGAAGGATTAGACCTTCTTTGGTTATTCAATATTTTTCAAAATACCGATTTCACATAATATACTTTGTACATACATACGTATATCATTGGCTTTCGATCAAATTAATTCGTTTCAGATACAACTGGTAAACCTTATTATATAAATATTGAAAACGAGGATATTTAAAAATTTAAAATATATCGATTCTATCACTCATCGACTTCATATTTGGCTGTTTACTGAACCCACATAAGTAACCACTTAGAAAAAAAATCTATGTATTTTTTTTATTAATATCACGACTTAAATATAAAGAAAAAAACCATAGAGTATTACATTCACTAGGCCAAAAAATGCAAGTTGCTTACATCAAAATATCGATTGCCTGTACAGTGACCTTTCCAAGAAAGTGAAAGCATAATTATCCTAATGTTTTATTTACACATTAATTTTAACTATGAATGAAAACATTGGTTTGAAACACGAGACTATTGTATCACATGAACTGTAATTAATTTTACCGTACACAGTGGCTGGACATATAATGCTAGCTAACATTATTCACTTAGGCATAAATCCTCAATAACTAATATTTATTGTTGTTTATAAATTCGTACTCAAATGCAAGATAGTTATAAATATTGACGACAATTTTATTGTTAAAACATTTCTTAAGTGAACAAAGGACCAGATACATTCACAAATAGACATAAATTCATCTTGAAATATGGTCTTGGCAGTACAACGAATTTGTGGAAACCAATTATCTATTGGAATTTCCAATAAACTGTGTATAAACTATCTGACTTGGATGTAAGTAATATTATGTGTCATTAAATGTTTAAACAGACGGTCGGTCATACCATCTTATTTGTTAAGGGCCCTATTAAAACCGGCTTTAACCCTATTTTAGGGGTATTTACTCCTAAGATAGGGTTGAAGCCAGTTTCTAAAAGGAATTCGTGTTATAAACCTGCCAATATGGTCCTACGATCTTATTTGTTAAGGGCCCTATTAAAACTGGCTTCAACCCTATTTTAGGGGTATTTACTACTAAGATAGGGTTAAAGCCGGTTTCTAAAAGGAATTCGTGTTATAAACCTGCCAATTCCGTCCTAGGAGTGTTTTAGTGGAATCGATTTTTTGTAAGGAAATCTGTTATTATTTATCCCCTACAAATTATTGGCATCAATTTTGAAAAAATATTGTATTTTTAAAAGAAATTCTAAAATAATATATAGGCTTTTGGTATCCTCACTTGTGTCCCATTGGTAGGCAAAGTCCTTTTAAGAGTTACCCCGCCCCACCCAATCCCACTGCCAAGACAGAATAGGGTCTAGAACAGAAATTAAGTGGTGGTGGTGACCGAATAGTATGGCTGCCGGCAGACATCTCCGACCAATCAGCTAGCAGCGCCAAAGCTATGTTTGTTTGTATTTTAGCTATGTTTGTTTGTGCCTGTATTGTTTTTGTTATCGTAAAGTTGGTTAAAACAGATTGGTGTTTCCTAACATTTATGGAATTATTCTGTTCAATACGTGTGATCGTAAACGACCTAGAGATTCAGTTCTTTGGAAACATTGGAATTGGACTAGATTGTTTAATTAAAATAAACCGTGGAATGTTTAAATTAGTCTTTGATCATTTCTTATTTGGTGAGCTTGAACGAAACGACGGCTTAATCTGAAAGAAAAATTAACAATATATTAGAAATGCCCTATAAAAGTACTTTTACGCGTTGGTCCTGTCAAGTAGATAGATAGATAGAATATTCTTTATTGCATGAACACTAGGAATTACATAAGATACTTAAAAAATAAAGTACAGTACAAGTGGCGGCATTGTGGATTTGTTGGAGTGCTTTGGAGGGAATAAAAATCTTGAGCAAGACAATTCAATCATCAAACATTTTTCCATCGATATCAAAAGAAAGAATATTGTTCATTGTACACCAGAACAAAACAAAATATTTCTTATTGGTTGGTTGGTTATATCAAAAATGAAATAAATATTTGATGATACCACAATACTTTTGTAAATTAAACAATATAATATAAAAAATATTATATCGTTCGAAGAGTTCAAAATTCTATTAAACTATGACACAATTTGTGTACATTACCAGTCGTCAATTGCATTTATCATCATCAAATCTACCGATATCAGTTCAATGTTAGACATAAAACTCTCCTAAGACACGCCAATGAACCCGATCTTCACCGCACACCGTTTTGCTCCATCTGGGAGGTGAGTCTCTAAAATGCATAGTTTTATTCACACTATCTGCAGTACAATTCCACCAAACTGCGATCCCCAACACGCATGCCCAGCGTGGGGATTATGGGCATTACCCCCCAATGATGGCACAACATGGCTAATTAGGGGAGGGCTATGTCCAGCAGTGGACTAATATAGCCTGAAGAAGAAGAAGATTCACACTATCAGTAGTCTAACCAATCGCATTGCAATGGTATGACCCGTGCTACTTAACTCGGCGCCTCGCGCGATTCGATCTTCTTCGCAAGAGATGACTATTTAATTTGCGCGGGTTACCCCTGAAATGACATTGTACTGATAGCAGTAGGGTAGTCTTTATAGCAATAGTGCTATATAGACTACCAAATTGAGGCAAATAACAACCATTGTCGTGCCAATTTCAACCATTCTGTTGAAAAACTATGTATTAGACTCTAGGACAGGTTAGGTTAGGTTAGGTTACAGAGCGTCCTACGAAGTTGGCCGATTTGCGGTCTCCACTCTTAAACCAGTCTCAGCCAAACGGTTATCAGTCCTATAGCAAATATGACCCGTCCACTACCACCACAGTTTGCTAACCCACTTCAACAGATTAGCAAACTGTTCTGGCGGTGAGTAGGTGTAACGATCACGTTACTTCTCTGTTTTACCTCTCTTTATTTTGATAGCAGTATGTGTGTCAAAGCTGGGACTAAAGTCAATGTGATTGTTGTGTAGATGCTGCATCCTGAAACAATACAGGAAAAACTGGAGATCAAAATTTGATATATTAAGCTTTAAATCTAGTTAATTTTATATTAACAGCATATAATAAGGCAATTCTTTAATGGATGGATGGATTGAATGGCACATATTTTTAAGGAAATAGTATAACGTAAGATGAAAATTATGATTATTTTACTTTCGTTATCAACCCTTGTATGTCCCCACTGCTGGGCCACGGGTCTCTTCCTGCATCGCAGGAAGGTTAGGCCATACTCCACCACGGGGGCCAAGTCCGGGTTGGTGGAGGATTGTAAGACAGTGGCGGGCCTTACTGTCAGAAGTTATCAAGCCGCCCATAAGGTCTCTGACATGGCTTAACGACTGCCATTATATGACAGCCAGCACCAACGGCTTAACGTGCCTTGCGAAGCACGGAAGCGCTCGGAAAAATGCCACTAGCGGTAGTCACGGGACGCTCACCCATCCCGTACCTGACCGCGCCTGTTGTTGCTTAACCAAGTGATTGATTCCAATCACTCGGTTCGCCTAGGCCACGAGCGCTATTTTACTTTACAAAGAGAATAAACATAATATTTACCAAGGCACAGAGCACTTAACTGCATATTTTTAATTTATTTAGTGATTACCAACATGAACTTAGTTCACGGTAGGTAAATAAAGATAGATTGATACTCGTAGATAGAAAACACTTATTGTAACTTACACGGATATTAAAATATATATTAGGAAATAAAATGTAGTAAACTTTTTGCCTGTAGTTATGTTTTTTTATTTTATACATGAAGACCATTTCCTTAGAATTAGATCAGAATAAGAATGCCTTAACTCGAATCATTACATAAACAACGAGATTAAAAACAAAGTTGTTTTTTTTATTTCTAGTCAGTCTCGAGAAATGACTCGATCCATTTATGTCCAAATAAGAAGGAGACAATGCAAATCTTTGAAATCATTCCTTCAGGAATATACTGTAGCCATTCACAGTATAAAATCCTGAGAGAACACAAAACTTGGATGATTGTTTTAACTCCTGTACTCCGGTACAGAAGTTAAAATATTTTAGGTGTATAAATAATATACTTATAATTATCAACCTATCTGCCATAAGTGTTACTTATAATTATCAACCTGTCTGCCATAAGTGTTCCGACACTTATGGCAGATAGGTTGATAATTATAAGTATATTATTTATACACCTAAAATATAACAATATAAAAATCTGTAGGTATTTTTTCTAATAAAACACTCCATAGTGTTATATTAAGAAAGATGACCTACTGATGTTAGCATATTGAATGCAACAGAAATCAATTTTACCTTTAGAACCGACTGCAGCAGCCAGTTGCATGTCGGCTGCTGTCGGCATTTCTGGGGTAGTGCTTATTGGACCTGTAAACAAAAGGATTTCATCAGAACCACAAGAAAAGGACCAAGTGCAAGTCGGCATAGCGCACCAAGGGTTCCGTGCCAATAGCGTCATCTTGCGTCCAGTGTTAGAACTAATATTCATTTGAATTGCGCAATTTGCGACTACGACTCGGTAGAATCTAATTATAATAAGTCCTTAAATCACGCCAAGTTTAATTGCTGTATGTATTACTGTTTACACAATAAAAACAGCGTAAAAGCAAGTTTTTTGTATGGAGACCTCCCTTAGTTTATATGTGTGTTTATATGTGCTGAATGTGTTGGTAAGCGCAAATCTAGAGAGCAGGTGAACCGATTTCGCTAATTCTTTTTCTACAATATTCCTTGAAGTTCGAGGATGGTTCGGATGGTGACGGGGACTGTTAGGCGGTACGAAGTTCGCTGGGTCAGCTAGTTATTAACACTATTGTTAACTCGTATTTCAATTGGCTACCAAAGATAGCTGGTGCCAATGATAGATCCATTTGAAGGTTAGACGGATATACAAATAGTATTATCGTCCCGTTTGGCATCTTTTCGGAACCCTAAAAACAGCCACTATAATGATCTAAGCAATATAAAATTTGCTGGATTTCAACTGCAAAGATGAATTAATATTTTTTATGTAGCCTATAAACGTCCTTACTGCAGGGAACAGGTCTTCTCTTAGAGATAGAGAGTATGTATTAACTACCACAGCTATTTGAAGCCCTGAGGAGCCATTCTCATAAAAACGTAGTTTAGTTTTTATTTACAAACAACACGTATCAAGATTCATGATCGCAATGAACCTCGGCCAATACACTTTAGAGAACTAAATAAAAAAATATATTAGCCTCATAAGACTTTTCATAGAAACTTTTCTCAAGGCTATCCATTTCTTTATTTACTATAATTATTCTATATTCATTTTTGATAAATTTGGTTCCAAATCAATCCACCATTTAACCTCGATTTATGTCGTCTGAAGGTATTGGCAAAGTTTCATTTCCATCTGGCAAGTCATTTGTAAATAAAAGCCAAGCAAACTCTTATGTAGGAGTTGTTCCTTGACCCTCCGGACAACTTTGACATTTCTTAAACTCGACTCTTTCCAAACTCGTCACTTTTTTAAATTGCCATCTCTTTACTTTGTCTCTTTTTTTAACTGAGAAAATACTTTACTTTGTAGGTTTTAACCGATTGTCCGGAAGGATCTTAACTACCAAGTTTAAGGTTAAGGTTACTAAGCAATTAACAGCAACCAAGCAACACACCAAGTTTTACTTGAAACGAATTAGGAAGGAGTCAAATTAGGAAAGAGTCAAGTTTAAAAGAGAGTAAGAAGATGGCAAGTTAAAAAAGAGACGAGTTACCAAAGAGTAAATTTAAAAAAGAGACAAACTAAAGAGATTATGAGTTAGAAAAGAGACGAGTTTGGTAACAGTCGAGGTTAAGAAAATGTCTAAGTCGTCCGGAGGGTTCCTTGAGGCTTGCCGCTTGGGAGTTGTGCCTTACGTTCTATTAAAGGGAAAAATAGTAAAGCTCAATTTTAAACTTTTATTCTTCTCTTTCCAACTGTTTTCAAAAGTCCCGCGGAAAATTCATGTCTTCCCGCCAAAAATGAACACCACAGATTAACTGCATCTTCCCAAATGGCACAGATCATTCTCGGATGCCACGGTGTCACATACACCATGGAGTTAACATACAGACTATTTCTATATTATTTATATTTATATTTTCTATTTTCTACTTATGTTATTGTATATTTATTTTAAAAAAGTAGGGTTGCAGTTCCAACAACGAATTGTATGAAGTTTCACTGCAGTCGTGCTAACTGCATTGAAACTGCACAAACTTTGTATTCGGAAAGCAGTTGAAATGCAGCAACGTCTGTTTAGAGCCTCATTTATTTAATACCATTACAGAACAAGTGTATGTGTGTGTGTGAGTTATAGAGTAATTTTATAACAGGTAGTTTTCACTGCTTCAAAAATTTGTATTTTGAACTTAATATGTGCAGGAAGAGACCCGTGCCCCAACAGTAGGGTCGTATAAGGGTTGATATTGAGCGGTAGTCACGGGACGGTTACCCATCCAGCACCTGACTGCGTCTGTTGTTGATTAACCTAAGTGATTGATTCCAATCACTTGGTTCTGCTAGGCCACGAGAGCTTTTTTGTAAAGGTTCTACCAAATTTCAGTTATACGAGCGCTCCATTAGATAATGTGCATAATAAAAACCAAGTCCAGGGTACTGCAGTGTCCGAGTGACTCCTTGACCCATCTAGTGTGTAAAGTTACCACTGAAGCTGCATAAATTAGTGAATTAGTCAATCAATCGTTGATTGACTAATTTACATGCAGATTAGTTGACTTATAAATTAGGCTATAGTAAATTTACAATTTTATCTAAATTTTCAAGACTAGGTTAAGTTATATGGATTTAATATGGTCCGAAATAAACGATTATATGTAAATAAATCATCTCATTATGTTGATGCTAAGGCCAAAGTTTTTTAACAGAATTCAAGCAAACGGAGCCGGTGCGCCACACACTTTCTTATCTACAAACTGCGTTTAGCGCCCAATTTGCGAAGTCTACACCATGGAGCTAAACTGAGATTAAGTCACCATCTTAACAGCGTTAAGGATAAGCGACGGCGAACTGTATTAAATAATAATAAACTTCCCTTAAGTGCAAGAACGTAAAGGCACAAAACAGTTAAACGGATTAAGTTGTTATACTTCGGGCAAACTGAATTAGCGCCGGGCCTTACCTCAGGCGGTCGCAATGTAATTGGAGATACACCATCCATCTTAATACGTCCATCGCCCATCGGACGTTCAATATCCAGGAGTGACGAAATATCTACGTGAACACGGAAGTTTGACCCCAATACCGAAGTTTGGCGCTACTCTGTTTGCGAAAATGCGCGGAGGTTTCCATGCAATGCAAGGTATTAGTGTCTGTGTAGACGGCCAGTAGCGCAGTGGCAGCGCATCTGCCTACCATACTAGAGGTCCCGGGTTCGATCCCCGGCCGGGGAAAAAAAAAACCCCAGGTCTTGGATGTTCACATGTTTGTGATGTCGTTGTTTCTGGTTCCCTCGATACAGGGTATCCTAGAGTGCGGTCAGAAGCAATGTATGTGCCTGTATGTAAATGTTATTATTGTTATGTTATTGTTATAGTTATACCAAGGAATTTGCTTCAATACCGAAATTTGGCACTACTCTATTATGCGCAAAGTAGCGTAGGATTTATTTGCAATTGTAACGAAGAATTTGCCTCAATACAGCTAAATACTAAACTTCGGTATTGAGGCAAATTCCTTGTTATAATCATAACACTTATACCTTGCACCGCAAATAGAATAATGTCACTTTCAGTAAGTGTATTGAGGTAAAGTCTATTTATTCTTACTTGTCCAATTTAGTAAACAAGATTCTACCCGTAAACTGTAACTTTTTAGTCTAATACTGCCATATTTCTATAGATGAAGTAACTTGGAATACTCTTTTACATAACACACTGCCAATTTTATAAACATGATAGTTAATGAATTTGCGAGAAAATGTCTAGTTTAGGCATCTTGTGACGTCTCCTTTAAATGTATTAGGGGATGCTTCTGGAGTCTCACAATAATACAGCCTTTATTCACTTATACGCCGGTGATGCGTCCGTCCACCGCTACGTCTACCGCAAGAGTGCCGGGCGGCGGCGCTCACCAAGCAACTTTATTTATTCATACAAGTATGTACACCACATCTCTTCCTTTCAATAAATTTTGAATTGCAATACACACAAATGAGTAACCAAAAATACTATTCTAAATTAAATTATAATTGCCACTTATCACGATCGTTATCAAATTTCTCTATCAAAGCAAACAGTTATAATAACTTATTGTAGAATCACATCACATTTTTAGTGTCCTAAAATTACTGATAACTACATATTATTTAACACTTAGCTTAAATCTTATTCTGAGTTCTCGATTTCAACATCATTATTTTGTCTTTTCCTCTTTTAAATTTTCAATTTAGTAGCCATAATCAAACAGTCTATTTACACATGTACAAACATCAAATAATTATGATGAAAAATTATGAAAATCATGCAATCAATTAATCAATGCGTAGAGTTTCAAATACCATCAACAACAATAACAAGAGCCAAACTTTTTCAGTCTAAAACCTTTAAAAAAAATCAACATCTGATGGCAGTAAGTGTCCCGTTCGTGGCCAAGAGCTACTCTAGCTTTCACCAACTTTCACATCCTCTCCAAGGATCGTAAAGCACATACACTCTGATGCTTGATCTTTACAAAGATCCAGCCCTCGCCAGAACCATCCGCCCATCGCGTACCCACGTATCACTCTCCTCGAGCAACTACCAACTTTCAACGAGCTACGACTACGGCATGGTCTCTGGTGCGGCTGACCAACCGAACCGAGCACCTCTTACTTCGTCACAGCATCAACATGCTCTTCAACTTTTTCTTCACTCTCTGACACATCCGACTGGTATTTGACCCTCTGGCATTTTCCTTAGTCTATCGTGTACGTACGTTTACAACTCAATGATTTTAAAACATATCGGTCACCTTCCAAAACCTCTATCACTCTAAAAGGACTCTTAAATTTTAGATTAAATTTGGTTTGATTCCGTTCCTCGTTTTCAATGAAAACAAAATCTCCTACACTAAAATTAACAACTTTAGTTAACAACTTTAGATTTCTTGAAATCAAAACCCTTTTTTTGCTATAGTCTATAGCATTAGTTATTAAGTACAGCTTTAGCTCTAACGTCTTAGATGTTGACTTCGGGTTCTGTCTCGTTAGCTAACATGAGATTTAAAGGTCTCGCTACACAGCAAATTAGAAGCTCAAGCGGACTTGATTTCGTTATTCTATATTGGTAACAGTTGGAAACTAATTGGAATTCAGGGAGAGTATCTTGCCATAATATATCACCACTACACTACAATTGACTCTAATGTAATGGAAATATCGCCGTAGTTCAAGATTACCCCACATGCCATGTACGTCCAAGGCACGTACTTTCACTAGCACATAGTCACAGTTTTCAGATTTCAGAAATGGCTCGTAATCAAGACTTTCAAAGCTCAAGCAAAGAAAACTCTCATTACTTGGTTGGGTTGAATACGTGACGGGTAACACTTACATGTCACACTCTTCTTCAATCGAGGAAGATCTGCGTCCTGCCCGTCTACGTCATCGGGCACAAACATCAACATCAGCCAGTCCATCGATCGTATACCCACTTGTAAACTCAATTTTAATTCTCACCACAAAAAAAAATCTTACTGAAGAGAAACTTGTTGATCAAGAACCTTTCCGGCTATTTTAATACAGAGTACATTTTATAATTTTATTCAAAGTGATCTTTAAATCAATTTTAAATTCGATTTCTTTTTTGCAAACTTAGATCAAAACTTCTGCACTCATTTTATCGTAAATAGTTGAAACTACTCTTTGTCAATTAGTGGCAAAGGTAATAACAGTATGGAAAACTGCCTTTACGAGGAAACAGTTTTGCTATACAGAGAAATCGTAATAAAACAGAAACTGGTCACCACATTCATTCTATGTTCACACACAACGCAATGGAACGGCTTGACATGCTGCTCAACCCTCGATGCTTAACAGATTCGACAGTCTGCGACCGTGGTTAATCAGCTCGTTGCTGAACTGGCGCATCGCCTTGTGAACTCGCTGCTCACGCCGTTTCACGCTGTCGTGTTCATTTCTGTGTACAGAACACAGTAGCAGAGTAGCACAGTAACATGTCCAATTAAAAGGAATCTACTCTCTTTTGGAAATCAAAATACAAAGTAAACAAACCACTTTAGCACCGGGATTTATAGTGGAGCAAAAGGCAAAGTATCCAGGTTGTAGGTAGACTGAATGCATACAATCGAGGCTAAGCTTAACAATATCTTGATCGCCCGGCTACTTGTAACGAAAATGTAATCAAATCAGCTGTCATATGTACCTACGTAGAATCAACTACTACGTAACTACAACTTTTTAACTGAAAGTGGGTAAATTTGATGAAACTGTTGTAAATCAGTTTTAGCTTAGTACTAGTAAAAACTGAAAACCAAGGGCAAACAGTGTTTACTGCTACCAACCAAAGTTACTGAAGCAACGAAATAGGGAAATTTCAACGTTTCGCTCTTAAAATGAAAACTACTCACCGGATTTCTCCAATCATGGACATTGGAACGGACAATGTACCTACTGCTGTTACTCGGACTCAAGCAGGCACGAAGTTCATCATCAACCAGGACTCAACAAACAAACAGGACAGGACAAAACTCGGTCTGACCCTCGTTGTTGATTTGACACTACAACTGAGTTGGATTTTAGGTATTCCCAAGTTTTGTCACTAATGATGTTTCTTTGGCTGCCAGAGTCTATTAACATATTCACTTTGACTCCACCTAGTTCACAAGTAATTTCAGCATCTGATTCTTCCATTATGTGGGATATGTAATTTACAGATTGACTGGGCTGTTTGGCTTGTGTCTCGAGTGTCGAGAGTATCTTGGTCTTTTTGTGAAATTGGGGTTTTCTAGATTTGTTGGTCCCTTGCGTTTGGAACTCCTTGTACGACATTGCATTTTGAAATGACATTTATAACAAATTTTGTCTTTAGCTGGACAGCGGGCAATATTACTATTGTGATATTCGCTACCACTCCTCGAGCACCTATCTTTTGTGCACGCGTTAGTGGTTTTATGTTTTATGTTTAACTGTGACGTCATATTGTTACGATCTGTAACCAGGTAAAAAGAAACACCTCTGGAGCGACTAGTTGAGTAGGTATTAGTTAGGTAGGTACCCTGACTCTATGCCAAAGCGATGTGCAACTAATCGTAAAACGTGACAGAAAACAAAAATCTTCGCAGACAAAGTCGCGGGTAAAAGCTCGTTATGTTTCAAGTTATGTAAATATGTTCGGGTTGAATTATTTTCTAAGGTCACACAAATCCCGAACTATTCTCGTTTTATTTATGTAGGTATTTTCCAATTACTTTTTGTGCGAGTGCTCACTCACTTAATTGTATGTTACCAATTCGTTTATCATTTTACGCATTTTATGCGATTTTATACATTTTTGCAACGTATAGATGTTTACTCGTTTGAGTTTTTGTGCACCCTTTGTATTGGGTTTTGTTGTTTTTCAACTTGGCTAATACTTACAGGTACATTTATTGTTATGCAGGCATGCCGGTTACAAAATCACGATGTAAACAAAAGTTTAATATCTGCGTCTCAATTTCATATTTACCTACTCGCTAATGCGCAGATAAGTATATCGTATAACAACCGTTTTTTAAGAGATATTGAGGAAAGATGATAGGTAAATGAGTTTTACAATCAACAGTAAGAATATGCAGACGTTTTCTGTACAGTTTTTTTTCTTGGTTTGTAAACTAGATATTAGGTAATAAGTCCGTTATGAACCATAGATATACCTCGGTTTGTATATCTGCGCAATGTAACATTATAGATGTTATGTTATACGTCGTTCCCAACACGGACAGCTTTGTTCAAATATGTCATAGGTATTATCAATATGGAACATTATTACTTTCACTTTGCTAGGTAGGTGATGAAAATTAATACCAAAATAAATCGGCTGCACTGCATAACAACGGAATCGTTTATTGGTAAGTATAGCAGGCACGTTTGTAGGTAGGTACTTGACTAGCGTTGCCGTGGTTGTCATTTGTTTACATTAAAATTGTCATGGTTTCACCTATACTTTGTATACGCACAGCGTTGTGTCGGTGAATATAAACATTGAACAATGATATAAGGTAATTTTGCACTATTTACACCATGTATGCTACATTGTACTCTTCTTTTAACAGATGACAACCCGAACAATTGTAGTCGGAACTATTATTTTGTTGTGTCTTGCACTTTTACTCACGTTCTTTATCCTCGTCGCCAATGTGACGTCTCCTTTAAATGTATTAGGGGATGCTTCTGGAGTCTCACAATAATACAGCCTTTATTCACTTATACGCCGGTGATGCGTCCGTCCACCGCTACGTCTACCGCAAGAGTGCCGGGCGGCGGCGCTCACCAAGCAACTTTATTTATTCATACAAGTATGTACACCACACATCTAATCTCAATTTTAAGGTTAGAATCTTGTTTACTAAATTGGACAAGTAAGAATAAATAGACTGTATAAGTGTTATGATTATAATAAGGAAGTTGCCTCAATACCGAAGTTTAGCATTATTCTATCTGCAAGGAGCGTAGATTTCTGTGCAAATTAAATGAAATGAAATGAAAAAGTTTTATTCAAAGTAGCGCAGAAGCTGCGGCATAATGAACGTTACAATTCAATCCAGGTGTCCATTTCAAAACAATCATCGTCTTACTAAGAGTAATAGTGTTATTCGAGTGGAAAAAATCTAATCAAAAATATAGTACATTCGGATTACATGATCCGAGTGGAATATTTAGCTTGGTTTGATGTGATCTGTTGCGACTGTGATCCTTTTCTGTGATGGTAGTGTACATACCTCGAACATTGTTGAAATTACAGCCGCCCTCACTAACCGTGAAGGAAAACGTCGTGAGGGAACCTGAGAGTCCAAGGTGTTCACTTATCTCGGCGATTAAGACTGCCAATCCGCGGTTGGTGCGCTCTTTTCAATAAACATACGCCTGAATTATGTCTGTGACCTAAAATCACTAATTGTTCAGTATCTCGTTGACCTTACCTCATGTCTATTTAGAACGTCTAGCCTAGTTAATTGACCTTTGCAGTTTTGTAGCAAATTCGCCTTTAATGCAACTGATTACGGTGCCCAAGTACGACAAAGAACCTAATTTTTGATTTGTTGTAACCTATTTGAGTAGATTAGAGAACTCTATTGTATAACCAGAAGTATTTATTAATTCATACATAATACATACTTATAAATACCCCTCCGGGATACAGGCGTGAGGTTATCCTCACGCCTGTATCCCGGAGGGGTAGGCTGAGACCAGGGACTGCCACTTGCCACGATCCTGACAGACCTTCGCTTCATCAACGTTTATAAGGATGTATTAGCAAAGGACTAGATAAAAAGTACCCGGAACCGGCGTGCGTGCATGCAACTTACTGAGCCAGTGTTCATAAATCTAATTGATAGAATACTGTAATAGAGCGCCGTGTCCGTTTAGGATGGGGAGCTTTTGGCAAACTGTCTAAAGTGTTTAAAGGGGCTAATATACCAATAAACCTCAAGCGTCAGGCGTTCTAACAATGTGTCCTCCCCGTCATGGTTTATGGAGCCGAGTCATGGACTCTTACCAAACAAACCGTTCACAAGCTGCAGGTGACTCAGAGAGCTATGGAGAGAGCTATGGTGGGTATCTCACTCCAAGATCGGATCAGAAACACCGAAATCCGAAGGAAGACGAAACTGACAGACATAGCCAACGTGATTGCCCGTAAGAAGTGGAAATGGGCAGGCTATATATGCCTAAAGAGGGGCGCAGAAGTGTGGGCAGGCAACCAACAAGATGGACTGACGACCTGGTCAAGGTGGCAGGAAAGGACTGGATTCGAAAAGCCCAAGACCGAAATAAATGACGTCCATTGGAAGAGACCTACACTCAGCATTGGGTGGCTATGGGTTGAAGAAGAAGTTTAAATAAAAATCAAGTGGCACTCTTATGTATGAGAGAGAATAATTCAAGTACATGTAGATCGATTTTGATGATTTTTTGGGGGTGTTGATTATATTCACAAGTCTGTAGTAGAAATAATAAAAAATCTATTTATGTAAGTTTAAAAAAAGGAAAACAAATTGTCAAGAAAACGCCTGTCAACATTGAATGCCAATAATAACTTCCACATAACACAATCACTTCTCCTAATCTCAAGTTAAGATACCCTGTATTATGGTAATTAGGTCATTGGCAAGGTATTGGCGACCTTTAAGGATGACTCACGCTACACCGTGTCGGGTCCGAGCCGAGTGTCGGCCGTAGCACGGTCAGCGAGCCGGTTCCGTGACTGCAATTACAAAGACGGGCCTCAACCGCGCAATTACCATTGCACCGTGATGCAGTATATTCGTCCGAGCAAAATCAGTGTTTTAACTAGTCTACAATCGTGTTGAATTTTGACGACCTGGAATTAGTAGCTATTGCAATCGCTCTGGAGGACGAAGAATCTGAGGAATCTTCAACTACTAGGAAATGGAGCGTGCATCCACTTTGGAGAGAGCGACAAGAGAAAGGAGAATATAATGAATCTTTGTAAAGATCTACGTAGTTATGAAAACAAATATTGGGACTACTTTAAAATGACTAAAGAATCTTTTGACACGTTAGATATGAAAATTAAAGATGATTTGACTAAATTCATTACAAAGTTTCAGATTCCTATTTCATCCAAACATCGATTAGTGTAAACATCGTCAGTGCACTTCTATAGCATCACTACGACTACTCGGGCGCAACTTGGTGGCACTGTATTCATGCGACGACGGGCCGTGGCCGAGCCGAAGCGGGACCGGGTTGTTTCCGAGCGCTGTCCGTTGTTAGGCCGTCACTCGGTTCCCGCTCGGTATAGCGTGAGTGTTTTCATAGAAAATATATGTTATATTAGTTAACCGTGCTGCGGCCGACCTTCGGCTCGGACCCGACACGGTCTAGCGTGAGTCATCCTTTACGCTTCAAGCGTTGCCTTGTAGTCAATGTTAGATATGAAATTTTCGCCCTTATAGTTGGACCATTGTAAGTAGCGAGTTCTGCGTTAACACTCTAGACACTAGGGTTTCATCACGATGCATTTCTTGACAATTACCGGTATTACAACTCTACAAATGCACAAAAGTTAGAAAATAAAGTCCTGCCGATTGGTATGTGCCGGGGTTAGAACCTACGACCTCCCGATTGAGAAGCTGGCGTTATACCGCTCCGCTACCACCGCCTTTCTACTTTTAGACGATATTTGGACAAAGCGATTTGCAGTATGAATATAGCCTTTGTATACGAACTTTGAGTAGAAATTTCGAAGCGATCAAAGTGCGAAAAAATGTCTAATAATAATAATACTATAATAATAGAAATAGAAGCGAGAAGAAGAAATAGAAGAATTATAGAAATAGTCGAACCGAGTGATTGGAATCGATCACTTGAGTTAAGCAACAACAGGCGCGGTCAGATGCAGGATGGGCGACCGTCCCGTGACTACCGCTAGTGGCATTTTTCCGGGCGCTTCCGTGCTTCGCAAGACACGTTACGCCGTTGGTGCCAGCTGTCATGTAATAGCAGTCGTTAAGCCATGTCAGAGCCCTTATGGGCGGCTTGACAAGTTCTGACAGTAAGGCCCGCCACTGTCTTACAATCTTCCACCAACCCGGACTTGGTCCCCATGGTGAAGTATAGCCTAACCTTCCTGCGATGCAAAGAGACCCGTGCCCCAGAAGTGGGGACTTTCAAGAGTTGATATCGAAATAATAGAATAAGAGTAAACTTTATTTGACTACCTACGTTACAAAATATTACACACAGGTACCTACAGTACCTCAGAGAATCAGTGAGACTTCAGAAAATCAGTAAGTCCCGCCACTGTTTTACAATCCTTTAACAACCCGGACTTGGCCCCTATGGTGGAGTATGGCTTAACCTTCCTGCAATACAGGAAGAGACCCGTGTCCCAGCAATGGGGACATACAAGGGTTGGTATCGTCCTCGACACACAGTAGGTACTAGCCACAGTAGTAGATACAAGTCACAATCACGCAAAGTAGGTACTAATCGTATACCATTATTTGGATTTAAGAAATCATGGTTGTGATCTTTTTTTTCAGGCTGTGCAAGTGTTCTCCGCCTATCTATCTGCCTAACTGTGTCTCAGTCTAGTAATTCGCCATTTCCCATTTAGCCTCAGCGAAAACGGAAATAAGAAAAAACAAAATGCACTTCCTCACTCAAAGGAGGAAGATCTAATCGACTTTTTCGGGCAAAGATTGTGTTAATGAAGCATGAAATTATTCACGACGACTCCTGGAGGAAATGTTTCATCTGGTGCTTGGCACAGTTTAGATAGCTGGGTACACAAACTTCGCCTGATAAAAAGCTTAAATGGCCCTCTCGCAAAATTATTCAGAGAAATTGTTATTTTCATGCCTCCCCTTAAAAAAAAACACAGTTATTCTTTTTGCATTCGCGACGGCCTTAATAACGTCCGTTGACTTTTAAAGCGGCGAAATTGGGCTTTTTTAAATAAATAAGGCTCAAAAAGAGGAAAAGGTTTCTGCTTTGTTGTTGTTTGGTTATAACCACCTACCTATTGCGGACGGGTAAAAATTAAAAAAGATCTTCCTTCATTAGGTCCAAACAAAATATTCGATACCTAAAATAAATAATTCCTGTTGCGGTTTTTTCGCAAAACTGTTTATTCAATGTATGGAAGAAAGACCACTCGCTAACGCTGTTCGTATACATCGCGAGGAAATCTAGCCCTAGTTTCTGTTGAGTTTTAGTTTGAATTGTAACGTTCATTAAGCCGCGGTTTCTGCACTACTTTGAATAAAACCGTTTCATTTCATAATGTATTGTAGTACAATGACAATTATTTCATTTCATTGCTGCTTTAAGTCAAATCCCGCACGCTTATCAAACCTTCTAGCCGTCAATGATATTAAAAACACGTCACGTGACCCGTTCATGTATCTGTCATTGTACTGTAATGCACTAACAGAAACGAGGCCCTGGGCGTCAGTGATATTTCATAGTTTGGTTTCTGAGTTATGTACATTTAATTTTGTGAAGTCATCGAGCAATACAACTTGCTAAGCGTGTGAAGGAAAACGTCGTGAGGAAACCTGAGTGACTAAAATGTTTAAATACCTCGGCGCTTGAAATTGCCCGATGCTCGGACAATGGCGCTGAGTCAGCCCAGGATCCGTGGATGTGGCTGGCAAGGTATGGTGAGAGACGGCGTTTGGGGGAAAAAGCCAATACCTAGTAGTGAGCAAAGTGGGCTGAAAATTATGCCTAGTGGTTAGGCAGAACACGCGGTTTGCCACTTGCCACGATCGTAGCATAAATTTTTGTTTCATCAACATTTTAAGGTACTGAATAATGTATCAGACTGTGAAGTACATTACTGATTATTTGGAAGACAAAGATGTCTGGTACTAAAATAATGTTAACGACGACTATTCGTATAAGTCTAGTGTAATGTAACTTTAAGTTGAAAACTCTGTTAATTAAGTTAAAATCTGTTTGGACAGGAATAAATGTGCAATTTTTTTTAATAGTTTCTTCTCCACATAATCTATTTATTGTGAAACGAATAGGAATAAGTCCTGATTGCCCTTGTATTATATTTTGTGTATAGATACCTCTGTGAGAATGAAATAAATACTTACAGCTTTGACATTCATTAAGTAAACATTTTGTTTGTATAATTAAAACTGTTTTTATACGGATTTATGATCGTTTATTACATTTTTCGGCACTTTTTCAGGTGCCGTGGTCCCGGATGACATCCGAAAAAGTGCCGAAACGTTGGAAAAATGTAATAAACGAGCATAAATCCGTAAAAAAACAGATTTAATTATCTCTACTGCTCGTATTAACCTTAGAAAATACTATTTTGTTTGTATACTGAATAAAATTCTTTTGACTTAGATCAATTTCTGAAGATCAATTCCAGAATGAACTTTAATAAATAGATGATAATTACACAACACCATCCATTGTTCTAAGTTAAAAGTAAAGTACCCTTTGATATGGTAACTAGACAAGGCATTACAAACATGGAAGAAAGCCTAGAATACGGCTATTTTTACAGATAAAAGCAAGGCACGCTCGAATAGGAATCGAAGTCACGACCTTTGTCATGGTAATTAAGTATACGCTAGACTAACGAAGACATAACTTACAATTCATGGTAGAATAGCTTTTTGTTACATGATAATACTAACAATAGAATATTTTTTTTGGAATTAGATAACCGCTGGCGATTCATAAACCTTTTTTTGATGTAGCCTATAAATGTCCCACTGCAAGCGCAGGTCTTCTCTCAGAGAGAGAGGGCTTAATTACAACGCGTGCCCAACGCGGACTGCCAATTTCAAGCGCTGATTTCTCAGACACTCATGTTTCCTTAAATGTTTTTCTTCACCTTCAGCGGGTTGTATTGCTACTATAATTTCACAAATGTACATAACATAGAAAACAAAGTCATTGGTACATACAGGCACTGGGAATCGAACCTGGGTCTCTCGCTTCCAAGTCAATTGTTCTACCCACTGGGCTACCTCCATTCTAAAAATCTTAGCTAAATTATTTAGACTGACCACTGACGGATATCTAGACACTTCCATAAAAATGTTTATCGTTATTTTTTTATCTTACCTGGATAGTAAATAGCCTCCTTCCTGACGGCGTAGTTGGCTTGCGGTATCCTCAGCGTGCAGATGAACTCTGCTGGCGACGGCAGGTCGGCGTCCTGAAGCGTCACTGACGCCACTGCCGAGAACCGCCCGTTCACGACCTTGAGGTTATGCTTCACGCCCTCCAGGTGCCTTTGGGACGTGAAGAAGCAAGAGTTACTTTTGTAAACAATCAAATCTTATGGGCGGCTTGATAAACTTCTGACAGTAAGACCCGCCACTGTCTTACAATCCTCCACCAACCCGGACTTGGTCCCCGTGGTTGAGTATGGCCTAACCTTCCTTGTCCCAGCAGTGGGACATAAAAGGGTTGATATCGATATTATTAACCCTACGTGACAGTGTTACGTGTTTTCTCTGCGCTATTCCTAAAAATGTAAAAACGACTTAAAATCTAAGTGAACGAGTTTCAAATAGGCTGTGTGGTATCGGCCTAGAGAATAGCACCGACCCAAATTCTTCCCGCGGGTGTCGTAAAAGGCGACTAAGGGATACAAACCGGGGGATGGGCAGCAGCGCCCCCTGCAGTACAATTCCATCA
The DNA here is from genome assembly GCA_934045075.1 of Yponomeuta sedellus. NCBI lineage: Eukaryota > Metazoa > Arthropoda > Insecta > Lepidoptera > Yponomeutidae > Yponomeuta > Yponomeuta sedellus. The sequence continues at coordinate 22,917,704 of OW203722.1, read as the reverse complement.
AACTGCGATCCCCAACCCGCATGCCCAGCGTGGGGATTATGGGCACTAAACCCCAATGATGGCACAACCTAGCGCCCATTAGGGGAGTGCTATGTCCAGCAGTGGACTAATAAAGCCTCAAGAAGAAGAAGAGTCTCAAATTCAATATTCCGAACGAGGTATTCGCTAAAGGTACTGACCGTAGCAGTCTATAAAAAAAAAGCACGAACAACCAGTTCCACTACAGGGAAACGAAAACTAGTATACAGTGTGTACATATGTGACAGCTTTTAGAATATACCTCGGCTGCTATCGGATAGAATTGTATATATTCGTGTAATAGAAATATCGGAACTAATATGACACTTAATTTCACATATATTTTCAAAATAGTGAAGAAAAGTTTTATACAGAGCAGGAAGTAGTATTACACTCGTGTGCTTTTGGCGAAAACCGAAGCCTACTCTAGAGCCCGAGGTATAATCTAAAAGCTAACAGACTGTAGTTCAGTAATAGACGCCGTGGCTGGATACGAATAACTGTCATATGTTTTGTAACTGATAGGAACTCAATCTATAGGTTAGCTAGACGTCATACAAATGGTAGATAGATAGATAGAGAACACTTTATTGCACAACCAGAAAAAAAGGATACAACCATGATTGCTCAAATTGTCATGTGGTGACTGGGTCACCTATCTCACTCTAAAATGGTTGAGACTGGTGATGGCTGCATTATGCCCGTGGACGGCTACTGTTCGTGATTCTAGTCGCAGCATTATTGTTTTACCTACTAGGAAAGAAAATTAACAATGTTTTAAATGCCAGAGGCCTTATGAGCGGCCTGATAACTTCTGACAGCAAGGCCCGCCACTGTCTTACATACCTCCACCAACCCGGACTTGGCCCCCGTGGTGGAGTATGGCCTAACCATCCTGCAATGCAGGCAGATACCCGTGCGCCAGCAGTGGGATATACAGAGTTGCAATACATCATTACATTTAAAGTTTATTATAGCAATCATATAATCTTATCGTTTATTAGCTTCTGATGTGTAAGGTTTAATTTTAACACTATTTTTATTTTTAATGCACTAACCCGTGCTAAGGAACAAATTTAAAAACCTATTTAGAGGCTAAAAATTTCACCCATGCCGGGATTCGAACCCGCAACCTCTGGCTATCCGTACCAGCGCTCTACCAATTGAGCAGCGCTCAATTGGTAGAGCGCTGGTACGGATAGCCAGAGGTTGCGGGTTCGAATCCCGGCATGGGTGAAATTTTTAGCCTCTAAATAGGTTTTTAAAAAAGGTTTAATTTGACAAAAGAAAATCAAAGTGGAGGTTTTTTTCCGCTGCCTTTTTTTCCATGACATCTATGGCTCGAAGGAACCGACTTGCATTATTGAAATTCAGCAAACACAATGTGACAGGAATGCAACAGGAAGAGACCCGTGCCCCGGTACTGTATGCTTTATTTATTTTTAAGGAAAAAATAATAATAATAATATTGGCCTTTTGCATCTACTCAATGAGATGATTTATACAGCGTCCAGTGGTATCTTCACTCACACTAGATGGGTGAAGGGACCACTCCGACGCTGTAGTGCCTGGGACATGGTTTTATAGATGGTGTAGGCTTGCCCAGCACCTATACATCCCTGACAGCTTAGTCGGCCTAGCCCACAGGAAAGACTAGTCAATACGTGCGGAGCCAACCAAGCCGCGGGTTTCCTCACGATGTTTTCCTTCACCGTTAGCGTGTGGTATTGCGACTGTAAATTCGCAAATGTACGTAACTTTGAAATTAAACAAAGTCATTGGTACATGCCCGCACTCGGGATCGAACCTGGGGCTCTAGCTTGCCAGTCTCTGGTTCTACCTACTGAGCTACCACCGCTTTAAGGAAATACGCTACTAAAATTAATATTTTTTCTATTTTCCAACTTCACGTTTTACGTTTCACAAAATTATTATTTTCATTTTACTTCTTCTTTTACTCGTTCTTGGCCACTATTTTGAGCTATCTCTGAATGAGTGATTATCTGTGGCAATCACTCATTCAATACATTTTCATTCACTCATCTCGGCTCTCGCAGCTCATTGAAATTTGACCACGGAAGGAATTGGGTGTGCGCTCTGTTACGCCGCCAGTCTCCAACCGCCCTAGCGGCCATTTTTTATCAGTATTTTATATTTTCTTGTCTGCGATCCTTTGCCCCCGCTTTTAGGTGAGTGTGAACAATTAATTGTATGTTTCTATTTATTACGAAATTTCTGCATATTTCTGTTATATAAATGTGTAAATATTATTAATATTTAGGCTTTGCATGTGCGCTATCCACCGTTCTGCCTATTTTAGTGTACCGCCACCTTCAAACTCCTTTCTGGTGCTTTTCGGTTTGGGTGGCGATGCACAGGGGCATTGTGATGGCCATATTTTTAATACTGGACATCGGTTCCAGGGTTCAAGGTCCCCTTCGAAAATTACGTCCGAGTGAGTCCGGACTAGCTTCTTCCGGACTCATTTTCAAAAGAAGCTCAGTGGCCGCTACAGACTGCCGCCTCTAGTATCCTTAAAGCCTTGCCCTAGTGTGGCTTCCTGGAGGGATCGGCGGCGCCGGCCTTCTACGCCGCTATCGAGGCGACACGGCGCGTCATCGCATCCAGCCTTGGGAAGTACCGATCGGCAGCTTGAACTGAACCTAACTGGTGTAGGGCAAAAATCTACTTATTTCCCACAACTCACTTCTTTTCTTTTTGTAAATAAAGTATTGTAAATATTGTAAGTATCTTATATTATCATTTCTATCCCTGTCTTCCCAAGTGCGACAGTACATACAAACGTTGCTATTGAAACACAATGTAAATACTTTACGTCGATATTAAATTTTTGATTGATTTGATTTTGATTAGGAAAGCGCGATGGGGAAAATACCTATACTCAGCACAGGTGGGCTAATGATGATGATGATTTGATTAACAATTTTCTTCTGCATTCCATTTTATTTTATTCGTATTTAATTATAGAGCAACCTCTGGAACCAACATGTATGATTTAGCTTGCAAAGCTAGTCTTAATTATGTTTTTCTTGAAAAAAAAAACAGGGTTTATAACTGGTTCTAAAATCCCAACTGGCGAATTGACATATCAGTCGTTTACTCGTTGGCTTGGAGAACCAATTAAGCTTGCATTCGCTTAATGACCCATAAACGGCAACTGCCAAATTTGTTAGCGACCAGAGTCCCGACCCTGGCAACACTACTCCTGTATCGAGCGCGATATAGCGATAAAGACTCACGCCATCTTACTTAAGATTACTGTTACACCTGACATATTAGTTGTTTGGTATGTTCTATGGGTTGGATACATTGCTTAGGTACATCTGGCATACTGTCTCGCTCGCATAATCTTATATTTTTAATGTCGAATTGTCCACCTCTGAGGCGCAACGATAGCGCATCTGCCTACCATGCGAGAGGTCCTGGGTTCGAACCACGGCAGGGACAAAAAAACCCCAGGTCTCGGATGTTTACATGTTTGTGACGTCGCTGGTTCTAGTTCCCAAGGCACAGGGTATCCTAGTTTGGGGCCAGAAGCAATGTTTGTGCCTGTATGTAAATGTTATGTTAATGATTTTATTTGATTTATATAGGACAACCAACAGGCAATCCACTACAATACATTTCCAGAAACAAAAACACACATAACATAGTGATTGCTCACCCACTTACATGCTATCTCATCAGTCGTATCCAAAAAAAAAAAAGAAAAGAATGTTTTAAAGATTTTTAAATCTTTAAAACATGTTTACTTAAATAGTTAAGTAAACATGTATAAAGATTTAAAAATATCCATAGTACTTTATCATATGTACTTTTGCTTATTTTTTATTTTATTTTATTCATTAGGTTCACCAATAGCAAGCACGCAAACATGATAAAGCTTATACTAAATGTGACTTGGGGCTAGCGATTATGCCAATTAAAGGTACCTACACACAGCATTTGTAGACTAACATATACGCAGACAACTAGAAATGTAATATTACAATACGGTGATAATATAGATGTTATTACCACGTAAGATGAGAATTTTTAGATATTAGAAATTAATTTAGACTTAAAAGTGCCAAGGCTGTCTTGAAAAATATCCAAATTGAATTTACTCCAGCACTCGTTATAAGTTCTGAGCATCCTATTTAATGGTGCATTGAAGCCTACGTTTGCTTAAGATTTTGCAGATTAATTTTGCTTAAGAAATGTTATAGAAGTTGGGCATACAATGCAAAGGCATCTTCTATCCTAATTATTGTATAAATGACTTGCTTTTGATGAACGTAGTCTGAGAGTTTGGTAGCTAATGACGCACACAATACACGTGTTGTTAATTATCTGCCTAGATTTTGATTAAGAAAATTTGATACGAAAATCTTTGATAAAACCTAAGTACAGTAAAACAAGTGTCCGTAATTTTAATAATACATGTTTAATTTCAGTAACAAAAAAAAAAAAATGTGCGATCTACATAGCATGAGACACTAAACAGCAGCTGAAGCGAGATGGCGCGTTTCACTATAAAATTGCAGCTTTTCATCGCACATGAACGGGAGCATCTAACATAAAGAATGTTCAAAAGGTGAGGAAATGTCTTTTTTACAGGAGTTTTATGTTATCAGGCTTCGCTCTGGACATACAACACACTTTCTTTGAATTCTGCCTAGTTTTTGATCGAGACAATTTTATACTATAATGTATGATGTTGGAAACCATCTTTGATAAAACCTTCTTCTTCTTCTACAGGTTATATTAGTCCACTGCTAGACATAGCCCTCCCCTAATGAGCGCTATCCCCCCAATGATGATAAAACCTAGGAAAACAAAATTGTCCATAATTTTAATTTTAATATATATGTTTAGTATTAGTCACAAAAAGAATTAGATTGTGCGAACAAGACAGAATGAGCCACTTAACAGCAGCCGAAGCGAGATGGCGCGCTTCACTATAAAACTGCAGCTTTTTATCGCGCATGAACGCGAGCATCTAATATAAAGAATGTTCAAAAAGTGATGAAATGTCTTTTCTACAGGAGTTTTATGTTATCCGGCTTTGCTATGGAAATACAACACATTTTTTTAAGCCCTGTGCCTAGTTTTTGATCAAGACAATTTTATACTAATATTTATGATGTTGGATACAATCTTTGATAAAACCTAGGAAAATAAAATTGTCCGTAATCAATATAAATGAAATTCAAAGTCCTGACTGACTGACTCACTCATCAACGCCCAGCCCAAGCCGTTGGACCTAGGAAGCTGAAATTTTGCACAGACGGTCTATGTAGGCAAGGAATAAGACCGGACTTTTTTTTTTAAATTCAATCACTAAGGGGGCGAAAAGGGTTGCCAAAATTTGTATTGGAGGTATAAAGAATGTTGTCTAAATTTCTTGAAACTTAACATAAATACTCTTCAACACAATTGATTGAACACGTGTGTCACAGTTTTTTTTTTAAATTTAACTCTTAAGGGAGTGAACAGGGTTGCAAAAAACTAAAGTCCTCAGAGCAAAAGCTAGTTTTAATATATATATGTTTAATATCAGTCACAAAAATAATTAGAATAATTAGATTGTGCGAACAAGACAGCATGAGACAGTTATCAGCAGACGAAGCGAGATGGCGCGCTTTACTATAAAACTGCAGCTTTTTATCGCGCATGAACGCGGGCTAACAAAAAGGGGTGTTCAAAAAGTTATAAAATGTCTTCTCTACAGGGGTTTTACGCTATCAGGCTTCTCTCCGGTCGCGTAATTAACGGCACCGATGGCAAAGCGAGAAGCACTCCTTTCACTCCAACTCAATGCGGGCAGAGATTAAATAGAAGCACGTCAATATTTAAACAGTGTAGTTGCAATATGAAATCTCTTTCAAAGGCCAGCCGGTCACTGAATAGCCCACCGTCGTCAAAGAGTTCTCTGCGTGTGCAAGAATAGGGCTTTTGTGATATAAAGGCGTCACTAGGTGACCTAAATTTTTCGAAAAGGGTCTATGCGAGTTGACGGGCTTTGTAATTACTCGGAACTTGGTGCAAAATTGTCGTTTGCAATTTATTAACACTGGACTTACACTGTTGGTTATTGCATACATAATACCACGATGCAACGTCGAAAGGCACATAAATGTACTATTAAGTTTTCTGCTTTGTTTTCCAATTAATTTAATGTGTGTTTAACGGTGCTGGTAGTAAAATTACATAATATTTGAAATAATTACATAATATCAATTTGTTATTGTACTACTGTGGTTTTACTTAGTAAATAAAAAAAGCTACTACAGATATTCTTTTGAATGTTTTAATTACATACTTTGGAACTAGCAGGTTTATCGCTAAAGGTGATATCTTCCTTTCGGTGATATCTGAGGGCGACAATCTAAGGATAGATTTTAAGGCAGTGGCGGGCCATACTGTCAGAAGTTATCAAGCCACCCATAAGGCCACTGATATGGCCTAACGACTGCCATTACATGTCGGCCGGCACCCACGGCTTAACATGCTTTGCAAAACACGGAAGCGCTCGGAAAAAATGCCACTAGCGGTAGTCACGGTATGGTCACCCATCTAGCACCTGATCACACCTGTTATTGGTTAATCCCAGTGATTGATTCTAATCACTCGGTTTCACTACGCCACCAGCGCTTCAAATATAAACATTAACACATCAAGGCCATGAATACATACTACCTTAATTATAAGTGTTTACAGCCATCGTAAATAATTTAGAAAAACACCTACGTGAAAATAGCAAAGAAGATGTCTCATGAACTGTTTTGAAAATAACTCGGTAGGTAAATCGATACTTCTGATTATCTACAGGTAGAGCGTGCAGACCAGACAAGAAGCAAAATGACTGGGTATTTCCATTTGAGCTATTTCCGTTGTGCAATTGACAAAGTGGCTAAAACCGTGGTTTATCACCGCAAAACCTCTACCGCATTCAAGCCAGCTCGGCCCCGGCACAATTTCCCGCCAAATCTGTCAACATTTCAAGTGCAGTCTCCTTTGGCATTGTCTAAGTAATTCACACGACGTTTACGTACAAACGCAACATTTCATGCAAAACTGCACCGTCGGAGCTTATAACATGAACGCCTCCCGCAATGCGGTTACAGAGTCGGGAAGTTCATATGTCAGAATACCTAGCCATCCAGCGCTGACCTCTGACACTTCATTACCGCGATCCCAGCGGCATGCGAAAGATACGTCGGGCGCGGGACGGGAGAGGCCAAGCGAAAGTGGTCGGTAGCGCGTACACGCCCGTCAAACGATTTGGAGGAAATTAGAGGGAAATCAGAGGAAAGAGAAACTTGGTATCGGAGGTCGATGGTGAACTTTGCTGAATATTGTTCTTTGGGGAGGCGCTTGTTCAAACTAAGTAGATAATGGATTACGTTAACTGGATTGCGAGGCGGTTTGTGATCGTAGACCGTTGATATGGGACGACGTTGTAATTTGGAAAAAGAATTAGCGAGTGCGGATGGGACGTGTGCCTGGATGAGGTTCTGTGCACAGAATGACAAACTTTACTTTGGAGTGGAACAGTATTTGCTCCCATGCATACCAAATGCAAAGAGAATATCTTCTTCTTGTTCAGGCTATATTATGTAGTCCACTGCTGGACATAGCCCTCCCCTAATGAGCGCCATAGCGCCCTGTCTTCAGCTTGCCGCATCCAGCATCTGCCGGCAGTTTTTCGCAGATCGTCATCCCACCTGGTCGGAGGGCGAAGATAATATCGGTTTTTGAGTTTTTTGTTTGGGCTGTTGTATGACCTTATTTTGTCCGTCCCACCACCCTCATTATATTCGTGCTTCGTCTTCGAGATTAGCATAATAAGTACACTTGTAGTTTCGCCTAGGTTTCCGCCTTCCCACACTGTATTTGAGACTATTTTTGCTCAACATTAAAAAATCTTTTACTGTGGGTAGTTGTCCCTTTCGATCAGGCCACATTTTGTCATTCGCGTTTTAGTGCTCCGCCATCTCACACACCACAGTTGTTTGTCCGAACGCGTCCTTATTACGAACGGTTTTAACGGTTCGCACCATGAAAAGAAAACGTAGTGACGTGGACGATGAGTACATTCTTCGAAAAATTAAGAAGTTGGAGCGGAAATATCGCCGAGGACGACGAAGTAAACGACGAGATGCCTATACTGACAGTGATTCCACACCACCGAGAGATTCTTCGCGGTCGAAGTCAATATCGAAAGGTTAGTAAATGATCTGTTTTATGAATCCGGAATAGCGACGTTTTTCCTAGACAAGTGATACCTACATTATTATTCGGACGAGACGATAAAAATAAAACCTTATTACAATCGTATTATGAGTCTCAATGTTTCTTCTTTTTACTACCCTAAAATTAACCTTGCGAATAATACAATGGGATTATTTTTTGGTTAATGGGCAACAAATTATCTACCTTAAAAGTGACCTTGCGAACAATACAGTGGGATTGTTTCTTGGCTCATATGGGTACTGCTAAGTAGACTGCGGACAGTACTTGATCACACTTCTTGGGACTGTCTCTTTCTAAGTTCTTAGCTTTGTTATATAACAAGAAAAACATAATTTTAATATGCGAGTAGTATATTACTGCATATTACTGCCGATGCCGTAGGAAAGTCTTTTCAAAGTTATCTTTGGGATTTTTTTTTTTATATCTACATAGTTGCTTTGTCTTGACAGACATCGAACCTTCAGAACCGATTACCTTGACGACGGATGAGGACCCCACAGAGCCTACAGTCGGTAATCTGTCTTATGTCGAACCTGGGCCTAGTATCAGCGACGCTCCAGAACTAACCGCTTTGCCAGTCGACCCCGTATCCACGAATGAAGATTTAGACGATGTTGCATTACAAATTCTAGGCCAAGATCCTACAAATATTACATCACTTGGCAAGGAGATTCAAAAAGACTTAGCAATCAGGTTAGCACACACCGCCACAAACGGCTTGAGTAAGGAGTTAAAAAAAGAATTAAAAGAAAAATACTTGACACCGAGCAATTGTCTTCTGATAGAACCACCGATGTTAAATGAAGAAATCAAAGCAGCCTTGACTGAGGTAGTAGCGAAACGAGACAAAGCTATTGAAATTAAACAACGAATGTTGACTACAGCTATATCAAGCCTTGCCGAAGCCATAACTCTCCTGTTACCAAAACCAGACAAGGACCAGGCCCTTCTTAAATTATTGATGGATACAAGCCGAATTTTATGTGACTGCCAATACACAGATTCAATGACCAGAAAAAGTTTCATTCTTTTTCAGCTGAAGAAGGACATGAAAGCACAATTGGAAAAAACCAAGATTGATAAATTCTTGTTTGGCGATAAACTAAATGAAACGATTAAGTCTGCGAAAGCTATACAAAAGTCAAGTACCGAACTAAGACCTGCTTTACCACCAAAGCCTATTGTCAAAAGGGCTGCGCCACCGCCACCTGCGCGGCAACAGCATTTAAACTACCGGACCCCTCCTACGCAACGCAGGCCCTTAGGAGGCCAGAGGACGAAGGAGCCTGTAGCAGCGGCGCCTCCGCCGCAAGCGAGGTACCGCCAGTCGATGACGTCATCGAAGCAGTCGCAGCAGCGACCCAATCACAGTCGCCGATAAACTCGGTAAGGTACGCCGGCAGGTTGTCGTGCTTTTATTATCAATGGTCTTTGATTACCAATGATCCTGTTATATTATCCTACATAGAAGGATACAAAATTCCATTCTCACAACCTGTAACCCAGCATACATTGCCAATAGCTCAGAGCTACACAGATAACGAAAAAGTAAACTTTTGTCAGGCTATTAACAGCCTTCTGTCTATTGGTGCTATATCAGCTTGCCAGCCATGCGATGATCAATACATATCAAGTACATTCTTGATTCCCAAGCCAAATGGCAAAATGAGATTCATACTAAATCTGAAGTCACTCAACAGGTTTATAGGCACTTGCCATTTTAAACTAGAAGATTTGCGTACAGCAATTAAGTTACTTACGAAAAATTGTTACATGAGTACGCTAGACTTGCGTGATGCATATTTTCTTATAAGAATGCATCCATCTTGTAGAAAATACCTAAGATTTCAATGGGAAAATCAGACATATGAATTTAACGTATTGCCATTTGGATTGAACACAGCCCCTTATGTATTTACCAAATTAATGAAGCCTGTGATAAAATTACTACGGTCAAAGGGTCACCTATCAACTGTATATCTAGATGATTTTTTCATAACGGCTCAATCATACGATGATTGTCTACAAAATATTATTGACACACGGAACCTACTGACTTCTTTAGGTTTTTTGATAAACGAAGAAAAAAGTCAGCTAATACCAAATAAAATTTGTAAATTTCTAGGCTTTATGATAAACTCAGAGAAGTTTGAGGTCAGTCTTCCAGTAGAAAAGATTCGAAGAATTCAATCAGAAATAGATAAATATATTACGGTAAAACGCTGCAAAATTCGGAATTTTGCTAGTTTTGTTGGTTTACTTACTTCAGCTTGTCCTGCAGTAGAATACGGTTGGCTTTACACAAAAGAATTTGAACGTTGTAAATTTTTAAATCTTAATTACACAAATAATTACGACAGATACATGACAATCCCAAAAACGTTAACTCCAGATTTACTATGGTGGCAAAATAGAATAGAAATTTCGGTTAGTAAAATAAAGACTGATAAATACAGCCTAGAAATTTTCTCAGATGCCTCAACAACGGGTTGGGGGGCAGCCTGTGGAGAGGAGACGGCTAGTGGCCAATGGAACAGGAGCGAGTCTGCACGACATATAAACTATCTCGAAATATTAGCCGCATTTTTTGGCTTAAAAATCTTTGCTAAAGATCTTACAGACAGTCAAATTCTATTACGAATTGACAACACGACTGCCATTTCTTACATAAATAGAATGGGCGGAATTCAATTTCTACACCTTATTAACGTCACAAAACAAATATGGCAATGGTGTGAACGCCGTAGATTACATATATTTGCATCTTACATCCGGTCACGTGACAATACTGTTGCAGACGCCGAGTCTCGAAAGGTCCATCCTGATATAGAATGGAAACTGGCAGATTTTGCTTATCGAAAAATTACCCAAAGTTTTGGCCATCCTACTATAGACTTATTTGCAAGTAGAGTAAATGAGAAATGTCCTACATACGTCTCTTGGCATAAAGATCCAGACGCTTTAGCTGTAAACTCATTTACGATTTCTTTGTCTCAATTTTACTTCTATGCGTTCCCACCGTTTACCATGATCCTAAAAGCATTAAGAAAAGTTGTTATTGATAAGACAAAAGGAATAATGGTGGTACCATATTGGCCTACCCAACCTTGGTTCCCATTGTTTAAAAATCTGTTAGTGTCAGAGCTCTTATTGTTTAAAGCCAGTAGGAACTTAATAATTTCTCGTAATTCCAGCAACCAGGACATTCGTGCCAAGATTACCCTGGTGGCAGGAATATTATCAGGGCAGCCATGATTAAGAAAGAAATCCCAGAAACTGCAATAGATATTATGTTATCTTCATTAAATAATAACACTTTTAAGCAGTACGATGTTTGTTACAAGAAATGGTTTCGATTCTGTAATCGTCGAGATTTAGATTTATACAATCAATCTGTTACTGAAATATTAAGTTTTTTCACTGAATTGTTTTATGAAGGTGCTCAATATAGTACTATTAATACATGCAGATCTGCCTTAAAATTGATTTTAATAAATAAATCTACTGATGACGATTGTATCAAACGATTTTTCAAGGGCATATTTCGCCTCAGAACACCTTTACCAAAATATAACATGACTTGGGATACATCCACTGTACTAAATTTTCTTGCTGGATTATACCCAAATGATTCACTGAATCTCGAAAAGCTGACGTATAAACTTATAACCCTTTTAGCGCTTATCACAGCTCATAGAGCACAAACATTATCAAAAATTAAAATTTGTAACATTTTTATAGAACCAACAAAAATTATTATTAGGATACCAGATTTAATAAAAACTTCAAGACCTGGGTCAAGCCAGCCCCTTTTGGTAATATCGTTCTTTGATGAGAAAAGAGAAATACGCCCTGGAAGAACATTAAGTACATATATAGAAGTTACAAAATCTTTGCGTGCAAACTGTGATTACTTATTTATCAGTTTTAGAAAGCCATACAGACTTGTATCATCACAAACAATAAGTAGATGGATCAAGACTACTCTGGGTCAGAGTGGAGTAAATTTAAACATGTTTAGCGCACATAGTACGCGCCATGCCTCTACGTCGAAGGCAAGTAAATTAGGAGTAAGTTTAGATATCTTAAGAAGAACAGCTGGATGGAGTGATACCTCCAGTACATTTGCAAGGTTTTATAATAGGCCTGTAAATAATCCTACTGATGATTTTCTAGCAAGAACATTGTTAATTGATTCTATGGAAAATTGATATTTACTTAAATTAAAATATTTTTTTGTAATCAAATGATTGGACTATGAACTTTTTAAATCACATTTTACGATACCTTCAATATCTCTAAAAGTCTACAAGTGTACTTATTATGCTAATCTCGAAGACGAAGCACGAATATAATGTATGATTAAACGAACTTACCTGTACGTGAAGTTCTATCATAATTATATGAAGTGCTTCGTCTGAAGAGATTAGCAACCCTCCCAGCCCTTGCTAACACAGACACCCTACCTAGGATATCGTAAAATGAAGTAGACGTTATCTCTGAACTAAATGACAAAATGTGGCCTGATCGAAAGGGACAACTACCCACAGTAAAAGATTTTTTAATGTTGAGCAAAAATAGTCTCAAATACAGTGTGGGAAGGCGGAAACCTAGGCGAAACTACAAGTGTACTTATTATGCTAATCTCTTCAGACGAAGCACTTCATATAATTATGATAGAACTTCACGTACAGGTAAGTTCGTTTAATCATACATTATACGACGGAAAGTAAGTAAAAATCTTATAAATTTCCGTGATCTTATTTTAAGTATTTTAGTTAAGCTATGGAATAGCTTATCTCTACACATCCGACAAGCCTAAGTCATCACTACCTAAGTCTTCAGTAATTTATCATAATACGAGTATATTACAAGTGGTATTCACATGTAGACATCAATATCGTCAGGAAATATGCAATTATATGTAGATAATGCTTGTGTAGATAATGGTGTGTGCAGATAATGCTCATGTATTTAGATAGAAAGATAGATAGATAGATAGATAGATAGATAGATAGATAGATAGATAGATAGATAGATAGATAGATAGATAGATAGATAGATAGATAGATAGATAGATAGATAGATAGATAGATAGATAGATAGATAGATAGATAGATAGATAGATAGATAGATAGATAGATAGATAGATAGATAGATAGATAGATAGATAGATAGATAGATAGATAGATAGATAGATAGATAGATAGATAGATAGATAGATAGATAGATAGATAGATAGATAGATAGATAGATAGATAGATAGATAGATAGATAGATAGATAGATAGATAGATAGATAGATAGATAGATAGATAGATAGATAGATAGATAGATAGATAGATAGATAGATAGATAGATAGATAGATAGATAGATAGATAGATAGATAGATAGATAGATAGATAGATAGATAGATAGATAGATAGATAGATAGATAGATAGATAGATAGATAGATAGATAGATAGATAGATAGATAGATAGATAGATAGATAGATAGATAGATAGATAGATAGATAGATAGATAGATAGATAGATAGATAGATAGATAGATAGATAGATAGATAGATAGATAGATAGATAGATAGATAGATAGATAGATAGATAGATAGATAGATAGATAGATAGATAGATAGATAGATAGATAGATAGATAGATAGATAGATAGATAGAGAACACTTTATTGCAGAACCAGAAAGATATTACAACTATGATTCTTAAATCTAAGGAATGTTATATAATTGGCGGTATTTATTGTATTTCATATTTATTGAATATTTCATACTTTAAAATTGCGGGGGAATGTTTATAATTAGTAAATTTTATATTGTTTAATATTGCACTACTTGCTAATCTTGTCTCCAAAACTTTAACTAACGCTTTAACGGTTAGCTGGTAGACAATGCCAAGTAGCATTAAGCTCGTCTGTGAGCAAAATTTCTATCCAATGAAGAATTTTAATAGTAATAATAATAATTACTCAATGAGTGTGAATCCTTTAATTTTTTTGACTCACACTGACTTGAACTAAAACTATTTGACGTTGTCCAACTCCTACAAAACGGCTTCACCAATTTTCATAAACTTTTTTGTGTATTCTAGGTCTGAGAATACGTCTTAGACAAATTAAAATGACAATTGTATATTTCATTACAAGTGCGGAAAGGCTGTCATTGCAAAGAGTTCCGACAAATGTCCACCCGAGCCGAGCAGCCGAGGCGCAGCCGAAGGCGAGGGTTGACAGTCGGAACAAGTTGCAATGACGTTTCGGCACGTGTACTGAACGACTATTTTTAATACAGTTGCGAAAAAAATAAGCAATTTAATAAAGAAAAATTTTTGGAAAATTGCGCATACTGTAAAGAATATAAGCAGAGATTTCTTTTCTTCACCCATTCTGGTAGGCAAAGGGAACTATGCCCATACAGCCAAGTTTTCAGTAGAATTTTTTTATTGATATGAAATGAAAATGAAATTTAATGAGATGAAATGAAATGAAACCTAACCTAACTCATTCAATCAAATCATTAAATCTGATATTGAAACAAATTAGTAGCTTCTTTTTAGAAATATATGTATTTGCATGAATCATAAAACTTCTATGATTTTTTTTAGTAAAAACTTCATGGTTGGTTTTTCTTTTTAATGGACATTATTTTGACAGTTGGGAAAGAGAACGCACGAGTGCGGGAAAGGTAAAAAACAAGCACGAGTATGTAATAGCCCACATCCCGAACGCTATACGTCCCTGCAATACGCCACTTTTTGAGCAACTGTATTAAAAAACAACATTTCATTGTGTCAGCGTAACCCTTTAAGATTTTCCTTTGCGTTTCTGTGCGTACGGAACCCTAAATAGGGAAACTTTACAATATTTTTAATTCCCAGTTAAACTGTGATGTAGGATCCCAAATCATATGTCAGACAAACTCAAAGAAACTCACAACTAAATCCTTTTCCCGAAACGGAAGGGTGCGGTTTCATGGCCTCACAATTAAAAACACTGTTTCATTAGGAGCAAATTGCAAGTTGCCATGTAATATAATTGAAATAACTTTTTCGGGAAATGTACTCCGGTCCAAAGCCAGTCCTCCAATTAAATCTAATTGAAAAGCTCTCGATTGACGTAATGTCAAGTATTCGCTGATGAGATTCGAAACTTTTCCGATACGTCAGTGATTTCACCGATATTAACACTAGTGAAATCACTGACGGATCGAATGACAAATCGTTGGATTTGTTTTTCTTAACTTGAGGGTTATACCTCAATTGTACCTATTTTTTTTTCTAATGAGGGCTTTGCAATGATAGCTGTGAGTTGATTGCATTAAAAAAGCTAGATGGCGCTGCAAGGAGAACAAATGTCACCCATCATACGTTTTATCGCGTTTTATGTTGTACGCACAGATTATTATTTGTGATAACCTAAACATCTCTTTGTAGTCTGTGATCTAAGCTAAACTATGTTTCGAAACTGTTAAAATTTTAAAGTTTTGAAGTTTTTTTACTTTGTTCATTACATACGTACGTGATTGTGTCTTAACTAATGGCTAGCCCGTGTATTGAGCATTTTTGTAAAATCGTAGGCACTCACCGTTTGCCTAAATGATGTAAATTTTTACATATTATATGACGTCAGCACTATCTATCGGTAACTTGCGATACTGTTTTTTGGTTTTAATGGGGCTTTGAAAAGCCCTCATTGAAAATCTCATGATTGACGTCATTTCAAGTATTCGCTGATGAGATTCGAAACCTTTTCGATACGTCAGTGATTTCACCGATATGAATACTAGGAAAGTCATCGACGTATCGAATTTCATATCGTTGGGATTGTGTTTTCTTAACGTAGGGATGTACAAGTTTTTGTTTGTTATAGTTCATAAAACATTCCTCAACTCATATTAGGGTTACACGGTTAAAAACTGTGCTAAGCATACTTTGTACAAAAAAGCCAATTATAACATCACATCAGATTACACTTATATTATAAAGGCGAAAGTTTGGGAGTGTGAATGTTTATTACTTCTTCACGTCTAAACGGCTGGAGCGATTTTAACAAAATTTGGTACGCATTTACCTGACACCTTGGATTAACACATAGGCTAAGCTTAAATGCGGGAAAATATTTTATTCCCATGGGAAAATATTTTATTCCCATGAGAAAATTTATAAGCCGCGGGGGGTATTACCGCGGGCTAGCAGTCAGGCACAGCTAGAATAGTTATTTGGAAGACAAATATGACTGGTATTAAAATAACGCTAACGGGGCCGATTATGTCTAGTGTAATTTATTTATTTATTTGATGTACACAATAACAAATTGCAGCTAAACCAAAACGTTTTTAATGTTACTCAAATATTTCACGCAAAAAATTTACTACATAAGTGTAATCTTATATTAGGTACAACCTAATAATGTTATGTTGACAATTCTGTTAATTAAGTTAGAATCTGTTTTGAAAAGAATGAATGTGGAGTTTTTTTTTAGTTTCCTCTCCACGTAATCTACTAATTATGAAACTAACATCTTTGACGTTCATTAAGTAAACAATATGTTTTTATGTTGAAAAAAAACAACACCAAAAAATTATTTACTTCGTTACTCAGTCTATCCGTAAGCTTGCGATGAAACCTATCCCATAATCCCATTTATTTACACAAACTTTCACATTTATATTACACTTCTTGACACATCTATTGGCCCACCTTGCATTTTCAGTTTCGTTTAGAACTAGCTAAAAATTTATATTAGATATTTTAAGCTTTCGCGACTTGTACACATAGTCAGAATATTTTCGGGGCTTAATTGCGTAGTAATTTATTGCTATTTTACCTCGACGTTTCGACGACGTTACAGTCATCGTGGTCACGAGAAGACTGATGGCTGGCACCCGTTCGCATCTTCGGGTGCTGAGGTTTCAGACTACCCTCAATCAGCCATCACAAAGCACTATTAGGGTTGCGACACACTACACTGACAATGTCGGATGATAAGCTATGCGCCTTTTTCCCACTCGAACACGTCTTGATGACGGGATCCCACGTTTGCAACAGTTTGAAACCACATTCCCGATTAAAGTTTTTGTGTTTCTTAATTTCAACCGCTTCACGCACAATTCTGCTATAATAATGGCGATCGTTGGAAAGTACCGATGGTTACTACGCGATTAAGCCCCGAAAATATTCTAATTTATACTAGGTTGAGCAACAAGTTTTTATGCAGTTTTGAACCAGGCACATTCATAATTTTATTCAATAGTCTTTAAATGTATCAGGTTTAAAACTGCATCAATAGTTTTTGTTCAATCTAGCAATCATATTTATGTAGGGGCCATCGAAACCTAAACTCTAAGGTGGGCCAATATATTATGTATCCAGGAGTGTATTAGCAGGATAAGAAATACTCAAAACTAACCAAGTAGAAGACTTTGAAATTCTCCAAAGGTGAATTATGGGTATATTAGCAAAAACCCATTTTGCTAATATATTAGACGGTTCTAATCACGATTATTTATTAGATAAAATGACGTTTTGGCAGCGTTGCAGTTGCCGTGGTCACGATACCTGAATACTCACTTAATAAATAATCACGATTAGACCCGCATGCCCAGCGTGGGGATTATAGATAGATAGATAGATAGATAGATAGATAGATAGATAGATAGATAGATAGATAGATAGATAGATAGATAGATAGATAGATAGATAGATAGATAGATAGATAGATAGATAGATAGATAGATAGATAGATAGATAGATAGATAGATAGATAGATAGATAGATAGATAGATAGATAGATAGATAGATAGATAGATAGATAGATAGATAGATAGATAGATAGATAGATAGATAGATAGATAGATAGATAGATAGATAGATAGATAGATAGATAGATAGATAGATAGATAGATAGATAGATAGATAGATAGATAGATAGATAGATAGATAGATAGATAGATAGATAGATAGATAGATAGATAGATAGATAGATAGATAGATAGATAGATAGATAGATAGATAGATAGATAGATAGATAGATAGATAGATAGATAGATAGATAGATAGATAGATAGATAGATAGATAGATAGATAGATAGATAGATAGATAGATAGATAGATAGATAGATAGATAGATAGATAGATAGATAGATAGATAGATAGATAGATAGATAGATAGATAGATAGATAGATAGATAGATAGATAGATAGATAGATAGATAGATAGATAGATAGATAGATAGATAGATAGATAGATAGATAGATAGATAGATAGATAGATAGATAGATAGATAGATAGATAGATAGATAGATAGATAGATAGATAGATAGATAGATAGATAGATAGATAGATAGATAGATAGATAGATAGATAGATAGATAGATAGATAGATAGATAGATAGATAGATAGATAGATAGATAGATAGATAGATAGATAGATAGATAGATAGATAGATAGATAGATAGATAGATAGATAGATAGATAGATAGATAGATAGATAGATAGATAGATAGATAGATAGATAGATAGATAGATAGATAGATAGATAGATAGATAGATAGATAGATAGATAGATAGATAGATAGATAGATAGATAGATAGATAGATAGATAGATAGATAGATAGATAGATAGATAGATAGATAGATAGATAGATAGATAGATAGATAGATAGATAGATAGATAGATAGATAGATAGATAGATAGATAGATAGATAGATAGATAGATAGATAGATAGATAGATAGATAGATAGATAGATAGATAGATAGATAGATAGATAGATAGATAGATAGATAGATAGATAGATAGATAGATAGATAGATAGATAGATAGATAGATAGATAGATAGATAGATAGATAGATAGATAGATAGATAGATAGATAGATAGATAGATAGATAGATAGATAGATAGATAGATAGATAGATAGATAGATAGATAGATAGATAGATAGATAGATAGATAGATAGATAGATAGATAGATAGATAGATAGATAGATAGATAGATAGATAGATAGATAGATAGATAGATAGATAGATAGATAGATAGATAGATAGATAGATAGATAGATAGATAGATAGATAGATAGATAGATAGATAGATAGATAGATAGATAGATAGATAGATAGATAGATAGATAGATAGATAGATAGATAGATAGATAGATAGATAGATAGATAGATAGATAGATAGATAGATAGATAGATAGATAGATAGATAGATAGATAGATAGATAGATAGATAGATAGATAGATAGATAGATAGATAGATAGATAGATAGATAGATAGATAGATAGATAGATAGATAGATAGATAGATAGATAGATAGATAGATAGATAGATAGATAGATAGATAGATAGATAGATAGATAGATAGATAGATAGATAGATAGATAGATAGATAGATAGATAGATAGATAGATAGATAGATAGATAGATAGATAGATAGATAGATAGATAGATAGATAGATAGATAGATAGATAGATAGATAGATAGATAGATAGATAGATAGATAGATAGATAGATAGATAGATAGATAGATAGATAGATAGATAGATAGATAGATAGATAGATAGATAGATAGATAGATAGATAGATAGATAGATAGATAGATAGATAGATAGATAGATAGATAGATAGATAGATAGATAGATAGATAGATAGATAGATAGATAGATAGATAGATAGATAGATAGATAGATAGATAGATAGATAGATAGATAGATAGATAGATAGATAGATAGATAGATAGATAGATAGATAGATAGATAGATAGATAGATAGATAGATAGATAGATAGATAGATAGATAGATAGATAGATAGATAGATAGATAGATAGATAGATAGATAGATAGATAGATAGATAGATAGATAGATAGATAGATAGATAGATAGATAGATAGATAGATAGATAGATAGATAGATAGATAGATAGATAGATAGATAGATAGATAGATAGATAGATAGATAGATAGATAGATAGATAGATAGATAGATAGATAGATAGATAGATAGATAGATAGATAGATAGATAGATAGATAGATAGATAGATAGATAGATAGATAGATAGATAGATAGATAGATAGATAGATAGATAGATAGATAGATAGATAGATAGATAGATAGATAGATAGATAGATAGATAGATAGATAGATAGATAGATAGATAGATAGATAGATAGAGAACACTTTATTGTACATAAAAATGGAAATTATGGGCATTACCCCCCAATGATGGCACAACTATGACTCGTTATGGCTCATTAGGGGAGGGCTATGTCCAGCAACGGACTAATATAGCCAGAAGAAGAAGAAGAAGACCCGTAAAATACATAAATATACTTCTATGCACAAAATACCAAACACATTACATAACCTCACACAGGGGTAGGCATAGACCAGTGACTGCCACTTGCCACGATACTGTACATACGATAAGAATATTCTTTATTGTATACCAGAAAATCATCTTCGCTTCATCAACGTGCATAAGTCCGTTGATTTGCACGCACGCCGGTTCCCTTATTTATCTTCCCCTTTACTAATATGAGTAATCCCCTGTTTGGTCGACGTATATTCGCCTGCAACTCCTTAACGGCCCTTCTACTCACATTAGCAATATAAATATGTTTCGTCAATTTTTCTTCCTTCATCCTCTCCACATGTCCGAGCTAACGCAACATTCCTTTCTCAATTCTCGTCACATCTTTCAGAAAACAAAATACCTTATTAAATTGTGGTACGGGACCCACGGTACACTAGTCGGACTTGCACTTGGTCGGATTTAGATCAAAGCGCTCGTTGGGCTGGAAACTGTCAGGATTGGCTTTGTTGTTAAATTTGGTCCTACACTACGCGATTATGGGCGTTTCTCGTCTGACCCAGTAAAAAGGTCATGTGAAGCGCTCGTGGCCTAGGCGAACCGAGTGATTGGAATCAATCACTTGGTTAAGCAACCACAGGCACGGTCAGGTACAGGATGGATGAGCGTCCCGTGTCCCTACTGCTGGGGCAAGGGTCTCTTCCTGCATCGCAGGAAGGAAGCCATACTCCACCACGGGGGCCAAGTCCGGGTTGGTGGAGGATTGTAAGACAGTAGTGGGCGTTACTGTCAGATGTAATCAAGCCGACCATAAGGCCTCTGACATAGCTCAACGACTGCCATTACATGGCATCCACCACCAACGGCTGAACGTGCCTTGTGAAGCATTGAAGCGCTCGAAAAAAATGCCACTAGCGGCAGTCACGGAATGGTCACCTATCCAGTACTTGATCGCGCTTGTTCTTGCTTAACCGAAGTGATTGATTCCGATCACTCGGTTCTATAGGCCACCAGCGCTTCTATAAAGAATCATCGTCAACCCATTATGTCCCTACCGAAGGGCACGGGTCTCTTCTCTAAGGAAGGTATAGGTCAGCCATACTCCAACAAGGGGGGCAAGTGCGGATTGGTGGAGGCTCGCAAAACTAGTGGCTTGTCTTAGTGTCAGAAGTTTTCAAGCCACCCTAAGGCCCTTAAGGCGGCTATAAAGAATGACAGTAAGAAAACGATTACAGTATCTTACCTTTCGGGCGTGGCAAGAGTCAGGTTGGGCGCTGGGAAGGCGCCGTCCGCCGCACAGATGACGTTCACTGTGTCGTCGTCAGTCTTGTTCTGGATCAGCCGGAAATTCGTCTCGGGCACTGGAAGGATGCACTTGTTAGGATTCAAGCCACTTGAGATACAGAGACTCGTATCACATAGAGTATTTCGGATTATTCTCGTCGTAAATGTGCGTCAGAATCACTAGATGTGGGCAGTCAGAACATTAATATAACATAAGATAAGAATATTCTTTATAGTACACCAGGAAATCCCAAACGTAAAATATTTACAAAACTACAGTTGGTGGCCTTATTGCTCATAGTTATTTAAATATAGCAAAATAAAAGATGAGATAAGAATGCGCAAACGTAAAATATTAACAAAGCTACAGTTCCATATAACCGGCCATGGAGAATAACTGAAAGAAAAGTGAGATGTCTAGTGCAAATATGAATATTTGCACTGACTATAAATGAAAAAATATAATTATAATGCAATAAACTAGAAACTAACTCGTATCATAAACATAGCATTGTACCAAGAAAATTTATCTAATATTATATAGTTATTTTAATCAAATTTTTATTTCTTCTGTGCTTCGCAAGGCACTTTAAGCCTTTGGTGCCGGCTGTCATGTAATTCCGGGCGGCTTACTAACTTCTGATAGTAATGCTCGCGACTGTCTTACAATCCTCTACCAACTCGAACTTGGCCCCTGTGGTGGAGTATGGCCTAACCTTCTGCGACGCTGGAAGAGACCCGTGCCCCAGCACTAGGGATATACAAAGGGTTGGTAATAATATCATATTGTAATCTACAATCCTGATCCTGAAAACCCACTTGCCTATAATAAAATCCAAGCTTAAGAAGAGTTATGCTAGCAATACGTAGTTCACTTCCAATTTATTAGTTTCAACTTAAAGGAGCAACCACTTCTCAGTTTACAGAATAAAGTACTTCCTATCGGAAAAGTTAAGTATTCTAGGTGGTTTGCCTCAAGGCTATTCGAAACGTAATCTTATCGCCTGCTTGTTGGGTAAAGTTGGGAATTTAAAAGGTTTCGGCTAAGCAGCCTGTACAAATGTATAGACACCCCAGACTAACGATGGTCCAAAATAAAGACGCGTGCACTAACAAACACGTTACAACCTTGTCACATTAACCTCTCCTAGCCTGATGTATGAGAAATTGACTATTTTGACTATGACCAGGTACTGAAGCGGATTTTAGTGCACGTGACTTTATAGTCGATAAGACGTTTAAATGTGTTCATTAGACTCATAGATACATTACTTCGAAAATGTAAAAAAATATACCATCGATTTAGGACGTCTGTCAGCAAAACAACTTTTCTGTTGTTCTCTGAACGAATTCACAAAGACTCGATATGAACGCTTGTATATCCCCACTGCTGGGGCATGGGTCTCTTCCTGCTCTGCTTAAATCTCACATTGTGAACTTAGCAGCGTCTCTGGCATGATCCTAAAATATAGTTGATATCAATCCTATCATGATCAGAGTGCTTAGTGCGAGTTTGACAGATCCAATCGAATAACTTTACTACCGCGTTAATCGAGCATTGAGTAGTGGGTATGAGTAAGTTAACCGTTCGAACTGGCAAAACGCTGTTACAGTACAACTCGCACTCGCGTTTATTCGTGTTTTAGCTGGTAAACGTGTTCACTTCTCAACGTAAACCATTACAACTCGCACTCAGCAATTTTAATTTCCATACTTGTCGCTAGGTGGCGCTTCCTCGATGCCATAGAAATATGAGTTTACGTTAACGCGATCGAGTAGTTAAAAACTCGCACTAAGCACTCTGGATTTCACCGCGAGACCGATGGGGAACCTACTGTCAGAAGTTATCAAGCCGCCCATACGGCCTGTGACATGGCTTAACACAAAGACTAACTTTTTATTGTTATAAGTAATTTGCTGTAAGGAGTACGAATTGTTTTTTTGTCATTTTGTTTAATGCTTCACTATCGTATTAGGATACATCCTGTTAAGATAGTTAAGCTTTTAGAAAAATTTATAATTTACATCATATTTTGATATAATTTTCTACTGCTTTCAAGACCTGCTTCGGTCTAGCGATGTCGTGCTTAATTACCAAGCCTGAGGTAGCTGCTTTGATTCCCACTGGAGACCGGCGTACTTGATTTGTTCAAATGGCCTCAGTCTGGGTGTATTGCTATGCATGTAACGTTTATTCCTAGTTATAATAGTACAGGGTATCCTTTGATTATGTGGAATTTATTATTATTATCACGATGTGTGAAGAAACGGAGAAAAGTAAAATACATAAATCAAACAAAATTATGTTAAAATACGAATAGAATAATTTATTGAAATGAGGTGACATGCACCAAATAAAATTTCGTAAAACCGTTTACAAGAGGTACATAATTGCAACATATTGGCTGTTAAAAAAAAATGTAACGGTGGTCCCCACACTAGTCCTCGCCTTTATCGTAGGGGCTGAGAAACGATTACTACAATTACATTTTTCAACCCTTGACATTCAATCAACTTACATCTTACACTGTTTGTACAAATTACATTATAATAATTTTGTACACAAATTAACAAGAGCATCTCTCAAAACAAGGAAAAGAGCGAAAGAGGAGACGTATGTACCTAGGTATTTGACGATGTATATACCTAGGTATTTGAAGCGTTCAGCTCAGTGCCAGTACCAAGGACTGTTTTCTAAGTTACGTGAATTTGTGAAATTATAATATGTTAAATTACTCGCTAACGCGTGAAAAAAGCATCGTGAGGAAACCTGAGTGCCTGAGGGGTTTACATACCTTAGCGCTTCAAATTGCCTATCCGCGGTAGGCTCGCGTGGTAATTAAGCCCATACTCTCTCTCGATCTCTGAGAGAATGCCTGTGCCCTGAAGTGGGACGTCCATAGGCAACAAAAAAAATCTGTGTCATATAATATACGGTTTTGAATTTTGAAAAAGAATGATCCACTGCAAAAAATATTAGTGCAGTATGACGGAGAGCTCTTAGAAAAATACAGTGCACCGTGCACCGGGCTTCTTGCAGAGTTTTCTCAAGCGTAAATAATTTAAAATAAGAACACGAATTCGGAAGCGGATACCAGGTGCCGTTGAAACTGAGCATGATCGTAAAAAGTTAAATGCACTGACAGGACCGGTATGTACCACGTGCCGAGTCGAGAGCAACCTGTCACGGGTTAGTCGAGTTTTTTGGCCTGCGAGAACAAGAAAAATAGCTCCTATCCTAGAGGCCATACGGTCGTCAGCAAAAGCCAAGGTGCCAGGTACCCTGCAGACGAGTTGGCGTGCGGCTTTTGTCGCAGCACGCAAACGAAATTAAGCTTTATTTATATGCAAATACATAAGAAGGTAGTTTGGTTACTAGGTACTTCCAGTATACGGGCGTGAGATATTACCGGACTTCGAAAACAGCGGATGGTCCTACGTAAAAGGAGGTTGAATGGAATTTCTGTGCGGTACTTTCTTTCCCTGTATCGAGTTTTTATTTCTGAACGAAGCGGCATTAAGACATGCAATATTCCGTTCAGCGTAAACATGTCTTCCTTTATCCGCCATCTCATTTCCACTGCCGGCGTAGGAGCTATATTGTTAGGAATTTTAGAGAGCTTTCGAACAAAACATTGAAGTCTGTGTATTACCGGCTTTGGCTGGAATCCAAAGTAATCAGGGAATTGGAAATTTTAAGTTGAGCTCAAACGACCTTGAATTTACTGCATTATTTTAATCCATGCGGGTTAAATAAGTAGCCTGTAAATATCCAGTGCAGGGCACATGTTTTATTTCGGAGGCAGAATATGGGCTTAGACACTACGCGTGCCCACAAACATTAGGCGTGCAGAAATAGCTCCTGGATCACATTCTTAAGAAACCACTTCTAATTTTTGAACCAAACTGCATTTACATATCTTGGACCAAGGTGAATAACACGATATTTAAAAATACGTCTATGGGTAATCACAATGGTTGGTATTCGTAATTGATCTCCTTCCTGCTTCATCTGAAATGGCCTGTAGAAAACACCTTTATCTGATTTCATTATTGCATTGCCAACAGAAATGTCAAACTTTCTAAAAATAATGTCAAATTAACCTCACCGAAAATTATCATCTGTTTCGTCCGCTGATCCTCCTCCATGAAGGTGGACACCACGCAGGTGTAATCACCAGAAATATCTGTGTTGGGCTTCACTATCCTCATCGCACGGTGCATCTTTAGCGGGTCACTCGAGGCCCGGTACAGCAAGTCTACACGCCCACGCAATATCCCCATATCCTGGGGCTTCTGGTTAACTATCCATTGGTAAACCGGCCTCGTCTTGTTTTTGAAGAACCACTTCACCACCAACCCCGAAGTGTTATTACCGTACACGTAATCACAGTCTAGAATCACCGCGTCATGCACACCGTACTGAATTATCTCGGGCACAACTATCTTCACAATTTTCACCGCGCACAGTTCTGAAACAAATAGAAATAGATCGTTATGCACTTGTTTTTGTTATTTTATTATTCATGGAGAATGGAGACGTTACGAGATGGTATAGAATTTACATAGCGGTACCGTTTTGTTGCTGGAAATGGGCAATAATTTACACAAGAAAATATGTAAGGCGTAGGAAGCGCCAAGATAAAATCTTTTGGTACAGTAATGGACTTAATAGATACGTAAAGGTTAGGCGATGTAATATTAGGCCTTATAATGACTGTAAGTAAAGTACAAAATTACATTTCGTAAAACAAAAAGGGGCGCAAAATTTGTACTCCATAAACGTATTTTAAGCCCTTTTTGACTGACAGCGTAGCATTAGCAAAGCCTCCAACAAAACATTGCATGAAAAGAGAGCGGCCGGAATTGAGAGCGTAAAGCCTTTTACAAGTAAATAATCCTTGCACAGTTACAATGATATTCATTTAATAATGCGGTAACAATTTAGAGATACAATGGAGTAAAAATTAAATTTTTGACTGGACGAGTTTGAAAAGCGGTAAAAGTAATTTAATATTAATAAAGAGATTATGTAAAAAGAAAACCACAATGCACTCATCCGACCCGCTTCATAATTATAACTTTTCGTTCCTGCCCATTAAAGTTGAAATTTAAGCGCAAATAGAAAGTTAGTGTCAAACATTAAAATCTCGCCCATCACATTATATCCATCAGGGGCTGAGAGTCCATTAATATTTATGCAGCTTCAGAAGTCGACGGTGTCCGTCGGCTTATTTAAAATTCATCCTTGGCTCCCTTCAAAAGCTCAAAGATAGTCGGCCTAAAAATTTATAATGCACTTAAGGTTCTATCGAATGTGCTTTCAAGTGATGATTTATTCTAAAGGTGTTTTCAGAATGCAAATCTACGAGCAGCACTTTGGTTTTGATACATTTTTGAGGAGATTGTAAATGTTCTTATCGCTATAAAGTTTCAAAGGGATTTACCTGTCTCCGCTGTTGCATTATTCAAATAAAAAAAAAACAAAAATAATAGTTATCATCATTGTATTGTACCATTGTTGACATAGCAGTCTGTCATTTGCTAATGCAAACGTAAAATAAAATATAACAACTCTAATGACCGCGTGCCTGCGTGATGATAATGATACATAATAAAAATAATATAACATATTTTAAACTTTCGCGACTTGTACACATTGTTAGAATATTTTCGGGGCTTAATCGCGTAGTAATTTATTGCTATTTTACCTCGACGTTTCGACGACGTTACAGCCATCGTGGTCACGAGAAGACTGATGGCTGGCACCCGTTCGCATCTTCGGCTGATGAGGTTTCAGACTACCATCATTCAGCCATCACAAAGCACTATTAGGGTTGCCACACACTCGAAACTTAACGTCGTCGAAACGTCGAGATAAAATAGCAATAAATTACTACGCGATTAAGTCCCGAAAATATTCTAAAAATAATATATATGATAATCCTATTAATAAAATGGGTTAGGGTTATTAAGAGGATTTTTTTATGAATCTGTCTATGTCACATAGCAAGGCATTGAAGGCACAAGAATACTGTGTATCTATCATACACGCTGGAATCTGATTGGCGTAAGAGGCGTGGTTATTTAATTATTAGGTACTTTGAATTGCCATATATTTAGAATTAATAGACGTAAAATAAAAAAATGTGCTGAAAAATCTTTTTGAACCAAAAGTTTTGGATGAAACAATTTGTCTGGTCAATAGGGACTTTTCCGACAAAAAATCAAATCTGTCAATCCGGTTGATCATAATAATAGGAAATCTTGTTTCGAGTTTAGAAATTATGTCTTAAAAATCCCAAACCGCCAGCAGGATCGAGTTTGTGTCGAGAGATCTTCGGAAAGTGTTTTTTTTTTAAAAGAAACTTGCGTTTTCGATAGCTATTGTTTCAAAACACCCAAAATTCATGGTGTAAAGCATGATTTTGGTTTTAAAAATCATGGAGTATATTTATTGTTTAAAACTTAACATAACCTCACGCATGTATCTCAAATGGGTAGGTAGCGATAAATGACTGCGACTTGCCACGAGTCGTCGCATACGCACAAGCCAGTTTTGGGTACTTTTTATCCTTTCTTTTATTCCATTGTATATAGAACGTAAATACAACTTCAATATGTTTTTTAATTTTCTAATAAAAACTATGCACGAAACTAGAGCGATGCTTATAACAATTATTCAAATAATAAATTCAGGCAGAGCAGCGCTCGAAAATCCAAAGTAACGAGTTGAATATCTCAAGCTGTCAGAATTCGCTGATCCGAGTTCGCGCGGTCAGCTGATCTTTCAGCCTTGGGGATGTACGCGGGCAGTTCCTTTCACACCCACTGTTTTATTATTTTTATGGTGGCTCTCCAACTGGCGAATGTTATCAGTCAGCTCTGAATATTTCTCTCAGTCTTTCGCAAGGCGGAAGAACTCGGCAGCACTTGCGATACCGGTCCACTCCCTTAAGTTTCTCAACCAGGGTTTTTTCTACGGTCTATGATTTTCCCCATCATTATAATTTGTAGGAGACAGTATCTTGGGTATTCTATTTACTGTACAGACTATAAAAGAACAAAATAAATGTAAATTGTTAAAGAAAACTACAGTAAGGCCCGCCACTGCCTTACAATCCTCTACCAACCCGGACTTGGCCCCTGAGGTGGAGTATGGACTAACCTTCCTACGATGCAGGAAGAGACCCCTGGCTCAGCAGTGGGGACATTTAGGGGTTGATATCGAAAGACAACTATAGCTTAAAAATGAAACAAATTCGGACAAGTACGAAAAGGAAAACTAGACAAGAGCGAGTTAGACTCGCCCACCGAGAATTCCACACAAATTTGTAGTATTCATAAAAGATATTTCCGAACTTCAAGGACATTATACTATTTTTATTTTTAACGCACTAACCCGTGCTAAGGATCAAATTTAAAAACCTATTTTGAGGCTAAAAATTTCACCCATGCCGGGATTTGAACCCGCAACCTCTGGCTATCCGTACCAGCGCTCTACCAATTGAGTCAATGGGCGACTCACGACATCAGTGAAATTTCGAACCTCTTTACAATATTCTCTGTATTACGTACAGGCAGCGACATCTGACTTAAGCAAATTGCATTACTTTCAGCCCCGACTTACTTCTACTTTTTAAATTTGTTCCTTAGCACGGGTTAGTGCATTAAAAGTAAAAATAGTGTAATCATGTGGGTACAGTGATATCGTTCCGATGTTAAACCTAACTGCAAAGTAGGTAATCGGGGCTGTAAGTAATGCAATTTGCTTAAGTCAGATGTCGCTGCCTGTACGTAATACAGAGAATATTGTAAAGAGGTTCGAAATTTCACTGATGTCGTGAGTCGCCCATTGGATCAATTGGTAGAGCGCTGGTGCGGATAGCCAGAGGTTGCGGGTTCGAATCCCGGCATGGGTGAAATTTTTAGCCTCTAAATAGGTTTTTAAATAATACTACTTGCCAAATTTCATAGGGAGCAACGGAATGTACCCTATAAATTTTCATTCAATTGAGCGTCAAAATATACGTTTTTTGCTGCATAAATACAGGGTTTTTTTTAAATAAATGTTTCACTATTTTACTATTTCAAGACATTATGACAATATGGTTTAAATCTTTCCCAAGATAAAGGTCTTAACAAACAGACGAAAGAGAAACCTGATGATTCCATCAGGGTTCTCTTTTTTTTAGGTACGTAACCTAACATTAAATGAAAGTTTTATGCAAGGTGATTATTTCAATATATAACACGAGGACATATTTTTCCACTTAGACTCATGGTAATTAATTTTCTTTCTACTAAGTGTCAAGAACCTCCAGTCTAGTAAAGAATGGCCCGCCAAATCCAGGGTTGTGGTTGTGGTATATCTCGAGTAGAGAGCAAACCATTGTAGCGGTAAAATTTTATCAGCGTCTTCTGAAATACCCAGCGCGTTACTACCCGATAAATTCTGCTTTAAAATTTAAACTATGAATATTTCGTTTCTATATGTTCAGTTGTACAAAAATACTCATTTATTTATCACATAACTAGATGTATCTAATGATTATACTAGATGATTTTTACTACTAAATTATTTAATGTAGTAATATTCCACCACTACATATTTAATCGACATTTTTTTTTTTTGCGAAAGATTGTTAGTTTTCGAAATATTAGGGCTCATGTAGGTACGAAATTTAATTCCCCGCTCATGAAGTTAAATAATGCTCAATACACAAGTGTTATAGAATGGTTTTAGGGCTATGTAAAATGATAATAGATGATTCGTTATCAACTCTTGTATCTCCCCACTGCTGGGGCACAGGTCTCTTCCTGCATCGCAGGAAGGTTAGGCCATACTCCACCACGGGGGCCAAGTCCGGGTTGGTGGTTAATAGATACATTAAACGCAAAAATTAAACGTAAAAGAAAAATTAAACGCAGGCTGAGACATTGATGTAGTACTATAAGCGTTAATTTGATAAAATTATCCAAAGAAAAAAAATACCGAGAAAAAAATCATAGAACATATAGTCATAAATCATAATTTTGACAGATTTCACAAAGTTCACATTTCAATGGGATTCCTACTAACATTATTAATGTGATAGTTTGTGAAAATGTTCGGATATTTGTTACTCAATCAATCAACTTGTACTCATCCACTGCTGGACATAGTCCTCCTCCAAGACACGGCACTTCCGTCTGTTTTCGGCCATCCTCATCCAGCCACTGCCAGCAATCTGCCTTAGATCATCGGTCCAACGAATCAATGGGCGTCCTACGCTGCTTTTGCCAGTTCGTGGTCTTCACTGGAGAATCTTGGATCCTCATCGACCATCGGTTTTTCGCCATATCTGACCAGCCCACTGCCACTTCAGCTTGCTAATCCCTTTGCTTGCGTGTTTGTTACACTCGTAAGTCAAGCAAAAACCGCTGAATGGGTTTACTTGTCGCTTGGCGTAAAAATAGAAAAATATTTACACATAGGATGACGTATGAGGGAGAGCTATGCTTAGTGTTTCTCTGCGGGATCGTATCCGAAACAAAGTGATTCGCCAGGGAACTAAAGTGATCGACATAGCTCAACGGATTAGCAAACTCATGTGGCAGTGGGTGGGCCATAACTTCCGCAGGACTGATAACCGTTGGGGTAGACTGGTTCTGGAGCGGAGACCGCGAATTGGTGGTGTAGGACGCCCTGTAACCAGGTGGAGCGATGACATTCGCGAAGCGGTGGGCAGTGACTGGAAGAGAATAGCCGAAGATCGGGCTCAGCAGCGTCTTGGGAGAGGCCTATGTCCATCAGTGGACTGACACCGGCTGACGTTGATGACGATGACGTATTATATTATTTTTGATGCACTAACCCGTGCCAAGGATAATTTTAAAAAACCTATTGAGAGGATAAAAATTTCACCAATGCCGGGATTAGAACCAGTGACCTCTGGCTATCCGTGCCAGTGCTCTTTCCAACTGAGCTGGCACGGTCGCGGGTTTGAATCCCGGCATGGGTGGAATTTTTTGCCTCTAAATAGGTTTCTTACGATGACGTATGTGGAGTCAGCTAGTCATGTGGACATATGATGTTATTTTTGGAAGCGAGAGGTCGGACATTGAAACTTTGCATCAGAATCGCACGAAACGTAGTCACGAGCAGAACTAGTTTCTCAAACAAAACACCCGCTCTGTGCCACTTTTGCGGACGTTCAAAATTTGTGAGAAATCTCTACCGTTAGGTACTTGTAAACATTTCCCGGGGAAACATTTCAGCAGAAGCCTCTTAGGAAGTAATGAAAAAAGCCCTTACTGTGATAGAATTTCGGACCATCTTACAGAAGCAATTTATAAGTCTCTGACCGTATCTGAGCCATTTTATATGTGGGTAGAGAGTCGGGAACATAAATCTGTTGCCTCTATCTGGGAGTATTATAACTTTTACTGATAGGTTGTTAACTTGTTACTTTCACGTAGAATAGAGATTCTTTCACATTTAACGTCTTGATATTTTTGATCCCTTTTGAGCGCTTTTATTGTAGTCTAATTTAAAAGTAATCACTTTTTTGTATTAAATAACATTTTAATGTAGTGGTCAACCGTAGAGCAAATTACTTTAACCTTTTTGAACAAAAACTGTGAATCGGAGCGAAATATGGTCGGATTCTTCAGATAAAGAATCAAGTAGGTAATCCGGAATTAAGTTAACAATATTTAATCTATTTTATATTTCCAAACAAAATCAGAGAAAAAACTCGTAAAACAAAATATGTTGCAAAACACAAAGTACGATTGAAGTATTTCAGTAACTGTGAATTTTAGAGGTGATAATGAGTGGAATGTATAACTCGCGAGAGAAACGCATTTTATGGATTACTACATCGATATCAACCCTTGTATGTCCCCACTGCTGGGGTACTGGTCTCTATCTGCATCACAGGAAGGTTAGGCCATACTCCACCACGGGGGCCAAGTCCGAGTTGGTGGAGGATTGTCAGACAGTAGCAAGCCTTACTGTCAGTTGTTATCAAGCCGCCCATAAGGCCTCTGACATGCCTTAACGACTGCCATTACATGACAGCAACGGCTTGCGTGCCGGTCTTACAAACCTAACCTTCGTTTGGCCTAACCTTCCTGCGAAGCAGCAAGAGACCCGTGCCCCAGCAGTGGGGACATACAAAGGTTGATATGAACAAAAGAAGAATCTGTTCTGTAAAATTGGGTGCCCTGTCAAGAATGCATAAGGAAGCGACGATGTAGCTTGGCTCCGTTAAAAATACACGCGATCCGCGTTAGGATTTGTCACGCGAACAAAACTTGGCGTAGCATTCGTTGAAAAATATAAAAGTTCCACTATGAAAGTCGAGTTTTATGTCTGTTTGTTTATACTTGAAATAGTTCGGCATTGTATCGCGGAGTGGGAGGTCATAAATAACCCGTTTTTTTAATCCAAGGACACCGCAAGTGCATTGTAAACTTAGTTCGAATTGACAAAGTTATACAGTATTGACTAATGTGTTTTCGGTTGGTGTGCGTTTTCGCGGAAAATTGCCAATAGATCCGGTACTCAATAGTAGCTCCTCACAAAATGGTCGACACTGCTTGTCCACCATTTTGTTGATATATTGTCCATATATTGAGTATTAGGTACCACGTAGGTACTTATTAAAATTGTGAACGAAACAGAAAGTAACAAAATAATCTAAATATTAAGATAAGAATATTCTTTATTGTACACCAGGAAAAAACAAACAAAAAATAATTACAAATATACAGTACAATTGGCGGCCTTATTGCTTAGAGCAATTTCTTCCAGACAACCGAAGATGGAGAGTTGCTAAAGGAAAAGTGAGACGGGTAGTAAAAATAATACACTATTAATCATCTTATTTATTTTTAGCCCTAAGTTTATTTCAAAATGGTCTCGGGTCTGGTTTTAACAGTGAAAGAAACTGAACCGTGCCGTTCGTGTTGGTGATGGTAAATTCCGTATACTTGGCACCAGTTGTCATATAACTTATATAAAGGCAATTATAAAAAACCTATAGAGAGGCTAAAAATTCCACCTATGCCGGGACTCGAACCCGTGACCTGTGGCTGACCGTGCCAGCGCTCTGCCAACTGAGCTAATGGGCGGCTTACCTCCACATGTTTGTACTTAGCTACTGTATGCGGCAAAGAACAAACATGTGCATAAAACTCATTTTTCAGCTTACAGTTTCACCTACAGTAAGATCTATCCATTTTTATGTAAAAAGCCAGTTTCCCAAAAAAAAGTATAAATAAATAACCACAAGTGAACGTAACATACTTCACGAACCTCTGCTATTTTTTTCTTTTTTTCTTATATGCATATCTGTGTGTGTGCGTAGTTGCAAATAAATGTTTTATCTGTATATTTATCTAAATAACTTAGAAAACGAAGTAATTTGTATACGCCGGGATTTGAACCCGAAACCTCCCGCATGAGAAGGCGGCGTTCTACCGTTCTGGCACCACGGCTCTAAAGACATATACAAACATGCCCCGGTACAACTATAGCAACGCAATTTGGAAAATGGTCCACGTAGTCTATTAGAGAAAGGGTTCGCGCTCTGTCAGCGAGATAACGAATGTAAACCCTCTCATTCTTTGCCTGAAGTATTCCAGCGTCTATTCGACAATATGGGCTTATGAGAATACTCGACCTCCTTGAGGATTTGTTATATAACACTGGCCGTCCCGGCGAACTTCGCAACGCCACAGAATTTGTTTGTAATATTCTGGTTACCATGGCGACGCAATAAATAAATATCTTGGAGTTTGGCTTCAAAAAAAGTTATGGTAACCTTAGCAGCCACAAGATGGACAGAAGACCACATCCAAGTGGCAGGAAGACGCTGGATGTGGTCTTTCTGAAAAACCACGGAGGATGCATATGTTCAGCAGTGGATTTCTTGTGGCTGAATGATGATGAGAGAAGCGTTCGTGACCTAGGCGAACCGAGTGATTGGAATCAATCACTTGGTTATACAACAACAGGCGCGGTCAGGTACAGGATGGGTGAGCGTCCCAAGACTACCGCTAGTGGCATTTTTCCGAGCGCTTCCGTGCTTCGCAAGGCACGCTAAGCCGTTGGTGCTGGCTGTCATATAATGGCAGTCGTTAAGCCATGTCAGAGGCCTTATGGGCGGCTTGATAACTTCTGACAGTAAGGCCCGCCACTGTCTTACAATCCTCCACCAACCCGGACTTGGCCCCCGTGGTGGAGATGGCCTAACCTTCCTGTGATGCAGGAAGAGACCCGCGCCCCAGCAGTGGGGACATACAAGGGTTGATAACGAATGATGAAGATGATAATGCTTAGATTTTAGTATTTGGTTTTTTACCAAAATGATCTAGATTTTGAAATGGACACCTAGTTTGAATCGTAACGTTCATTAAACCGCAGTTTCTGTGCTACTTTGAATAAAACCTTTTTATTTCATTTCATATTTTAAGACGTTATCGATAAAATATAATTTTACGGGAACGCATCAACAGGACATCCAAGTATCCTATCTGAATTCAGATCTTGGTCCATATGTGTGCCAAGTTTCATGTCACTCTGTTATGCCGTTATTGCGTGATTGAGTAGCCAACATCTTCACAAACTTTCACGTCTATAATATTACATGCACTGCACTCTAGGATTACACTCCATGCCTTGGTGCTTAGTTAGTTAGACCTAAAATTTCTGCACTCAACCTCATAGTTATGCTATTGTACGTACCAAACGCGAACTAAGGGAACACTTCAGACACGATGTTTTTTTTCACTGTCAGCGAGGGGTGTTACTACCATAACTTCACAGTTAGAAAAAAAGTCATGGTTCAAGCCAGGATTTGAACCCACGACCGGCCGATAGAGGACCAGGCGTTCTATTTAGGTGTGTGGTGCTGTAATCGTCAAATTTTGTGATTTTCTTCCTCTGTTCGGGAAAAGTAATTTTAGGACTCATCTACAGATTGTTTGGCCTTAAATTGCCTGAATTTTGGGTGGCCTTATATGGTTTGTTTTTTACGTAGCCAATAAACGTCACACTGCACGGCACAGGCCTACTCTAAGAGCTAGAGTATTGTGGGCTTAATTTCAACGCGTGCCCTGCCCGGATTGGCAATTTCAAACGCTCAGATATTTTAATACCACAGAAGACACTCACAAGTTTTAGAATATACCTCGGGCTCTAGAGTAGGCTTCGGTTTTAAGCACACGAGTGTAATACTACTTACTGCTCTGTATAAAACTTTTCTTCAATATTTTGAAAAGTTATGTAAAGTTGAGTGACATATTAGTTCCGACATTTCTATTACACGAATATATCCGATAGTAGCCGAGGTATATTCTAAAATCTAACAGACCGTAGTACATTTAATAGGTAGATTTAGCTTAACTCAAAAACAACTTTCGAATAAATATCAATCAAAACAAAGTTACGAAGGCAAAGTGTCACACCCTGCTTTTATTATTTTTTAATTCGATTCCGTTGCCCTGGTCTACCCTCCGATGTTATTTATATTTCATTTCGCGCCATAAGCACGGTCCGCCTCCAGGAAAAGACCTAAATACACTTTAAGGACCCCTTTTTCGCGTCACTAAAGTAAATCTGTTTACTGGAAAGAGTCACGCACTTTTTCGAGTAAACAAAAAGCTTCTCAAGTGTTAATCTCTAATTTGTAGTCACTCAATTCTGGCACATAATGTGGATTTGTATGTTATTAGCATAATATTGAC
The DNA here is from genome assembly GCA_934045075.1 of Yponomeuta sedellus. Taxonomy (NCBI): domain Eukaryota; kingdom Metazoa; phylum Arthropoda; class Insecta; order Lepidoptera; family Yponomeutidae; genus Yponomeuta; species Yponomeuta sedellus. The sequence continues at coordinate 22,881,081 of OW203722.1, read as the reverse complement.
GACCTCTGTGGCGTAGCGGTATCGCATCTGCCTACCATGCAAGAGGTCCCGGGTTCGAACCCCGGCTGGAGACAAAAAAAAACCTCAAGCCTTGGATGTTTACATGTTTGTGATGTCGTTGTTTCTGACAGGGTATCCTAGTGTGGGGCCAGAAGCAATGTATGTGCCTGTATGTAAATGTTAATTTTATGTTAATATTAAGCTTACACAAAAATTGTAGTAATAAATTGCGGTATGTGGTTTTCGAAGTCACCTACATTAATGAATTTGAAGAAGCAATACCACTCGCTAACTGTGAAGAAAACCATCGTGAAGAAACCGGATATCCTAAAGCATTCACATAAATCAGCGTTAAAAACTGTCCATCCGCGATGAGCTCGCGTGGTGATAAAGCCTATACATACTTCTCTCTGAGAGAACGCTTGTGCCTTACAGTGGGATGTGTTTTGGCTGTGTTATTATAAGAGAAGTAATTAAATGATACGCAATTATAAAATTTGGTGAGCCCACCCAAACCAGCATTGAAATTATTTCTCGTTAAGGGACAAAGTCCGGAACGAGATCATCCGACAAAATATCAAAGTCACTGACGTAGTTCAGAAGTGTAGCAGGCTGAAGTGGCAGTGGGCTGGTCACATCTGTCGCAGAACCGATGATCGTTGGAGCAGACGGGTTCTCGAATGGAGACCACGACTCGGCAAGCGTAGTGTAGGACGCCCTCCGGCCAGATGGACCGACGACCTCAAAAAGGTGGCTGGTGGTGACTGGATGGCGAAAACGGGAGATCGGGTCTTGTGGCGCACCCTGGGGGAGGCTTATGTCCAGCAGTGGACTGCAATAGGCTGAAATGATTATAAATCCACAAAATAACTACTTGGTCAGCAAGATTTTATGATTGATCAGCAGTGAAACCATGTCTATATGCATTATATTTGATTGGAATGCACATTTTAAACATGGTAAGGAAAATAACTAATTGGATTGCGTTTTTGTTGAAACTAGTTTTGACTGCTAAAATCAGTCAAAAGTACTTTTGTCCAAAGCTTATATTTGAAATACCAAATGGTAAAAACACCTAAAATGATGCATCGCTCAATCTGTGACAACAAAAATATAGGTGCGACGAAGCGCGTAGCGTAGCGGAGCGCGAAGGAGCGTGTGAGGTTGAACATGTAAGACCGAAAACCAACTCGACATTGTTGGATACATATTAGAATTTCATTTTATTTTTCTGCAGTCAAAACTAGTTTTGACTGATTTTAGCAGTCGAAACTAGTTTTGACTGATTTTAGCAGTCAAATCTAGTTTTGGCCGTTTAAGAGTTTTGACTGTAACATATATATACAAGCACGTGATTGGTTTGGCGGTTCGCTTAAAGTATGTGGTTCCCCCACTTGAAGCTAAAAATATTCCCATAGGGGAAAAAAGGTATTTGTGCTACGTTTATATGCAGCACAAAATGAATTATTTTGTTTCCTCTCTGAGTGCTTACCCAAATATTATAAAACAGGAACAGCTTACGGCTGCTTATATAATTATATGCAGTACAAAAATTATTGCAGCCATCCAGAATGACATAAATTGCTGATCGATTTTTGAAATGTTTGCTGGCCATGAGTTGCTGACCAATTAGCTATTTCTGCTGACAGATAATATTTTTCTTCTGTCAAAAATACTAATACTATGCTAACCATTTAAATAACACCCTTATTATAATTATACTGGCTGATCCCACAAACTCTGTTTTGCCATGTTAATTAGCCTACGATCTATTATGAGAACTACCAAATATACACAAAAAATGGCATGAAAATCGGTGAACCTGATCACCGATCGAAGGAGTTCGATAACAAACACTGTGGGCCAATTTCTGAATTGAGAATTTAGTTGAGTAAATATTTAACTGTACTGCTTTCTCTTCGAATTTCTCAGAAAAGAGCGTGATAGAACGTTCTTAAGTATTTACTCAGTGAAATCTCTAATTCAGGAATCGGCCTTAAGACACAAGATTTTTATATATCAGATATTATAACTTATATTAAGAAAAGTTCTTTTCTTTAATATTTATTCTGCTTACACTTTCTAGCTAAGAAAGTTTTAATATTCGTGCTAAGAACGGACCAAAGAACCTTTTTTTTAAATTCAAGGCCATTAAGTACTCAATACTTTTGAGTTAGGTACTCAGAATAAAAACTTTGGTGCATAAAAATAACTGCAGCAAATTCTATAAAAGTTTTATCGTATTTGACAATTCAACAAAATGGCGCTTTTTGTGCTGTTTCAAATATACGTATTATTCTAGGCCACTTTGCACTCGGGGCTTATGAATATGCAGAGTCATTTAGCTGTCCAATACAGTTTCAAGCTTTGACAAAAACGCGACACGAACATATCGACGGTTAAAAGGATATAGGGCATAAGCGACAAAAACCAAATTGTTCAGGAGCGCAATTTAAAGTTTAAAATTTCAGAAAAAAAATCACATCTTTTTTATTTATTGTCATAACGTAAAGATGGAAACAGCTCTAAGCTCGAAGAAAATCCGAGCATTAATTGTCATTTTATTTTATTTGATTCGACGATGCCCTATGTAGTTCAATGTCGCTTAACTCAATCGAACATATTTTTTATTTAAGGTAATTCGGCATATGTCATATCTTCATATAAAAAAACGAACAGTATAGAAGACTAAGCTACATTTGATTTCCATATACCAAGAGGTAATAGGGCATGAGTCACATGACTATTGAATAACTAAAATAGGTAAAGAGGGATATATGACGTTTCACACCATTGTGACAAAAGGTAATGGAGCACAAGAAACAGTGCTTAGTCAAAACATGGTGAGGATGTCAGACTTTAGTGACACCGTAAGTGGTTTGAAAAAAAGGTAACATGGTACTTCCACACGTCAAGATTTGTAGGCCAAGAGGAAAACAAGAACATCCAACATGTGAAATTATCTGGGCAATCGGTAACGCGGATTAAACGTCACGTCCTAAAAATAATAGATTCACAACCAACATGTTTTTCCTTTGAAATGAGACATAAAGTAACTGCATACGTTAGATGATGTTAGTGTTATCATCATGGTTCTTATGTACCAGATTAGTAACCTACATTAGATACTATTTGGAGATAGTGATGATACTCGCGTCCGCAGGAATTGCCCTCTGAAACCCTGCACGTGCCTCCCGGGTATTGCTAAACGAGTATTAACGCCGAGTATCGGGCGGCAGTTATGATAACCCGACAACTGGCTTGCCAGAAGGCCCCACAGGCCTAGAGGACTATATACCCTCTGTAAACGATGGAGCGAAAAGGATGGGGATACTACCGCTACTAATACTCCCAAGAAAACTATGAGCAGGATGAACAATAGTAAGGATTTGTCGGACCATCCGGTTGACGCCCGGCGCCAGGATGGTTCCGGGTCACCTGGTGTGAAATATGCTACCGGCCGCAAGAAGGTAACACAGCAAGCCCCTTGCGGAAATTGGGTTACTGCTGATCAAACTCTACTCCGTAACAAAAAGAGACAAATCCCGGACATTCACCACGCTCTCACCATAGCCACTTGGAACGTTCGTGGTCGCTCCGAACCAGGAGCAGCCGAAGTCGTGGAGAAGGAAATGGACAGGTATAATGTGGATATTCTTGCTGTAAGTGAAACCCATATAAAAGACTCGGGACACTACACTACTCCATCTGGAAAATTGTTCATAGTGTCCGGATACGTCGACGTACGACCTCGTTGCCAAAACGCACAAAGACAAGGTAATGGGATACGATTCCATCAATGACAGGATATTGAAAATCAGATTAGAAGCACATCGATACCCACTCAACCTACTCGCCATCTATGCACCAACATCTGCATCCAGTGAAGAAGAAATCGCTGAGTTCTACGACCAACTAAACAAAGCAGTCCAAGATGTTCCTAAGAAAGAGCCATTATTAATACTTAGCGATTTTAATTCTAAAATAGGAAAAAATGAGGATGATTACCATCTCAGAAAGATTGTCGGCAGGTTTGGACTGGGAGTCAGAAACAACCGTGCCAACATGCTTTTGGACTTTTGCATGGAGAACGACCTTTCGGTCATGAACACCTGGTTTCAACAACACCTAAGACGACTCTACTCGTGGACGTCACCATGGTCTTCACAGGAACCAAATTGACTTCGTTCTAGTAAACCAAAGATGTAGCTCATCTATATCAGCAGCAAAGACGAGGCCAGGTCCAGACTGCGGCAGTGAACTTAGCTTCTGACTGCTAAGTTTAAAATCCGTTTGAAGAAGTCAAAAATAGGTACCCTCAACAAACAACAAATGGTTAAGCAGAGGAAATCCTTAAAGGAACAGGACTTAAAATAAGCCGAAGAACGAAACCACTATGCGGAGCTACATAGCGTTGTCCAAAAACTTTGCAGGAAAGATCGAGAGGCCTATATCGACAGTATATGCTCCGAAATAGAAAAATGTTTGGAAAGGGCGCGCTCCCGAGATATGTTTCAAAAGGTAAACCTGCTCGCAAAGGAATTTAAACCAAAGCACTGGACCATTGAAAATGAAAAGAGGACGCCCTTATTGGATAAAGATGAGGTACTCGAAAGATGGTAGAGCTATGTCGGCAGCTATACGGCGAAAACAGCGATGAAAGAACTATGGAAATGGATTATTCGGAAAAGGAACCAGACATCCTCCTCGAGGTAGTAGAGGCAGCACTTCTCAAACTGAAATACAAGGCATGTGGCAGCGATGGCCTAACCGCGCAAATCTAGGAAGATCTAATCTAAGAAATATGAAGTGAAGGCATAGCAATCGTACATACCGTGTGTCAAAAAATCTGGAGAACGGGTCAATGTTCAGCAAATTGGACCGAATCAATCGTAGTGCCTATACACAAGAAAGGCTCTACCCGTAAATGTGAGAATTACAGAACCATCTCTATCATCTCTCACGCGTGAAAAATCCTCTTACACGTCCTAAACCACCGGCTTGCACCCTACATCAATAGCCAAATACCGAAGGAACAAGCTGGATTTGTAAAAGGAAGAGGAACGAGGGAACAAATCTTGAACATTCGACAGCTGATCGAAAAATGCAGGGAACATAACATCACTATAGCCTTGTGTTTAATCGATTATGCATAAGCCTTTGAATGTATCAGCTGGAAGGCCATGTTCAGGGTTAAGAAGGAGATGGGTATACCGGACCACCTTACCTTTCTTGTGCAGCAACTGTACTCCAACGGTCAATCGAAAGTACGAATTGAGAACAGTCTTTCACACTGCTTCAAAGCAGAACGAGGAGTGCGCCAGAGATGCATACTATCTCCCAACTGTTCAACCTGATCGGGGAACATATAATGAGAAGGGTTTTGGATAATTTAGAGGGGGGCATTCGGATAGGTGGGCATCTTCTGAACAACCTTCACTTTGCCGATGACACCACCGTCATAGGCGACTCGGAAACAGAGCTGGCTGAGCTTCTAGCGAGAGTGGATAGTATAAGTAAAGAATACGGACTTTATATCAACAGAAGTAAGACCAAGTTGATGTTTATTGATAGATCGGGCACCTTGCAACGAACCAACGAGCTGCGAGACCTTGATGTTGTACACAAATTTGTATACTTAGGCTCGCAAATAAGCAATGACGGAGACTAATGTGGACCCTTATCTTCTCAATATTTCTGTATGCCTCGGAAACCTGGACATTAAAAGCCCGTATTCTGAAAAGAAGAAATGCTGGCGGAGAATACTCCGTATATCTTGGACCGAACGCCGCATAAACGTATCTATTCTAGAAGAAATTCACATAAAGACGAGGCTCTCCACAATCTGCACCCAATGCATCCTGAAGTTCTTCGGATATACCATCCGACGCGGGCCAGATAACCTGGGGTATGTTATCAACACCGGTCGAGCGAACGGGAAACGAAGCAGAGGACGACCACCAACGCGTTGGTCAGATATAATAACTAAAGCTTCGGTAAGGACCCTACAAGCAGCCATACATCTGGCGCGTAATATAATCCAATGGAGAGAGCTGGTGGCGGAATCTGCCCTTAGTCATGTCCCTCAGCCATGAGGAAACGACGAAGAAAAAGAAGGAGATAGTGAGATAAAGAGGATGAAGAATGAGAGTGGAACATTCGGTAGGGGACGCCCTAGGCGCACATAAGTAGACCAAATTGGGGACGTGTTGGCAAAGGGCCGGATAAAAAGTACCCACAACCGGAGAGCGTGCATGCAACGACTTATGAATGTAGATGAAGCGAAAGAGGTGTGCAAAGATCGTGGCAAGTGGCAAGCCTTAGTCTCTGTCTACCTCTCTGGGATACAGGCGTGAAATTACCGACTGATTTTGGGATAAACGACTCGCTAAATAGGTATTTGAGAACAACAGAGACCTGATTATGTGATACAAATTGGCATACGCACCAATTCATAAAATATCCTTGTAAAGTAATACGGCGTAAGTAAAAGAGTTGTATTATGTTGTAAATGGTAGTAGGGTATAACCGACAGTTAAATAGTAAATAGGTTTTAGTAATTGCCTATAAGCGACAACTGTATGGCAAACTTGAGAATGGTAATAGGGTATAACCGACAATTCAAAATTAATTAGGTTTAAGTAGTTGCCTATAAGCGACAGCTGTATTGTAAACTTGCAAATGGCAGTAAGGTATAACCAACGCTTAATGTTTTTGACGACAAAGGTAAAGAGACATTAGTTCCAACTTTAAAAATAGTTGCTTCTGGTAAAGAACCGTAAGCGCCCAGAAGCTCCACACCAGTAGGAAGTAAAAAGACATTACCGACTAGAGGCCAAAGTTGATGCCATTTTTACAGGGATACAAGTGCCGTTAAGGAAAAAACGACCTAAAAGTAGGTCGGTAACACCAAAACGACATCTAAAAACCCCGTTTTTTGCTTGGAGACAAGCGACATAAAAGTCATTGTAGGGCCGTGGGAGTAAGCGCATTCGACGCAGATTTTTTTTTCAAGTGAGATGGCATTCAAACCTCAGTTTAGACAAAAATGTCGCTTATGCCCTATATCCTTTTAACCGTCGATATGGATTATCAATCACTAAAAGCTATAGACTCTAAAGGTTATGATAGCACTATATCACTTTGTCACACTTATAATTTTTCATTGCAATTAAAAGCACAGTTATATAGGTACTATAAACGGGTCTAATCACTGCGAAAAACTAAAAGGTAGTATTCCTTAATGATTCGCGATACCCATACATAGTTGTATATTAAACGGGTAATTGCGTTTTATGCCACACCTGGCAATAAAGTGGCTTTTTCCGCACACTGTGCGTACGGAAAAAACCGCTTTCTCGCCAAGTGTAGACACAAAAAGATATACACAACACGGGAGGTAATAAAGAAAGCTCTCGATCGCATATTTACGTCCCTCGCTTGCAGCTCGGGCCGCAAACTTTTGCGATCTCGGCCTTTCTTTGTATTACCACCCTAGTTGTGTAATGTACTATTACCTAATAAATAATCGCGATTAGACCCGCTACAGTACATGACGGTACTAGTGTGTCACTTAAGAGAGCCAAGGATGGTAATCATCAATACACACGTGTATCATACGACGTTTTTCAACACACTTGTGAAGAAGATTGTGAAGTTGTAGTTACGAAGAAAACTCATTTTCTTCGTAACCACAACTTGTAGACATTTTAATTAATAAATACCTAACTATAATTTCAATAGAAAAAGGTTACGCTATGACGAAAAAAATTAATCAGTTTACCTATACGCGCGCATTGCGATCGGGCACAGACTAAAGGGATGAGATTTTTTTTCTATTTTCCGCGCATAGGATTTGCGTCTATTCTGTCCCGTACAATATGGGGAATTTAAAGTTTTCTTTTTTTACAGAAAAAACAAAAGTTATATTTGAGTGAAAGTTTTATTTATTAAACACGTACGAGTTAAAATTATCTATTTAAATAGGAACTTTCATGAAATGAGCAAGCAATACGAACATTAATTTATGTGTTCTATTAAACTCGATCTTTTTTTTGAATAAAAACTTTTTTAAGAACAAAGCAACACACCAATAAATTAAAAAAAAAACTATTAAATAAATTTAAAAAAATTAATGAAAAAGTCACAGTTTTATTATGGGTGTCTTTCTGTGCCTAATTGCGGTGACAATAGAGCCACTTTATGAGCAAGTGTGTTGAAAAATATATAATATCTATAGCTACCCCCAAGACTGTATTTACCACTTCTACCCGTCTACCCGTGACCACAGCAACTGTAACGTTGCCGAAAATTTATTAAGGTAATTACGTTTCACCTAATGAAGGTAATCATGTTTTAAGGCGCTTAGGGGCGCTAACTAGCGCCACCAATGGAATTAAAATCAAAACTTGTTTTATAATACGTTAATAAAGTGTACATAAGAAATCTTAATATCTATGGTAACTATTTTTAGAACTAACAGTCTAGACTAGTGTAAATATCCAAATTTTTGCTAATGTTGAGTGGTCAACATAGTAAATAGTAGATTGTTAACCAAGGGCTGTATGACATCAATTGCATATGTGGTTTTTGGCGCCCGAGCGCAGCGAGGGCGCTAATTAGCCCGAGTATGCAATTGATGCTTACACCCGAGGTAAACACTCTGCTTTACATATCGATTGTGAGGTAAGTAAAAAAACAAGAAAGCAGGTTGACTTTTTTTTTGGCTTGAATTGACATTTTTCAAAACTTTTGAGAAAGAACCCCAAAATAAAAATTACTTTCGCGCCTAGCTAGTCGACTGACTTTTTTACTTGAGTTTTTACTCTTCACGATTTTATGGCACGCAAGCGCGTCAAATCATGCTGGCCAGTTTGTTTTTAAATCGATTTCAATTAACATACGATGTGACTGCAAAACAAGCACTTCGATATTTATAATAAAATCTTCATAAATTCTAATAAAAATTGTCTCGATTCCGATTCGAGTAAACAATCGATACCGAGAAAAAAGCAGTATGAGTATGACAGTTCTTTTTTCAAATTCCAAAACTATGCTGTAATGTTAACATTACATGGTATGTTTTGAAACCTATGCTGTAATAATATCCATTACACCCCGGCATTCAGGGAAGTAAGTGACTACTTACAGAGCAAGAGATATGTAATAGTATATTATTACACTATTTTTATTTTTAATGCACTAACCCGTGCTAAGGAACAAATTTAAAAACCTATTTAGAGGCTAAAAATTTCACCCATGCCGGGATTCGAACCCGCAACCTCTGGCTATCCGTACCAGCGCTCTACCAATTGAGCCAATGGGCGACTCACGGCATCAGTGAAATTTCGAACCTCTTTACTATATTCTCTGTATTACGTACAGGCAGCGACATCTGACTTAAGCAAATTGCATTACTTACAGCCCCGACTACCTACTTTGCAGTTAGGTTTTAACATCGGAACGATATCACTGTACCCACATGATATATTACACAATTAGGGTGGTAATGCAAAGAAAAGCCAAGATCGCAGAAGTTTGCGGCCCGAGCTGCAAGCGAGGGACGTAAAGATGCGATCGAGAGCTTTCTTTATTACCTTCCGTGTTGTGTACATCTTTTTATGTCTACACTTGGCCAGAAAACGGCTTGTTCCGTACGCGCAGCGTGCGGAAAAAGCCACTTTATTGCCAGGTGTGGCATAAAGATATTTTATTTGCCAATTATGAGTTGTTGACGTAGTAAAAACCGTATGTTTTGCAAAAAAAATTACTTTCAAAAATATGAAACATAGTTAAAAACGTATTTATTACTATTTTTTAACTGTCGACGTAACAAAGGGGTATTCATTCTTCCTTGTGCTATGGCACTAATTAGGGGAGGGCTATGTCCAGCAGTGGACTAATATAACCTGAAGAAGAATCAGCATTATTGGTGTTAAATTAATAAAAACAATCTCTGTTTCATAACAAAACTATTTTTTAGGGCTACCCTTACATTATGCGAGAGGAAAATTATATTTTGTACTCCTGACTAACTAACGAAACAAAGAGACTCTCTTACAGGGGTAGTAACTTTAGAACACAGCATTCAAAACACACGGTAATATTACTCGGTTTTAATAAGCGAAGGAAATCATAAAGGCAAAAAGCATACTGTGAGTGAATGTTACACAAAATAATATTATCTTAATTAAAAGCTCACAAGCAAAAAGTAGCGGGGAAAGAGCAAAATGATATTCCACGTCAAATGAGTTGCTGGTTTCAGCCGACTGAAAAGGGGGCAGATCTAGATGCCCGTTGCAATGAAATAAACTCTAAGGCCTGGGCTACACAGAAAGGGCGTGAGGCGAAGGCGCGACAAAGACGTGACGTCCTATCACTTTAAGCTGCTTTGGCTAACTAGCGCCAGTAATGGAATAAAAATAATATTTTTTTCAATCCCAAACGGCCGTTTTAGCGGAAATGCTTAGGAGGTTTCCTTACTTGTCAAAGTTAAAAAACAAGATTCTAACCCCAAAATTGACTTGGTGATGAAACTAAATATTTTCTCACAAACACATGAAATATATTTATAAAATTGGCAGCGTTTTATGTAAAATAGTGTCCCAGGTGACTTTATTTATGGAAATATGGAAGTTCTCGACTGTTAACTCATACTTGATCGGTGCACATATCATAACCTCACGCCTGCGTCCCACGGGGGTAAGCAGAGACCAGGGACCGCCATTTAGACCGCCTTTTAATAAGATCCTGGACAGATCACCTTCATCAACGTTCACAAGTCGCATGCACGCGCGACGGTTTCGGGTAATTTTTATCTTCCCCTTTGCTAATTCATCCCCTATTTGGTTGTCTCTTACCAGCCCTTAAGGACAATAATAACCAAATTAAATATCTAATTAATTATTAGAGTGATAGATACAAATCATGAACCTTGTTTTACATTGTAGTCCGACCGATAAAAGTCCGACCAGAGTGCTTAGTGCGAGTTTGACAGATCCAATCGAATAACTTTACTACCGCGTTAATCGAGCATTGAGTAGTGAGTATGAGTAAGTTAACCGTTCGAACTGGCAAATCGCTGTCACAGTACAACTCGCACTCGCGTTTTTTCGTGTTTTGGCTGGTAAACGTGTTCACTTCTCAACGTAAACCATTACAACTCGCACTCAGCAATTTTAATTTCCATACTTGTCGCTAGGTGGCGCTTCCTCGATGCCATAGAAATATGAGTTTACGTTAACGCGATCGAGTAGTTAAAAAACTCGCACTAAGCACTATGGTCGGACTTTTCCGATATAACAACACCCCTAAGTAAATCCGGACTAAAATTCTACAATGTGTTGTGCTTACGAAAGTTTTAGTTCAAAACTTGTTTTACATGATACATGATACGCACTTGGGGTACAACAATCTCCAAGTAGCAGAAATTGCTATTGCGATTGACAGAAATATACAGATAGGAGATGTATTAGTAAAGGGTACTAATACATCTGCTATTTGGTCGAATTATCTCCGCATGGGACGCCCCGTACCGGTTTAACCACATTCACAATATATTTATTACGTCAATCTTTCTTCCTTCATCCTCTCCAAATGTCCAAACCAACGCAACAAAATGCACAAGTAGTCACGGACAAGTTGTCGAGTAGGACAAGACGCGTCTTCTTCGCGTCCTCGTTCCACATCCTTCCTGTGTGTCCCAGGCTTAGAATGCAACGAAGCGAGTAATTTCTTCTGATCTTGGACTCCACTCGGACGCTTTTCGAGTATCCTTTGTAAAAGGAGCATTTCCATCTTGTTCATTTCCTTGAAAATGTGCTTGTCGGTATTTTTCGACGTTCTTTTCTTTTAATTGCCTTGTAATTCACTTACTGCTTTGTTTCGTTACAGCGGCGGTAGCTCAGGGGGTAGAATTATGGACTCGCAAGCGAGAGACCCAGGTTCGATCCCCAGTGCGGGCATGTGCCAATGACTTTGTTTAATTTCAAAGTTACGTACGTACATTTGCGAATTTTGGGTCCCAATACTACACGCTAACTGTGAAGGAAAACATCGTGAGGAAACCCGCGGCTTGGTTGGCTTCGCACGTGTTGACTAGTCTTCTGTGGGATAGGCCGACTAAGCTGTCAGGATGGTATAGGTGCTGGGCAAGCCTACATCATCTATAAAATCATGTCCCAGGCACGTCAGTGGTCCCTTCACCTATCTAGTGTAAGTGAAGATGCGACTAGACGCTGTATAAATGATCTCATTACGTAGATGCTAAAGGCCGATATTTTTTTGTTTCGTTACTGGATGCTTATTTTTGTACAAAAAATTAAAGCGTCCCCCCTGCCTTGTGCGATTTTACAATCTTCTACAGTTGGTTTTAGTAGGCGTAGTATTACCGTAATTTAAAAAGTTAATTACAAAATACGTGTGCGTCCATCGATCACATTTGATTCAAACATTTAAAGTCACCATGGGCGATGGCTCTAAGATTCATAAATTAACCAATTTATTGTTGATGCAATAATTTAAGGGCATGAATTCATTATATTATTTTTATTGCACTAACCCGTGCTAAGGACAATTTTAAAAAACCTATTTAGAGGCCAAAAATTCCACCCATGCCATGCACCCATGTACGTATTACAGAGAATATTGTAAAGAGGTTCGAAATTTCACTGGTGCCGGTGAGTCACCCATTAGCTCAGTTGGAAAGAGCGCTGGCACGGACAGCCAGAGGTCGCGGGTTCGATTCCCGGCATGAGTGGAATTTTTAGCCACTACATAGGTTCATAAATCCATTACTTTTTAATTTTCCCCTTTTTGCGTAAAACATTACTAAGGGGTATTTTACAAACAGTAAAAAAAATATCCTTTTATAATTTTTTTTCGAATAGTGCCCAAAGCATTCGCCCAATCATAAATAAATAAATTAAAATTCATGGACACATTCCACAGATCTCGTTAGCCCTATACTAAGTTCTACTAAATGACGACCTCTGTGGCGTAGCGGTAGCGCGTCTGCCTACCATGCAAGAGGTCCCGGGTTCGAATCCCGGCTGGGAACAAAAAAAAAAGGCCAGGTCTTGGATGTTTACATGTTTGTGATGTCGTTGTTTCTGGTTCCCACGACACAGGGTATCCTAGTGTGGGGCCAGAATCAATGTATGTGCTTGTATGTAAATGTTATGTTATGTTAAATGACTTGTGCTGTAGGTGCTAACTCGAAGATAGATTTAATAAATACATAGATAGCATCCAAGACCTGAGACAAACTAGAAAAAATCGTTTCCTAGTTGGCCCCAGCCGGTGATCGAACCCGAGACCTTCGGTTTCACAGTCAGCGTGCCAAGCCGCTGCGCCACCGAGGCCTTCATGTTTCTTTTTCTATTGGCAACGCTAGTGTTACTGCGTGGAGTTTTGTTGTTACTGCTAAAATACTTTAATTATCAACTAACAACATCATAGTTATTTCGCAGGCTGTACTATGGTACATTCAGTGTTCCCTATCTATCTCTCTAAATGGACGGTGAGCTAACATCAAACGATCGGACGAGCTTCATAAATCTGCAATGACAATGACATAAATCTGCATGATGATTGCAGTCTATACTAATTTCGTTTCCCGTGTACAGACCCCCTTTGTTACGACAAATGTTCCCACTCTCACGTTTGCAATTTCAAACGAATAGAATTGCTTTTGATGGAGCTTGCACTGAAATATAGTCTATTTGTCCTTTTTGACTATGTAAAGTATGACGTTTTAGTCGAAACCTGCCATATACCCCTATTTGAAGTAACCTGACACACAATTTTAAAAGTTTACCAGCAAAGTTCATGGGCCTGCGAGAAAATCTAGTTTTGGGATCAAATGTGAATTTTGAGGTTAGAATAATGTTTACTAAATTAGACAAGTAAAGACACATAGAGTCTATTTAGAAATTTATTGGTTATAACAAAATCCATGATTTAACCAACAAGTTCGTTCTTCAATACGAAAAAAACAAAGTCTAAGTAGTTTATTCACTCATTTATTTTTAATTATTCTAGTTTAATCAGTCATTTATTTCATTAAGTAGCTATTTCACTCATAACATAAATTCACGAATGTATTCCGAAGATTATCATTTAAAGATAGATTAGTTTTAATGAAGAAAATTTATGTACACAACAACTCTAGGCTTATAAAAAACATAAGGTCACTAAACATTCCTGAGAGAGTTGAAATTATCCATCTTGTCTTATATTAGATTATGGTAAACGCACAGACTATTTAAATTGGTTCTAAGGAGTGTATTAAGAAGTCGTGTTTTTATAAATATAATTGGTTTTTTACGAGTTGTTAGAAAGGTAAGCAAATACATAGAAATCCAATCTTTCTTTATTATAGAAAATTAAATAGAGCGTAAGCTTTAAATTTCTAATTTCATGTTTCCAAAACCATCTTTAAAACTAGAGTGCTGGTAGCGGAGCAGATGATTGCCGGCATTTCAATCGGGAGATCGTGTGGTCGAATCCTGGCAGGTAACAATGACTTTGTTTTCTAAGTTACGAATGTTCGTAATGGCAATATCCCGGGTTAAGCGTGAAGGAAAACATCGTGAGTTAATCTTAGTGTCCGAGGTGTTTACATATCTCAGCGCTTAACATTGCCAATCCGTGGTGGGCATGCGTGTTAATTGAGCCCATACTTTATCTGTAATGAAAATATGTCTATCTTTATGTTTTTACTCTCTCTCGGTGAAAAGGCCTGTGCCTTGCAACGAGAGGTATATAGTATTTCTGAATGATTCGCGATACTGATCGATACTTTAACGTCCCCACTGTTGGGGCACAGGTCTCTTCCTGTATTGCAGGAAGGTTAGGTCATAGTTATACAGGGTGTCTCATTCAAATCGGTCAGTATGGGAAAGTCTGAAACTATAAGACATACGAAGATCTGTTCTGAGGAACCATGTCATCGATTTTGATAACAAGAAAAACTGCACTCATACATTTTAAAAAACATCTGTACTCTTTTCGGGAATCGAACCCGGTTGTTTTGAAAAAAAAATCTACACTCTTTCTATTTAGATATCGATTGTGTAGGTCTTAAGCAGTAAATGTCTGTATAAAACATGATGTCTAAAATTAATAAAATGCATTGTTTTCACATACTTTAATTTATTTTAGTAGGTGCTCGAAGTGACCACCGACTTTTAATACAATATTCAACACGTTTAGGTTCTTACGATTGCATTTTGTATGAAAACAATGCATTTTATTAATTTTAGACATCATGTTTCATACAGACATTTACTGCTTAAGACCAAAACAATCGATATCTAAATAGAAATAGTGTAGGTTTTTTTTTTTCAAAACAACCGGGTTCGATTTCCGAAAAGAGTACAGATGTTTTTTAAAATGTATTGGAACGTTGTATATAATTTTATGATAGTAAATAAACTCTGGAACGACTTTAGGTGTGGTTTTATTTGCAGATTTAGTATAATATTTTAATAAAACAGAAAAAACTGGATAAAAACGGATATGCAGGTAAAAAGTCAGATCTGGTCAAAGCGTAAAGTAGTAGTGGTGAAAATGAGGGAAATCGAATAATGAGTGACAAAATTTAAATATTTGAAAATTATAGATAGAAAAAGAAATAAAAATGGTGTAAAGAGGTTTACACCGTTACACTACCCGGGGGCAACCGGTAAAAAAATATTTTTTAGATATATTTATTTAAAAAAATACATATAAAAAAAAATTTTTTATAAAAAATATAGTCAAGTTAACTTATATAATTTAAAATTTAAAGTCAAGGTCGAGAGTAAAGTCGATGAAGGTCGGGGATGTGGGATGGTAAGTAAATAAATTTAAATATTAAAATAAAATATAAAAGATGGGTGATGAAAAAAATTTTAAGTGTGTGGGGTGATATTTACAATGAATATTTACATTAGGCAGTTCCACTTTTATTCATCATCTATCATTCATCCCTAGCATGCATGATCTAGCATTGTCTTCATCTAAAGTGAAGGTGAAGACGTTCATTCAGTATAGACAAAATCTATTTTTATTAATGAGATTTATCCAGAAACTGGCCTAAATTAGTAATAGGCTTATTTAGCCAGTTACCACCCGCTAGTATTCGGTAGTGGTAAGGCTTATTTATTGAGTCACAATCCGCTCTATGAAAGTTATTTACATTTTAACAATATTTATAATATTGGGTACATAGTACCCGACGGGGTAGAATCCGTCGTAGTAGTGCTCTCAAGAGCTTTGGTGGGGTAAACACCGTAACGCGTTTACTTAGATAACGCGATTGGTAAATAAATTAGTTGACCTAGGCTTATTTAACGTGTTGTCGCCGCACCTGATTGAAAGTTTGGATGTTCTAAAAAAAATGGTTAGTAAATGTCCAGGAGGATAGTGATGTATAAATAATAAATAAAAAAATAGTTAATAAATAAATAGACAAATAGTATGACGATGTGTCCGAAAAGGTAATGTGGTGATTATATATACAGAAAATTAGAACTATAAAAAGGTGGCATTGGTAGGTTTTGTACAAGTTGTCAGTTAAATATTTAAAAAGAGTACGGACACTATAGAAAAATAGGTTAAGAAATTATTTTAGTAATGAGGTAAGGATGGGGTGAGGGTGAGAGTTTTTATTTTATTGCCAAAGAGTTCATTGTAGGTTTAACCTGTGGAGGTTTTGTTTTGAATTTTGAAAAATTTTATGACAATGAATGGTGTCAGAATTACTGACGTCTAGAAATTTGGTTTGCAAAGATTTTGTAAATAATTATAATTTAAATTTTAATAATATAATATTGTTATCAATAGAGTGTATGAGTGCAGCTTCGCCTTACCTTCGAGTCGGCCTCTAAGACCGAGAGGGTAAAGCTAGGCTGTCTACGTGTAATTACCATAGGTCGGAGTAGGTATATTGATTTTAGATACTTGCGTCATGATATCATAACATGGACATGCATTTCTTCCGGAATGTACCGGAGTTTCCAAAAATTTGGTAAACCGGACTCTCATGCGCTGTGTTGATTGCTATAAAGTGTTTTTTTTAACTGTTTCCAAGTTCTAAAACCTTCTTAAATAGTGAAAATAATTAAAATTTACCCGTACAAAAACAACTTCAAATGGGCCCAATCCAAGAGTAATCAATCGATGTCCGTAGTTATAAGCCAAATTCTTCGTTTTAAGTAGATTTCAGAAGACAGTAAACAAGCCAGGGTCAAGTCAAGATATTCACAACACATAAAATAAGCGCACTCCACGAACCGAAATAAGTGAGTGAGCCACTTGGTCTGGATGTCGGTGCGAGCGCATTGTTTTCGAACAAACAGTCAATGAGTCATCCTGGATACTTGATTCTAATTGGTCAGATGCGTTGAGCATAGAGATAAGAGGAAAAAAGACCCTGTTTGCCGGATGTCGTGTGTTGAAATGAATATTTTTATTATATCATTTTATACATGCTTAGGCTTTTACTCCAACACTTTTACTACAACAAGGTTTTTACACACCAGTCATTTTTTACTATTAAATTCTGGTCATCTACGCCACTAGCAGCATAGCGTTGAGAGTATTGATACATTTTTAACTAGTTTCATGTAATAATTTCGATGTTTCGGTATTTTTATCATAATAATCCGGAAACTCGGAGGCGTATCCATATTAACATATACGTTTGATGTCAGTGACCTTAATTCAATATACCTACTCCGACCACTGGTAATTACCCAGGATACTCTCCTGAGGCAACGTAAGTTAGCAACCAGTCCCACCTGGAATTATAAATTCCAGGTTACCGAGGTCTATGGAACTGCTACTGAGCAGCCTGTGGTTGTATAACTGTCTGATAAATGCGTGTAGAAGTTATTGATTGTATACTGTTGGTGTATACTAACTGTGGTATGTTTCGGTTAGGTGGGGTGCAGATATATAGAATAAGACTTTTATTAGGGCCAAAAATTTGCTACAATGGGTGATCTACTTAGTGAAAAATGGTCAATGAGTAGTTATGATGAATTACCTTGTGGTCCAGAAGTCAAGTTGCACTTTAAAATTAATTTAATATTTTATTTATAAAACACTTAACAAAAAAAATCTTGCAGGTCTTCAGAACTGGAAGAGGTTGGTGGGTAAAGTTGGGGGCGGCGGAGAAGTCCGACAGAACCCTTGAACAAGGCTGGGGAGCTCCAAGGGATGCGTCTGTGATGTATGAGGTCGTGGGTCGTGGGTATGAAACAGCAGCAGCAGTTCGACGATTGTGCACACGTATAATCGTGGTAATCGTACTCGTATTTGCCTTCGCACTCGCAGCGTAGTCGCGGTGGGTGGGCTTTGTCGTCTCGGCGTATCAAGCCGTGGGGTGACGTTGGGTTTCGTCATTATCGTTGGGCGCCAGTGGAACGTTGTATATAATTTTATAATAGTAAATAAACTCTGGAACGACTTTAGGTGTGGTTTTATTTGCAGATTTAGTATAATATTTTAATAAAACAGAAAAAACTGGATAAAAACGGATAAGCAGGTAAAAAGTCAGATCTGGTCAAAGCGTAAAGTAGTAGTGGTGAAAATGAGGGAAATCGAATAATTAGTGACAAAATTTAAATATTTGAAAATCATAGAAAAAGAAATAAAAATGGTGTAAAGAGGTTTGCACCGTTACAGTATGAATGCAGTTTTTCTTGTTATCAAAATCGATGACATGGTTCCTCAGTACAGATCTTCATAAAAGATAGTGGCCAGTATTAACGTAAGCTTAATAATAAGAAGTATTTAATACTTAGAAGTATTTTGTATTTGCCTGTACAAATTCTGGTTTTGTGGGAATCTGGTATTTTGGGAATCTGGTATTTTGGGAATCTGGTGTTTAGGGAATCTGGTAAAGTGGGAAGAAAGCATAATTTCAGACTTTCCCATACTGACCGATTTGAATGAGACGCCCTGTATATTAAACGGATCAAATCGCGATTATTTATTAGGCAGCTGTAACGCTGCCGAAACGTCGGGAAATAAGGTAATTACGTTTTACCTAATAAATAATCGCGATTTTAAAAACCTATTTAGAGGCTAAAAATTCCACCCATGCCAGGATTCGAACCCGCGACCTCTGGCTATCCGTGCCAGGGCTCTATCCAACTGAGCTAATGGGCGACTCACCGGCATTAGTGAAATTTCGAACCTCTTTACACTATTCTCTGTATTACGTACAGGCAGAGGTCGCGGGTTCGAATCCCGGCATGGGTGGAATTTTTAGCCTCTAAATAGGTTTTTAATATTGTCCTTAGCACGGGTTAGTGCATTAAAAATAAACATAGCATAAAAATGATCGCGATGTGACCCGGTTAATATATAACTATGAGACGTACCTATATAGGCTACATGAAAAAATATTTCCTTCATCCCACCTCATTTTATTAATAGGATTATCATGTACCGTACGTAGGTTTGTCTTGCTACTTGTTGAGGCGTGTTTCATTATTAACGATCTGAAATTCACAAGAGCTATTGAAGCCATATTGATTTCACTGTATTCAGAATAATTTATGATTCCGCTTCGAGTTTGCCTGTAAAGGCTCACGCAAAAGCTGTTTTTACTGAATTGAAAGCGTTAACGTTGCCTTATTCAAGTACGTTAACATGTGGACTTAATGAATAAACATTTGTTAACTCGACGACATCTTGCCCCCGGATATATTTCCATAGACGTATTTTATGCTTCATTTCGTATGAGCAAATGTTATTTTAACATTCACTTTCAATGGGAGGTATTCTTTTTGAGTCTTGAAAAACCAAAGTAGTTCCCAGAAGCCCGGTAGATGGCACTGATTACGTCTCTACCCGTACGTTCAGAAGACTGATAAAAAAACGATCGATATTTTTTATTTCCTTGCTGTCATTCCATCTCAAAACTTATGTTACCTATGTTCATCATCGTCGTTCATTTGATGCCTACTGCAAGACACAGGCCTCAGGTTAAGTGGCGGGAAGTCGCTGGATGTGGACGGCTCAAGACCGTAGAGCTTGGAAATGACAGCAAAGAAACAAAACATACGAAAGTCGATATGTTTTTATCAATCATCGCAATTTGGATGCCTGTGTCATAGAGGGGTAGGTCGAGAGCAAGGACAGGAACCTGTTAAGATTTATAAAGTGTTCAAAACCGGCGTTCCTGCATGGAACGACTAATGAACGTTGATGAAGAGTGGTCAATTACAACACGTGATTATGATGTATTTTTGAGCCATAAAATGTACGTTCTAAGACGAGTTGCGGTAGCCCAGTGGGTTGGACAATAGACTCGGAAGCGAGAGACCTACGAGTATATAGGTTCGGTAAGGGTAAGTCATCATATGCTTTTGTTTTGCGGGCGTATTTTTTTGGGTTAACTTAAGTAAATAATTTATTTCCAAAAAGACAATACAACTTAACGTAGCTTGTAAATGAACAATGGGGGATATTAAAATTGTTTTACGTTTACTTACCCCCGGTTTCTCGTACACTAACAATCTGTCAATATACAGCTGTACAAAGGTTTTTTTGGGCACTTCGGCCAACTGAGAGCTGTTAACAATTAATTAACGGATTTTTAGTGTACGAGAAACCGGGGCTTAGATGTACAACTTTTTCACACCTGAGTATACGGTTTTAATTTTACTCGATACCTTTACTCGTTCCCGTAAAAGTATTGAGTAACGAGCCGAGATCTAGGAACCGAGAGAACGGATCTTGACAGACAGGCGGACGGACGTACGGACGGACGGACAACAAAGTGATCCTATAATGGTTCCATTTTTCCTGTTGAGGTACGGAACCCCAAAAAAAAACTTTTCAAAATAGCAAGGAAAAGTTTTATACAGAGCAGGAAGTATTATGCTCTAATGATGATGTCCTCCACGACGTATCTGAAAACCGGCGAAAATTGGCGAAAACCGAAGCCTACTCTAGAGTCCGAGGTATAGGTACTCTAAAAGCTAACGGACTATACATACATGTCATACGTCGACGTAATACGTTGCGCGCCCTCGTATTACACAGTGGCTACGGTCCGCCATTGAGTGTATAATTGTTACAGAAATGCTATTTAAGTATATCTGTTAGCTTTGAAACATATTTAGAGGCTAAAAATTCCAACCATTCGAACCCGCAACCTCAGGCTAACCGTGCCAGCGCTCTTCCAACTGAGCTAATGGGCGAATCGCAGGCATCAGTGAAATTTCGAACCTCTTTACAATATTCTCTGTATTATGTACAGGCAGCGACATCTGGCTGAAGTAATTTGCATCACTTGCAGCCCCGAGTACCTACTTTACAGTTAGATTTTTACATCGGAATGACATACTGTACCCACATGACTATATTCTTTTTAATGCACTAACCCGTGCTAAGGACAATTTTTAAAAACGTATTTAGAGGCTAAAATTCCACCCATGCCGGGATTCAAACCGTAGACCTCTGGCTATCCGTGCCAGAGCTCTTCCAACTGAGCTTGTGGGCAACTCACCGTCACAACCTTGCGCTATGGCGCTCATTAGGGGAGGGCTATGTCCAGCAATGGACTAATACAGCCTGAAGAAGAATTAGTGTATAAATTGCCACAAATTAAGCTGACTCAGCGTTGCATTATTTTAAAACGGATTTTAACCAACACTCCAGGATGTGACGGTTTTTTAAAAGAGTATCAAATCCCATATCATACATTAGGCAGCCCGCGGAGAGCAAAGTTAAGCAAGCCCGAAACTCGTCCCAAAATTTAAATTTCCAAGACTAAGCCGCGGCGAAACCGGCGGGCGTATCAATTTAACATTTTCCACCAACCAAAGTTTAAATGGAAATGGTATTTTATGCAAGTCATGTGAATGGGAAAGTTTAACAAGATCCTGACTCGCAATCAAAGTGTCACTTCGAATTATGATTGGGATGTTGTTCGGAAACTACTAAGTAACGCCCTTGTGATCTAACTTTTGAGCTCGGAATACCTGGCAGTACTTAGCCAGTTGTTTGCTAAGACCCAACCTTCATGGCAAGGCACTACGCTTTTATGTGTTACAGTTATAATCTTTCATAAGGTTCTTCGTCTATCTAGTAAGCAGGCAATCTTCTTATTCCTGTGGTGCCATCTCCTATCAGGGGTCTGCTACCATTGTGGCCACTGTGCCTATTTTTCTCCATTCAGTCAAGTTTCACAGCCACCGAGTTTTTCTATAGTCAGATCTTGTACGGCTTTGTATATTTCCCTGCAGGGGGCAGAATCTTTAAATCCTCATTACCTTTAGCATTACTAGGGTACCTCCGAGGTACGAAAGCGATTACCACCAAAAAATTTAGCTTACAATATAACTAGAGGCAATTAATGAAAGTATTTTAAATTACACGATGTCATTGAAACACTTGTGGCCCATTTGAACCGAGTGATCGGATGCAATCACTTGGGAGACCGTTTCGTGATTACTGCTAGTGGCATTTTTCCGAGCGCTTTCGTGCTTTGCAAGGCACGCTAAGCCGTTGGTGCCGGCTGTCATGTAATGGCAGTCGTTAAGCCATGGCGGCTTGATAACTTCTGACAGTAAGGCCCGCCACTGTCTTACAATGCTCGACCAACCCGGACTTGGCCCCCGTGGTGGATCATGGCCTAACCTTTCTGCGATGCAGGAAGAGACAGCAGTGGGGACATACAAAGGTTGTTATCGAATATCCATTAAGTATTTTGTTTTATTTGATCAGTTCTCGGTCCCCCTTTACTACAATATATAAACAACTTCGGCAAAATACAATCACTTGTTCTGGTTCCAAATTAGGGTACCCTTTACTGTGGTAAGCACGCAAGGACATCATAACCATGGAAATAAGGAAATGAAAATTGGCTGAGGTCATTTCTACAATTTCACGGACCTCAGTTGGAATCGAAATCATGATCTCCGGCATGGAAACCAGACGTTGGTAATTTCTGAACATAATTACATTCAGTTCACTCAATACGTCGTGTGAACTGAAATCTTTTTACCGCTCTATATCGGCCTCGGTAGCGCAGCGGTTTGGCACGCTGACTGTAAAACCGAAGGTCTCGGGTTGGATCCCCGGCCGGGTAAAACTAGGAAACGAACTTTTCTGGTTTGTCTCGGGTCTTGGATGTTATCTATGTATTTATTGTATTAAATCTATCGTCACCTATAACACAAGTCATTTAATTGTTCTTAGTATAGGGCTAACGAGATCTGTGTAATATGTCCATGAATATTTATTTTATTTATTTATATATGATAAATATAATGAAAACGGTTCATTAAAGACTGGGTAAAGCGGGTAAAATATTATTATTATATCATTATTATTATATCGTGACCCTATCAAAAGTAGGCAGGTTCCAGTTCCTAATTTAGTACGACCATATTTCTAGCCCCTGCACTGGAAAGATGACAAGACACCAAGAAAATTGCCAGAGGTTATTCAGGCGAAATATTCCCGTTCCCGCTAGGAGTTTAATAGGATACGGTGCACAATTTTGTTAAGGGTAAGTTATAGGCTATAACAACACTGAGCCATGTACCAGTACCGATTCGGCTTTCGCGGCACGTTCCACAAGATTGGAGTTCTTTGGCCCGCCGGCTCCCGGTAGTTTTGGATTAATTTAATTTAAACTTTGTTTTGGTCGACAAAATTACAAGATTGTGCTGTATTTTTGAAGTAGCTTTTAGGTTTCATTGAATCATCGATGGGATGGTAAAAGCCTATTTAAAATAAACTCAGGAGCAATAAAATCGTGCCTAATAAATATCTTCATAGAAACATTAACATTTAAACACCATACTCAATATTTATATATTAAACGGGTCTAATCGCGGTAATTTTTTAAGTAAAACGTAATTCATTTCAACACTAAGAAACACCTTAATCATTGTCCTGATCTCAAACCAGGATATATAAAAAAAAATCTAGCCTAAGCAGATAATGACGTTGAAAACATGAAAATATATTAAAACTTGAGGCCTTCGCTCAGAAATGGTCAACCGTTTGAATAAAAGATAAAAAAATTATAAAAGTTGCAATATATTATTTGTAGAATAATTTATCGTGAAGTATATAGTAAAGTAGAAAATATAATTTTATTATTTTAACTGGAAAATAATGGCTCTTTATGTTTTTCTTAATTTTATTTTACATTCAAACTGGGAAGATTTATATAAATCAAGCACGAAGCCTTTCAGTAACAAGAAGATGTCTTCCTCAGATTTGGTACTAAGCATACTACCGCTCAACAACGAGGACCTCAAGCAGCAGTGATTAATGGTAAAAATAAAATAAAAATAGATTGTTTGTAAATCTCGAATATTATTACATTATGTGACATAAGCATGTGATGATAACTAGATAAGAATATTTTGTTATTAAACACCAGGAAAAAACAAACACAAATATTTTTTTTAATTTTTTTACAACCAAAGGAGCTTGCTTATTTTTGACCTCTATCTAGCCAGAGGGCTATCTTTGTAAATACAAAGATACAGTACAATTGGAGGCGTATAAGCAAGATCCTTTAACAATTCTTCAGATACCGTCATTCACTCCTCTTTACATACTTTAATTCAGTTCCTCTTACTATATAGTAAGAGGAACTGAATTAAAGAGTTGAATTAAATTTAATAAATATACATATTTACACACCCATTTTTTACACAATCACCAAGCCTAGCGTGCGTCCCACGTCCACGTTAATAGCCGCTTAGAAATTTATTGTGATCCCCACGCCACGCTTACTACGTCATTTGCGCGGCTCCCCCTTAAGAGCGGGATTTCGGTAACGCGATGCGGTGTTACCGAAAATGACAAGGCATGACTGCGCACTCTGTCGCTAAGTAATTACATACATGTCATACGTCAACGTAATACGTCGTGCGCCCTCGTATTACACAGTGGCTACGGTCCGCCATTGAGTGTATAATTGTTACAGAAAGGCTTTTTAAGTACAACAGAACGCCAATTTATTAGTGTCAGTAAGACTTTCGGACTGTTAGTTTGATCGCCAGTGTAAATCAAGAGCGATTTGTAAATCAGTCCACACTCATCTGTAAATAGACTTAGGCGTCCAACACAGTTTATGAATTGCAAAATATTAGTATCAATAAGACTTTCGGACTGTTAGTAACGATACTTTTTTGGCCGCCGCCTAGCCGTCTAGGCAGAGTTTAAATTATTTGCAAAATATAGTTACGTTTTGTTTATGTAGGTGTCAGTCGTGTTGAGTCTCTCAGCTAGTCTAGGTTTTTGTGATAAAAAAGATATTAAAAAGAAAAGTATTATTGCTAATTCAGCGTTTTAGTAACAGTAAAGCTGATCAAGAGCCATTTACAAATCAGTCCGTTCGCGTCTCTTTCTGGACTTAGACCTATTCCAACAAAATTTATGAAAGGCAATAAATTAGTGTCCGTAACAATTTTGGACTGTTAGCTTGATCGCTAGTGTAAAAAGGATCGAGAGTGATTTTTAAAATCAGTCCACACTTGTCTATTGCTAGACGTAGGCCTCCTAAAAGACCATTTATATAAACGGCAATGTATTAGTGTAAGTAAGACTTTTGGACTTTCAGTTTAATCTTCGGTACAAATCTGATCAAGAGCGATTTATAAATCAGCCAACACTCGTCTATTGCTAGACTAAGGCCCCCTCCAAGACAATTTATGAACATCAATTTATTAGTGCCAGTAAGACTTTTGGACTGTTAGTTTGATTGCCGGTATAAAGCTGATCGAAAACGATTTATAAATCAGCCTGCACTCGTCTATTGCTAGACTTAGACCTTCTTTAACACAATTTATTAGCGTCAGTAAGACTGTCGGACTGTTAGTTTAATCTTCGATGTAAAGCTTAGCGTTAGTTTGATAGCCGGTGTACAGCTGATCAAGAGCGATTTATACTTGTTTATGGTAGACTAAGGCCACTTTTTAGGCAAGCCACTTCTTTCTTTTGTCGGCCATCACCATCCAGTCGCTACCAAGACGTGTGCCCTGCAGCGGGAAGTATATAAACTGTTCATTTCTTCGTCTCACCATCTTCAATGCATTTTATACTATAGATTCATGGTGTCTGTTCGTTACAGGCATCTGCTCCTACATATCCGCTGCCTCAGCGATCCGAACTGGGTCTTGGCCTCCAACATCAAAAGTCGCCACTTGTCTCGTCCTGCGCTCTCTCTTGCTGGTCGCCCGCCTGAAGCTCAAAAGGAAATCGAAGACCTGCTTTTCAAACCTAATAACATCGAAAGAACCAAATCTCACTGTGGCGAGCACATGTCAACTCTGCGCGCGCACTACAAACTCCAACATTCCTGCATCACGCAATCAAAGTGTTTCATTGACATACCATAAATATAACGTCCGACTAACAAAAGTTGGACCGGCCGTCCCTAAGAATACGACCTGCCTGGCGGGAAATTTCCCTTTATACTGGAAGAGCACGAATACCCGCTCTTCCCTTTACTCACCGACTCCGTTGGCTCGGTCACTTGAAAATGATCGCAGAAGGTCAGACGGTGAAGAAGGCTTACCTGGGGCTTCCAAGTAGCCAAAAAACGGTTGGCTGCCCACGAATACGGCTGGACTGATGCCCCTACATTACGCTCACAAAATCCTTTGGGTATGGTTCGCTTAATTAGGCTCCTGATCGATATATTGGTTATAAATAGACAGGCCAAGGAACTTGGTTTGAACACGGTAAGCTGTACTCAAGCAGGTGTTTACCCCAAATAGGTACTTATTTACGTTGTCCTTACGTCATTAATCACTCCGTGCTAACCACTTTTTAATACTCTACCATTTTACCTGCTGTTTGTTCAAAGTAGAGGCTAATTCGTCATTTTCTGTCTCGTCCTTTATTCGTATGAGCGGTTGTAGCGGAGTGGTTGAACACTGGCTTCTTAATTGGGAGGCCGTGGGTTCGAATCCCGGCATGTACCAATGACTTTGTTTTCTAAGCTGTGTATATTAGTGTATTCCAAGTAGCAAGTGTTATTGCTATTTGAAACACATACATGTACGCTAACTGTGAAGGAAAACATCATGTGGAAATCCTAGTTTCAGAAGTGTTAACATACCTCAATGCTACGTACAATGGCCTAAGTATGAGGCTAAGTGTGGAAACGTCAGGTGTAACTATACATCCGTGTTTTTTTTTTTACTTTTCTCATGACCTGATATTTTTTTTTTGTTTTTCACGTTTTTTAGAGTTTCCTATTTGTGATCAGGCCTTAAACAATTTGTTTTGTTAATTGTTTTTTTCAACTTAAACACAGTAATACTTTAACTAGGCGTTTATTTCAAAATCTATATGATTATGGAAAAGAAATGCACAAAATATGTATATGTATATAACTGTGTATATATTGTGAAAAATATTAATATATTGTGTCCAATATCAATTAATAAATAAAAATATGTCAATCACCTTATTTCTTTGGCGAATCAGCGGCCAAATCTACTCGTAATTAGATTTACTCGTACAAGGCATTTTCTCAATACTCAAGAAGCCGATTTTACACTTCCCATGTGTAAATGATTTAGCGCTAAGCGAATTTCTGGGGAGGAGTAATTAATATTTGAGATAATTTGCGCTGCGAGTTGAAAACAATTTGCGATGGAATTTAAATTAAATCATTTAAATAGATAACCGGGTGAGGGTGTTTCACGCTGTATATTAATTACGTGGGCATTTTCTCGGCTCTGATTTGATAAATGTGGGCCGTGAATGCTTTTGGGTTTTTAATACGTTTAGAAATTTGAAACAGCAGTGTTTCGGTAGCTCTACTACGCACAGGCAACCTTGAGCTACTATAACATAAAGGATTATTTAGACGACAATGGGGTCTGGAATTAAAGCCAGTACAATGTATGAGTTCTATGTTTTATAATAATTATGTAAACTATGTTAATTAAGGACTTTTGAGAACACTAAGTTTGGAGTTTTGTTGTAATTTAAAAAACAGGCATTTTCCAGAAAACGCCAAAAACATTTTTTTAAGAAAATTCCGCATAGAAACGTCAAATCAAAACAGATTACTTTAAAAATGTTACGTGTGTTAAATAATAGTGCACATAACTTTACCGTAACTAGTTAATTATTTTTTTTTGTATATAGACTCTAATTGAAAATCTAGAATTTACGCACTGAATACCCGCTTTTTTTCTTGACAAATAGGAAAAGGTTTTGTAGTTTTTATGACAAAACACTGCATCAGTTATTTGGCATAAAAATCACGAGCATGTTTAGGCAAAACACGGTACCTATCTATAGAAACAGTATTTTGTCAAAACAGGTCTCTATAATATTGGCTATACAGTCTTATTTACTATGACTGATTTGCATATTATTAAAACTTTTTCCATATTTTTTTATGCCATGCCATGTAGGGCGAAAAATCGAATTATTAATGTTACTTCAAAACAGTGTATCTATAGATACAGTGTTTTGTCATACCACGGCAGTGCTACTTTCAATAAAACCTTTTCATTTCATTTCATTTGAGTGCTAGGTGCAAACTAGCTCCACAAGTGGAATAAAAATGATAACTTGTTTTACTAGATTATATTATTATACTATTTTTATTTTTAATGCACTAACCCGTGCTAAGGACAAATTAAAAACCTATTTAGAGGCTAAAAATTTCACCCATGCCGGGATTCGAACCCGCAACCTCTGGCTATCCGTGCCATGCAAAGTAGGTAGTCGGGGCTGTAGGTGATGCAATATGCTTAAGCCAGATGTCGCTGCCTGTACGTAATACAGAGAATATTGCAAAGAGGTTCGAAATTTCACTGATGCCGGTGTGTCGCCCATTAGCTCAGTTGGAAAGAGCGCTGGCACGGACAGCCAGAGGTCGCGGGTTCGAATCCCGGCATGGGTGGAATTTTTAGCCTCTAAATAGGTTTTTAAAATATGTCTGGTGTTAGATAATGTTGACAGGGGGAATTATGTCTGGTGTAGTATTTCTTGATGATTCGCGATACTCATACATAATATAATAATATAATATTGGCCTTTTTGCATCTACTTAATGAGATGATTTATACAGCGTTCAGTGGTATCTTCACTCACACTAGATGGGTGAAGGGACCACTCCGACGCTGTAGTGCCTGGGTCATGGTTTTATAGATGGTGTAGGCTTGCCCAGCACCTATACCATATTGACAGCTTAGTCGGCCTTGCCCACAGGAAAGACTAGTCAATACGTGCGGAGCCAACCAAGCCGCGGGTTTCCTCACGATGTTTTCCTTCACAGTTAGCGTGTGGTATTGCGACTGCGAATTCGCAAATGTACGAAACTTTGAAATTAAACAAAGTCATTGGTACATGCCCGCACTCGGGATCGAACCTGGGGCTCTCGCTTGCCAGTCTATGGTTCTACCCACTGAGCTACCACCGCTGTCACTCATACATAGTTATTATAATAAATGAAATAAATTACGCTACGTTACAGTTGTTACGTTTTAATAAATAATCGCGATAAGACCCGTTTAATATATAATTATGTCTGGTGTAATGGAACTAAAAGTTGAAAACTTTGTTAAATAAGACAAAATCTGTTTTGAAAGGAATAAATGTGGAGTTCCTTTGTTGGTTTCTTCTCCACCTAATCTTTTACTTTTAAAACTAACAGTTTTGACGTTCATTAAGTAAACATTTTGTTTTTAAAGTTAATAAAATTCTTTAATTTGACTTGGACTTTGTAGCCTACTAACAAAGCGCCTTTCAATTATTACATAACATTACATTTACATACAAGCACATACATTGCTTCTGGCCCCACACTAGGATACCCTGTGTCGCGGGAACCAGAAACAACGACGTCACAAACATGTAAACATCCAAGACTTGGGCTATTTTTGTCCCCAGCCGGGATTCGAACCCGGAACCTCTTATGTAACTCATTTCCTTCGCTCAAGGTGCACTAAGCACGGTATGTACAGTCCACAGGAAAAAATGCGTGATAAAAGCTTTTACATAATTTATTTGAAAAAGTAAAAATACATGACAGATGACAGACTAGACCGATAGCCAGCCACATTAAAAAACGTTCACACACAAAATCTACACAGATTACCTAAGTATTTTTAGATACTATTATAAAATGTTCAATTCAATTCAATTCAATTTATTTCAACGTAAAGAATTTACATTCTGTTTGCTGAATGTCAAAGTACAATGTAACATGAAAGTGAAAGCCGCTGCCTTCGGGCCGTAATGTAGTGGAGAAAAAGGCAGCGGGAAAAAAAAACTCCACTCTGACCATCTTTTCTCAAGTCTTAAATCTAATACATTAGATACCACCTATACGCATAAGATTCCATGATTGCCATTAATAACTTTAAATGTTAAGGCATTATTAAATAAATATACTTTTTTTACATAGGCCGTGAAAACATGACAAGTGCTGCGGCCAGACACACGAACAGCACTCGTTCACGAGCATAACGCAGAGGTCAGCCATCATCAGTCTCAACCATTTTGGAGGGAGATAGATGACCCGGCCACCACGCCACCATTCGAATGACCTTTAGCAAACCTGCAGATTAAGTTTTTGTCAGTTATAGAATGTATGATATATTTACTAATATGCAATCACGTCGTCTGTACAAACTTAAATTAAAATATGACATACATAACTAACACTGAGGATTGCAGTGATTCGGTTGCTACATATAAAATATTTATTTAATAACTATGATTTACTCGTTGTGGAATTGGTCTACTGCCAAGGGCTTACATCATTTATAAAGTCATCTATTCTATAATAGGCCTTTTTACACAGCGCCTTTTTAATGAAATTTTTAAATTTGCTGTCAGGCAGGGATAGAATATGTTCTGGAATTTTATTGTAAAAACGTACACTTAGTCCTACAAAAGATGCATTTGCCTTGGCTAATCTGAATTTAGATAAAGCAACTTTGTTTCTGTTTCTAGTGTTTACGTTATGGATATCCCTGTTTAATTTAAATGTTGTTAAGTTTTTTCGTACATACATTATGTTATCGAATATATATTGGCAAGCCATCGTTAGAATTCCGATTTCCTTGAAAATATCCCTTAGCGATTGCCTGGTAGGTAAATTGTAGATAGCTCTAACAGCCCTTTTTTGTAGAATAAAAACTGTTTCTATATCTGCCGCACGCCCCCATAGTAACAAACCATATGACATAATACTGTGAAAATAACTGAAATATACAAGCCTCGCAGTTGACACATCTGTTAGTTGCCTAATTTTTCTAACTGCAAATGCGGCTGAACTTAACCTACCCGCTAGATTTTTTATGTGTGGACCCCATTGCAGTTTCGAGTCTATTGTAATACCTAAAAACACCGTGGACTCTACTAAGTCTAGTCTGTCACCAGCTATAATTAAACTTGTGTCCACTTTTTTTACATTGGGCAATGAAAACTTTATACATTTTGTCTTTTTCGCATTCAACATGAGATTGTTTACAGTAAACCAGTTTAACACTTTAGAAAGGGCGTTGTTTACATCGTCTAGATTAGATTAACCTCTCTTGATTTTAAAAATTAGAGAAGTATCGTCTGCAAACAATACTATTTGTGACAATTTCTCAACTAGGTAGGGCAGATCATTTACATATACTAAGAAGAGGAAAGGCCCCAAAATAGAACCCTGAGGAACTCCTATTTTAACATCAGATCCAGAAGACTTAACCCTATTTATGTCAACTTTCTGAACTCTGTATGCTAAATATGATTGAAGAAGAGCTAGAGATCCATTACTGAGACCGTATCTATTCAATTTACAAAGGAGCGTTTTATGGTCTACACAATCAAAAGCTTTAGAAAGGTCACAGAAAACTCCGATAGCATCCTGCGCCTCCTCCCACGCGTCAAAGATGTGATTCATTAATGCCACTCCTGCGTCGGTCGTTGAACGACCCTTAGTGAAACCGAATTGTTTTTTATGAAAGAGTTTATTTAAACTAAATTGTGTCAACAATTGGTGTAAAATTAGTTTCTCAAACACTTTACTTAATACCGGTAGTATTGCTACGGGCCTAAAATTGTTTGGATCCTCATTATCACCTGCCTTAAATAGAGGAACTATTTTACTAAATTTTAAGAGATCCGGGAAAGTCCCATGATCAACACATTTATTAAAAATTGTAGCAAGGTGTGGTGCAATAATATGAATTACCGTGGATATCAGTTTGACCGACATACCCCACAAGTCTTCAGTTTTCTTTATATTTATTTGGTTAAATGTTTTAACAATAGTTTGGAAGCTAACGTGGGAAAATTGAAAGTCTGTTACGCATGGTTTTATATTTTCTAACATTAGTGATTCTGCTGACTGAGACGAAGAATTTAAGCCCGCCGTTATATTTAGTGGGATGTTTGTGAAGAAATTTTCGAATACTTTTGCGATTTCGTCACTTGAGTTGACTATTTTCCCACTTACCTTTAGCGCAAAACTTTGATCCCTCGGCTTTGTTTTGCCTGTCTCCTTGTTAATCACTTGCCAAGTAGTTTTTATTTTATTTGAAGACGCCTTTATCTTTTTGCTTATATTAAGGGATTTTGCCATAGAACAGGTTTTCCTAAAGGTTTTAGAGTAATTCTTAACAAATTCTATAAAGCTTGGATCCGGATTGGATTGCTTTTCTTCATACAATTCATACAATCTTTTCCTACTTCTATGTATACCAGGAGTGGCCCATTCTGAAAAACCATTATTACTGAGCTGAATTTTTTTAATTTTAAAAACCTGTTCAAATTCGTTTGATATCGTGGTAAACAATTCATTATATAAAGTGTTGGGATCATTGCTATCAAATTGCAGTAAACCTATTTTGGTACCTAATTTATTTTTGAATAATTCAATTTTTTTGTCTGTGATAGGCCTACAAATTAATGCTGGGCATTTTTTTTCAATAATTGTTGGTAAAACAACTAATAAACCACTATGATCCGACTGTAGGTTGTTTATAACCTTTTTTTTTAAATGCTCACAGTTGCAAAAAACATTATCTATACATGTAGCACTGGTTGGCGTTGTTCTAGTAGGTTCAGTAAATAGGTTCAGTAAGTTAAACGATCTAAATAAGCTAATAAGTTTAGTTTGAAGTGGGCTCTCAACTAACAGATCAATATTAAAATCGCGACATACTACTATGGATTTATTACTTGCAAAAAGACGTTTTAATGCGTCCTCTACCACTAATTCAAAGTCGTTGTAATTTGTTTGAGGTGGCCTATAAACGCACATAACAATATACCTATCCAATTCCACACACGAGATCTCAACTAATCGCTCAACAGAAAGGCTTACAATGTCTTTGCGTTCTTTACTTTTTAAAGTATTTTTTACAAATACCATTGATCCTCCTCTCAAAGCTTTATTTCTATTATATGTACTAACAGGCAAATAGTCTTTCAAATTAAATGACATTTCTGACTCTTTAAGCCAATGTTCCGTGAAGCATAAAATATCTACATTAAAATCTTTCAAGAAAAGTTCTGTCATGTTTTCCGTGCCGGAAAAGCCCTGAATATTTTGTGCTACTATGTTAAGACCTAATTTTGGCTTTTCCTTTGTCTGTGGCGGCAGTTTAAAGCTGGTGAATCACTTGTTTGTGAGCCCGCTAATATTTTAATACTACAACTAGTATCATGGTTGTCATTTTCGCGCGATTGTGTTATAATTCCTATAACTGAGGCAAAGATGTTATAAGCTAATAGACTAGCTAACTTACGTCGACTGTTTTTGGTGAGGTACACAGTATCTCTTGTCATAAAATAATTCTTAACAAACCTGTTAATGTCAAAAAATAATACGTCACTATGACGACATGTCAGATGGTGAATATGCATATTCAGACTATGGATGTCGCCGTTATCCCTTTCAGAAAGGGACTGCGAGTAAGGAAATGCGCAGAAAAATAATTTTCCCGTCTCTGGTTGGACACCCTTAGCCTGACCATACAAGTCAAATACGTTATTTATGTCAGCTTTTTTGACGCCTCGACTATTACCCACCAATATTATGTATGTAGTATCCTTTTTGAGCGGATTTTTAAATAACTCTTGTACAATGTCAGTAAAACTCGCGTGGGGATGACATTCATTTAGGACATTCTGCGTAAGTCTATCATTTAACAAGGCACCTAGTCCTACACCTATCTTATCTGAATAGATGATAGTTTTTCTTTTTATTGAGCAGCTGTGCCCTGAAGGGGCGCATGGACCGGTGTAGACATGGGTCACTTCTGGCATGCTCGCAGGTGAGCTGGATGTAGGTCGGGCGTTTTCCTCATGGGAACCGGGAAGTTGGGTGATGTGAGGTGGTGACGCAGGTGGTAAGTGATCCAGTGGTGTCTTGCACGAAGAACATATTGCTGGTGTTTTGTTCGTCAGTGACTCAAACCTGTCCATATTATAAGTTCCTATTTCCATTAACTCTGCTGCATACTCATCCATTTCTTTTTGTGCCTCGGTGTACTGTCTTCCTAAATCATGTAGTGACTCCTCCAAGGCGTGTATGTGAGAGTGTAAATCTTTTATTTTTCCCTCATAGTCCAGAGAGCGTACCTCATATTCCATTGTGTTGCTCAATAGGTCATTTTGTAAGCTAACATTTAGTTTTTTTACACCCATGTATTTAAAAACCTCTGTGTTATTTTTCAACGCTTTGTTTATGCGTCTAATGTGCCTCTTTGCTCGAATGTAGCGCTTTATTCTGTTAGCTACTTGCATTGGGACTGAAGACTGAGTAGATCTGGCTGGTACAAGATCATTTGAGGAATTGTCAGTTATTAGTTCGTTGTACAGGGATAATATGTTTTCACTGTCTCTGTCGAGATTCTGTTGCCGTAGTACTTGGAGTTCTTTATGCGCGTCGGAAAGCTGGTGTTCCAGCAGCTTTATGCGCTGAAGTGCTACTTCGTGCGTGTCTCGACACTGGTCGTATTTGTGTACAATTCTCTGAAGTTCATCTCGCTGCCCTCGTAAGTCTTCACAGATGATATCCAGTTCGGCGAGATCATTTTTAAGCTGTGAGTTCTTGTCCACAACTCGTTCAACCTCCAACTCACTCTCCTCACGCTCCTCTAGCAGCTGCTGGCATTGCTGTTTGGAAGCTTGTAATTCCAGTAGCGCTGTCTTCAAGCGCTGCTCGTTATCACGCGCGGTGTTCTTACGCGTCATCATTGTAGTGTGATTATTTTTATCCAATGTTTACAACCAGTACATAACGGTTGTTTGTCGCCGTTCAGCCGTTTCGTCGATCAAGTGAACTACTCATGTAAACACTTGAATAACACTTGTATGTTTTTAACATCACTTATTTAACATTTAACACTATTACTAATTAAGTATTACTGGGTTTTATTAATTTATTTTATTAAAATTCTAAACAAAGTTTCAATCACATTGCAATGAAATTTTGATAGACGAAGTACACTTGCTCAAATTATTGCATGAGTAAATAAATACATAACATCAAAATACTAACAACAGTCTGTAGCGGTGGTAGCGCAGTGGGTGACTGGCAAGCGAGAGCCCCAAGTTCGATCCCGAGTCCGCACTCGGGATCGAACTTGGGGCTCTCGAAATTCTCGAAGGTTCGAAATTTCACTGATGCCGGTGTGTCACCCATTAGCTCAGTTGGAAAGAGCGCTGGCACGGACAGCCAGAGGTCGCGGGTTCGAATCCCGGCATGGGTGGAATTTTTAGCCTCTAAATAGGTTTTTAAAATATGTCTGGTGTTAGATAATGTTGACAGGGGGAATTATGTCTGGTGTAGTATTTCTTGATGATTCGCGATACTCATACATAATATAATAATATAATATTGGCCTTTTTGCATCTACTTAATGAGATGATTTATACAGCGTTCAGTGGTATCTTCACTCACACTAGATGGGTGAAGGGACCACTCCGACGCTGTAGTGCCTGGGTCATGGTTTTATAGATGGTGTAGGCTTGCCCAGCACCTATACCATATTGACAGCTTAGTCGGCCTTGCCCACAGGAAAGACTAGTCAATACGTGCGGAGCCAACCAAGCCGCGGGTTTCCTCACGATGTTTTCCTTCACAGTTAGCGTGTGGTATTGCGACTGCGAATTCGCAAATGTACGAAACTTTGAAATTAAACAAAGTCATTGGTACATGCCCGCACTCGGGATCGAACCTGGGGCTCTCGCTTGCCAGTCTATGGTTCTACCCACTGAGCTACCACCGCTGTCACTCATACATAGTTATTATAATAAATGAAATAAATTACGCTACGTTACAGTTGTTACGTTTTACCTAATAAATAATCGCGATAAGACCCGTTTAATATATAATTATGTCTGGTGTAATGGAACTAAAAGTTGAAAACTTTGTTAAATAAGACAAAATCTGTTTTGAAAGGAATAAATGTGGAGTTCCTTTGTTGGTTTCTTCTCCACCTAATCTTTTACTTTTAAAACTAACAGTTTTGACGTTCATTAAGTAAACATTTTGTTTTTAAAGTTAATAAAATTCTTTAATTTGACTTGGACTTTGTAGCCTACTAACAAAGCGCCTTTCAATTATTACATAACATTACATTTACATACAAGCACATACATTGCTTCTGGCCCCACACTAGGATACCCTGTGTCGCGGGAACCAGAAACAACGGCGTCACAAACATGTAAACATCCAAGACTTGGGCTTTTTTTGTCCCCAGCCGGGATTCGAACCCGGAACCTCTTATGTAACTCATTTCCTTCGCTCAAGGTGCACTAAGCACGGTATGTACAGTCCACAGGAAAAAATGCGTGATAAAAGCTTTTACATAATTTATTTGAAAAAGTAAAAATACATGACAGATGACAGACTAGACCGATAGCCAGCCACATTAAAAAACGTTCACACACAAAATCTACACAGATTACCTAAGTATTTTTAGATACTATTATAAAAGGTTCTAAACACAGTTTCAATGACATTGCAATGAAATTTTGATAGACGAAGTACACTTGCTCAAATTATTGCATGAGTAAATAAATACATAACATCAAAATACTACCATATATAGTCTGTAGCGGTGGTAGCGCAGTGGGTAGAACCATGGACTGGCAAGCGAGAGCCCCAAGTTCGATCCCGAGTGCGGGCACGTACCAATGACTTTGTTTAACTTGCGAATTTGTAGTAGCAATACCACACGCTAACGGCGAAGGAAAACATCGTGAGGAAAATCGCGGCTTGGTTGGCTCCGCACGTGTTGACTAGTCTTTCCGGTGGGCTAGGCCGACTAAGCTGTCAGGATGGTATAGGTGCTGGGCAAGCCTACACCATCTATAAAACCATGTCCCAGGCACTACAGCATCGAGTGGTCCCTTCACCCATCTAGTGTGAGTGAAGATACCACTGGACGCTGTGTAAATCATCTCATTAAGTCATTAAGTAGATGCAAAAAGGCCTATATATATATATATATATATATATATATATATATATATATATATATATATATATATATATATATATATATATATATATATATATATATATATATAGTCCTTAAAAAAGCTTAATACTTTACACATACCCATATATTATATGGTTCTATTGAACAACCATTTACGTAATAGGAACATAACAGTTTCGTTTCTCAGTTCCTACTTACTGTTGTTTCTGTTAAATTGTCTATTATTAATAGGTGCTCCATACATTTATAATAAAAACAGTTCAAATTATAGTTTGTGAGCTAAGTAATTTGTGTACGTGGCTTATCTTCAGTCCTGTGGTGTATTATTTGGTTAAATTAATCGTTAATCAATACCGTATGCCGATACTAATTCCGTCTAAGTAATAAGGGTAGCAGTGTCGTGACATTTTCTTTATTGGTGTAACCTTTGTCGATAGGATTTTAAATACTTTGATAATCTATTTTTACAAACGTCATGAAATAAAAAATAAAGTGTGTGTTCAAGACCGTCCCTCTAGAAGGGATCCATACAAACGTATTTTGGTTTTTTATTTATCAACGTCGGCGTTGCCATGGTAACAAGAATCGGATTGTGTGGCGATATGGAGCACAAGTATGGAGTTCGCCAGAACAGCTAGTAATATTCTTGTGTGATATTCTTCTTCTTCTTCAGGCTATACTAGTCCAATGCTGGACATAGCCCCTAAAGAGAGGGGCATAAATCATAAATTAGTCATAAATTACAGTTGTGTTTTTGTTGGCATTTTTTAGTTTATATTGTAAATATCAGCTACCTACTTTAGTTCGAACAACGCATGTTTTAAAAGCCATAACTTTCTTTTAGTAGGCACTTTAACCTGAAAACATGTCTCACGCACACTATAAAAAGGTAATAAAAAGAACCTTAATATTTTACTTTGTCCAAATAGCTCCTACAAAACTGAAGCAGCCGTGATTATTCTCCCTTGACTAAATACCTCAAAAATTTGGCTCTTTTTAGAGCCAATTTTATGAATAATATCGTCAATCATTATTGTTATAAATTACATGTGCAAGGTTGTTTATAGATACATTATGCAATAAGCCCGCCAATTCCACTCTGTATCTTTACATGTTTTATAATATGTGCTCTGGTGTACAATGAAGAATCGATATCAACCCTTGTATGTCCCCACTTCTGGGGCACGGATCTCTTAATACGTCATAGGAAGGTTAGACCATACTCCACCACGGGGGTCAAATCCGGGTTGGCGGAGGATTGTAAGACAGTGGCGGGCCTTGCTGTCAGAAGTTATCAAGCCGCCTATATATAGGGCCTCTGACACGGCTTAACGACTGCCATTACATGACAGCAACAATAAAGAATATTCATGGTGAATATTCAGCATGTACAATAAAGAATCGTTATCAACCCGTTGATTGTCCCCACAGCTGGGGCACGGGTCTCTTCCTGCATCGCAGGAAGGTTAGGCCATACTCAACCACGGGGGCCAAGTCCGGGTTGGTGGAGGATAGTAAGACAGTGGCGGGCCTTACTGTCAGAACAGAAGTTATCAAGCCGCCCATAAGGCCTCTGACATGGCCTTATTCTTATTTTATCCTATGTTTAAATGCAATTTTACCAGTCCGGTATGACAATATCGAACTTACAAACTAATGGCCGGTTTTTGAATTCAGAATTTCACTAAGTAACTTATACTAAAGTACCTGGAACCGGCGTGCGTGCATGCAACGACTTTTGAACGTTGATGAAGCGAAGATGATCTGTCAGGATCGTGGCAAGTGGCAGTCCCTGGTCTCTGTATCCCAGATTATCCCAGAGGGGTAGTCTGGGATACAGGCGTGAGCTTATGTATGTATGTTATAGTGTTCTCTCTCTCTATTTAGAACACAAAACAGGTTAGACACATTTTCCAAATTTTGCATACATTATAGATCAGCTCGAGTCTATGACACTAAATTTGTGTACTTAGCATACATTTAGACTATTTATGCATTTATTTATTTACAGTTTTTAACTTAAAAACTTGTTTATATTCTTTTTAATGCACTAACCCGTGCTAAGGACAATTTTAAAAACCAATTTAGAGGCTAACAATTCCACATTCTAATTCTATACTCATGTGGGTACAGCGATATCAATGCGATGTAAAACCTAACTGCAAAGTAGGTACTCGGGGCTGCAAGTGATGCAAATTACTTCAGCCAGATGTCGCTGCATGTACGTAATACCGATAATATTGTAAAGAGGTTCAAAATTTCACTGATGCCAGTGAGTCGCCCATTAGCTCAGTTGGAAAGAGCGCTGCCACGGATAGCCAGAGGTCACGGGTTCGCATCCCCGGCATGGGTGGAATTTTTTGCCTCTAAATAGGTTTTTAAAAACTTGTTACAATATTTATTATCTGTATCTACTAGACTTACAAAAGAATGTTTTATTACTCAAAATGTGAAAACAAATCTGTGTAATTTTCCTTTTTATGTACAATAAAGTGTCCTATGTATCATCCAGAAAATGTCCCTACGTCTCCTAGGCAGTTGGAAATTTTCACTGAAGTCAGCGCTAAAAAGATTTTCCCTGACAAAATGAGAACTTCGAAATTAGTGTATTTTCCGCTAAAACTGACACGAGGGTTGGTGCCGCGCATTTTTCACGCTTCGCCCCCAAATTGGGTCGAAATTCAGACGTTACTCGCGCACTTAAATGCTGAAACAAATGCTCAACCCTCAATTCGGGGTAAGCCTGCGCCCGACCTCATCGTTCCGACCTACGTAGCCGGAATATTAAAATGCGATTCTGTCCGAAGTTCAGATTATAA
This sequence comes from Yponomeuta sedellus, assembly GCA_934045075.1. Classification (NCBI taxonomy): domain Eukaryota; kingdom Metazoa; phylum Arthropoda; class Insecta; order Lepidoptera; family Yponomeutidae; genus Yponomeuta; species Yponomeuta sedellus. The sequence goes on along the minus strand of OW203722.1, from coordinate 22,840,814 downwards.
GCAGTATGTAAAATGACCCCACTTGATAAAAGTGGCCTCAGCGTGATATTCTTTTATGGATTCGGCCATCTTGCCGCTGACGATAATGACAGTTTTCGGCAGAGTGGATGGGGCCGAGTTTTTTGCAGTGTTCCTGACAAGAGATCTTTGTCCGGTTCCGGTTTTCTTGTATAATAAAATTAAAGTAAGTAATGTGCTGGATGCAGCACATTAATTACCTGTCTTGTATTATGCATTTAAAGAAGTAAGTTTTATAAAACACTAAGAGTATAAGCAGCCCCGGGAAATATGTCTTTCTGTATAACTAACTCTTGTGTATTGTTATTGTATTTGACTACGGATTTGTGTGAGTCTGAAATAAACATGATATTATTATATATCCGACCTTAAGTTTAATTACTTTGATACAGTCACGAGCAATAACAGATATGCACCCTAGTACCTTGTCAAAGTCAAAATAGTCAATTTCTTATGCATCAGGCTAGGTGAGATAATGTGACAAGGTTCTAAGGTGTTTATTGCACACGACTGTAAACGATTAAATTAAATTTGTAGATTAAAGATAACTCGACCAACATTCATTATAGCTCGTATTTTCTCCCTATGTAAAGATAAATACAATGTTTTTTGTATTTACGAGTATTATTGGTTATAAATATTCTTTTTAATGCACTAACCCGTGCTAAGGACCATTTTAAAAACCTATTTAGAGGCTGAAAATTCCACCCATGCCGGGATTCGAACCCGCGACCTCTGGCTATTATTGCTATTATTTGAGTATTATTGGTGTAGCGACTGTAAACGATAATATTTGTGAATAAAAGATAACTCAACCGAAATTCATTGTAACTCGTATTTTCTCTCTAAGACTCAAGTTAAATAGAATGTTTTTGAATTTACAGGTATTATTGATATTTAGTGCACTGACTGTAAACGATTATAAGATAAGATAAGAATATTCTTTATTGTACACTGGTAAAACAACAAACACAAAGTAATTACAAATAAACATAGTACAATTGGCGGTCTTATGGCTAAAAGCAATTTCTTCCAGGCAAACTAACGACGGAAAATTGCTGTAGGAAATTATTATAAAGACGGGTAGCCAGTGCAAATTTGAATATTGATACATACTTATACTTAATAATAATACACTTACATACCGTTACCTATATGAACTAAATTTGTGGATAAAAGATAACTCAACCAACATTCATTATAACTCGTATTTTTTCCCTAAGAGTAAAGTTAAATACAATGTTTTTTTGTATTTATTATTGGAACACGGCATTCAGTGTATGTTTGTTTGTGAATCGAATCAACAACTCCCGTCCAAACAAAGGACTTTTTTCCACAGTGACATATATCTTTTTGTTTTTGTTCAAAACACGTGAATCTCTGTGAAATATGCCAAATGTCGCTTCTGAATATTTATAACTTTTCGGCCTCGTGTCGTTACAGTCTCAATTTCTAAAATATTTTTAGTCTGCAGAATCTAGTCGATACAACAAGACATTAATGCCCTAGGTACAGTTGAAAGTACATTAATATTTTAACACATGCACTCTAGTCCATTACTAGACGGGCTATTTTGCAACAAAAGCATACTATTTAATCAGCGGTCGACTGTGTCTAATGAAGTTATAAAATAAATCACAACATTACAACTTGACATTAGGCCTCATTTCCCCTGAACCATTAAAACACTCGTAAAGTTTCCAACAGGCTCTAACTACTAACTAAACATTGCTAACAAAAGTGGAAAAGAAACAATAAAGCCTAGGAATTTATCGCTGGATACACTCTGGTTTGAATCAGTGAGCCCAGGAGCCGATTCTCGCCGATGCGAACTTGTTGATGCTGGTTGTCATTTAATAGCAGTCGTTAAGCCATATCAGAGGAGTTATGGGCGGCTTGATAACTTCTGTCAGTAAGGCCCGCCACTGTCTTACAATCCTCCACCAACCCGGACTTGGCCGCCGTGATAGAGTATGGCCTAACCTTCCTGCGATGAAAGAGACCCATGCCCCAGGAGTGGGGACAAACGAGGGTGGATATCAAAGATAACTCGACAGACTCATTGGACATTTATTTGCTCATTCGAGTTCAATCAACCATGGCGTTCATAATACAGATTTTGGCTGTCGCCCGACTTTTTATGTACGATTCCAGTCATAAGCCTTAGAGTCGTATACGAATTATTTGCTTATGAAGCGAAAATTGGCTTCCTTGGAGCCGGTTCTCGCCCATGCAAATTGAAAGCGTAGGCTCAAAATATTAGAAGGATTAGACATTTGTCCCATAAAAATCTATTTTAGGTATACTCACAAAGTCGTATGCGCAATTTGCTAGTAAATTTCACTCGCTTTGAGGTGTCATAATGTCATAATCATAATTGGCTGTCGTTCGACTTTTTATTTATTTATACAGTTTGGAGAGTCATCAGCTTAAAAAATTATGCTCGTAGAAGAAATAGGTTACTAAGGGCTAATAACAGATTCCCGTCTATAGATGCAACGCAATCAAATAATGTATGGACTTCATGCTTCGCGCTTCAAACATATCCCCTAAATCCTGGCGTCCTCTACGTAGCACATCACGTATAACGTTCTTAATTTTCACCCAATGATTTAGTAGGAAGTCCGGAATACTAACTGTTCCAGGTCCAATATATTCCTTACGTGTTTTTGACCAAAGGCATTTTCTTCAAAATCTACGTTATTTTAGAAGACTTGAAGTATTTTTTACCTCCAAGGCTTAGGAGGATATAACTTACAATGAAAAATTGAATTGGAAAATTTATGTAGAACTCTAGTCATAAGTCTTACCCCCGGTTTCTGGTACACTAACAAGCCGTTAATCTACTGTTAACAGCTGCCAGTTGGCCAAAGTGCATACAGAAAAAACATTTGACAGCTGTTAACAGTAGATTAACAGATTGTTAGCGCACCAGAAACCGGGGGCTAGAGTCGTATACGAATTATTTGCTAATGAAGGGAGAATTGGCTCCCGGCTCCCTTGGCTGCATTTTACGATTATTTTGTTTTGCGCAGTGATTTATAGCCGGCGCTATCGAGAGCCACATACGGGTCGCCTCTAGACACCCGGATGTCGGTCCCCCACTTCCGCCAAGGTCCGAGCGGGGTCCAAAATAAACATATCGGCCCGCTTAATCGTCTGAACATTCTGTTAAGATGGGAACACGGAACGTGTTTATCTCGGCGCTGGACAACGCTTGAGTGGCTTTGTCGGTTGTCTTATCGGATCCCTCCTAATTAAGTACGGATATTACACTAGATGTTTTATTTAGTGTTTGAGTAGGGAGCGCGCCTTGAAATAGGATTGGAGTTACTTTGTATAAACGTAAAAAGACATGAACTTTCTTTTATGTAGCTTATAAACGAGCCACTGCAAGGAACAGGCTTTCTCGCGGAGAGTCTCTCTCTCCCATTTGGAGGCCGAAAATGGCACGGTTAGCCAGAGGTCGCGGGATCGAGTCCCGGCATGGGTGGAATTTTTAGCATTTAAAATTGTCCTTAGCACGGGTTAGTGCATTAAAAAGAATATAATCAAAATATTTTTTTGCATGTTCTTCATTTAGGCGACCAATCTGCGGTGTATGACATGCAGTCATGTATGTATGTATTTCGTCATCGAATGGCTAGGAATAGTTATTGGCCTAAAATAAAGTTGAAACATTTTCAGTGGATTATAGTTCCTTCAGTTGTATCCCTCCTTACTCTTTGGTCCTAAAATAGCAGACTGAAAAACAGCTAAAGCCGATTCGATTTTTCTTACCTTAAAACCTTGCTAGACCAGCCATCCCTTAGCGGCAGTTAATATAATCTGTGTTTACATCTTTTTACATCGTCATACTGTACATTTGTGAAGCAACAGTAGCGATATCACTCGCTAACAGTGAATGAAAATATCGTGAGGAAACCTGAGTGCCTGATAACCTCAGCGCTTGAAATTGCCAATCTGCCGTAGGCGTGCGTGATGATTTAGCCTTTACTGTCTCTCTCTCTCTCTCTCCCTCTCTCTCTTTCTCTAACTAAGAGAAGGCAGTGTAAAACGTCAAACGCTTGGCTTGTTAGAACAGCCCTAGGCGTTCATTTAAGTTCAAGAGATGTATTGTTGGCGACTAAAACCATCTTTATTTACCAATAATACAAATATTCAAACAAAATGCAACACTATACAAAAATATAATAGATTCATCCAATACAAAATATACCTACGAGTTTCTTCGTAGTTGGCGACTTGTTTGTCCTCATATTTCTGAATCTTAGAAGTTTGTGAACAAGCTTACGCAAGGAGATTTTATCGGTTTCTGTTTTCTATAGCGGTATAAGTTACTTATATATATGTTAAGACTTGCTAAGAAAAACTTTGCTAAATTTATCATGAATATCCATGAGATATCCAAAAAAAATAATAAACTGAGTTAGAGTGAGTCGAATCTGGCGATACAATTTTCTTATTTATTTAAAACTAACTTTTGCCCGCGACTTCGTTTTTTATTTTTCGTGACTTTTTTAGATATTTTAATAGTTATTCTGCTATACGAGATGGAGATAAGGTAAAAACCATAAAAATTGGTCCAGCCATCCTCGATTTATGAGTGTTCGTAAATATAGAAAAAAAATTCATTAAACATATTTTAATTCCTTATGATTGAGTATTTGTCAGCTTATCTAATTTAAGTTAAAATAAATCGTGTTATCCGTTTATTTTTTAGTTAGGCCTACCAGTAAATTTCTTGCACCGCCTGTGGTTAACTAGTAGAAAATGTTTCTAGCATTAAGTCCGACAAATTGCCACTGTAGATTTGTTTGTTTGGGTTTTTTGTTTTGTTCCGAGTGATTTGTATTTATTTTTAGTTTAAACGAAGCTGTTTGTGAATGAATTTTATCTTAAGATGTTGAAGTTTTTGAATTTTCATTATTTTATTGTTATATTTGCCGAAACTTTATGTAAATTATTGTAACTTTAAACTTTGTGTGATTTTAACAACTACGTATTAATGGATCATCAGTATTAAAAAAATACTGTTCATGTATGTAATTATCTTGTTTTACTTATAATACGCAATAAACGTACTTATAATAATTATAGCACTAAGGTAGTTGAAAGTCATATTTTCATTAAGAAGGCTATAAAAACTGCAATGAAGAATTTCTATAACTGCGAGTTTGTTCATTTGACCTGCATAGGTCGTCGGCACATCACCTGTACATTCATGCACTCTGCTCCGTCGTATTACGGGAGACTTTGCGACTAAAATGGTTTGGTGACTGTACGATGGTGCGAGCAAAGCATTCCGTGGCGCTAAGATGTCACAATAATGACAATGCACTTTTTATTTGCACTAAAATTGTACAATTTGACAATTATTGTCCTCGAAAGTCGCGATTGCAAGACGAAGGCATTTGTCTTGTGCTAAAATTTCACAAAAATTTGCGACGAGCAAAGTCGCGCGAGTAGTCAAAACGCGAAGCGTTCTATCTATGGCGAGTAACAGTATTTAATAATGATTCCCGATACTTGTACTAGTTATTATAATTATAATAACTAGTATAAGTATGGAATGAATAACGCGAATCTATATATATAAAATTCAAAGTCCTGACTGACTCACTCATCAACGCCCAGCCCAAGCCGTTGGACCTAGGAAGCTGAAATTTTGCACAGACGGTATTTATATAATGTAGGCAAGGAATAAGACCGGATTTTTTTAAATTCAAACCCTAAAGGGGCGAAAAGGGTTGCCAAAATTTGTATGGGGGGGGGGTATAAAGAATGTTGTCTGATTTTCTTGAAACTTAAAATAAATACTCTTCAACACAATTGATTGAACACGGGTTTCGCCGTTTTTCTAAATTTAACCCTTAAGGGAGTCAACGGGGCTGCAGAAAAAGTCCACGCGGACGGAGTCGCGGGCAGAAGCTAGTCATTGTCGTCGTCGTCGTCAGGCTACACCAGTCCACTGCTGGACATAGCCCTCCCCTAAAGAGCGCCACGTTGTGCTATCATAGGGAGTAATGCCCATAATCCCCACGCTGGGCATGCGGGTTGGGGATCGCAGTTCGGTGGAATTGTACTGCAGGGGGCGCTGCTGCCCACCCCCCGGTTTATGTCCCTTAGTCGCCTTTTACAACACCCGCGGGAAGGATTGGGTTGGTGCTATTCTCTAGGCCGACACCACACAGCAACAGCTAGTCATTAATAAAAATTATTACGCACCTTAGATAGCACGCTACGCGATTCGCGACCATAGAAAACGGGTCTTATAAATAATCATGATTCGACCCGTTTAATATATAACTATGTATGGTGATAGTAACGCCCAAACAAGAGAGCCTCAAAATACATCTTAATTAACGAACTGACATTCCTCGGCCCCCAATAAATCTCTTGTAGGACAACATGATGTCATCGATAGCAACAAAGGTCGAACACCGTAACGGTTGCAACGACATTCGAGGTGGGTGCAGTCGACCACGACGAATTGTTTCACACCCCACTACCAGTCGACGCAACCGACTTCCGACCCCTCAAACTTAAGGCGCTTTGCGGTGCCAAGTAGCGCCACCAAAGGAATAAAATACTAGTAGTTACTGGATACCACATTAGTTATAAGATTTTAGTTGTAAGGCTTTTGCTGTGCCCGGCAGGGTCCATAATGATACACATTATCGGCTATTTAAGATCTTACCAAACTTATGGCTGCAATAAATTATTGAGTAAAATTATAAGTAGTTTAATACTATTTTCTTTTTTTTAATGCACTAACCTGTGCCAAGGACAATTTTAAAAACTTAATTAGAGGCTAAAAATTACACCCATGTCGGGACTCGAACCATCAGTTGAGTTGCTCTCGAGATTTGCGCTTACCAACACATTCAGCGATTCATTTTTATATTATAGATGATGTTAACGTTTTCCCAATAATACGCGTTAAAAAGATGTTTTTTTTCCATTGGTACCGCTAGTTAGCACCGCCTATCGCCTTAACATAAACTGACGGCCAAGTGACTTAAGGCCAGTTTCTGAATGACATCCTTTGGATGGACTGGAGAAATATATTGGAGATTTATAACTACGAAACTCGGTGTTGACTATTAATCTCAATATACTTTAGTTAATAAAATGCATGTTCCAGGTCCAGTTTCTGAATTAATTAAACTAATTAATTTCGCTAAGTATATACTTAACTGTAGTGCTGTCTCTTCAAATTTCTCAGAAAAGAGCGAGACAGAATGTTACTTAAGTATTTACTTAGTGGATTTCTTAATTCAGAAACTGACCCTTAGCTGTTTACTTCATTAGGAATTCAGTGATATTACGATGTTAAATTTATTCCGTCTTGGCCTCGTTGTGTAACAATTGATAATGGCAACCCTTGCAATGTACTTTAGAAATATGTTTGCTGTACATAATAGCGTTATGTTATGAATTTTGTATTTTGCATATACCTACCTAGATTATTTGTATTTTGAATAGTAACTGAATGTGATCATGCGGATTAAATACGCCCACCAACTCCTGAGCTATTCCAATCGTCAAATTCCATACTAATTTGCCAGTTAGACAATTGTAAACGCTTAGGATTTTATGTGCGTACTATAGGGAATCTTGTATTTTTATTTTGAAATCCTATTAGAGAATTATGAGTGGCATGACCCTAATAAGTATGCACGAAGAGTTTGATAGCAAGAATTTACCCAACAGCGGGACATAATAGAGCCTAAAAGAAATAAATATTTGATAATAACTTCAAAAGACCGAAGACCCCGAAGACCATCACAGACGTGGAAGAGGTCCGTTCTCTCTGAGACGAAGGAGAAGGGAAAAACTTGGCTGGAACTACCATCCCTAGCCATGAGCAGAGATAAATGGAAAGCTCTTGTGTCAGCCCCAGACTCCACGGAGAAGTAAAGTAAACTAAAAAAAAATACTTAAAATTTTATTAAAAATAAAGTCGGCAAAAAAAAAAAATGATTTTTTTTTTTTTACTTCCAAACTTACCATTGAAGAAGGTGCAAAACCACAACAGAGCGGTACAGAGGCGCGCAAAAGCGGCTCGCCGCACTTCCCGCCGTCGCACCATTTCACCAGTTCATTCATCGAACCATAGTACACAGAACCGATCCCACTACCTCGACGCACTCTATAATTTACAGAAATTTTCACCGGCAATGACGTAACAGAAAGTTCCGTCGGCGGTCGAGGGAACGCGGGGGCGTTAGCTCGCGACCACTGCTCAGAAGCGACTGACGATATGAGCCCCTAGCGAGGGGACGATAAGGCCAGGGGGGGTGGGGTGTATCAATGTTTTGTATCCTCACAGCTACTTCTCTCGGATAGGACCACGTGCCCCGCTTAGTCAATTTTCGTCTGAATGGTCGAAAGGGCTATTTGTATTTTTATTGTTGTCGTTAAACGAAGTATCATTAGGACTGATCGTACACTTTTCCGTTGATTGTCCGCTGCAAATAAATTGAACCGTTTCTTTACATTCAATTTGAAATGAGGTGTTTCGGTATCGATTGCCGCTTAGCGCATTTTAGTGGCGAATTATTTTGACTTTTATTCTTGTGATAATATGGTTGAGTATGTAAATCTAAAGCACCGAGACATATGGGCAAAAACAGACAACTTTTCGCATTTAAATCCTCTGTCGCACAAAACAAACTAATCTACAGGGTCAAAACAACACAGTGTGGTCGCAAAAAGTTTTAAAACCGCTCGCTTTATCCGCTCCAAATGTTTTTAGTATTCATTAATAGGTTAACTTTGGCGAAGCCCGCGGACCGCGGATTGTTACACGAACACGAATATATGTGTGACAATAATGTAGTCCGGTGAAATATTGCCGGAACCCATTACTTGATAGACAATAGAAAGTTTCCGCACGATATCCTGAGAGGATTTGATGCGGACATCGGTTTTTATGACGCGGTGGACTTAACTGTTATTAGTTTCGGAGACGGAGGTTGATTTACAGCAATGGTTGTAGTGCTAGCCCTTAATGCGGTGATAATAATTTCGGGTCGTTATATTTTTAGGGTGACATTCCTTTCCTGAATATTGAATCTTTTTGGAGTTTATTTAAATTAGCGTGATTGTATGCCTTCAAAAGCCCAAGTGGTATTGCTAGAAGCCAACGGTTTTATGTATGTAAAAACACGTTTCCTTTAAACATTATTCAGAGCCAGCTTAGATAGTTTGTGGTAAGGAAACAGACGTTTTTAATGTAACCTATGTAGCCAGTTAGGTAGACCTGAGATTACCCCACTTAGCCTCATAGTTGGGCCATTGTACGTAGCAAGCGCTGAGGTACGCTAACACCTCAGACACTAGGGTTTCCTTACGATGTTTTCCTTCACCGTCAGCGAGCAGTATTGCTACTATAATTTCACAAATGTACATAACTTAGAAAACAAAGTCATTGGTTCCACCCATGCCGGGGTTCGAACCCACTACCTCCCAATTAAAAACCAACCTTCTGCACCCCTCCCCTACCACCACTCGATATACCATTATATTATTTTTATTGTACTAACCCGTGCTAAGGACAATTTTTAAGAACCTATTTAGAGGTTAAAAATTCTATCCATGCCGGGATTCGAACCCGCGACCTCTGGCTATCCGTGCCAGCCCTCTTTCCAACTGAGCTGCGACTCTACTCTCTAACTGAGAGGACGACTCTAAAAATTCCACCCATGTCGCCCAAAACCTAACTGCAAAGTAGGTACTCGGGGCTGCAAGTGATGCAAATTACTTCAGCCAGATGTCGCTGCCTGTACGTAATACAGAGAATATTGTAAAGAGGTTCGAAATTTCACTGATGCCAGTGAGTCGCCCATTAGCTCAGTTGGAAGGAACGCTGGCACGGATAGCCAGAGGTCGAGGGTTCGTATCCCGGCATGGGTGGAATTTTTAGCCTCTAAATAGGTTTTTGAAATTGTCTCGTCTCTATACGTCTCAGTGCAGGGCACAGGCCTTTTCTCTTAGAGAGAGTATTGGCTTAATGGCCCCACGTGCCCACAGCGGATTGAAAATCTCCAGCGTTGAGATATTATTTGAACACCTCAGACACTCAGGTTCCCTCACGTGTTTTTCTTTACGCTTCTCGAGTGGTATTGCTGTTATAACTTCACAAATGTACGAAGTAAAAAAACGTAATCACAGATTATTTCAACTGCCGCTGAGGAGTGTTTTTGTTTGGAGTGTGGAGGAGTGAGTGTTTATAAATAACCCCGTAAGTTGTTATTTATAAACACTCACTCCTCCACACTGTTGTTTGGAGGAGTGAGTGTTTATAAATAACCCCGTAAGTTGCCAAATGCAATATTAAGTAACATAAAATATGTTAACAATGCTTGCTCAGAATGTAGTTAATTAATTACGTTATAGCATGCGTATCCACTAGAAGGTGGTAAAGGGGTGCATTAACTTAGCGTTACAGCCCGATTTACAGTTAATTTTATTTTTATTTTCATGCTTTTTATGCATGTTTTAAATAATGGTAGAATAGAATCGCCAAAAGTGTACCCCGGTAAGGAACATATTTTTTGAGGTTACCGTGAAAAAAAGGCTCAGCCCTTCACTCCAAGCGAGAGAGAGAGCAGATGCACTACAGTATATCGGCCACCCCATCAGCATCCTAAATGCATTATTATATTGAAAGCGAAGGGAGCTAAACGATGTCTACGTGTAGCTAGCCCACTGCACTTGTAGAAGCTTTGACAAGCTTTGGCTTTAAAGAGAATGATTTTGACTTCTTTCGGGAGAGGTTACGTCCGTAAAGTTATCGTTCGACATCAACCCTTGTATGCCCCCACAGCTGGAGCACGCGTCTCTTCCTGCATCGCAGGAAGGTTAAGCCATACTCCACCACGGGGGCCAAGTTCGTGAAGTGCCAGCTCTTTTTCCTCTGGCATGGGCACGGTTCCTTGCCTGTCATCATATATACGAGTAGTTTTATTTAGTATATTTATTTTGGAGATTATTGACTAGATTATTGAGATATACCCCTTCATAAATATATTATATACATATTGTCCGTATTTTCAATTCTTACGCACCAGCTTGTAATATACACCGCGGGCATTGACTGAAAACCAGCGCTGAGGGCTCACACCCTCAGCACAACGCTGAGTCAGATGCCCTTTGTGGCAACCTTGACACACCACAGGATTTAAGCTCTGAGTTTGCCCTGTTGTATTTATGTCAATTGTTCTTGTTTGACCTATGATTGGTATGCCTTTTCTTTCCTGTGATGTGTAATTTTTTTCCACTAAATGTCTTTCTTTCAGATAGAGAAAAAAACGAATATGGGCTTTATTACCACTCGCGCCTGCCCCCAAACCCAAACTCCGAAAAAAATACTATTACTTTCGTATGCTTTTGGCATGCCTATTGTACTCTACCTCTGCATAAAGCATGCTTAAGAAGCTTGAAAATAAAACAAACGAAAATGAGGCTTAATCCGGCTCCTGGAGTGGCATAATAGTTGCCATCTTAAATTGAACCTTAGTATCATTGCAATAAAGTCAACAATAAATTAAAATTTTATGCTAGCTCTACTGGTTAAAGGATCCCAAACCTTAAACCCCAAAAAAAGTACTATCACTTACGTATGCTTTTGGCGTGCCTATTGTAATCTAACTCTACATAAAGCATACTTAAGAAGCCTGAAAATAAAACAAACGAAAAAGGGGCTTAAAGCTAAATCAGTCAGTGTTTCGTGATGCATAACAGCGGTCCCTTATGTTCTTGCTGCATTTTCTCAGTTCATATATCTTTGGAACGACTTTCTTTCGCGCCGGGCGCCGCCTGCGGTGCGGGTATAAATCGCTGGACGCTTTTTACATCGCGGCCCTGCACTAGATTTAAAAGGCTCTATTTACTGGAATGGGGCTTATAAAAATATATCAAAAAGTAATCGCGAAAGGATCGCACAGACCTGGAACGGTTAGGTGATATATTTTCCCACCTGAATTGAAAATTGGGAGCTAGTTCAAGTGGCTCTCAATTTATATTATAATCGCCTTAACAGATTTCTTGAATTTATTGTTCCTGGGCTGCCTCTTCCGCCATTTCAAAGGAAGATTTGTTTGAAGCTCTAATAATATATATTCTACCATAGTTTAAATATGAATAATAATAATAACTTTTACAAAACACAATCATTTGTCCCAAGCTAGTATACCCTGTGGTATGGTATCAAAGTAATTAAAAACATGGAAATAACATAACTAACATTTACGAGTACATACAAGCGCATACGTTGCTTCTGGTCCCAAACTAGGATACCCTATGTCGTGAGAATCAGAAACAGCGACATCACAAACGTGTAACCATCCAAGACCTGGGATTTTTTTGTCCCCAGCCGGGGTTCAAACCCGGGACCTCTCGCATGGTAGGCAGATGCTCTACCGTTGATATAACCAGATCGTATCAAGGATCAAGGAACGGATCAAGACGTAATCAGACGCGATGCCGCTAGGCCAACAGGGCAATCATTATATTGACTCTTATTGTAATGACACTAACAAATAACACGTTTTGGGCCTGAGATGTCAGAAAAAGACAAATTAAATAGTTCCATCCTCAGACATTAAAATGTGTAAAAACTGGCCAAGTGTGTGTTGGGTCGTGCACAGTGTAGGGTTCCGTAGAAGCAGATGTTTATGACTTGCACTTTAATTTTAAATTTTAAAAAAAGGTTATTATTGTGCAAACAGAACCTTGAATCGAAAATATAATATATTTTTATACTTACAATATTTTTAAACAACCAACGCAACAATACCCTATATGAAATGAAATGAAATGAAATGAAATGAAAAGGTTTTATTCAAAGTAGCGCAGAAGCATAATAATTACAAGATAAAAAGCATCGCTCATTTAGGTGTAGAAGGACGCACAAAAATTATTAAAGTACCTCTCACGCTCCACCGACAAACTAACGCCTGTAGTGTGACACGAGTAAAGTTTTACTTGCAGTTGCCTTCATGTCGAGCCTTATTGCGACACCGCAGTGTTTCCAGAGCGTGCAGGCGCAGATTTTTAATAATAAGCGAGTGAAAATGTTACCTTGTTTCCCATACGTGGCTAGCCTTGGAAGGCGAGGGTTGCGAAGCGTGTAACTGACGCACCAATGGAGATAGAGTTTCGAGTAGAGCCGGCGTGGGTAACTCGATATCACTTTGTCAGTCCGTTTGCACAAAGGAAGACTAGTGAATTTTAGCGGTATGGTAAGCAAAGTTTATGTTTCCGTTCGGCTTAACAGTGCAACTAAGTTCGTGCCAGTGTTAACTGACACTGTGACGGTTATTTATGCCGTCATAAAGCTGAGTTTCGATCAAGTTAGTTTAGGACTTTTTATATTTAGCCTGTGTACGTCACACTTAGGGTTGCCAACCTTTTTTGTGACAAATATAGTATTTTCGAAGCTACTCGTATTACCCGTAAAATTATAGTAGGTGGCAAAATAATAGTAAAAAAATAGTATGTAGTTATAATGTAGACTTTTAGTCCGGATTTATTTACGGGTGTTGTTATATCGGAAAAGTCCGACCAGGTTTCGCTAATGTAGTTGCATATTTTCTTTATTTTTTAAAAGAATATTTTTTAAAAGAATATGCGCCTTCATAATAATATTTTTATTTTTAAGAAAATAATTAGGAGAAAAACTTTCTGCCATTTTTCCACGGTTGATTTAGAAGAAATTTCTTGTTCAGAAAGTACTATGCCCAAAATTTTGTAGATTTCAATAATTTCTGAATATAAATTATTAAAATTGATTTTTTACTCAGAATATAGTAGTTTCGCCTACTATATATATTTTTTTAAATATAGTATTTGAACCCCTAATATAGTAGGATACTATATTATATAATAGGGTTGGCAACCCTAGTCACACTACAGGTCATAGGCGTTCTCTCAGAAAAAGAGAGTGGGCAGAAAGCAGTATTGACTTAATTACAGTTAGATCTCACTGAGCTTGGTTCTTACTGTCTGCTAAATAGTTTAGATCTGAACCCAAGTAAATGTTCTGTGGTAACGTTCACGCGAAAAACCAAAAAAATCACCTTCAATTACGATTTACGCGGCCATCGACTAAAAAGAGAGAACGTAGTGCGTGATCTTGGAGTTACTCATGACTCTAAGCTTCTATTTGATGATCACATTAATAAAATAATAGCAAAGGCTTATAAATCACTTGGCTTTGTTATGCGCATATCAAAAGACTTTAAAAAGGCCAAAACCTTTAAATTATTATATTGTGCCCTGGTCAGGAGTACCCTTGAATATGCATCCCAAATTTGGAACCCAAAATACACCACATACGTGAATCGATACAAAAAAAGTTCTTGAAATTTCTTTGTTTTCGCCTCAAGATACCCTACAAGTCTTCAAATTACTTGGAGTTATGCAAGAAATTCCATTTCCTTACCCTTGAATCCAGACGCAATATAGCGGACATGGTATACTTACACAAGATCGCATCCTCCTCTATCGATTGCTCTGAGTTGCTTCATAAGCTCAGCCTGCGCATACCCAGCCAAGTTCGTCATAACCCATTATTGGCAAAACCTAAAGCTTCAACTAATTATAGACAAAATAGTTTTATTGTGCGTGCGAGTAATCATTATAATAAATTACTTAAATTACACGGTGAACTTGATTTGTTCAATACGAAGGTATCGACTTTAAGGCGACTAATGAGTTCGCCCTTTTTTGCGAGCGATATGTCTAATTATGTTACATGGCTTGTTTTTTTTCATTTTTTTTTATATTTACTACATGGATTAGCAAGTTTCCACACGTGTTTTAGTTTTTATAATGTGTTACTACTGGCGAGAATCTGTTATTAGCTTTTAGAGATTAAGTCACATTGTTATGTTAAAAGTTTAAGCTGATGATTCTCCAAACTGAATAAATAAATAAATAAATAAAATAAATAAATTACTACCGTGTCTTGGCAATTTTGGAGCGCTCGTGGCCTAGTCGAACCGAGTTCGTTATCAACCCTTGTATGTCCCCACTGCTGGGGCACGGGTCTCTTCCTGCATCGCAGGAAGGTTAGGCCATACTCCACCACGGGGGCCAAGTCCAGGTTGGTGGAGGTTTGTAAGACAGTGGCGGGCCTTACTGTCAGAAGTTATCAAGCCGCCCATAAGGCCTCTGACATGGCTTAACGACTGCCATTATATGACAGCTGGCACCAACGGCTTAATGTGCTTTGCGAAGCACGGAAGCGCTCGGAAAAATGCCACTAGTGGTAGTCACGGGACGGTCACCCATCCTGCACCTGACCGCGCCTGTTGTTGCTTAACCAAGTGATTGATTCCAATCACTCGGTTCGCCTAGGCCACGAGCGCTCCGAACCAAGTGATTGGAATAAATCACTTGAGTTAAGCAACAACAGGCGCGGTCAGGTGCAGGATGGGTGACCGTCCCGTCACTACCGCTAGTGGCATTTTTCCAAGCGCTTCCGTTTTGAAAGACGTACGTATATGGAAGGTATCATCATCACGAATAAAAAACACAATTATAAATAAGTAAGTCGCATGTAAGTAATACAAATAGTAGTGAAAAGAGATTCGAAATTTCACTGATGCCGGTAAGTGCCCGTTAGCTCAGTTGGGAGAGCACTGGCATAGTTGGCTAAAGGTCGCGGGTTTGAGTCCCAGCATGGGTGGAATTTTTAGCCACTTGATAGGTTTTTAAAGATAATTATACTTCTTGTGACATAAAAACACGGATCTATTTATCTGTTAAGAGGTCTTAAGTCAAAGTATCGTCAAAACATACCGTGCGATAAAAATGCAATAACAAAAATTGTAAATCCGTATCTGAAATACATTATCAGAAGTTATTATTTCTTCAAGGCAGTGTTTGATATTGTCGAAGCTCTTATGGCCTAGTGGAACTGAGTGATTGAAATCAACCACTTGGGTTAAGCAACAACAGGCGCGGTGAGGTGTAGGATGGGTGACCATCCCGTGACTACCGCTAGTGGCATTTTTTTCGAGCGCCTCTGTGCTCCGCAAGACACGCTAGGCCGTTGCTGCCGGCGGTTATGTAATAGCAGTCGTTAAGCCATATCAGAGGTCGTATGGGCGGCTTGATAAGTTCTGACAGTAAGGCCCGTCACTGTCTTACAATTATCCACTAACCCGGACTTGGTCCCCGTGGTGGAGTAGGGCCTAAGTTCCTGCAATGTAGAAAGAGACCCGTGCCCCAGCAGTGGGGACATACAAAGTGTTGATATAATTATCGTGGCCACATGGTTTTTAATTTTTATGTTGTTCTTGCCGCTCCCGCATTCGGTTTGTCTGACATTATAACATGACATGATTAAAACTGTTTTTATACGGATTTATGCTCGTTTATTAGATTTTTTACAATTTTGCAGCGTTTTGGCACTTTTTCAGGTGCCGTGGTCCCGGATGAAACGTTGGAAAATTGTAAAAAATGTAATAAACGAGCATAAATCCGTATAAAAACAGTTTTAATTATGTCTACTGCTCGTGTTAACCTTAGAAAATACTATAACATAACATTTGCATGTAGCCACATACATTGCTTCTGGCCCCACACTAGGATACCATGTGCCGTGGGAACCAGAAACAACGACATCACAAACATGTAAACATCCAAGACCTGGGCTTTTTTTTGTTACCAGCCGGGATTCGAACCCGGGACCTCTTGCATGGTAGGCAGACGCGCTACCGCTACGCCACAGAGGTCGTCATTATAATATAGCTTTAAATAGTTAATCTCGGTTTTAGTTAATCATCAGCCCCTACAAATATAGTCTACTAAACCATAAGACAGTGTGTGTTACAGCTTAGAGCACACAATTTAAATTATCGCAAAGTTGAGTTTTCTACTGGAAAGTTTTGATTAAAATTGAAATATTTATAGGAAAAAGACCCACACTGATAGGTACCTAAACGGTGAGTCTCACCATCACCCGTGTCAGTTGTCTACCGTTGGAAAATCTCTGTTACAGAGGGCACACCGAATCTGCGACAAGGACCATCTACCTGCGGAACTCCAGCATGTCAAACGAGTACTTCGTGCAAACAAGCTGCAAGTTCCGCGTGTCCGTCGCGGAGGACGTGTCAAACCGGACACAGTCGAGCGAGTTCCAGCCTACCTGCCTTTCGTGAGAGGAGTGACTGACAAAATTGGGAGTATTTTGAAACGCGCCTCAATCAGAACCATCTACCAGCCGCCAAGAAAGATACACCAATTCATGCGAAGTGTCAAGCACAGGATTCCCTTACAAGAGGCAGGAGTATACAAGCTTGACTGTGAATGCGGTTCCTCGTACATTGGTCAAACGAAGCGTACCATAGCTGAGCGGGTGAAGGAACATATCGCTGATGTGAAACATAAGCGCTCTGGTAGATCTGCAGTCAGCGAGCATACACTTAGCGGTACCAACCACTTTATACATTTCGATAAAGTTAAAGTTCTAGCCCGAGAAGACCGTTTCTTCCCTAGAATGATACGTGAGGCAATAGAGATCCGCCGGCATCCAAATTTTAATAGAGATCGTGGTTGGAACATACCGGTAGCATGGGAACCAGTGCTTAAGTGCATGAGACCCCCTTGCTAGAAGTGTGACTGTAGAATAAATAATATAAAAAATCAATTTAATTTCAATTAATAATCGGTATCTTTAAGTTCATATAAAGTAATTAGTTTATAAATTTAATTTTAACTTCAATTACTAATAATCAATATTGTTGACTTTATATAAAAAATAATTGGTTTGTCTATTTTGGAACGTAACTTCATATTAACTTTGTAATTTTTGCCGAGGGTAGTAAACTAACCGTTAATGATTTCTAAAAGACACCTGTCACCTCAGTCATCCGGGACCACGGCACCTGAAAAAGTGCCGAAACGTTGGAAAATTGTAAAAATGTAATAAACGAGCATAAATCCGTATAAAAACAGTTTTAATTATGTCTACAGCTCGTGTTAACCTTAGAAAATACTATAAAATTGAAAATTCATTGTTCGTAACTCAGTCCACCGCAGTTTCATTATACTTGGGCCCTAAGTAAGGCTGGCGGGGTATTAAAATCAAATCAAGATTCCACCAAACTACATGCCATGAATTATTATGCAAAATCAATTTATATTTTCATGTTATTTTGCCAAGTCACGTACGTATTTGCCTCAATCATGCAATTTCATAATAAATCGTAATGAAATGCGTTGTTTTTTTTGGATTACGCGTTTGATATGATAATGAGACGTCGTGCAATGTCAGAAGTTTGTTGTTTCAACAGATTCAATGTTTAATACCACATTGATATTACAGGCGTGCCTGCATGCAACGACTTATGAACGTTGATGAAGCGAAGGTGATCTGTCAGGATCGTGGCAAGTGGCAGTCCCTGGTCTCTGCCTACCCCTCTGGGATACAGGCGTCAGGTTATGTATGTATGTATGTATGTATGTATGTATGTATGTATGTATGTATGTATGTATGTATGTATGTATGTATGTATGTATGTATGTATGTATGTATGTATGTATGTATGTATGTATGTATGTATGTATGTATGTATGTATGTATGTATGTATGTATGTATGTATGTATGTAAGGGTGTATGTATGTATGTATGTATGTATGTATGTATGTATGTATGTATGTATGTTCAATATCAACTCGATTGAGAAGCCGGCGTTCGACCGCTGTGCTAACACGTCACTGGTCAATGGTCGGATGATGTCGCTAAGTTGGCAGAGGGTCGGTGGATGTGGGTGGCAAGAGATGGCATTTGGGGAAGAGGCCCAAACCGAGCAGTGGGCAATGGTGGGGTGGTAATGAATGATTATTGGCCTAGACTTTTGTTTAAAAAACCTATTTGAGGCTAACACTTCTACCCACGCCGGGGCTCGAACCCGCGACCTCTGGCTAACCGTGCCAGCGCTCTCCCAACTGAGCTAATGGGCGACTTACCGGCATCGGTGAAATCTCGAACTTCTTTACATACTCTCTATATTACTTACAGGCAGCAACATCTGGCTGAAGTAATTTGCATCACTTGCAGCCCCGAGTACCTTACTTTGCAGTTTTACATCGGAATGATATCGCTGTACCCAGATGATTATAATCTTTTTAATGCACTAACCCTCTCAATAGCCTCTTTAGCCTCTAAATAAATAGGTTTTTAGAAATTGTCCTTAGCACGGGTTTGTGCATTAAAAAGAATATAAAGTGTCCCATTGCTGGGCAAAAGCCTCCCCTACCCTACCCTGTTTCAAGCCACCTCGCACCATCCTGGCAAGAATGCATTTAGGTCGACCCGCCATCTTTGCCTTGGTCTGCCGCGACGTCGGTGTCCATTTTGCGAAACCCAGTCGATCGCAATTTAGGCCCACCCATCTGCACTCAGCTCAGTCATGGCCAGCCCTGTTCCACTTTAACCTGGCCTAGGCATATTTTATAAGACTAATTTGTAGGTCTTTAAACAAAGCTGAAAACTGGTTTATGAATGTTATTTCGGAGATTAACAGGAATAAATAAAAGATCGACTTCTTCAGACAAACTATCTATTCAGACTGACTTAAAGTGGGTAGCCCTTAGCAAATCTCAGTCTACCCCATATCTTAACACTAACATCCCTCCACCAATATTTTAAAACAATAAACTTAAAAGAACTTCCTGTAACTAAATGGAACTCGGGGACGAAGCGACCGCGTTTCCGCAGGGCGATTATGTGTGCTCTCCAGTGTATGACCGGTCGTGTCGTCAACGGCCGCGGCATTGATGCCTGCGGATCCAGCCGCATCCTGAGCGATCTCAGCACCTTGGCAGTCGCGCCATTCGTCGGGCTCCGGAGCGGAAAGACCGGACGGGGCGGGGACAGTTGCGTCTGTAGCCGTCTCCGGATCGCTGACGTATACTGATGGTTGAGGCACCGAAGATTCGACTGCTACTGATGTGGTTGCCGCAGCAGCTGATAGTAACGGGGCCGGTGCTGGTATGGGCAAGGGTGACAACGGTTTTGTCGTTGTATTTTCACGGCTGGGTAAAACCTCATTATAATCGTTCGATGATACTTCACTCTCCCCTTTCAGTTCATAAATTTGATTTTTGTGTCTTTTCACGACGCGATCATAATCAAGTAAGTAAACCAAGTAGGCTGTCCTGCCAAGTTTTTTCCTTATTATACCTTTAGTCCAAAAAGTTCTCTGATTCTGATGCGCTTTCACTATTACTAAATCGTTCTCGTTAAAGTCGATATTTCGGCTGCCCTTATAGTATTTAGCCTGTAAACACTGATTTTCTTTTACAGTTTCTGTTAGTACAGTGTCGGATGATGAGGAGGGGAATAGGTTTAATAAATCCAACCTACATCTTAGTTTCTTGCCAAACAGAACCTCAGCAGGAGACCTGTTCGTGGATGAATGGATAGAGTTTCTATAGCTAAAGAGGAACTCATTCAACTTCATATTTAAATCACTGTTGCTGGAGCCAGAAAGTAAAATTGACTTCAACGCCCTTTTTATTATTTTAACATAGCTCTCGGCTTGCCCATTACTAGCTGGGTGGTAAGCGGGTGACGTCACATGGGAAATACCATTACTAGAGCAAAAATGTTCAAACTCGGCTGAAATAAAAGATGTCCCGTTATCTGTACAAATAGTATTGATTAACCCGAACCGAGCCATTAAGTCGGTTAATTTATTAATCACAACCTTTGACCCATAGCCGGTGCTGACGTCATACACTTCCACCCACTTTGAATAGGCATCTACAATGACGAGATACATTCTGTTATTAAACGGACCTAAAAAGTCTAGGTGTACTCTGTACCAGGGGTCTGCGGGGTACGGCCAGGGTGTGAGGGGCGCGCGCCGCGGCGTGGCGCGCAGCTGTGTGCACACGTCGCAGTGAGCCACCGCGCGCTCCAACTCCGCGCCCATGCCGGGCCACCAGAATCGCGACCGCGCCTCGGCTTTCATTTTTACAACACCTAAGTGACCAACATGCAACTCCTCAATAATAGCCTGCCTGTACGTTTCGGGTATAACTATCTTAGTGCCTCGCAATAAACACCCTTTTTCAACAGACAGCTCAAAACGACACCCAAAATAAGCCTTAAGTGTTACATCTTTCAGCTTTTCTGGCCAGCCATTCAATGTAAATTTTATCACTTGTGATAACAACTTATCCGATTCCGTGGCTCGACTCATTTCTGTTAACGAAATAGGCGCGGAATTCGCATTCAAAATAAAATTAACGTAACACGCCTCATCAGCTGTTGCTTCACAAGATAAGGGAACCGGCTCCCGTGCGCTTTGTTTACGGTCATTCTCCGATGACGTCACCGGCCCCGATGCCATGGAGCGGCTAAGATAGTCCGCGCTATTGTCTGCACTACACACGTATTCAATTGAATAATTATATGCCGACAAAAATAGTGCATACCGTTGAAGCCTATTTGCTGAAACCTCTGGAATGCCTTTCTCTGGGTGAAAAATTGACAGAAGAGGTTTGTGGTCGGTTCTAAGAATAAACGGCTCCGCCCTGCCGTAC
The DNA here is from genome assembly GCA_934045075.1 of Yponomeuta sedellus. Taxonomy (NCBI): domain Eukaryota; kingdom Metazoa; phylum Arthropoda; class Insecta; order Lepidoptera; family Yponomeutidae; genus Yponomeuta; species Yponomeuta sedellus. The sequence continues at coordinate 22,819,225 of OW203722.1, read as the reverse complement.
AAGTACTGATGGTACTTCCGAACACCAAATACAATAGCTGTAGCCTCTTTCTGGATCTGACTATATTGTTTTTCAGCCGTGTTCAACGACCTAGAGGCGTATGACACGGGACGTTCAACACCATCGCCATCAATTTGCGATAAGATACACCCGAGACCAAAAGGTGACGCATCCACCGTTAATATTATTCGGGCATCTGGGTTGAAGTGCGCTAAAGTTGTATCAGAAATAAGGTTTTCTTTAATCGCGCTGAACGCAAATTCATGCCGACTGTCCCATTGCCACTTGCAATTTTTTTGTAGCAACTCATGCAATGGAGCTAGTATGGACGATGCATTATTTATAAATGACCTATAATAATTAACTAATCCTAGGAAGGATTTCAACTCCGTGGCATTTTCGGGTCTTTTTGCATTTACAATACTGGCTACCTTCTCTGGGCTCTTATGAATGCCATTCTTATCAATAAGGAACCCTAAATATGAGACCGAGTCCTGAAAGAAATGGCATTTTTCTTTTTTTAAAACCAAGCCTGCGTTTTCTAGCCTTTTAAATACTTCTTGTAACCTAGCCATGTGTTCACTTTTAGTCTGGCCGGTAACAAGGATATCGTCTAAAAATTGCAGGACTCCATCCTGTAAGGGGGAAGGGTGACCATTTTCATCGGGGGCGGTCAAAATATTTTCAAGTGTTCGCTGAAAAATTGCGGGGGCGCTAGATAGACCAAACACGAGTCTTGTATACTTGTATAATCCTTTGTGCGTGTTTATGCAAGTGAGATTTTGTGAATCTTTGTGTAAACGGAGTTGATTATATGCGCCTGATAGATCAAGTTTCGTAAATTGAGCGCCATTGTGTAATTTAGAAAATAATTCTTCTACCCGCGGCAGGGGGTACTTTTCTGTTAACAAGCATTTATTCAACGAAACTGAGTAGTCAGCACACAGACGAATCTGACCGTCTTTCCTGAGAACAGGTACTATTGGGCTAGCATAATCTGAAAACGGCACTGGTTCGATTATTCCTAACGCCAACAGTCTATCGATTTCTACCTCCGATTTACTTTTCAATGCGAATGGCACTGGCCGCGCTTTGAAATAAAATGGTGAGCTACCTGGCTTTAAATGAAGCTTTACATCCATACCCTTACAACACCCCAATTGGTCAGAAAACAAACGTGGGTACATTTGTGAAAAGCCATCAATGTTTTCTGTCACTTCACAATTATTTACAGTGCAAATCTGTAATTTAAACTTTGCTATAAAATCTCGCCCAAGTAAGGGAGGGCCACCATTTCGAACAACAAAGACTCTGATCAGTTCTGTTTGAGAACGGAAAGAGAAAGGTAACAAAATTGTACCTAACGTGTCTATAGAAGTACCGTTATAACTTTGTAATATCTTTCCGGTCTCGCACAAGGGGTAGCTGGCAAAATGTTTTTTATAAACGGCTTCTGAAATAGCCGTAACTGCTGAACCTGTGTCTACTTCAAAACTCAAAGAAACGTCATCCACGAGTACAGACTCCTGCATAGGTTCACCTTGAAAGCTACGGATATTAAATAGCAAACGCTTACCGTCATCCCCATCATCCGAACAACATTGTAAAAAATGTTGATTGGTAGCGATCAAATTGTTTTTATTACTAACGCACACACGTCTCATGTGACCCTTCCCGCCGCACTTCTTACACGTAGCATTTCTAAATCGACACTTTTTGTTGTTATGGCCGTAATATCCACACACAGTACACTGCTCAGACTGCTGTGCTGTCACTCCAGCTGTAGACGAGACGGTCGAAGAGCCAGCGCCACCCGGGACCGCAGTACGTTCGCGCGACGACATCTTATGCACGTCGAGGGTAGAAACCGGCAATGAATGCGCGCCAATGCCTTGCCGTGCGCCTTCTCTGGCGCAGCGCACTCCTTCGGCAATCTGAAGCGCCTTCTGCAGTGTCAGCAGCTCTATAGGTTCGTTAAATAAGCGTTCCCGCTCTGGACCACCGAGCATGCCGAGTACAAACCGGTCTCGCAGCGAATCTTCTAGCGATGCAGTAGGAAATCCACATTCCATAGCTAAGCCTCGTACCCGTGCTGACCACGCCACCAGCGATTCCTCGGGCCGTTGAAAGGAGCTATGGAATTTATACCGCTCAGCAAAAGTACACTTTTTTGTTTGAAAGTGGCCGTCGAACAAGTTTATAACCTCTTCAAATGGTAAAGTGCCGACGTCTTTGGGAAGTGCCAAGTCTCTTATGAGTCGATAAGTAGTCTCAGCGAGACTACTGAGTAAGATAGCACGTCGCTTTGCTCCTGATTTATCCGATTCATTGGTAATTTCGTTTGCAAGGAACCATTGTTGCAGTTGACCTTTGAACAGCCCCCAGTCTTGAGTTGAGTGGTTAAACACATTTAAAACTCCAACTGTGACCGTTGCCATTGCTAAGCAAGGTATATTGTGCAACACACGCGTAAAGTTCGGGCTGCGCCACTGTTATTTCGGAGATTAACAGGAATAAATAAAAGATCGACTTCTTCAGACAAACTATCTATTCAGACTGACTTAAAGTGGGTAGCCCTTAGCAAATCTCAGTCTACCCCATATCTTAACACTAACAATGAATAAACATTTCTTACTCTTACTCTTAAACCTATTTAGAGACTAAAAATTCCACCCATGCCAAGATTCGAACTCGCGACCTCTGGCTATCCGTGCCAGCGCTCTTTCTTACTGAGCTAATGGGCAACTCACCGGCATCACTGAAATTTTGAACCTCTTTACAATATTCTTTATATTAAGTACAGGCAGCGACATCTGGCTAAAGTAATTTGCATCACTTGCAGCCCCGAGTACCTACGTTGCAGCACTGTCCTTAGCACGGGTTAGTGCATTAAAAAGAGTAAAACCCGAAAAAGTTAAGAACTAAAATCCTGAATATAGGAAAGTGTCTTCGCGGTCGCGAACAAACGTCGCTCAATGTACACGAGAAACTCGAAACTGAAAGGGCAACGTGTCAATTAAATTCACCCCTGTCCGTCCAGCATCAAGCTGCCTATTCAGCCCTTTCAAAAGACACAGCAAAAATAATATATCTGAGTATGAATTTTGATATCTCCAATGTTGAAGCGGACGCCAGCTCTACGGTGCTCGCTTCGAATACATTTGGCGGATTTGGTCGGCGCGTGACCTCGCATAGAAGTTATAACTTTGCGGCCGACTCAAAACTGTTATCGTGGCTTCGCTTCCACGTATGAATATCCGATGAATTCCAAATATCTAGAAAGTTTTTGCACCGGGAAAACCAGGGATTTCGAATTGGTTTTCGGGGCGGAAGGAAAAATGCGCCGCAATCGCTTATTAGCCTCGCTATTAGACGCGTCGCGGCCGGTTTTTAGGGTTCCGAAATCCCGAAATGCCTACGATATAACGACTGTCTGTTTGTCTGTCTAAATACTTCATAGAGGTTGTCTGAAAGAGACCACTTTTAGTCATTTGGCCGCCGTCTGTGATCTTAGGTTAGGAAATATCTTTTTAAGTTCCATTTTCATGTAAAATAAAGTGTTATCTATCTATACCTCTATGTGCTTCTATGAAAATAGGTTTGAAGTAATGTTGCCTAAGGAGCGGGTTGAAAGTAATACTTTTCAGCGCCAGGGAGAATCGTTTCAACTGACAGCTGTCAAATAATTTTTTACATTTCTGTCGATGAGGCGCGTGGTCGGCTCAGGATTTGAGGCGCTTAGTTAGGCCCCAGGTCTTCTTCGTCCCTGGATTTTACCTAGCAGCAGGTATGACCATATCCACAAAACTAAAGTATTGAAGTTTTATCCATATCTATATGACCAAAGTTTAGAAGCGCTCGTGGCCTAGTCGAACCGAGTAATTGGAATCAATCACTTGAGTGACTTGCAACAGGCGCGGTCAAGTGCGCGATGGGTGACCGTCCCGTGATTACCCCTAGTGGATTTTTTCAGAGCGATTTCGTGCTTCGTAAGGCACGCTAAGCCGCTGGTGCCGGCTGTCATGTAAAGGCAGTCGTTAAGCCATGTCAGAAGCCTTATGGGCGGCTTGATAACTTATGACAGTAAGGCTGTCTTACAATCCTCAACCAAGCCAGACTTGGCCCCTGTGGTGGAGTATGGCGTAAACTTCCTGCGATGCAAGAAGAGACCCGTGCCCCAGCAGTAAGGTCATACAAGGGTTGATATCGATTGAAGTTTTCTTCGTTTTGTGGTCTTTATGTTCCAGAATGCGATTGTCAATTTACGGACCTGCTACAGAGACCGATGCAACTCTACTTTCAGCAAATTGAGTGTGGCATAGTCGGACATAAAAGTAATAACTTTGTGAGCGTCACTGTCAATTTTAAAAGTTTGATAACATTGGATACGTGTGCGTGGCTGAGGTCACCGCGACAACTTTGTCTCGGTTCAACTGGCTCTAATTCACTCAGTTTATTCAAAATGAAACCTTGTTCACTGGAAATAAGATTTAGTAGGAGGATTTTTAGAGCCTGTCAGTCTTCAAATAGCTTTTCATATTGAATATTTTAGTAAGTATGTTCATGACCTATTTTAAATCAAGAAAAATCGTTAGTTATTGTGATTTGAGGAATATTAGTTAGGCAGCATTCATATTTTTCCTTTTACTAAAATTTTAACATAAACTGAGTAGTAGGCAGAGACCAGGAACGAACTGGCACTTGCTATGAACTTGTAGAAGTTATATTCATATGTTTCTCTCTTAAGGCCCTCCACTTAGTAAACCCTTCCACCCTCAATTGAATGATACCTACTTCTTCTCACTGGACGACCTCTGTGGCGGAGCGTTAGCGCATCTACCTACCATGCAAGAGGTCCCGGGTTCAAACCTCGGCTGGGGACAAAAAAAAACCCCAGGTCTTGGATGTTTACATGTTTGTGATGTCGTTGTTTCTGGTTCCCACGACACAGGGTATCCTAGTGTGGGGTCAGAAGCAATGTATGTGCCTATATGTAAATGATAAATGTAAAAAAAAATGTTTTTACATAAAATTTTTGCAAAATAGTTTCAGTATAACCTCTCAATATTTTTATTGTGATTTTTGGGGCACAACCATGAAGCTAAGCAAGAAACCTAGGATAAGAGAATATTTAACGCAAAAACGGCTGTGCCGTTTGGCCTAGGTCCAGCCCTTTGTTCGTGATCCTAAGTTCTCGAGTTCGAGGTTATCTTGAAGATATTTCTCTTGACAATAAGCCTGCCTATAGTATTCTGGATCTCTACATGTGTTTATGTCCCGTGCTCTGATGTTAAATAAATAATTTCTTCTTTGGCGTGGGTCCTTAAATTCACTATTGCAATGATTGACGTAATAGTATCGTTTTTTCTAAAAATGATTTGTAAAAAATGAGTATAGTTTTCTTCCTTTGGTAAAAGCTATTGTTACTACACGGAGCCCTAATAATAATAATAACAAGGCAGTAATGGCTAGGGGTAGCCTGATTAACTAAACGACACCTAGGGACGATATAGAACTACAATATACACTATAATAATTTATAATAAACTCCCAAATCACCTGAAAGAATTAAATAACGACTACAGTTTCAATAAAGATTTAAAGAAAATACTAATTATACTATTTTTATTTTTATTTTTAATGCACTAACCCGTGCTAAGGAACAAATTTAAGTCAGATGTCGCTGCCTGTACGTAATACAGAGAATAGTGTAAAGAGGTTCGAAATTTCACTGATGCCGTGAGTCGCCCATTGGCTCAATTGGTAGAGCGCTGGCACGGATAGCCAGAGGTTGCGGGTTCGAATCCCGGCATGGGTGAAAATTTTTAGCCTCTAAATAGGTTTTTAAAATACTAATTTCAGATAGACAAAAAGATAGTATAGATGAAATGAGATAAATAATTGTAGAAATGTAACTTTATAAATATAATTAATTAAAATTGTATGATAATTAATCAAATTAAATTTAAATTAATGTAATACATACTTTTATATAGCACTTTAAAATGTTGCGTGCCCTACAGGGTCCACAAAGATCCTATCAAATAACTGTTAAGTTATAATGTAACAACCTTGAAACTTGTGGAATGCAATAAAGTATTGAGTATTGAGTACAATTTCTAAGAAAAAAATTGCATTCAACCAGGTTTGGTTAACCCTAGACACCTAAGCTTCTAACATACCCCATAATACCTAACCATATGTCAGTTCGATGATAATGTTTTGAAGTGTTAAGCTTTAATTAAAACACAAATGGGTTTGGTCCTTACATGAAGCTTTTTGTCAGTCAAATCAAAGCTGATAATTTGTTATTGATAAAAGGCTGGACGGAACGGAACTGCTCGGAAAAATGCTACTAGACGGTCACACATCCATACACTCAACGCACGCTGTGTTGCTTAACCTTCGTGATCGTTCAAGATCACTCAGGCAACCGGGGCTACAAGCGATTCAATTCAACTGAGCTTTAACTACCACTGCAGCCAGTTCAACGAAGCAATTCTTCGAGCTATATCATTAATGTAGGTACATCGACCACTCGTAATGTATCACAAATCGTAGGACTACGAAACAGGGCCCTGAGTGCTTAGTGCGAGCTTTTTAACTACTCAATCGCGTTAACGTAAACTCATATTTCTATGGCATCAAGGAAGCGCCACCTAGTGATAAGTATGGAAATTAAAATTGCTGAGTGCGAGTTGTAACGGTTTACGTTGAGAAGTGAACGCGTTTACCGGCCAAAAAACGAATAAACGCGAGTGCGAGTTGTACTGTGACAGCGTTTTGCCAGTTCGAACGGTTAACTTACTCATACTCACTACTCAATGCTCGATTAACGCGGTAGTAAAGTTATTCGATTGGATCTGTCAAAATCGCACTAAGCACTCTGGGCCCTGGTAATCACAGTAATCGTCCAACGACCCTCGTTGGTCTAACTGCAGGTAATACGTTTGATCGCCAACACTGAGGTCGCGGATTTGATTTCCTCTGGGGCCGCCGCACCTTAATTTGTACAAATGACCTCAGCATGTGGGCGTAATGTGCATCTATGTCTTACGTTATATGTTCCTGGTCCTTTCATATTGCAAGATAACGTTATTTTGATCCAGGGCAAGTGATTCTGCAATGGGACTTAGTAAAAACATAATATGTTAATATTGTTTTTTGTACAATTCCACCAAACTGCGATCCCCAACCCGGATGCCCAGCGTGGGGCTTATGGGCATTACCCCCCAATGATGGCACAACTTTGTGCTATGGCGCTCATTAGGGGAGGGCTATGTCCAGCAGTGGACTAATATAGCCTGTAGAAGAAGAAGAAGATTGTTTTTTGGATACCAGAAAAATAACTTCATAAAAAGGAGTTACAAAAGAAAATGTACTAAAGGCGGCGTAATTACTAATAGCAATTTCTAATTAACAATACATTTAATGTAATGTAGCACGTACGTATGTTTCTGTACGTAATACAGAGATTATTGTAAAGAGGTTCGAAATTTCACTGATGTCTGTGGTCGCCCATTAGCTCAGTTGGGAGAGCGCTGGCACGGTTAGCCAGAGGTCGCGGGTTCGAGCCCCGGCATCGGTGAAAGTTTTAGCCTATAAATAGGTTTTCATACAATTAACAGGCAATGTACCTTTAACTATGAATGCATGAACACTGCGAGTCATTAAAAAATAAATTGAAAGATGATACCCTATTTGGGTATCATGTACGAGACAAACTCTACATGTAACATTTAAACAACTAGGTCTTATCTTACATGGTCGCGATAAGATGTCTCTACTTTATCCTTCACAAAATGCACTCTACTCCGTTGCATTACGGGCGAAGTTTAAGTCGCAAACTTAAATGCAAAGGTTCATGTGTTGTCGACGTATAGTCACACACGCAAACCGTACCCGCTCGCCATATAAATCGTCATAGAAAACGAGCACAATACATTTAAATTTCACACCATGGCGTGCTCAATTACGCCGTCATTCCGCATCCGAGCTGCAGCAAAAACGGAGCCACCACGCGAGCCGCGGTCGAAAACACGGAGGCCTAGCCAGACTATAATCCGGTATTAGCTGCAAACCCCCCATTTTATTGTACATTCCCTTGCAAAGTGCCTAGAAAGCCTGAAAGCTGAGCGAATATTCATTTGCATAAAATGTTACGTAATACCAGTGCTGCCAGATGGAAATTTCAAAATGCCGCGGAGACGCGTGTTTGTAGTTTAGCAGTGTGGGTTTTTTTAATGTTATTAAGAATACACTTAATTCATATTATTTTTAAGAAAATTCAAATTATAATAAAAAAAATATTATATTATAACCACTTAAACGTCTACGTAACTAGAGCTACTCAAAAAAAAGTAGCGTTGTACGTCTACGTAACTATAGTTACTTCGCGGACTGGCGTCAGTAAAATCGATTTTTTCGAATGAAAACTTTCAAATAACTTCTCGAATCGGCTGTTACAATAATCTGTGGTAAATTAAAAATACATTAAAATGTCTACATATCTGAGTTTTGCCCAAAGTTAGCCTTTTATGCTTACAATTTAGCACAGTCAGACAAAGTTATAGGTTATTTAATTGGTCTAATTGCAATAGATTTATAAGGCAAACCTTGGTATTTATAATTTTTCATGTTAATGTGTATGCACATCGCGAATCATTATGAAATACTCATTTTACATTGTCTACGCACGCTTGTGGATCATTACCCAAGACCGCGTATCAGTCAAAAATACCGTGTTTCTACTACGATTACCGTGTACCTGGCAACACTGAACAATACGGAGCTTTTAACTTCGCGTTGTTACTTGGAAGCGATGATGAGCTATTTTGCTTTCGACTGCACGTTCGTACCTTCTTAGAGGCTTTGCACATCGGCAACGAATACGAATATTCCTCTTCGAAATTTGCATTACTTAGTATAGAACCCCTCGCTGCAGTTGTGAGCTGAAAGTTGGATGTTAAATAATCATCTTAAGGTGCCCGAAGATACTAGTAAATAGTCGTCATCGTCAGGTTAATATTAGTCCACTGCTGGACATAGCCCTCCCCTAAAGAGCGCCCGTTGTGCTATCATAGGGACACAAACCCCCCGGTTTGTGTCCCTTAGTCGCCTTTTACGACACCCGCGGGAAGAATTGGGTAAATAGTAAATAGTAACAGCAACGAAAAAAGATATATCTTGGCCATTTTTGCAAAACGTGTCAAGACAAAAATGTCGACAATAGTAGTAGGTATTTTAAAGCCGAGGAGGTATAATGAAACCCAACCTTGAATCCATTTAGCCATAGCCCCTTAATTACAAACTACACAAGTTAAAATAAGAATATTCTTTATTGTACACTGGAAAAACAACAAATACAAAATAATTACAAATAGACAAAGTACAATTGGCAGACTTATTGCTAAAAGGTTTCTTCCAGACAACCTTAATTATATTAGTCCTAAAAACCGTAACTGACAAAAGCCATATTACATGAGTTAATATGGTTTTTAAGGCCACGAATTTGAATATGAATTATTGCACTACGCGAGCGAATCGTTATGGTTGTAGTATACATTTTTGAATTTACAGAAATAAACAGCTATTTAATGGAGTCGAGCGCCTGGATACAAGATTTCCTAGTGTAGAGGTCAATGCAAATTTTATGTTTTTTCCGTAGTCACAAATAAGCATTTTGTATTTCTTATATAATTTTGACGATTGACGTCAGGAATCGTTTTGATAATTACATTTTTGTTATCCAAAACTCAGAGAGATAGCTCAAATAAAATCTCAGTTATAATTTTGAGTCACGTTAAGATAACATTATTTATTGTACCACAGAGCACATGATATAAACCTTTAAATATATGAATTACATTTAACTGGCATAAAGTGGTATGTACGTGATTGTTCTTATGCAGTAAAGTTTAGATAAATCAAACAAAATAAGAAAAATACGCTAGTGGCATTTTTCCGAGCGCTTCCGTGCTTCGCAAGGCACGTTAAGAAGTTGGTGCCGGCAACAGTCGCTAAGCCATGTCAGAGGCCTTATGTGCTGCTTGATAACTTCTGACAGTAAGACCCGCCACTGTCTTACAATCCTCCACCAACCCGGACTCTGCCCCCGTGGTGGAGTATGACCTAACCGTCCTACGATGCAAAAAGAGACCCGTGCTTCAGCAGTGGGGTTATACAAGGGTTGATATCGGAGGAAAATACGGCGCCGGATAGGAATATGACAAGTTTTTTTTAGATTCGAAATACTAAACATTACAGAGTATAAAGTATTTTAAAACACTGGTTTTAGGGGCACGCTCAAAGAACTCAGCATTGATCTGCTCTATATATAGATTCTTGAGAAGGTTAACATCAATTTTGTAATTTACTTATCTAGACCTTGTAAAACAAGAAATAGAGAATGGAGTACTAAAAACTAAGAACGAACAAGCGTTGGTGGACTCATAAATGTTAGACAAGATAACTTGCGCATCATCTAGTCGACTGAGGAACAAAACTGTAGTTCGTTCCACGAAGACTTATGGAAAAGATTCGGGTCAAGTGTGAAAATACCCAAAGCGACAGGTAAGGGTGAAACTTTTGTCACGGAACTTATCCGCTTTCCGTAAACACACATGGCATCTGGGATATTTTATTTATGGCGGAGGTCTCCCCAATAAGTAACTTGCGTCAGAGAAAGATCGAAATACGGAGGCGCGATTGTGTATACTTAAGGCCGGCTCCTGAATTAAGAGTTTTACTAGGTAAGTACTTCAATAACGTTCTGTCACGCTCTTTTCTGAGAAATACGAAGAGACAGCACTTCATTTAAGGTATGGAGTTAGCTGACACCATGGATTATAAAATAAAATATAGTTTATTTGCCAATTACAATACGGATGTTGACACATGTTACCAATTCATGTTAAGTTTTTTTTTTAAATTAAATACCGTATTTAAAAACGTATAATAACATTCTAAAAATATATTTCTTTGCCATAAAATAAATAAAAATAGTTTAAATTGCATTATTTAATACCCATTATCACGTGACTGCGAACGTCAATCAAAGCGCGGGTGACGTCACTGACCGCTAAACAAAACGAGCTCACGTAGTCAAAAGTATCACCGGCGAACTAATTTCAACGATATTATTATAATATTATTGTAATATTACAACAATGAGCCTGGATTCATCAAAGGAAGTAGTTCTAACTTACCGAAGATAGATTCGTTGATGGTGGCAAGTTATTTTGCCCGAAATAAGAATTTTTGTGCAGCGGAGCTTAGAAACGTATAAATGTCATTGTAAGTACGTTTGAAATACCTACCTATGGTTGGTGGGTAAAGTCAAAACTACCTATCTAAAACTATTTTGTACCTAAGTACATACTCGTAATTACACTATTTTTATTTTTAATGCACTAACCCGTGCTAAGGAACAAATTTAAAAACCTATTTAGAGGCTAAAAATTTCACCCATGCCGGGATTCGAACCCGCAACCTCTGGCTATCCGTACCAGCGCTCTACCAATTGAGCCAATGGGCGACTCACGGCATCAGTGAAATTTCGAACCTCTTTACAATATTCTCTGTATTACGTACAGGCAGCGACATCTGACTTAAGCAAATTGCATTACTTACAGCCCCGACTACCTACTTTGCAGTTAGGTTTAACATCGGAACGATATCACTGTACTCACATGATTACACTATTTTTATTCTTAATGCACTAACCCGTGCTAAGGAACAAATTTAAAAACCTATTTAGAGGCTAAAAATTTCAACCATGCCGGGATTCGAACCCGCAACCTCTGGCTATCCGTACCAGCGCTCTACCAATTGAGCCAATGGGCGACTCGCGGCATCAGTGAAATTTCGAACCTCTTTACAATTGCATTGTTTTTCTTCTGGATCTTCTTCAAAAAAATTGTTTAAAATTTATAGGTACTAACAAGTTATGCTCAAAGGAACTTTTTTATATGTAGTCTCTAAAGGTCCCACTACACGGCACAGACCTTCTCTTAGAGAGAGTGTGAGGGCTTAACTACCACGCGTCCCCACCGCGGACTGGCAATTTCGAGTGTCGCGGTATATCAACACCTCAGACACTGAGGTTCCCTCACGATGTTTTCCTTCACCATTAGCGAGTGGTATTCCTACTATAACTTCACAAAAGTACATAACTTAGTAAATAAAAGTCATTCTTACGTGCTCGCACTGAATCGTACCTGGGTCTCTCGTTTTACCAACCACCGCTCAACAATGTTATATTCTTTTATATCTCAAAGGAACTATAAAAGAATAAAAGATTAGGAATGAATAAAAGCTTTCAAGAACAGCAGGTAAGCTCTGAGTGTGATCTCTTCTTGCGTGGCTTCACGTTGTTGTCTTATGTCTACCTTTGCGTGTTATTTCAGCACACGCCGGTGGTCCTCGGTAAATTACATATGTAAACACCAACACGGGGCCGGCTGTGCAAACTGCGTAACTTTGAATTAGGCTCGGACAAACAACTAGATTCTGCACTCCAGCGAAGCTATACTTTTGAAGCGCTCGTGGCCTAGCGGAACCGAGTGATTGGAATCAACCACTTGAGTTAAGCAACAACAGGCGCGATCAGGTGCAGGATGGATGACCGTCCCGTGACTACCGCTAGTGGCATTTTTCCAAGCGCTTCCGTGCTTCGCAAGGCACGTTAAGCCGTTGGTGCCGGCTGTCATGTAATGGCAGTCGTTAAGCCATGTCAGAGGCCTTATGGGCGGCTTGATAACTTCTGACAGTAAGGCCCGCCACTGTCTTACAATCCTCCACCAACCCGGACTTGGCCCCCGTGGTGGAGTATGGCCTAACCTTTCTGCGATGCAGGAAGAGACCCGCGCCCCAACAGTGGGGACATACAAGGGTTGATATCGATACGTTTTGTACAGTCGACATCTTGTCAATCTTTATAAACATACACGCTAATCGTGACATTAACGATGACTTCGCAATAAACTTGTAAAGGTGGTCCTGCTGTGCACTGTACATCAGTTTCATCGTCACTTTTAATTTATTTGTGAATGCACGCGGCTTTGTACGCACGCATGTAAAAAGTTCTCAATGAGTTAATCCAGCAGGTTTCTGAGTGCAGGCAGGTACGTTTTTACCCTCGATTCTTAACTCAGAAATTTCATTGAAATCCTATCTGCACTTTATGCTTAGGTGACAGACAGAACGTTACTTAAGTATTAAGTTAGTGAATATCTCATCTCCGAAACCGGTCCTCAGTCTTCCTGTCTTTTTTAAGTAGGTGCAAACATGAGGATCTATTATGTAAAAATCCATTGGGTTGAGTGACGTCAATGTTTACTTCTTTCAAGCTACTTCAGCTGTAAAATGCAAACATATTTTGACACTTCGGAAACGTTAAGATGGGCAACCTAACACAGTTACATACTAGGAGGTCTGATAGCAAAGTGCCCTTGCAGAAACGTCACCAATTACTTTCATTAATGAACTGCTATATTTGGCTCCAAGAATATCCCGAGCAATATCGCCTGCTACAAGATGGATAAAGGGGTCTAAAGACAGTAAGAGCTAAGCTATGCAATAGGCAACATTCGTGCACTTTATGCAAAAAGGACTTCTGTCCGTGTGTTTACCATGTTGGTGTTATCCTTGTGTTACCTGGTTACCATAGCATCCTTTAAGCAGAGAATCTTCAAAGCTTGGGAGCCAAACGAGTATATTCTTATTATTTAAGTGAGATTTTAACGATCCACGCCATCAGCCTTAGTAACAAAACCGGCCAAGTGCGAGTCAGACTCGCGCACCGAGGGTTCCGTACAAACCTGTATTATAGACCTGAGTATTTGGTATGAATTTCAATTTAATACCTCTACGCGTTTATGAGGAAATGGGTAGTAAGTTTAAAATTATAAAAAAATATATATTATGTGATGTAACTAAAAATTTATGGTTTTCGTAATTTTTCCTTTATCTATGCTATAAGACGTTGCTTCGTACCAAATTTCAAGATTCTGAGTTCACGGGAAGCACCTTGTAGGTTTTGATTCCCTTGCAAGTGTCGAAAATTTGCGGCATAAACGGCTGTATCTTTTGATTGCGTTGGCTTAGAAGTTTGATTTTTTCACAGCTTCAAATGACAGTAGACCTGAGTAATTGATATAAATTTCAGCTTCATACCTCCACGCGTTCCTGAGAAAAAGGGTCTTGACAGACGGACGGACGGACAGACGGACAACAAAGTGATCCTATAAGGGTTCCGATTTTTCCTTTTGAGGTACGGAACCCTAAAAATTAACAATAATTAGTGTTGGGTAAAGGCTTAAAAGCTAATACTAAAAACTAAAGAGAAAACAAGACATACACACAGTCTGTCCGAGTCGACGCCTCTCGACCCGGCCAAAACTGTTAATACAACAAAACTGTTTATACGGGATCCGTCCCTGAACTTATTTCACACTTCACACGAAGATATAAGCCCGGCAATCTAATTGCCACATGCCAATTTTCACGTTTCACACGCAAAAAAAGGTCAATGTTCAAACTCATCTGACAGCTGTCAAGTTAGTGTTGCCACTTCTTATCACATCACACTTCTAATCTAAACAATTAGTATGTTCCACTTTGAATTTATTGTAAAGTAAATTAAGAATAGTTACATGATTAGAATCGCTCGTAATCCCGGCTGCCTGAGTGATCTTAAACGATCACAAAGGTTAGGGAACACAGGGTGCGTTCAGTGCATGGATGGGTAAACCGTCTATGACTAACGCTAGTGGCATTTTTCCGAACGATTCCTTGCTTCACACGTTAAGCAGTTGGTGCCGGCTGTCCTCGATAGATGGCAGTCGTGCTAAGGACAATTTTAAAAACCTATTTAGAAGCTAAAAATTCCACCCACGCCGGGATTCGAACCCGCGACCTCTGGCTATCCGTGCCAGCGCTCTTTCCAACTGAGCTAATGGGCGATCTTTGAATGGGCAACTCACCGGCATCAGTGAAATTTAAAAACTCTTTACAATATTCTCTGTATTACGTACAGGCAGCGACATCTAGCTGAAGTAACTTGCATCATTTGCAGCCCTGAGTACCTTCTTTGCAGTTAGGTTTCACATCGGAATGATATCGCTGTACCCACGTGATCATATAATTTTTAATGCACTAACCCGTGCTAAGGACAATTTTAAAAACCTATTTAGAGGCTTTTAAAACTTTCTCAGGGAAGAGACCCTCGCCCCTCAGTGGGGACATAATAGGTTGATGATGATGAAATGATTTAAAAATTACTATTTAATTTGTTTGAAAAAATCTTTATTGCACAATAAGTCCTTCTACACCAGTACCTACAGTAGTGCTCGTATACTGTAATAGGTTACCGCGAGCACTGACTAAATATCTGCACTGAAGGCCCCCAACACAACGCTGATTCAGCTGTCTTTTGTGGCAATTTAGACACATCACAGGCAGTCTTTTTTTTGTTTCGTCTATTGTGTATTTCGTTTATTTCTATTGTGCTCATATTATGCCAATTATCTGTTTATTTTGTTTTGTTGTTATAATAAACGTCTTTAAACAAAAGCGATCTTAATACTACAAATTATTTCTTTTTTTTGTAATCAAAAAAAGTTTCTGACATTATGTAGGCAATTAGATCCTAGGATCCTAGGTTGACAATACATTCTAGGCTGTGTGTTCAAAAAACTGTTATAACAGATTTTAAGATTTTGGATGTTTACTTCTTGAAAAAACGTATCTATGTATCTATGGTGAAACCAGTTATGATTTACATTTACATACAGGTAGATACATTGCTTCTGGCCCCATACTAGGATACCATGTGTCCTTTGAACCAGAAATAACACCCTCACAAACATGTAAACACCCAAGACCGGGGGTTTTTTGGGTGTTTTCTCGTGGTCCCATTATTTTGTCCCGTTATACGTCATCAACGGGTCCACGAGGGACAAACAATTTCTCGTAGTCCTATTAAAGAAGATGATGCCAGCTGTGTAGTGGAAAAATAGATACAGCATAATATACCTACATAACGCGACGCAAAGCACTAAAGAATTTGTGTCGGCCGGGGATCGAACCCGGGACCTCTTGCATTGTAGGCAGATGCGCTACCGCTGCGCCACAGAGGCCGATAAATTATATTCCGTTGGTGACGCCAGTTAGCACCCTAAAGCGGCTTTAAAGCTGGCAATAGCTCAGCTAGCAGCAAGAAGGCAGCCTCTCGGCTCCATTGGCACTCCCGGGTTGGGCCAAAACTTAATTAAACTTTTAATGAGCTAAACGATATATTTGCGAAGCATTGGCAACACATAGAGAGTTCTCTCACCCGCCAAAACTTTGATTACACATCATAACAATTATTATTTAGTGTAATGAGTGGATTAGAGTTGAGAAAGTGGTTTCATTACATTTGACGGTTGCTTGATTCAAATGAGATTGACTATTTGGCAAGTACTGTGCGTTAAATCTGATCCTGATAATTAAGGCCGCCAATTGTACTTTTTATCTTTACATATTTTATAATATGTGCTGTGATGTACAATAAAGAATATTCTTATCTTCTTATCTTATCCTTAGGAAGCAATTCCCAATCAAACATAGTTTGTATTTTACCAACGAGATGCCGGATTGAAATAAAACTTTGCCAATACGTTTATAGGACACAAATTGAGGTCTGAGGCATGCGAAGCACGGATGTGTTCGGAAGAATCGCCTCTATTGGTAGTCATGGGACGGTCGTCCATCCTGCACCTGACCGCGTCTGTTGTTGCGTAACTCAAGTGCTTGATTCCAATCACTCGGTTCGACTATTCCACGAGCGCATTTTTACATTACGTTACAAAAACTCACGTCTGTATCCAGGAGAAGAAGGCAGATGCCAAGGTTCTGCCTACCACGATTCTAACAGACCTATTTTGCTTCATTAATATTCACTAGTCGTTGCGTGTACGCAATTTCGGATTTTGCACGGAATTCGGGATTTTTTTTCCAACAATAAGACCCGCCACTGTCTTGTAATCCTCCACCAACCCGGACTTGGCCCCCGTGGTGGAGTATGGCCTAACCTTCCTGCAATACAGGAAGAGACCCGTGCCCCAACAGTGGGGACATATAAAGGGTTGAATATCGTATCGTATATTTTCTTCTAATTCTTAATCACCGATGATCGTTTAGCTTTTTATGCCTCTGTAGGGTATGTGTAAATACCGTGTTATACTTTTGAGGAATGTCCAGTTTGAACCTGTTTTTGGCCAATACAATAATGTGGTTCGATAGAGCTCGAAAAATAGTGTATGCCTGCATCATTACTCAAAAACGCAAAAAGTGGAGTTACAGTGTTATGCATCTCAGGTACAGATATAAAGGGTTGATATCGTATCGTATATTTTCTTCTTATTCTTAATCACTGAAAGGCCTGAAGAGCCTCCTTACTGCGGATTTTGTTTCAGCTGAGTTATTTCAGTTGAGTTATTTTATTTGAATAATTATGTTAGTTATTGTTTTTATGATCATGATATGGTCTTTAGAAAACTTAATAGGATAATTTTATACTAAAATCAACGACAATTGGAACTAGATACATACAAAACTACACTTATCGGGCGCACAATAAATGCGAGTATAAAATGGTACCCTGATTTAACCTTATATCGCTGACTCAGTATTTTATTTTTATTTAATTTTTTTATTTTATTTTTATTTAAATAGGACAACCAACAGGCGATACAACAATACAGTCACAGAGAAAAAAAAAACACACACACAAATAACATGGTAATTGCTCACCCACTTATAGGTTATCGCATCATGCATGTAAAATTCAACAAACTGTAATACATATTAATCCTTTTTAAAGTTATAGAATATATATTATATAAAGACCAATTAAACTTAAATAAAAAAAAAACTAATTAAATACACGTAAATTAAAGATATTTAAACAGGCTTCTTTTGAATTTTCGTAAGGTATCATTGAAAACATCCAAGGTATGTATTTTGACTGAAGATATGTTATATAGGTTGGACAAACGTTGCAGAGGCGCGTACTTTCCTAAATTAGTCCTGCACGGTCGAATGTTTAGCAAAGGACATGGATATCTAGGTAACCTACGTGGAACATTCAATGAGAGCTGGTATACTAGTATAATTATTTAGGAGACTATATTTTATCCAACTGAAGCATCATTAGGTCTACTTCGAACAATTTAAAAGCGTGTAATTTTAAAATAGGCTATGGTCCACTCAGGGATAGAGTGCGGAGTGTATTCGCGATGGAATCTTGCAAATATTTCAGTGAATATAATTGTTACATGCACATTTTTCCTAGTCCGCAGTATTTTGCGCAGCCCGACTCGAGTAGAAAATCCGAAAAACCGTTAACCAAACCCCACCTCGAATCGGCGCATAATCTATTGTCAGCATCTTTTACAGGCCGCGCGTAGGGTAATTCGCGTATAATGATTGTTTATCTAGTTGGCTGCAGGCGCACTGCTGAGGTACTGAACGGGTTGGCCCCAGGCCAAAGGTTTACACAGCTACACTGAGCCGAGAAGCATTGATCTCGGGGCCAATTAGACGCAAATTTCCAGATTATTAAAGTCAAACATGATGTTTTTGAGTTGTGACGGTCTTTGAACAGTGAAATACCTAAATCTGGAAGCAACCGACTTCTTCGGACAACTTAAAATTTAGATTCTTAGTCTAAAATATTTCGGGTTTTGACCCATACTTTTGTTGTTAGAAATGATTGTTGTAGTAGTGACTGTAGTACTGAGTAGTTTTAAGAACTATCTTTGAAAAGCGTCGCAATTAGGCAGGAGGAGACTCCTGCCCCAGCAGAGAGGGCATACAAGGGTTGATGTCAACAGTCACGATATGTGTCAAACCCTAAAATAAGATTTTAAAAAACACATCGATTAATCTGATCTAAAATCTATGTGTAATAAATACATTACCCTCCTATTGGACTTCGGTGCATTTTAATATGTTATAAATAAACAAATTAGCGTTTTTCAATTGTATAATAGACAGAACTTAGCGGGAATGAGGAAGAAAGTATATATCCGGTGGAAAAGGACCAAAATGATGAGGATAGGGGTGGTTAAAAAAAAATCGTAATTCGGCTTACCGAATTCAGGGCGGCGACGGCGATGGAAACAACGGAAGCTTGCTCACCGTGTGACACACATTAAATTGTTTGTTGGCACTGATTCCCTAAGAACGGCCGTTCGATATTAGATTAAGCTATTTTCTGTAATTTTTAGGCGTGATAAAATAAGTATAGTTTCGTGCACGGTCAGTGAGAAGAAGAAGCGAGAATAATCTCTGACAAGCGGGACGTAGACAGATTAAAAATAAGAAAAAATTAAAAGAAGGTACATATATGCAACCTCTGGCGTTAACAATAATCAAAGCGCAAAAACAGTAATAACTTCTAATATTTTGAGACTAAAAAAAGACTTCAACCCGTAGAGGGAATCTACGCTTCAACCATAGAAACTGGAAACAGAGAGTAGCTGTGTTTCCATTGCATTTCTTAATTATACATCGCATTCCTGTGTAGTATACAGCATATTCGCAAAGTTACCTTCAAGTGTGCTTAAGAAAATTAAATTCCCCGCCTATAATTTTCATCCAGCTCAACCACACAAGAATATTAAAGAAACCGCCAAGAAAACGAACGGCACAATTCACTGGTTTGCCAAGAGAAGTGCCCGCTTAGCTAAAACACTTTCTGGCTACCTTCTAAGGCCAAATCTGAAATACAAAACAGTTTATTCGCCATCTCTTCAACCTGGCACCATGCCAGCATGCCACCGAATCTTGCCATTCGACTCTGAGCTGCCAGCACCTGAAGGCGGTAATTGCATCGCATATTTTGGCCCCCTTCCTAAAGATCGTGGAATGTATTCAATATCTTTTAGAGACGTCCCGTAAGACAGCGAATATTAAAAGGCCGAGCTATGACATTGTGGCACAGTAACACTAACAAGTCGACACGTTAGAACCTTGTCACAATAACCTCTTCTACCCTGTTGTATGAGGAATTGTATGTTTTTACTTTGACAAGCTAAAGAAGGGCATATATTAGCATAAGTTAGCACTCGTGACTGCACAGTCGACTTTACATTTTCTATATTTACGGCAATGTAATACCTAATGCAGAAAACGTCCTAATGTAGGGCACCTTCTCTCAAAGAGAGAGTATGGGCTAATCACTACACGTGCCTACTGCGGATTGGCAATTTCAAGCGCAGAGGTATGTGAACACTTCAAACGTTCATTTCCTTCATCGTTAACGATGGTATATAACGATAGATTTACATCTATTTAACTATAGAAAATATAATAAAATATAAAAATTTCGACTAAAATCGAGTTAAATTCTATAGTATTTTTTTTATTTGAGACCAGAAATGCGGACAAAATGCACGTTTTAGAAAACTTTAACATGACCGCAATAACTGCAGACCAATTCCCGAATAAGGCTCGTGAAAACCTATTCATTACTCACTTAATCGCTCAGTAAGCTTTCCGGATCGGTATTGTGTTAGCACGCCAGCTGTTCGACGACAAACTAATTGGCAATAACATTGAAAATATTGCGAATGAAACTATCGACGGCGCGAAAGAACAAAAAAGTGGAGCCGTGATGCGCAATGCAGGCGAGTCGATGCAGACTGTCCTCGGCTCAAAAAAGTTTTGTTATTTACAGCGCTGGGGTTAGAAGTTGTTTTTTTGTCACGATCCTCTTGGCAAGTAACGCTATGGTTGTACTTGCCAACCAATTACGCATCTTCAACGCATTTGTCAAGTTTTTTGTCCCGAACGAAAACTTGCTCCGGGCCGTTGGCGAAATAGATGGCCGCTCTGCAGCCAGTAATATTGCTTATTGTCTAGGAAAAATGTTTCTAGAATGCGAAAGATTCAACGTTGCCTTAAGCGTTGATGAGCCAATGATGAATATGATGATGAAAAGTTATTCTCATAATAGTAATTATCGATCGATATCAACCCTTGTACGTCCCCACTGCTGGGACACGAGTCTCTTCCTGCATTACAGGAAGGTTAGGCCATACTCCACCACGGGGGCTAAGTCCGGATTGGTGGAGGATTGTAAGAGTAGCGGGGCTTACTGTCAGAAGTTCTCTGACATGGCTTAATGACTGCCATTACATGACAGCCGTCACCGGTGTCTTGCGAAGCATAGAAGCGCCCTGAAAAATGCCACTAGCGGTAGACACGGGACGGTCACCTATCCTGCACCTGAGCGCGTCTGTTTTTGCTTTAATCAAGTGATTGACCCAATCACTCGGTTCGACTTTGCCACAAGCGCTGTCGGTTTCAGTTTTGTATAGAAATAGAAATAATATTACCCAAACTAAAATACCCTGTACTGTGGTAACCGGCCAAGTACATCACAAACATGGAAATATATCTGGACGTGATCCGGATTCAGGCTACGGCCTACGGCGTAGCCTGAGTCCGGATAGATTACGGCGGCCTCTAGTGGGAATGGAGACCATGACCGCTCGAGCCGATTTATTTTAAGTTTGAGCAGTGCAAGCCAAGCAGTACGGCGCCAGCTTCTCAGTTCTTAGGTCGTGGTTTCATAATGACAGTATGATCTTGATGACTTTCTTATAAACAGAAACAAAACTATTTTTAGTATTTTTTAACGATTCGCGATACTCATACATAGTTATATATTAAACGGGTCAAATAGCAATTATTTATTAGGGAAAACGTAAGTACTTTATTTCCCGACTTTTCGGCAGCGTTACAGTTGCCGTGAATAGACAGGTAAAGAAATCCGCGATATATAGCTGAGCATTTATTGGAGGCCGGAAAGAACCACTGGATCGAGCTTCATCGACGGAAAGTTCTCTCAACCGATCGACAGTATTACCGAAAAATCGTTCGGAAAGCAATTGAAATTAAAAAACACAAGAATTTCAACAGAGAGGATGGTTTCAAGCTTTCAAGTACGTGGAATCCAGTGCTAAGTAATTACAAGTCACGCATCGGCCAGCTGCAAAAAATTAATAGAGAATACCCACAATAATTGTCTGTACTCGCCGTTGTCTCGGGTAGACACCTGAGACCACGGCAACTGTAACGCCGCCGAAACGTCGGGAAAAAGGTTATTACGTTTTACCGAATAAATAATCGCGATTTGACCCGTTTAATATATAACTGTTTTTATGTAAGCTATAAACGTCCCACTGCCGTGCAGTTGCCCTCTCAGAGAAAGAGCTTGGGCTTAATTACCACGCGTGCCCTGACTCTGGGATACTCTGGGAAGGTAACCAGATAAGGACATAACAAACATTGACACTAAGCTCATTATAGTCGCCTCGAGCGATAATGGGGTGAAAATCGATAGAAATATAATTTCAGTACAATCGCCGCTGATCGTCAAATCCAAAATCAACATTTTTAGTGGTGATCGTTGAATATTTCATGCCACCAACACCAAAGTTCAGTCTGTTAGCTTTTAGAATATACCTCGGGCTCTAGGCTTCGGTTTTCGCCGAAAGCACACGAGTGTAATGCTGCTTCCTGCTCTGAATAAAACTTATTAAGTGTCATATTAGTTCCGATTTCGAAATTAGGTGTCATAATAGTTCCGATTCCGAAATTAAGTGACGTGCGCGGACACGTTGGCGCCGTCCCACGTCCGGGCCACTTCCATAAAAGCCGGCGCTTAGGCATCAAGTGCTGAAGACATCAAGCGGCGCAAGTACGGGACTCTGGCACAGAGTCATTTATTTGTGCCTTTTGGTGTCGAGGCACTCGGACCGTGGGGCCCGAGGCGCGACTGTTCTTTAAAGAACTTGCGTCGCGCCTCATCGATACGACCAGAGACTCCAGGGCTGGCTCTTACCTCGGGTAGAGGATAAGTCTTGCCATCCAACGAGTTAATGTAGCCAGCATAGGGACCCTTCCCGGAGGCGGCGATGATCTGGGCGCATAATTTGGCTTTAAGATAGTGTTTTAAATTAATTAAAATATACATATGAAGAATATTCTTATCTTATCTTATGTTTAGATATGATGTTAGTGTCATATTATCAGTTCCGATATTTCTATTACACGAATATATCCGATTCTATAGTAGCCGAGGTATGTTCTAAAAGCTAACAGACTGTAAACATAAGCGTTGCCGCTTATATTTACTTCCGCACAAAGGCCGCTGTCACAGTTATCGGCAAACTGCTCATTATGCTTAGACACGTCGAGGTAGCGTAAACACAGAGCCGGATGTTTTTCGGCCACCGTTGTCTGTAGCTGGAAATGAATGGCGTTGTTTTATCAGCGAGCGGTGATTTAGTTTTATGTATTCTTTCTAAGTGCAGCGCTGCCGGTTAGATAAACAGTGTTGATTTCAGGTGCCATGGAAAAGTGGCTATAATTTTAGCGTGTTTACTGACTTTTTCTGGATTAGTCGATGAATGCCATATTCTGGCAATGACACACTAGTCTAAAAACGACAAATTACATAAATGACAAATTCTGAAAACGCCACTTTTGTCAACGACTTATTCTCCAAAAGACAGATTCTGGAAACGACATAATCTATTATTGACATAATTATTATAGACATATATGAATAAGTCGTTAACAAAATGTGGCGTTTTCAGAATTTGTCATTGACAGAATTTGTCGTTTTTAGACTAGTGTGTCATTTCCAGAATATGGCATTCATCGACTAATCCCTTTTTCTAAGTGTATTTCTGTGTTTCTATGCTGACTAAAAATAAATAGATAGATAGAATATTCTTTATTGTACACAGAAATTACAATAGAAAAAATAATATAAAAATATAGTACATTTGGCGGCCTTAGTACTAAAAGCTATTTCTAATAATACGAGTATATTAAAGGCGTCTGATCACGATTATTTATTAGGTGAAACGTATTTCACCATAATTATATATAAGTAACACAAAGGTGTTACTTTTAAATAATTATGTATGACCATAGTGAGTCATTAAGAAATATTATTCCTATGCTTGTACCTTCTAAACGACCAGCTACGAGAATTTGGAAAGGGTATCTTTCTAAAAAAAGGTTTTTTCTGTAGCTACGAACGGACAATGACGAACTTAACTTTGCAACTAGAAAGTATCTATACTGGTAAAAATAAATTATATAGTAAAGGCATGTATGTACCTAACTTAACTAATATTCTACTATAGGAAGAGCGAGGCTTGGCACAGGAGTCTATACACTTAACAGGAAGTCCCCACCACAGTGTAAATTAACGTTAAGTTGATAAAAATATTATTATATACGTAAATGGCAGAGTTACTAAATAAGTTTTATGTGAAATAATTACCAATATACATTTTTTAGTTCTTAAATAAGACCTGCCGGTTTGACGAATTTCAAGACTCTTCGTCAACGGCAATTAGTAAGTAAGTAAAAAAGATTTTTATTGCCACCAACAAAAGACTGGTTGAAAACATAACGTTTACAAATCCGAGTGGAATTCTTAGCCTCTAAATTGGTTTTTAAAATTCCTTTTGTGGTAAGGGACCCTAAAAAGTAGAGAAAATGTACTGACTCCACTTCTACAAATTATTTTTATATTTTAATATTCATAATCAACACCTAAGTACAACATGACACAGCAAAATTCAACGACATATTAAATACGTAATTGCAACTGCGCGTTCACGAGTAAAGCTCGACAGTATATTATGCGTAGTCATCCAAATTATGATGACGCACTTCTTTTGACAGCGAGGCGTGTTACATTTTCCTGCAACAGTTTCATACAATTAAATTAAACGACAAAAACATTGGAATCAATCACTTGATTTAAGCAACAACATATGCGATCAGGTGCAGGATAAGTGACCGACCTGTGACTACCGCTAGTGGTATTTTTCCGAACGCTTCCCTGCTTCATAAGCCACGCTAAGTCGTTGGTGCTTGCGGTCGTGTACTGACAGCCGTTAAGCAATGTCAGAGGCCTTATCGGCGGCTAGATCACTTCTGACAGTAAGGCCCGCCACTGTCTTACAATCCTCCACCAACCTTGACCTGGCCCACGTGGTGGAGTATGGCTTAACCTTCCTGCGATGCAAAAAGAGACCCGTGCCCCAGCAGTGGGGACATACAAGGGTTGACATCGACAAAAAAGTACTGTCAATGTTTTTTAGTAATAATGCTACTCGCCAACATGAAGGAATTTGATAATATTTACTCAGCTTATTAATTAAGCCTCTTTTTGTCCTTTCTGTCTATTAGTGAAGGCTTAAGCTGTAAGCGAGACGTGAATTTGCGCTTTATTTTGGCAGGCATCACTCTCTCCCGGAGAGAGAAAGAGGCAACGTGAAAGAAAGAATGAACAGACCACATTAAAGATACATGTAACATGCACAAGTAAGTACCTTTTGGGTAACTGGCTGACCTGCCATACGTAGTTCTGCCATATTAATTATCCTACGACACCTACACCTAGACCTGCCAAATACTCGTATACTGTAGTAATCTACTTATGAAAACTGCTCATTTTGCAATACTAATAATATCTTAATAAAAACGGTATTTGCACGGATATTTATTTTATTTTGCTCGTTTAATTTTACATTTTACAATTTTCCGACGTTTCGACACGTTTGGAAGTACCGTGGTCCCGGAAGACTTCCGGAAACGTCGGAGAATTGTAAAATGTAAAATTAAACGAGTAAATATCCGTGCAAATACAGTTTTTACTATGTCTAGTTTTAACTTTAGAAAATACTATGATAATATCTTTTATCTCTTTTATAACGAAACCCTAGCCTGGCTCTGGGTCTTAACTCGACTCACAGCTAAACAGAACGTAGCGATATTCTTTAAAATAATTCAAACCTGTCTGGACGGTAATTATAAAGAGGTATTGTTACAATACCTACACAAAAAGTTGTGTAAAAATAGGTACAGTACTACACATCATAAAAGTCCCTTCGGGAATCTACGTTCGCGCAGACTAGGAAGAAGTGTAACGAAAGTACCCGAAGCTATAAGTACATTCAACATGATCTTTAACCGATACGGTTAAGGTGCAGAATTGATTGCCGCAGTAGCGCATTTTTCTCACGCTAATATTGCCAAACTAATAGTCATCTGCATCGTCACATCGGCAAAATGAAACTATCTGATTGGTCGATCAACTTGCCGCACATCCAAAATTTGGTCATCTGCACATCCGCGAGACTTATTTCTTGTGTAGCACTGTAAATGGATTTTGAAAGAGATAAGTAGCAAACACTGTGACACGAGATTTTTACATACTACATTTTGTGAAGGAAAACCTCGTGAGGAAATCTGAGTGTCTGCAAATCTGCGGTGGGCACGCCTGGTAATCAAGCCCATAATTTCTCTTTCTTTGAGAGAAGGCTTATGCCTTGCAGTGGAACGTATATACGCTACATCGATATCGATATCAACCCTTGTATGTCCCCACTGCTGGGGCACGGGTCTCTTCCTGCATCGCAGGAAGGTTAGGCCATACTCCACCACGGGGGCCAAGTCCAGGTTGGTGGAGGATTGTAAGACAGTGGCGGGTCTTACTGTCAGAAGTTATTAAGCCGCCCGTAAGGCCTCTGACATGGCTTAACGACTGCTATTAAATGACAGCCAGCACCAACGGCTTAACGTGCCTTGCGAAGCACGGAAGTGCTCGGAAAAAATGCCACTAGCGGTAGTCACGGGACGGTCACCCATCCCGTACCTGACCGCGCCTGTTGTTGCTTAACGCAAGTGATTGATTCCAATCACTCGGTTTGACTAGGCCACGAGCGCTTCTACGCTATACGCTACATAAAAGAGAAAAATATTTGGTAGGCATTGACTTTTGATCGAAACAATGGTCACAACACTGACAGTGCCGTGAATCTAAGAGCTATCGCGTTTCTACTCCTGGTAATAAGATTGGAAAGGGACGGCATGATAAACCTATGCGAATCGGATAAAGAGCGTTGGGTCGAACAGGTGTCATAAGTAGAGGGATAATCCAGTCGAATCGCACGTGAGCCGATAGCTTATTTATAGGGTTTCCGTAACGGAAGTCCATATTTGGTGTCTACCCTATTTTTACCTTTGGGAGTTACGTGTTTGCTCCGATCCCATACTGTGTTGGGAATGCGTGTCTCATTTCAAAGAGTCTGTCCGAATTGTAGACTTTTAGTCCGGATTTACTTACGAGTGTTGTTATATCGGAAAAGTCCGACCAGGTTTCGCTCCGATTCACAGAGCTTAATCATGGTGAGCAGAGACGGAGCTCGCGTCGTCGGTTGCTCGTCTCACACTACGGGCAAGCGCGCGGCGCGCTCGCGCCGAGATAGGTGGGGCGGGTGCCGACACTGGCTGCGGCGGATTCCCGCTGGCTTGCGCCGCAGCGCCTACTGCTTTCCCGTCGTCAATGCCACTAGGCATTAGGCGATAGGCGGACTAAAAGTCTAAATGTGTTGTGCATACGAAAGTTTTAGTTCAAAAAAAAATTCTGTCCAAAATTTGGTTAGTTACCGTTTATATAATTATACAGCACTTTTCATTTGCAAACTTCATAATATTGCGTAATCAATTGCGTGCTGGTAGCATTACAAATAAATGGTTAATATATACTTAGTTATTTAGTTAGACCTGAGATTTCCGCACTAAGCCTCATAGTTGGGCCATTGTACGTAGCAAGCGCTGAGGTACGCTAACACCTCAGACACAGTGAGACAGTGGCGAGCCTTACTGTCAGAAGTTATCAAGCCACCCACAAGGCCTCTGACATGTCTTTACGACTGCTATTACATGAAAAGATTAACGTGCGATGCGAAGCATGGTAGCTCTCGTAAAAAAATACAACTAGCCACTGGATGGTCACCCATCCAGCGCCTGACTGCGCCTATTGTTGCTTAATTAAGTGATTGCCTCCAATCACTTGGTTCCACTAGGTTACCAGCGCTTCATAGTTACTTTGAAATTTGAAATCATTACATTCAAAAAGTTTGTCTCTCTTCCTTTTACTTTTTACTTTCACAAAGCACGGAAGCGCACGAAAAAATGCCACTTGCGGTAGTCGCTGGATGGTCACCCATCCAAAACCTGACTGAGCCTGTTGATGCCTAACCTAAGTCATTGATTCCAATCACTCGGCTCCATTAGGCCACGAACGACACAGAGATATTATGTCAATTCAGTACTCACGTGCGCTCAGTTCCTCAAACACAAACGAGTACCTAACGAAGTTCGTGTGAACATGAAAGTCAGAGGTCGGCCCGGGCGTCATTAGTAGGGATAATCTCATTGATTCACACGCGAACTCTATCGTACATTTATTGGGCTTCTTATACAGAAACTGGCACTATTATTGGCTTGCCGCCCGGGTGTAATCGGCCGCGGTAACGTTTGCTTTGTGGCCGGCGCTGGAACATTTTTAACTTGACCTGAATAATTTAAGTGAAACGTTTTCTTTCATTTGAGTCTTGAGGCTAGCGCGAGCCCTTTGTGAATAATTTGGTTAATAATAATAACTGCCACAAAAGACAATCTTGTTCTGGTCTTAGAATAGGATACTCTGTTTTATGGTAACCGGGCAAGAACATCACAAATATGAAAAATTATCATGACTTAGGCCATTTGAGGCATGCCTTATGCCATTATGGCATTACCCCCCAATGACGGCACAACCTTGCACTATGGCGCTCATTAGGGGAGGGCTATGTCCAGCAGTGGACTGGTACAGCCTGAAGAAGAAGAAGTACAAGAGGTCATTTGTGTAAAAGTACGGTTGACTCCTGTGGAAATCCAACCCATGACCTCTGTTTTAGCCGTCAAGCATTTTAACCGCTACTCCAACGAGGCAATCAAGTGAAAAGTAGAAGGAGCAAAGACAGGATTTTGTACATAATGATGTCAAATCGTTATAGTAACCATGAAGCGCTCGTAATCTAGTGATAGTGGGGAACTGAGTGATAGGAGTCAATAACTTGGATTAAGCCACAACAGGCACGGTCAGGTGCCGGAAGGGTGACTATCCTTGGACTACCGCTAGTGGCATTTTTCCGAGCGCTTCCGTGCTTTTCAAGGCACGTTAAGTCGTTGGTGCCCGCCCTCATGTAATGACCTTAAGGGCGGCTTGATAACTTCTGACAATAAGGTCCGCCACTGTCTTACAGTCCTCCACCAACCCAGACTTGGCCCCCGTGGTGGAGTATGGCCTAACCTTCCTGCGGCGCAGGAAGAGACCCGTGCTCTAGCAGTCGGGACATACAATGGTTGATATGTATACGTCAATATGTAAATCTGCCATACCCTTACAGGGTCCATGTTCAATTGGTTAAGAAACTGTATATTTCTTAATTGTTCATGAATTCATTGAATAAATGAAATGAAACGGTATATAACTTGTCGACTTGTAAAGCCTACTGTAAACAGCTTACATCTTTATTTACAAATAATACAAATGTTAAAACAAAATATAGTACAAACAAAAATGATAGATACATCCAACACAAAATACACCCACAGTTTTCATCATAGTCAAAATTGTTACAGTTAAATTAAAAACAATATAGCAAACATGGCAGCCTACTTTGACACCCGTGATAGTTTTCTTTTAAAGTCTTTATTTTTCGTGCCTTGATGATCTGAAGAAAGTCAGGAAAATGCTCCATATATTTGTTCAACGGCTATGCAAGAAAAAAAAACTTAGCAATAACATTTTTAATCTAAACGCTCGCGCAGAGTTCATCATGTTTAACGCTGGCGACCAGTAAAAAGTCAACATTTTTGCGGAACCAAAAAAAAAGCTCAAACAAAAATGAACTCTCGTCGCCGTCGACGTAAAAACAGCTATTGTGAGCGGAGAAAATTAAACGGCGCATGTCCAGTCCAGAGGTGATAATAAAAATGTGTGGCCGGAACACAATGGGCGGCTTTCTTCAATTTGGACCGTGCGAGGGGGGGCCTACTTGCGACTGTGCCAGCCTAAGTATAATTTTGGTTTCAACCCTTTGTAAGTCCCCACTGCTGGGGCACTTGTCTCTTCCTGCATCGCAGGAAAGTTAGGCCATACTCCATTACGGGAGCCAAATCCGGGTTGGTGGAGGATTGTAAGGCAGTAGCGGACCTTACAGTCAGAAGTTATCAAGCCACCCATAAGGCCTCTGACACGGCTTAATGACTGCCGTTACATGACAACCGGCACTAACGGCTTAGCGTGCCTTGCGAAGCACGGTAGCGCTCGGAAAAAATGCTACTAGCGATAATCACGGGACGGTCACCCATCCAGCACCTGACCGCGCCTGTTATTGCATAACCTTAGTGATTGATTCCAATCACTCGGTTTGACTAGGCCATGAGCGCGATATTGAAATACATGTCGCATTTTAAAATGCATCAGGAATCAACATTTCTAAAGAACTTTAAAAAAAAATCCAGGCTTTTATCATGTTATAAATTTCAACACGCACTGTTTTTAACTTCTCAAAACGTCCATTAAAATGCTGAATGTTACGCTTACAATCAATTCACATAGCTTATATCTTAACATTATAAAAAAATAATGTCGTCTGTATATATTTCATTGTTGCGGAGATAGGGGCAAAGGGCAAGGCCTCTCTCTCTCATGAGTGAGTGGCCTTGCCATTGGGCTTAATCACCAGGCGTGCCCAGTGTGGAATGACAATTTCATGCGCTCTGTTATATGAATATCTCAGACACTTAGGTTTCGGACATCTCAGGCATTGTAGTTCAAGGGTCTTATAAAGTTTTTTAGAACCGAGTGATTGATTCCAATCACTTCACCAAGCCATTGGCAGCGTCCAGTGCGCTCTTTAAATTAGCTCACTAGGTACACTCGCGGTCTGAAAATGTTTACCACCTTAAAGTTGGTAATTGCATGCACAAATCTAAGCCACATGGTCGATGATATTATGTGATTTGATTAGGCATAGAGCATAGAATAGGCATAATGCATAGAAGAAGCAATAGAGATTCACCCAAGCGAGGTTGCCTTGGTTTTTTTCTATTATTTCAACCGAGTATTTTTGATAAATATCATTGTAAAAAAATCAATTATGTCAACTTTTAAATAAAGAAAAGAGTTTCATCATCAAAACGTCATGAATACTCTTTTTGTTAGAACCGATGCTACAACTATTAAAAAGTAATATGTACCTATAGCATTTTAGAATTAACTGCACACAGTGTGCTAAAGAAACTAATTTGAAAACTGATAAACATTTTTAGACCGCGACCGTACATGCAAAGGCCAAAGTTTTTAACATCCAGAATAATACAAATGCATCAGTAGAGGCTCTGTGTCGAATTTTCACAATGACTGCGGCGACCATACTCTTTCATTACTCGGGGAACGCAAATGACATGATTTGGCGAAATTTTACCGCTTCAGTTAGATTACGTGCCCTAAAAGGTTTCGAACGGTAACCTCTCTCATAAGTGGAGTTGGGTGTACTTTGTGTTAGTTAGTAATTTATGGGTAGGGAATATCTGATTGCATTTTAACTAGGTACTAAAATTGGCCCACGAGTTTACCTAACACTGCCACAAGCACTGTTAGGTGAACTCGAAGATTTTTTTTTATTTTTTTCTAGTGCACAAAACGAACCATTTTTATCCCAGACTTTTAGCAGCTCGAGTCGAAGGGGAGGGCTGATAGTAATGTCGAGGATAAAATGGTTTTGTGGACGAGTTATAAACTCTCCTTTTTACTTCGATTGCAACAACAGTAGTATAATATCGAAAAAGAAAGACCTGTTGCCCGCAGCTTTTTTTTAATCTTACGACATTGATATTGAATAAATGAATGAATGAATGAAAATTCTTTGCACTAAAACAAATATGTACAAAGGCGAGCTTAATACTAGATAGTATTTTCTTCCAGCTAACCCACGTTAATGCGGACAGTGGAAGGGGTTGCAGTGTAAGCTTGGGCTGCAGACCTATACAGCCTACTATTAAATTAGGCTTGGCCTCTAGACCTACACAGCCTATGGTTAAATTAAATTTGTATTAATACATTTTCTTAAATTAATTAAATAACCTACCGTACTTCAATTATTATTTTAATATCTTTTATGT
This sequence comes from Yponomeuta sedellus, assembly GCA_934045075.1. Taxonomy (NCBI): domain Eukaryota; kingdom Metazoa; phylum Arthropoda; class Insecta; order Lepidoptera; family Yponomeutidae; genus Yponomeuta; species Yponomeuta sedellus. The sequence goes on along the minus strand of OW203722.1, from coordinate 22,787,125 downwards.
TCAATTTTTATGCTCAATTGGTAGAGCGCTGGCACGGATAGCCAGAGGTTGCGGGTTCGAATCCCGGCATGGGTGAAATTTTTAGCCTCTAAATAGGTTTTTAATGTCTTTTATGTATTAAAAAACACATAAGGCAAATAAATTTAAGTTAATATTACAAAATAACATATTATATCTATGATTATTGTGTTTGGCTGTATGGCCCATTTTTTTGCCCTAATATAAAAACATCTTGTGTACAAATATCGATTTTGTGCAGCCTATATCGTGCACAAATAAGCAATATCAGAGCATGAAAAGTGAAAATGTATTTTTTATGTTCTGTTTGGCGCAGTCCGTGTTCTGGTAACTCGTGAATGAAGCTTCTACCTAAAATAAGACATAGATTCTTATATCGACGCCTTACTGCTAAAACCGACTATCTGCATGAAATGTTGTTTCGAGAAAACTCGAGTTTAAGGTTCGGATGTCGTTAACTATACTAAAACTTGTTGCCTTACTGCTAAAACCGACTATCTGTGTTTCGAGAAAACTCGAGTTTAAGGTTCGGATGTCGTTAACTATACTAAAACTTGTTATTGTGTGCATAACATTTCATGCAGATAGTCGGTTTTAGCAGTAAGGCGTCGATATATAGAAAGTCGATCTGACTAAAATAGTCTTCATAGAAATACGCTTAGTTACAATTACCTCCTACGTGTTACGCTTAAAAATGTGTTAAGCTTTCTTTTTGCAGAAAAACTTACTATAATATCAAGGATTATTTTGAAGACAAATGTGTCTGGTATGAAACAGTAGATTAATATAATATAATATAACATAACATAACATAACACAACACAACACAACACGACACGACACGACACGACACGACACGACACGACACGACACGACACGACACGACACGACACGACACGACACGACACGACACGACACGACACGACACGACACGACACGACACGACACGACACGACACGACACGACACGACACGACACGACACGACACGACACGACACGACACGACACGACACGACACGACACGACACGACACGACACGACACGACACGACACGACACGACACGACACGACACGACACGACACGACACGACACGACACGACACGACACGACACGACACGACACGACACGACACGACACGACACGACACGACACGACACGACACGACACGACACGACACGACACGACACGACACGACACGACACGACACGACACGACACGACACGACACGACACGACACGACACGACACGACACGACACGACACGACACGACACGACACGACACGACACGACACGACACGACACGACACGACACGACACGACACGACACGACACGACACGACACGACACGACACGACACGACACGACACGACACGACACAACACAACACAACACAACACAACACAACACAACACAACACAACACAACACAACACAACACAACACAACACAACACAACACAACACAACACAACACAACACAACACAACACAACACAACATAACATAACATAACATAACATAACATAACATACATAACCTAACCTAACCTAACCTTTTTTTTTTTTTTTTTTTCTTGACGGAGTGGAGAATGCATTTACGCATCCCCCTGGGTAAAACTCCAGGGGGTATGTGGGACTCGCCGCTCTCATCCCTCTTTATTAAAAGAGGGGGGAGAGCCTGGCCCTACCCACTAAACTCCACTCCGGCGGTTCCCTCTGGGCCAGTTTCGTGTAGGGGCACCCTGGGATCGCTAGGCATTCTACCAGAGTGCCCCCCCGGCAACCCCGGCTTGCGCCGGGGAACCCGCCTGGAAGGAGGGGGGGGGTCACAAAATTAGTGAGCTCCCCCCAGGCGGAGTGGGACCAACCGCAGGTCCCCTAGGGGCCGAGGCGGACAAATTGTCGACGCCTTCGACCCCCTCTCATCTGGCGTTGAGGGAGCGCATCGGCCGCAGCCTCCCGCTCCCTCTCCGCCGCCTCCTTTTGCGACATGATCTCTTCGCAAAAGGAGGCGACCGCCTGCCAGTGTCTCTCGCCGCTCAGCATCTTCGCAATGACGCTGTGCAGCGAGAGGTCCACCAATCCCGTTTCCGCCACGAGTGCCGCTCTCTCCCCGGCCCAGCGGCTGCACACCTCCAGTGTGTGCTGGGCCGTGTCGTCGTCCGCGCCGCACTCGTGGCAACGGGTGTCCGGCTCCCTCCCTATCCTGCACAGGTAGTGCCCGAAACAGCCGTGTCCGGACACCACCTGAGCCAGCCGGAAGGTTGGAACCCCCCCTTCTCGGTCCAACCACTCTTCCATTATGGGGAGGATGGCCCCTATGGTCCTCGTGCCGTAATGGCTGTTTTCCAGGGCCACCCTCCACCGCTCCCTCAGTCTGTCTCGGGCCTCCTGGGCCGCCCTCCTTGCCTCCTCGGGGTCCGGAGGCCGATCCCTCGCTCTGGCCTCCGCCCTGCGCCGGTATCGGTCCGCCAAGTGCTCGGCATCCAGGTCCCAGGGCGGAGTCCCGGCGAGGAGACACGCCGCAGCGTGGGAGGTGGAGCGGTAGGTCCTCGCTATTCGTTGGGCCACCACTCTCTGCGGACGCCGTAGCAGAGCGGTGGTGCGCCCATTCAGCCTCTCGGCCCAAATCGGTGCGCCGTAGAGAGCCATGCTCCGCACAACGCCCTCGTACAGTTTTCTGCACGGAGCGTTTGGCCCTCCGATGTTCGGCAGCAACCGACTCAGTGCCGAGGCCGCACCCACGAGGCGAGGACCCAGTCTGGTGAAGTGGTCCCTGAAGGACCACCACCTGTCCAGGACCAGACCCAGATACTTGATATTGGGCCTGACCTGGACACGCTCCCCCCCCACTCTGAGGGTAGCGTCTGCGCTCACCCTCCAGCCCCTCCCCCCGAGGACCATCGCCTCGGTCTTGTGGAGGGCGACCTTCAGCCCCAGAAGACCCACGCGGTAGACCGTGAGCTCGGTGGCCACTTCTGCCCTTCGGAGCACCTCCTCCAGCTGCTTACCCCGCACAGCCACCAGTGTGTCGTCAGCATAACACACGGTGACCATGCGCGGAAGCTGTGCTCCTCTGGTGAGCCAGTCGAACCCGAGGTTCCACAGTAGTGGACCCAGCACGGATCCCTGCGGAACCCCGCACGACATGGCCCTGGCGCACCGAGCCCCACCGTTGTCGTAGAGCACCACCCGCCCCGCCAGGTAGTGCCCCACGACCCTCCGGAGGTACCCCGGCACCTCATGGTACCGGAGCGCCTCCTCTATCACCTCGTAGGGGAGGGAGCCAAAGGCGTTTGCGATGTCCAGAGACACCGCCACCGCTCCCTCCCCCCTTTCCTCCGCCTGCAGCCCAAACCTCCTGAGAGCGCCCACCGCATCTATGGTTGACCGCCCCTTGCGGAACCCGAACTGGTTGTCACTCAGGTCCGGGCCCGTTTCCTCTAGGTGCTGCTGGATGCGGCCTTCCAGGATTCGCTCAAAGAGCTTACTGACCTCATCCAGCAGCACGATGGGGCGGTAACCAGACGGGGAATCTGCTGGGCGCTCCTCCTTCCTCAGTAGGCACAGCCTTCCCTCCTTCCAGCAGCTCGGGAAGCGCCCCTCCCCAAGACACTCCTCCATGAGGGATCTGAGGCGGTCCCCAAGCCGCTGGAGCGCCAGGAAGAGGACCCCTCCCGGCACCCCGTCCGGACCCGGAGCCTTCCGGGCGCGTCTGAGCCGCAGGATCGCCCCGGTGAGCTCGTCGTCCGTGACGGGGGGGACGACGAGTGGCCGCTCCGGGACCGCCGACGGGGGCGCCATTCTGGGCGGGGTGAAGCTGTGGGCCGCCGGGAAGAGGCCCTCGACCACACCACGGAGGAGTTCCGGCTCCATGGAATCCATGGGGGGGGCGCCCCTCATCTTATTGCGAACCATCTTGTAGGGGCGCCCCCACGGGTCCCTGTTGAGGGTAGCCAGAGACTCCTCCCAGCCCTCATCCCTGGCCTTGCCAATGGCGGCCCAGAGCGCCGCCTTTTTTAAGGCCCACGCAGAGTGGAGGAGGTCCTCCTCCCCGGCGGTGTGCCTCCTCCTGCGGCATCGGGTGTATGCCCGTCGGGCCCCATTGCACTCCTCGCGGAGGGCGGCGATTTCGGGGCACCACCAGTACACCCGTCGCCGCCCTTGGAACGGTTTTGCCCGAGGCATGGCCGCGTCGCACACCGCCGTGAGGGAAGCCCTAAGGTGGGCTGCCTTTTCATCGACCCCCCTCAGGGCGGTTGGGGGGTCGCCCCACGCCTCTATTATGGCAGCCTCCTTCGCCATCTCGCGGTCGAGCCGGGTGACCGCCCATCTGGGGAAGCCCCTTCCAGCTCCCTGGCCGTGGGAGGCCGATGGCACGGCAACTCGCAGCGAGGAGACCCTCATGCGGATGTACAAATGATCCGAGAGGGTCTCCTCGTCGTCCATCACCCTCCACCCGGCAACGCGCGCAGCCAGGGCAGGGGTCGCGAAAGAGAGGTCGATGATCGACCCCCCCTGCCGGCGTACGCATGTCTGCGCGCCGCCCCGGTTGAGGACGACGAGGCCCGCCGCGGTCGCCCAGTCCATTACTTCGGCCCCCCTGAGGTCCGTGTTAGGGCTCCCCCATGCCCGGCTCTTGGCGTTAAAATCGCCAAGAACTAGGACGGGCGCCCCACCGGCTCTCCCGATGACCCTCTCAAGCCTCCCCAAGAACTGCTGGAAGGCGTCCAACGTCCGGTTGGGGGAGAAATACACCCCCACCACGAGTGTATCTCCCCACTTTACAGCCGCATAGCCCGCCCCCCTCTCGATGCCTGAGAGGGCCGCCCCCATGGTCGGGACCACCAGAGCCACCTGGCCGTCGGTGGAACCCACCCAGTTGGGGCGCTGAGGGACAGCGTACGGCTCCGCCACAGCCGCCAGGGCAATGCCCCACTCCGCCATGTTCTGCATCAGGAGATCCTGAGCACGGGCGGAGTGGTTCAGGTTTCCCTGCAGCACCTCACGGGTACCAGTGAGCTGTGGGTGTGCAGGCATCACTGGTCCATGGGCTGTCCCTCACTCGCCCCATTCATTGGGGGTCCGGCGGCTGCGGAGGCTTCCGGTGGAGCCCTGCGATTTGGGGATTCCACGCCCCTAGTTTTGGGTGGCTTGCAACTCAAGCCGCCCATCCTGTGCCCCGCCGGCAGCCCGGCGTGGTGGCAGACTGCGCAGAATGCCTCGTCTCTGCAGTCCGCCCCTTTGTGACCCGGCTTGCTGCAGCGGAAGCACAGGTTTCCCCGCTCCACCGGTGATGGGCACGTCGCCCTGGTATGCCCCACTCCCAAGCACTTATAACACCGGAGTGCTGCCGGTTCCAGGGCCACGACTCTGGCGGCCGACCATCCCACCGCGATGCGTCCCGCCTCGATCGCGGTGTTGGCCACCTCGATGGGGCACTGCACAAGTGCCGAGCCTGCGCCACCGAATCCATGCCGGATCTGGCCGACGTTGATGTCCGCAGGCTCGCAGCGCCCCAGGGCCGCCATTGCCCCGGCCAGAGCCTCCGGCGTGGCCGCCTCGTCGAGTCCCGACACCCGGAGGCGCGCCATCTTAACGGGCCTGTACACCCTCGCGGTGTCCCCGATGGCTGCCTCCAGGCGCCTCCTCAACTCGTCGGCCGTGCGACCCATGTTGGCGCCCGGGATTTCCAGGATGCGGGCCCCGTCCGCAGTCTTGCGGATCTTGACACTTTCCAGGCCCACATCCTGGAGTCGGAAGGCTTGGGTGGCCCTCTTCATCACGTCGGCGTAGGACGCCTCGGCCTCTGGTTTAAGGGCCACCACCACGGCCGCCGTTTTGGGCACCGCCAGCTTCCTCACAGGTGCAGGGGCCCGACCCGAAGGCTGGCCTGCCCGGGGAGCAGGCGGATCGGGCCTCCTCCCCCCACCCCGCCTGACTACCTCCGTCCTCGCCTGCTGCGGTGCCTGCGCCGGCGGATCAGGAGCGGGGGCAGGGGCCACCGAGGTTCGTGCGGGGGCTCTACCGCCGGGCCGCGGCCTCGGCGCCGGATTTGCTGGCGGCATCAGGGTCGCCCCTGTTGCCTCCCGGCTGGCGCCCCGGGTGGGGTTTTTGGCCCCCGCCGCTGGCGCAGTTGAGAACCGCTGCTCTCCCGCGCCCCCTCCACCCCTTGCTGCTGTTCCACCCTCCTTCTGTCCGCCGCAAGCGGCGGGCGGACGACAGGCTCTGGGGGGAGGCGACGACAGATTGCCTCCAATCTGACGTTCACCATCCCGCCCAGAGAGGTGAAAAGCTCGCGGGAGAGCTCCTCCTTAAATTCGGCGAGGAGCGCCATCACGTCGCCAGTCCCCGGCGCACTCGTGCCCGGAGCAGGCGGCTCCTTTTCCCTCTCAGCAGGCGGCTCCTTTTCCCTCTCTGAGAAGGCCCTGCGGACGGCACTCAATTCGGAGCGCATGAGGGCGAGTTCCTCCCTCATGCGCTTGTTGTCCGCCCGCAGGGTGCGGACGACCTCCCCCTCTTCTTGAGGCCGGAGGCTAGCGACCGCCGCCACGATTTCATGGCAGGCGGAGTTGATGGCACCCCGGACGCCCCCCTTCAGGTTGGTGGATTTGGCCGTCTGCGCCAGCACAACCTCCGCAGCCCGGCGCACGACGTCCACCGGATCCGCGTCGGCCAGTACAGACGGGGCCCGCACGCCGCAGCGCTCCTCCGGACAACTCTCCTCCTCCTCGGAGTACTGCCGATCGGCCTCGCGCAGGCTGCTTATAGCGGCAGACATGCCAGTGCAATGGCCCGCAGCCGCCCTCGCGGTCTCATCTCCCTTCGCCCTTCGTCCTCTCCTCGCCGGAGTGATCTTTGGCTCGGGAATTTCGAGCCTGAAGTAGGGGTTCGCCCTCTTGGCCCCCACCTTGGGCCCCTCCGGCACTTCCTCCTCCTCCCTGGCTGTCCCACAAGGCAAAACGTCACTCGCGGCGGAACTCCTACCGCTCCTTTCCCCCCTATCCTCCGGATGAAGGGATTCCCCTTCCATCCCTAATTCTTCGTCTAACCTACAATTTTTATTTTTATTTTTTAAGCTTTCCATTTTGATCCCACGAGTGTGGGACAAATAACGGTCCATCTGGGCAGAGGTCCCTGTACCCAGATAACCCTAATACCACTGGGAGGGTGGGAGGTATCCCAGGGTTGGCCGCTAGTGACTGATGAACTCCCCAGCCGCTCTTTCGAGCATCCCGACGCCGCGTTGCCCCAGCGCCGAGAGTTGAGGATTTTTTATAGAGGTTGTCTCCTCGCGGTCCAGCCGGTTAAGGCAAGACCCTCGGTCCCGGTAATCGGGGTTCCGATCTGCTCACGCAAACCAGATGGGCTGCCCCACCCGGACTCTGTACAACAGGGTCCAGGCGCCCTCGCCTGCCAGATTTTTCGCCGCTGGCCAGCAAGATCCCATAAAGAGAAGTTACTGACCGGCGCCCAGGGTGCACCGGCCCTTGCCACTTACCCTTCCTACTGGTTCAAGATGAATCAGTAGGAACGGAAGCGGAAGGGCACACGGGAAGGTAATCTGGCATCGCACCCCAACCTAACCTAACCTAACCTAACCTAACCTAACATAACATAACATAACATAACATAACATAACATAACATAACATAACATAACATAACATAACATAACATAACATAACATAACATAACATAACATAACATAACATAACATAACATAACATAACATAACATAACATAACATAACATAACATAACATAACATAACATAACATAACATAACATAACATAACATAACATAACATAACATAACATAACATAACATAACATAACATAACATAACATAACATAACATAACATAACATAACATAACATAACATAACATAACATAACATAACATAACATAACATAACATAACATAACATAACATAACATAACATAACATAACATAACATAACATAACATAACATAACATAACATAACATAACATAACATAACATAACATAACATAACATAACATAACATAACATAACATAACATAACATAACATAACATAACATAACATAACATAACATAACATAACATAACATAACATAACATAACATAACATAACATAACATAACATAACATAACATAACATAACATAACATAACATAACATAACATAACATAACATAACATAACATAACATAACATAACATAACATAACATAACATAACATAACATAACATAACATAACATAACATAACATAACATAACATAACATAACATAACATAACATAACATAACATAACATAACATAACATAACATAACATAACATAACATAACATAACATAACATAACATAACATAACATAACATAACATAACATAACATAACATAACATAACATAACATAACATAACATAACATAACATAACATAACATAACATAACATAACATAACATTTACATACAGGTACACACATTGCTTCTGGTCCTACACTGGGATACCCTGTGTTGTGGGAAACAGAAACAACGACATCACGAACATGTAAAATTCCAAGACCTGGGGTTTTTTTTGTCCCCAGCCGGGGTTCGAACCCGGGATCTACTGCATGGTAGGTAGATGCGCTACCGCTGCGCCTAAAATAATAATATTAAAAGGTATTTTGAGGACGATTGTGTCTAGTGTTATTACATTATGGTTATTATTACTGTATTTTTACACGAGTACCTAATATTATTGAAGTTGAAATTCTTTTTAAAACATAAACGTGGAGTTTCTCTTTAGCTTCTTCTCTACATAATGTATTAGTGGTGAAACTAACAAATCTGACATTCATTAGGAAAACATTTTGTTTTTATAGTGAATGTTTGAAAGAATAAATGTGGAGTTGGTTTATTACCTTCTTCTCCAGATAATTTATTAGTAGTGAAACTAACAAATCTGACATTCAGTAAGAAATCATTTTGTTTTTATAGTGAATAATTGAATGAATGATTGTGGAGTTTATTTGTAAGCTTCTTCTCCAGATAATTTATTAGTGGTGAAACTAACAACTCTGACATTCATTAAGAAAACATGTTGTTTTTATAGTGAATGTTTGAAAGAATAAATGTAGAGTTTGTTTATTAGCTTCTTCTCCAGATAATTTATTAGTGGTGAAACTAACAAATCTGACATTCATTAAGAAAACATTTTGTTTTTATAGTGAATGTTTGAAAGAATAAATGTGGAGTTTGTTTGTTAGCTTCTTCTCCAGATAATTTATTAGTGGTGAAACTAACAAATCTGACATTCATTAAGAAAACATTTTGTTTTTATAGTGAATGTTTGAAAGAATAAATGTAGAGTTTGTTTATTAGCTTCTTCTCCAGATAATTTATTAGTGGTGAAACTAACAAATCTGACATTCATTAAGAAAACATTTTGTTTTTATAGTGAATGTTTGAAAGAATAAATGTGGAGTTTGTTTATTAGCGGCTTCTCCAGATAATTTATTAGTGGTGAAACTAACAAATCTGACATTCATTAAGTAAACATTTTGTTTTTATAGTGAATGTTAACTCGCTTTTACTTCCCCGTCTCAATTGACCACCCTATATAGCGCAAGCATGCACATTAAAAACTTTCAAAACATTTTTGAAGCTACCATGTTTGTGTATAACATTTTCAGTTTTGCTTCGAAACTTTCCGGTGAGTTTTCGACGCGGCTGGGTCAAATTGACTAAGCCTTGCGTGAGTGATGCTTTCAAAGCTTTCGTTTTTAATCCTAGGCCGAATAAATACATGCTTTTAGTCTGAAAGGGACGAATCGGCACTAATTTATTAATCTTTGTGCGCTCGTGTATTATTTTTTGCTTACGGCCAGTTGGTAACGGCGAAGAACAACATCGTGAGGGAACCAGAATGTCTGAGGCATTCAAAAATCTCAGTGCTATAAATTGCTAATCTGTGCTTTGCACGTGTGCTTTCTGAGAGAAAGCCTGTGCACTAGAGTGAAAAGAGCTCACTATATCTGTACAAACACGAGCTTTGACCTCATAATAATAGTGACTTACATACAGAGAATATTGTAAAGAGGTTCGTAATTTCACTAATGCCGGTGAGCCCATTCGCTCAGTTGGAAAGAGCGCTGGCACGGATAGCCAGAGGTCGCGGCTTCGAATCCCGGCATGGGTGGAATTTTTAGCCTCTAAATAGGTTTTTAAAATAGTGACTTCCTTAAAAAACAATCACTGGACTTGGTCCCAAACTAGTATACCTTTTTTTTTTTTCACCCAGAAGAAACCCCAGTTACGGGTACCACCGGCTCGGGGGAGCACAGTGGTTATGTCGGACTCCCCGCAAAGGACGGGGCCACGGGGACGCTTGCGCACACTTCCGTCTGCGGGCGCCCTTTCGGGCACTCCTTCGGCGGCTTCCCTACCCCGCCCGCAGGAACAGGGCGAAGGAACGCCGCATCTCTTCGTTGGAGCGCATAGGGGCCAAGTGCGTATGACCTTGGCCCCCATACGCCCCAACGCGCCGCCCCCTCCATCCCATCGCAACCCGGTCGATGAGACGGGGAGGGCGGCGCACCTCCTCGTTGAGGCGCGTGGGGGCCAAGGCATCACGGTCCCCACACGCCCCACACGCGAGGCCCGTCGCGTCGCCCACCCGCGCCTCTCTGAAAGCAGAGAAGGCGGTGAGCGACCGCGCGGGCCCCCTCCGTGCCAGAAGGCACCCTCGGAACACGCAAGGGCGCCTTCCGGCCCGCCGTGATGGACGCGGAGAGTCCCCCGACCCTCCGCGTCCCGGCGGCTACTCTGGTCCGACTGGTACGAGGCGTGCGCGCTTCCGCGCAGCGGCGCTCCCCCCAGTCGGTCCTTCATTCGGTTGGTCGCCTGGGTCCCGCTCCACAAAGTGAAACAGGGCCCACGCGACCCCTCCCGCCAGATTTTTCGCCGCTGGCCAGCAAGATCCCATAAAGAGAAGTTACTGACCAGTGCCCAGGGTGCACCAGCCCTTGCCACTTACCCTTCCCACTGGTTCAAGATGAATCAGTAGGAACGGAAGCGGAAGGGCACATGGGAAGGTAATCTGGCATCGCACCCCAAACTAGTATACCCTGTGCAAAGGTACCTAACCAAGCAAGGACGTCTCAAGCGTGAAAATACACCCAAACTGAGGCCACTTGTACAAATGTACGGTGGCCCCCAGTGGGAATCGAACCCATGACCTCTGTCTTGCTACCCAAGCGCCTTAACGGCTAGACCAACGAGGGAATCAACGCAATAACGGTATAACGCAATACACTATCGACCTTACTAATAAATAAGTTATACGCTCTGAATAACTATTTGACGTATATCAATTTAAACTGTTTTAATCGCATTTAGCGTACAAACAACCAGTTTGTCAGACCTCGCATAACGGCTGTACATTGCAAACAGCTCATAACCTTTATTAGTAAGGCCGTATACGTTGTTATAAGTGCTTGATAAAACTAAAAAGCCTGGTTAAACTACCACGGCCTTATGGGCGGCTTGATAACTTCTGACAGTAAGGCCCGCCACTGTCTTACAATCCTCCACCAACCCGGACTTGGCCCCCGTGGTGGAGTATGGCCTAACCTTCCTGCGGGGTAGGAAGAGACCCGTGCCCCAGCAGTGGGGACATACAAGGGTTGATAACGAAACTACCACAGCTCTTAGAAATATTGTTGTGTTGTTGCATGGTAAGCCCAGTGGATAGAATATCACAAGCGAGCAAGTCAGGCTCGATTCCCAGTGCGGGCATGTATGACTTTGTTAATTTTCAAAGTTACTTCTAACTGCGAATTTGTCTAGCAATGGTATCAACCCTTTGTATGTCCCCACTGTTGGGTCTCTTCCTGCATCGCAGGAAGCTTAGGCAACACTCTACCACTGGGGCCAAGTCCGGGTTGGTGGAGGATTGTAATACATTGGCAGGCCTTACTGTTAGAAGTTATCAAGCCGCCCATAAGGCCTTCGACATGGCTTAACGACTGCCATTACATGACAGCCGGCACCGCACATTTGGCATAGAAGCGCTCGGAAAAAATGCCACCAGCGGTAATCACGGGATGGTTACCCATACTGCACCTGACCGCGCCTGTTGCTTAACCTTAGTGATTGCTTCTGACACTCAGTTTCACTAGGCCACGAGCGCTTCCCAAGTGTAGTAAGTGTAGCAAAGGAAAATATCTCGAGGAAACCCGCAGGTGGTTGGCTTGTTTACGCTGTTATCGGTGACTCGACGCAACTATACCTAGCTAAAATGGTGTCACGAAAGTTCCACCGCCGACTAGCCAAGAATGTACACACGGGCCAACCCTTAAAATGCCAGCGTTTGTTTCCAACAAAGAATGTTCTGAGGGCCCGCACACACGGTCGCGTGACCAGAGAAGTGGAGGGTAATTTACGGAGGCACTTAGCCAGTTATCGGGGAAGGGGTTGACGGCCTCTGATGGTTTAATTCAACACGTCGTGACGTCACCAATTACTGCGTGCCTACATTTTGTACGTTTGCGTCGGCTGGCAAACGGTTGATTGCCTCGGGACATTGTTTGCCTTGAGCCGCACGTACGGGTTATTAAAGGGCTGCTCGAAATGGTAATTATCGGGAGAAATGTCTTTAAGAAAAAAATACGAACCCACACGGTAGAAGGATCACGTAGAGATGATTAATGGTGCCGAGTACGAATCGACCAATCGTGATGCTTCAATTTCGTTCGTTTAGAAAAAGTGGAGAGTGCGCCTAAAGACGTTCAAATGTATTGGCGGAATTCAGCAAAGTAATTTTCACTTTTTAATGCTATATAGGGTGTATCAAATCTCCATATGAAAAATGTGCTGTTTAAAGTAAATAAAGCATCTCTTAATTCAATTTTAAAATGGAACATAGGACAGTATTAACCGTCAAGTCTTAGGCTATGAAGGCTAGACATTCTATAGGTGCATAATGTAGTATAACTATTATGACAAAGTTTGTTGTTTTAGCGTGTGGATTTTTTTTTTTTTAACTTTTAATATGTAAGAAAGTATTGGACATAACGAGACGACATGGCCACCAAGTGTACCGAACCCTAAATAAATAAAAACGATAAAAAAAAAGTCTTAGGCTTATTAGCCTAAGCCTTTTTTTTAATATTTTTTATCTATTGCGGCAATAGATAAGAAATATGGAAAAATGTTCTTCATTCAAAAAGCAAACATTTTCATATTATATGCCTAAGAAACCGTAACTTTTAAATATCATTTAACTGATTATTCAGTGTAAGACTAAGGGCCAGTTTCTGAATTGAGAATTTTGCTAAGAAAATATTTCCCTGTAGTGCTGTTGTTCGGAATAAAATGTGTAGTCGAAGCGGCAACACTGACTGGGTAATCTGTGTCAGATGACTTTTCCTTTTGGTTTGTATTGTATTTATAGTATTTTCTATGGTAAACACGAGCACTAGACATAATCAAAACTGTTTTTATACGGATTTATGCTCGTTTATTACATTTTTACAATTTTCCGACGTTACGGCACTTTTTCAGGTGCCGTGGTCTCGGATTTGCAATTTTTGCCGAGGGTAGTAAACTAATTGTCTTCACCCGAGACCACGGCACCTGAAAAAGTGCCGAAACGTCGGAAAAATGTAATAAACGAACATAAATCCGTATAAAAACAGTTTTAATTTTACACTATTTTTATTTTTAATGCACTAACCCGTGCTAAGGAACAAATTTAAAAACCTATTTAGAGGCTAAAAATTTCACCCATGCCGGGATTCGAACCCGCAACCTCTGGCAATCCGTACCAGCGCTCTACCAATTGAGCCAATGGGCGACTCACGGCATCAGTGAAATTTCGAACCTCTTTACAATATTCTCTGTATTACGTACAGGCAGCGACATCTGACTTAAGCAAATTGCATTACTTACAGCCCCGACTACCTACTTTGCAGTTAGGTTTAACATCGGAACGATATTACTGTACCCACATGATTACACTATTTTTATTTTTAATGCACTAACCCGTGCTAAGGAACAAATTTAAAAACCTATTTAGAGGCTAAAAATTTCACCCATGCCGGGATTCGAACCCGCAACCTCTGGCTATCCGTACCAGCGCTCTACCAATTGAGCCAATGGGCGACTCACGGCATCAGTGAAATTTCGAACCTCTTTACAATATTCTCTGTATTACGTAAAATAAATAGGTTTTTAAATTTGTTCCTTAGCACGGGTAAGTGCATTAAAAATAAAAATAGTGTAATCATGTGGGTACAGTAATATCGTTCCGATGTTAAACCTAACTGCAAAGTAGGTAGTCGGGGCTGTAAGTAATGCAATTTGCTTAAGTCAGATGTCGCTGCCTGTACGTAATACAGAGAATATTGTAAAGAGGTTCGAAATTTCACTGATGCCGTGAGTCGCCCATTGGCTCAATTGGTAGAGCGCTGGTACGGATAGCCAGAGGTTGCGGGTTCGAATCCCGGCATGGGTGAATTTTTTAGCCTCTAAATAGGTTTTTAAGTTTTATTTTTGTATTGTGTGTATTTTATTCATATAAAAAGAACACATTACATGTTATAAATAAGGCCCCATAAAACCAATTCCTTGGTTTGACTGAGGGAGCAGTCTCGTTTACAATAGTTTTACCAGATATTTACATAGCCTTTTTTTAACATAATATTTGCACACTAGCTCTTTCTTATAATAAGGATGACTTAGCTAAATTCTTAAAACTATGGTTAGCCTATTGTCTGTGGTGAATGTGTCTGTCAATTACGAGGTAATGTTTTGGTGTGATTTTTATCTTCGCGTAGAGCGAAATATTAAGTAAAACGGGAGGATTCCCATTAGTTTGATGTGTAAAGGTTTCGCACTACGGACAACAGTTTTGCTAGGAAAATTTAACCTTTCACCGCGAGGTCGTGAAGTGAAGGAAACTGTGGTACGTAGCTTTCTTAGGAAGAGCGCTCTTGGGGTAGTCGAGGGAAGACTTGGGCCCTTTGTTCCAAGACTGCCGGGAGGCGCCGGCCGCCCCCCCCCCCCCATTATAACATTTTAAACCATGAGTGTTTTGTTTATTTAAGGTTTTATGTTAAGTTCAAGGTGCAGATGTATCTGCTTTTCGCTGAATTTTCAGTTGAGAAATTGGAATCAAATCTTTCATTGAAAAAACCCAACCCAAATTACTTGTCTTCGTCCCAAACTGGGAAAACCTTTGGAAATACATTCCGACTGATGATATTTATACTTAACTAGCTGACCCAGCGAACTTCGTACTGCCTAACAGTCGATTCTTTATATTTTTTTCTCTCCGTCATAACCATCCTCGTACTTCAAGGAATATTCTGAAAAAAGAATAAGCGAATCCGGTTCAGCTGCTCTCGAGATTTGCCAGTGAAATGGTTAGCATACTTGCCCGAAAGCGCTAATCGAAGCCAAACTAGCCGAAGTATTTCAACTTTTCTATTAAGCAAAATCTAACGAAAGTTTTCTTGGCAACGTGCTTAGAACTGCCATAAAACTTGGCCTTGTTAGCACCGTCCTAAGAAAGGTTTGATCAATAACAGTAAGGTTAGTGGTAGCTGTTCGTATGGCCATGTTTGTTTTGCTTTTGTCTCCTATATCGTCTTCATTTCTTCCGACGGCCTCGGTGGCGCAGCGGTTTGGCACGCTGTCTGTAAAACCGAAGGTCTCGGATTCGATCCCCGGCCGGGTCAAACTAGGAAACGAACTTTTCTAGTTTGTCTCGGGTCTTGGATGTTATCTATATATTTATTCTATTGAATCTATAACACAAATCATTTAGTTGTACTTAGTATAGGGCTAACAGTATAGATCTACGTCCATGAATATTAATTTTATTTTCATTTAGATCATACTTTTAAGGGTAACAGTTTCCGCCCAGGGTCCATTCCCAGTGCGGTATATACCAATAACTTTGTTTTTTTAAGTTAAGTACATTTGAATGATTGACGAAACATATATTGCGAATGTGAGGGGAAGGGCTGGTAAGGGACGTCTCAGGCGGACATACATCGACCAAATAGGGGATGTATCAGCAAAGGGGAAGACAAAAAGTACCCAGAACCGGCGTGCGTGCATGCAACAAGTTATGAACGTTGATGAAGCGAAGGTGATCTGTCAGGATCGTGGCAAGTGGCAGTCCCTAGTCTTTGCCTACCCCTCTAGGATACGGTTATGTATGTATGTATGTATGTATGTATGTATGTATGTATGTATGTATGTATGTATGTATGTATGTATGTATGTATGTATGTATGTATGTATGTATGTATGTATGTATGTATGTATGTATGTATGTATGTATGTATGTATGTATGTATGTATGTATGTATGTATGTATGTATGTATGTATGTATGTATGTATGTATGTAAGTACATTTATGAAGTTATAGTAGCAACACCACTCGCTAAATGAAGGAAAATATCATGAGGAAATCTGAATTGAATAATGACGTATTCAAACACCTAAGCGCTTGAAATTGCTAATCCACGGTTGGTTAGCGTGAAAATCAAGACTATACTCTCTTTCTCTCTCTTTCTCTCTCTCTCTGAAAGAAGCCCTGTGCCCCGTAGAAGAACGTTTATAGGCTAAAATAAACTAAATAGTTTCCGTGCACATGTACAAGTATGTGTGATGTAGTATTTCTTACTGATTCGCGATACTCACACTTAGTTATATATTAAACGGGTTTACCAAATAAATAATCGCGATAAGACCTTTTAATACATAACTATTTTTATAAACGCGTACCTACAAGGCTCAAGATTTGTCAGCAATTTAGTATCAAATTATAGTACATTACACAACTATGGTGGTAATACAAAGAAAGGCCGAGATCGCAGAAGTTTGCGGCCCGAGCTGCAAGCGAGGGACGTAAATATGCGATCGAGAGCTTTTTTTATTACCTCCCGTGTTGTGTACATCTTTTTATGTCTACACTTGGCCAGAAAGCGGCTTTTTCCGTACGCGCAGCGTGCGGAAAAAGCCACTTTATTGCCAGGTGTGGCATAAAAGGCATTTACGACGCGAATATCATTACGAAAAAATCTGAATGTCTAAAAATCTAAAAGTTCAAAATATTTTATTTGAACCTGTTACGAATATTATTGCAATTCCCTTAACCTCCTACCAGGCAGTGGTATAAAAGTCACTTTAATTAATATTTATCGCGCAGTGGTACAATAGGCACCGGCTTAAATTGAAACTTGTCACTTTAAACTTAAGTCGAAACCTAGAAAAAAGATTATACTAGCTCTGCCCGATGAAGGGTTACTTACCTAAGTCGATGATGTCGTGAATGGCAGTGGAATGGACTGGACCCTCGGAATCATAGCATCTACGTATGACTCTATAATTTGTCGCTCTCACAATATCATTCTATCGTCAGTAGAATCACGACTAACAAAAATTATCAAAATATTTACATTCACCTCAACCTGCGCTTTGATAATGTTACTTTTCACGTACGCATCAGTGTGCGAAAGCGGAATTTTTACTTAGCTCTGCCTTATTTTAATTCTTTATTGCACTAATTTTAAAAACCTTTTTAGAGGCTAAAAATTTCCACCCATGCCGGGATTCGAACCCGCGACCTCTGGCTATGCGTGCCAGCGCTCTTTCTACACTGAGCTAATGGGCGACTCACCGGCATCAGTGAAGTGAGTGTAATACAGAGAATACAGTGCATTAAAAATAAAAATAATGTAATGCACTAATTATGTCCATGACTAAATTTATGAGGGCGTGCTTAATGCAAGATAATATGATACGTTATGTATCATATTTAGTGAATACAACATTTCAGTGGGTATCTAATAAGTGATATAATACTAAGCCACACAGTTGTATGACGAATTCCAGTAGATATTTAGTTTTTTCACACTTGGAAAATTTTATAATTTTTAATGCATTAACCCGTGCTAAGGACAATTTTAAAAACCTAGATATTAAGAGGCTTAAAATTCCACCCACCGGGATTCGAACCCGTGACCTCTGGCTATCCGTGCCAGCGCTCTTTCCAACTGGGCTAATGGGCGCTAATGGGTCGAATTTTTAGCCTCTAAATACCTAGGTTTTTAAAACGTGGAAAGTTACATAATCAACGCGCTGATCCCAAAATGAGAAAATCTTCGCTTTCATAACCAGGAAAAGACATCACAAACATGGAAACGCGTCCAGACTGGGGCCATATGTACAAACGTACGACGGCCCCAAGCGGTAATCAAACCCACGGCCTCCAGCATAGTAAGACGTGATGCTGCTAGACTAACAAGGCAGTCGTATTATTGGCTACTGTTTTATTTAAATAATAAATATTCATGGACATATTACACAGATCTCGTTAGCCCTATACTAAGTGCAACTAAATGACTTGTATTATAGGTGCTAACTTGACGATAGATTTAATACAATAATACATAGATAACATCCATGACCCTAGATAACATCCATGACCCGAGGCAAACTAGAAAAGTTCATTTCCTAGTTTGACACGGCCGGGGATCGAACCCGAGACCTTCGGTTTTACAGTCAGCGTGCCAAACCGCTACGCCACCGAGGTCGTCCGATTTATGTTATGTTTGTTTTATTTGCTCGTTGCGTGCGAGCTTTTGCTTAAGAGGCGGTAATGCGTGACTCCCGTTCATAAAAAAACAGGGTTGTCGATTGCCGCGTTAAAATTAATATATCACGTCGTATAAATGTAAGCGAGTTAAATGAAATCTATTGCGTTTGAAGTCATTATACGTAATTAGGGTTTATATTAGTATGCAATTAATAATTTTTAAGCGCTTGTGGAGTAGTCAAGCTGGGAGATTGGAATCAATCACTTGGGTTAAGCAGCAACACGCGGTCAGGTGCAGGATGGGTGACGGGTGGTCCGGTGACTACCGCCAGTGGGATTTTTTCCGAGCGCTTCCGTGCTTCGCAAGGCACAATAAGACCTTGGGGCCGGCTGTCGTGTAATGGCAGTCTTTAAGCCATGTCAGAGGCGTTATGGGCGGCTTGATGAGAAATTATCATGCCTATAAGGCCTCTGACATGTCTTATGGGCTTTATTATTTCTGACAGTACGGCCCGCCAATGTGTTACAATCCTTCACCAACCCGGACTTTGCCCCCGTGGTGGAGTGTAGCCTAACCTACTTATAGTATAGGAAAACGCGTGCCCCAGCAGTAGCGACTTACAATGGGTTGATATCATAGAGTTATTAACTTTATTTTATAGTGTCGAAAATATCTTTTTCATGCTATATTCCCCATAGCTTATAATCCACAGTATAGGCATTGAATGTATCGGCTAACCTTCCTGCTATGCAGGAAGAGGTTTTGAAATGGACACCTTAGCTTAACTTGTAACGTTCAATAAGTCACAGTGTATTTTGAATAAAACTTGGATTACTTGGATTAGCACGGGTTAGTGCATTAAAAAGAATATAATCATGTGACTGCAGCGATATCATTCCGATGTAAAACCTAACTCCAAAGTAGGTACTCGGGGCTGCAAGTGATGCAAATTACTTCAGCCAGATGTCGCTGCCTGTACGTAATAGAGAGAATATTGTGAAGAGGTTCGAAATTTCACTGATGCCGGTGAGTTGCCCATTAGCTCAGTTGGAAAGAGCGCTGGCACGGACAGCCAGAGGTCGCGGGTTTGAATCCCGGCATGGGTGGAATTTTTAGCCTCTAAATAGGTTTTTAAAATTGTCCTTAGCACGGGTTAGTGCATTAAAAAGAATATAATTACCTGGATTCTTTTTTTTTTCTTCTCTCTTAAACCTAAAAACAATAAAATGCCCTTGTAAACAGCACAATAGCACACTATTCAGCACTGGATAGGCCGTCGAGAGGTGGTATTAAGTGGACTGTATAGTTTATAGCGTCTTCTTAAGTGGTCTAAGCCGTGCATGGAATAAAAGGCTCAATAATTGGGTTTGCCAACGAGAAATATGTAGAAATGTAATTTTATGTAATGACAATGCAAAGAACAATAGAAGAATGAATGTCAATATGTACAATGAAACCTCCTGCCGAAGTAAACTCTATGATGGCGTAGACAAGCACTAGGATTATTGTAAAACACTGACCCCTGCGACACAGGCCTAAAACCTAGTTCAGGGGCCAGGGTACAATATCATTTTATGATGATAATGATTGGCCTTTTTGCATTTACGTAATGAGATGATTTATACAGCGTCCAGTGGTATTTCAGTCCGGATCTACGCTCTGCGAATCGGAGAGAAACCTGGTCGGACTCTTCCGATTTAACAACACCTGTAAGTAGACCCGGACTAAAAGTCTACAATATTTTTATGTAGCTTCTAAATGTTCCACTGAAGGGCACAGGCCTTCTTTCAGAGAGAGAGTATGGGCTTAATTACCAAGCGTGCCCACCGCGGATTGGCAATTTCAAGCGCTGAGGTATTTGAACACATCAGCTACTAAAGTTTCTTTATGCGGTGGTAGCTCAGTGGGTACAACGATGGCCTCGGATACCCTGGTTCGATTCCCAGTACCGGCATGGGCCAATGAGTTTGTTTTCTAAGTTTTGTACATTAATGAAGTTACAGTAGCAATACCACTCGCTAATCGTGAAGGAAAGTACCGTGAAGAAACTATAATTTTAATTCTTTTTTTCCGGTTGTGGACTAAAGTATTCTCTACAGAGAATACTTTAGTAGAGAGAGATCTCTATCTAAATTCGAGAAGGTTCGACCCGACTGCACTTACATTATGATTCAAATGCAATTCAAATACTTCCTAATGAAACTCCAACAGTGTAAAAGACACTGCCTGAACCGGTGCCAAAAGTGAAAATGTCTTGCGGATGCCTCGCCTGATTGCGGCAGCCTAGTGGCCTACTTAGGATCGGAGATGGTTTCTTCTTCAGGCTATATTAGTCAAATGTTGGACAAAGGCTTATCAAGTAAAGCTATTATACTGTAAATGAAGCATTCAACGATAATATTATAATTGACACTGTAATTTAATGAAGTGAAGTATGTATATATTTAGGTTGTAATTTAATTTAGTTTCATACGAGTAATCAATTTGAAATAATTCTAATTCAATTTAATTCTGTTATTTTGTCTATTTGTGCATGCATACTGTGAAATTGTTGATGTAATACTTGACTGCCATTAACTATCTACTTTATAATTATATTGAGGTGTCTAAGTGTATGAAATGTACCAATAGATGAAATAAATACCTACAATACAAAACAATACAATAGCCCTCCCCTAATGAGCGCCGTAGCGCAAGGTTGTGCGACTGCGATCCCCAACCCGCATGCCCAGCGTGGGGATTATGGGAATTACCAACGAATTGCCAACGATGGACATGGATTACTGAAAAAAAAAAACTATACTGTGATTTTTTTATTCCGTTGAATTCTGACGTTTCATAAGTGTTGCTACTAAAATTAAATGATTGTGACGTGTGAACTTGTGTGGAAGTTTTTATTATTATTATTAAAAAAGCTCTCCACCGAAAAAGGGAAATATTTGACCCATTTGAGGGCAATACGAAATAAAATGTTAGATATTATTTTACGTTTTACTTACAAAGGTCAGAAATTATAGGTGTCAGAATTCAACGGAATAAAAAAAAACTAAGTTTTTTTTTTTTTCTATCTTTTTGTGGTTAAATAAGTAAGCTTCCATTTAAACAAAAACATTTTAATACGGCATGTTTATGTACCAAATTCACAATGTTCAAACATGCAGAAATGAAAATTACAGAGAAAGAATAAAAGTTTGAAAATGGAACACATTTTTAAATTCTCTCTTTGTAATCAGCCAGCCGCATTGGCTGCGATGGACAAAACCATTTACGCGTCTCACGGCAAATTCAGAGATACAGGATGTGACAGAAACTCCAATCCCGGACTGTCTCTGGGAGGGAAGGCCTGTGTCCTACACTGGAAAGTTTATAGGCTAAACAAAAAAAGTACGGAGTAATCTCCAAAGATAATCAACCAATTTCAGAAATTCTTTCACCAGTACTTTTTATGGTCCTTTAGGATGGACATAGGCTAAAGACTAATCCATTCACCGCGCAAACGCAGTCGCGGGCACTGTTAGTTTTTTATAAAAGCGTACGGGAGTAGGTCAAAAACCTACTTCCTGTCCTCATCTACTACTATTATAAAGAAGAAATGTTTGTAATTATGTAAGTTTCTATGTATGGTGTAATGTCCTAAAGTACTCAACCCATTTTAGAAACTCTTTCACCAGTGTTTATAACGGTGCTTCAGGGTAGCATAGTCTATAGACTATTTAATCATAAAAGAGCACGGAGTAGGTGTCGAAAGGCTAACTCCGCGCTATAATAGGTCTGAAAGTTACAAACACAAACCTGCGGAATGTCTGCAATAGGACGAGCTCCGATCAAAGAGCGAGTTTCCACCGAAACTCCTGAAATAGTTAGAACCGCTGGGAACCGGTTAAAACCAGATTCATACCGGCGGCATCCGAAACCGAGCAAAGTTTCATGGAATGCTCTCTCTAGAAAGCTGGTTTTTGATTTATTACAGCTGGATGTTTGATGCCGCCTTATTGTTTGAAACCGCTAATTGCTTATCAAATTAGTATCAAAGAGGTAAGTTTGCACCGCAGGAACTCGATTGGAAGTTCCCAGAGCGTTTGAGTTGCAAATAGAGTAGCGTTAATTAATATTAAAGGTATATAAGAGTAGTTATTTACAGTTTTAAACAGCGAGAGATTTATACAGCGGCCAGTGGAAGTTGTTACTTAGACTAGATATGTGATGTAGCCTAAAGCGTTAATAGCGGAGCGGCAGAACGCCGTCTTCTCAATACCACTGGCTAACTGCGAAGGAAAATATCGTGTGGAAACCCTATTGTCTGAAGTTTTAATAGCTTTTCTTCGGTGGAAGCCCGTTGCACTTCTACGCTCTCACAATGAATGGTCACGTCGGCAGGTGCTTCGTTTTCCTTCTCGGCATAACGGGCTGTCGGTCAGTCCCTCAGTGCTTCTGTGTATAGGGTCGCTAACGGTGAAAACCTTGTGAGGAAACCCTTGTGTCGGAAGTGTTACAATACCTCAGCGTTTGCTACATACAATGGACCAACTATGAAGCTTAGTGCGGAAATCTCAGGTCCAACTATGTAATGTGGGCACTAAGACAGACAAAGTAGCTACTTTACTACAAATAGTTTGGATTGAGTTGGCTTGCTTAACATTAAGGTAATATTTAGATAAATAATAGTAAACATGTGGTAGCGAGACGCACCAGGCGATAGGTCGTCCAATTAAGGAAAAAAATATCACCTGCGAGTAATCTAAATTGTTGAATATTCGGCCGTAATTGCATTCCATTCTGACTGCGTGTAGTTATAATTGACGGTCCCAACATAAATATTTATTTCATAAATTGTTAAACTCTTACACATTGGCCTTTGTACCTACGCAATGAGATGATTTGTACAGATTCCAGTGGCACCTACACTAGATTGATGAAGGGACCACTCAGACTATGCAGTGCCTCGGACATTGTTTTTAGATGGAGTAGGCTTGCCCAGCACCTATACCATCCTGACAGCTTAGTCAGGCTAACCCACAGAAGGGACTAGTCAATACGAGCAGAGTCAACCAAACCGCGGGTTTCCTCAAGATGTCCAATGACTTTGTTTAAACTCTTAATAATAATATTGGCCTTTTTTTGCATCTACTCAATGAGATGATTTATACAGCGTCCAGTGGTATCTTCGCTCACACTAGATGGGTGAAGGGACCACTCCGACGCTGTAGTGCCTGGGACATGGTTTTGCAGATGGTGTAGGCTTGCCCAGCACCTATACCACCCTGACAGCTTAGTCGGCCTAGCCTACAGGAAAGACTAGTCAATACGTGCGGAGCCAACCAAGCCGCGGGTTTCCTCACGATGTTTTCCTTAAACTCTTAAGACACTGCTTAAATCGTCAGTAACGGACGCAAAGGCCTATGATGATGATGCATGATAACAACTGTAGAATTCGTTTCGATTTCAAACCAAGTATATCCCAATTGCTGGGGCGCGGATCTTTTCCTGCTTTGCAAGTCGCAGCCGCGACCTCAAGATTCTGAAGGCCCGCGTCGTTCTCATCGCGTTCACAAGCCCGTCGATTACAAACAGGTTTTTTGTTGATTTCTAGTACTAAGTGCAAAATATTGGTTGAGGGGTGTTAGTATGTAAGGTAGGTTAAGATTCTTTTGTTTGAGGCAGTCGAATTAGATCGCTGTCACCTGACGCACGTTGCTATTATTTTAACCTCCCTTTCGCGAAACTAACAGCAAGAAGGTTAGGCCATACTCCACCATGGGGGCCAAGTCCGGGTTGGTGGAGGTTTGTAAGAGAGTGGCGGGCCTTACTGTCAGAATGTATCAAGCCGCCCATAGGGCCTCTGACTTGGCTTAACGACTGCCCACAGGTACGGGTATTTTGCGCAGAATTCGTTTGCGCAAAATAAACCCGCCGAACGGCGTGCACTGACATGGGGCCGGAAAACAACACTACGGGACAAGACAAAATGGACGCCAACATTCTATTTCGCGCCATTGCGTCGCCCCAAAACAGCGGCCGTCCAAAGCAATTACTGTTCTAGGCTCTTAGGTTGTTGTTGCAGCACTTGTCCTACATTTATTTTTCCTTAATTACTAATCTTATTTCACCATAAATTTTGAGCGGTTTGAAAGCCTTAGTAAAACGAACATGCTTTGCAACTAATTATCGAATTCACGCCATCGAATCCGGATATCTTCTTCTTCTATAATATAAAAATGAATCGCTGAATGTGTGGATAAGCACAAATCTCGAGAGCAGCTGAACCGATTCCGCTTATTCTTTTTTTAGAATATTCCTTGAAAAACAAGGAAGGTTCTTACGGAGAGAAAAATAATAAAAAAATAAAGAATCGACTGTTAGGCGGTACGAAGTTCGCTGGGTCAGCTAGTTTATAGAAATGCACGTTCCACTCAAACTTTAACCTATGAGAAGCGTGCTAATTAATCGCGAAAGTTTCGTACAATAAATTCTTTTATAATATTATTTTCAAATTTTAGTTCTAAACTTAAAAAAGAAAATCTAAGATGACAATGATGTCTGGAATCAAACCATGTAAAATGCATGAGTTTTGTAAATATTATGTAAAATCTGTTAATTAAGGACTTTGAAAAGACTGAGTTTAAAGTGTTTTTGTCCATTTTTTCTCCAAATTGATCCAGAAATTTATATTTGAAATGTACACATAGCTTCACATGTAACGTTTATTAAGCCGCAGTATCTGCGCTACTTTGAATAAAACCTTTTCATTTAATTTAATTTCATTTAAACATAGTTCTAACTGCATATTTTTCGGATGGGACCGCTAGGTATTTGCTTAACTAGGAACATGTCTAGTCTAGCAACAGAAGCTACTATTTAATGTTTGGTAAATGTATATTACCGAATCGTTGGTAGCCCCGACTACCTGAGTGATCTGAAAAGATCACGTTACTTAAGTATTTACTTAGTAAAATTATCGCTTCAGAAATCGGCCCGCAGGGGAGAATGGTTACTAATAAGTGACACTATGTATAATTATATATTAGACGGGTCTAATCCTGTGTGAAACTATGTATGATCATCGCGAAAAATTAAGAAATACTTAGTGCCCCCATACTAACGTTCGACAGAAGTAGCAAAATCAGTAAATTCTACACCATTTTTTTCCACAAGTAAAACGTGCGTGAGTCCCAAAACAGATAAGCAACTCAGAGATACCGTCATGAATATAAACAGTGGAATTAAGAGTCATGTAAGATATTCGATCCTCCGAGCTTTGCTTAAGGTGGGTTCAGACGCGAATTTTCTATTCGCAAAACCATTCCTTTCCACCATTTTCGTGACTCGAAATCAACAAATGCAATAAAAAACTTACCAACCACCCGACCGTTTAGTTGTTAATGCTCAGCATTTAAATAAAATAAAATAAATAAAAATCGGACTTCGTTCATCACTCAAGTTAACAAAAAAAGATATTACACTATTTTTATTTTTAATGCACTAACCCGTGCTAAGGAACACGTAATACGGAACCCGTGTACGTAATACAGAGAATAGTGTAAAGAGGTTCGAAATTTCACTGATGCCGTGATTCGCCCATTGGCTCAATTGGTAGAGCGCTGGCACGGATAGCCAGAAGTTGCGGGTTCGAATCCCGGCATGGGTGAAATTTTTAGCCTCTAAATAGGTTTTTAAAAAAAGATATTGTATGGAATCAGGCGTTACTCTGCAAAAATCCATAATAGCATTAAAAGGTGAAAATTACTTTGCTAAATTCCACCGAAAAATTTTCAGGTACTCAAGTACGCTTAAAATACGTGCTGATAAAAAGGACAGAGGCTCAGTATAAATGCTGTTTTACAGACTCTGCCTAAGCATGATAGCAGTCCACATAATGCACTCACAAACCACATGCTTGGTTATTTTTTATTTCAATTGTCTATAAAAATTCCTGCAGACGTGATGTGTAATGAAACTTTTATAGAACGTAGGCCTAAATTTATTTTTAAATATACTGAATGATAATACATAATATATTGGAGAAAATATTCGCACTTATTCATCACCAACACGCTCACAAACACACACACATACACAGACACATACATAGACACATACATTCACACATACTTTTCAAGTTGGCAAATCTTGATTGGTTTTAGTTGTAATGTGCTATATTTAATATCATAGTTAAAATTTAAAAAGCAAGTATTTTTATCTTTATTACAAAGCGTTGTCGTGGTGTATTTTTAGTAATTAAGAACTGTCTATTTGTGGATATCTGTTATTGGCCCTGTGACCTGTATTTTTATTATTGTGATCAAATAATTTGTTTTCGCTGTTAATGTCCTTAATTTATTTTTTATGTATTTATTTAATATTGGGAAGACTAACAGCACATAACAAAAAGTAACAAAATCATTAAACATGCAGAAGGCCACTTATAAGTCTCCACTCATAGAAAAAAAAATTTAGCACTTAAGCTCTTAAAGCAAAAATCTAGTGACAGTTTAAAGCACTACATTAATATTTAAAAGAAAAAAAAAACAGTCCATACATCGTTTTAACCAACAAAAAACTCTGCACTAAGTTTATCTCTCAAGCTTTGGACTGAAGAATTAAACATATCTTGATCGCCTATTTTCGCCAGTTTATTAAATTGGTTGCAAGCCCGCCATAGATATGAGTTTTGCCTATACCTAGTTGACACTTTTTCCAAATGAAAAACTGGATTTACTCGCCTTGATCTGAAAAAAATTCGCCTTGATTTAATAAAATAAATAAATAAGCTAATTAATTAATAAATTAATTAAACTGCATATTTTTTTTTGATAGTATTTCACAATAATTTTGGATATTTGGCGACTATAAGTGCAGACAAATACCAGTTCGCTGGTCCAACCTTCTCAGGCGACTACAAGACGGTGGTGGCTGGATATCGATGGCCTAGAATGAAAAGAAATAACTTGACTGACACTAGATGATTGTGGGTTGATTGATACCTACATTTTTTTAATAGGATATTTTCTTCTTCTTCAGGCTATATTAGTCCACTGCTGGACATAGCCCTCCCCTAATGAGCGCCATAGCGCGAGGTTGTGCCATCATTGGGGGGTAATGCCCATAATCCCCACGCTGGGCATGCGGGTTGGGATCGGAGTTTGGTGGAATTGTACTGCAGGGGCGCTGCTGCCCACCCCCGAAAGAATATTTTGCAAATAGGATATTTTGCGAATATGACGTTCAGCGACGAATCCTCCGTATGTAACAAGGGTTATGTGCTAAATTTAATTGCGTAGAAGATTCTGACCCTTTCTCTCGGTTTAGTTGGGTACCTGTCGGCATTAGCATAAACCACGGACAAAGGTAAATGTTAAATACAGTAAAGAAAAACACAGAAAGGGACAAAATATACACCAAAGTCGCAAGAAAGTAATAAAAAGACGAAGTTTAAGGTTTCGATTCTATTTCAGGGTTGCCATGTTTAAAATAGATGCTTCAAATATTTTTTTTAGGTTTTAATCTATGTTTCAAGAAACAAGTGAAATGACAATCGTGTTACAAAAATTAGTTTGACTAGCAAATATTTCCTACAGTATTTGATAAGTGCGTACGAATTCCGACATCTAGCAATAATCTAAGGGCCGGTTTCTGAAAACACGAATTTTACTAAGTAAATACTTAAGTAACGTGATCTTTTAAGATCACTCAGGCAGCCGGGGCTACGAACGATTCGATGATATACATTTGCCAAAAACATTTAATAGTAGATTCTGTTGCTAGACTACGCATGTACCCATGAGCGGAGGTAGCGGAGCGGTGTAGAACGCCGGCTTCTTAACCAGGAGGTCGTGGGTTCAAACCCTACCAATGACTTTGTTTTCAAAGATTCTGTACATGTGTGAAGTTATAGTAACAATGCCACTCGCTAACTGTGAAGGAAAACATCGTGAGGAAACCCTAGTGTCTGAAGTGTTAACAAACTTCAGCGCTTGTGTCCCAACTATGAGGTTAAGTGCGGAAATCTCAGGTCTAACTAACTAAACTATACATTGAATTTGCAAGAAAGGAACAAATAGGCGAATTTTAAGGTTTCGTTACAAATTTCGTGCGGCGCAAGGCACGTTAAGCCGTTGGTGCCGGCTGTCATGTAATGGCAGTCGTTAAGCCAAGTCAGAGGCCTTACAGGCGGCTTGATGACTTATTAATGTAAGGCTCGTCACTGCCTTACAAGTTGTAAGGCAGTGGCGGTGTAAGTTACAACCTCAGATCATAGATGATGATCATAGATGATCTGAGGTTACAACCCTCCACCAACCCGGGCTTGGCCCCCGTGGTGAAGTATGTCCTAACCTTCCTGCGATGCAGAAGGAGACCCGTGCCCCAGCAGTGGGACATACAAGGGTTGATATCGAGATACAAATTTAGAGTTACCATGATCAAAATATGTGCTTGGAATATTTTTTATGGGACAAAAAACTTGTGAAATGCTAATGGTGTTACTGAAATTTGACTCACAAATATTTCCTATTTGAAAATGTTCTGTTATGGCTGTAATGCTAATAATGAGCACTACTCTACAAGCGTTTAGTTTTTAGTAACATTTGTTTCTATAAGGTGAAAAAATATTATTTTTAGGTAGCCCTTACACGTCCCACTGCAGGCCACAGGTCTACTCTCAGAAAAATTAATTACTACGCGGATTAGCAATACAAGCGCTGAGGTATTTAAACACCTAAGACACTCAGGTTATCTCACGGTATCTTCCTTCAATTTCATCCGTAAGCGAATTGCTGTCTAACTTAATCACTTTTGGGTCCTGTGTGTTGCACCATAGAAACCAATGCTGCAATTTACTTTTCAAATAAAATTCAATTCAGAGACAAAGAAGATAGATTAACGGCGGGGAACGTCTGAAGTAATTGTGAAAAATGCGAGTCGTTCCCGATCGCTTGAAGATTTCAATGCGAGGGCCACTCTCAACCTCTCCAAGTCGCAATCCAGACCCTTACAGAGTGAGAATAGGGGGTAATTTCGTTTGTCTTAGTGCTGGCTACAATGAGTGCTGTTTGCAGCCGCCTTTGTTAATGAGTAAAAAGTAGCAGCTCCCAAGTGATATGTTTTAAAGTTCCCTTTCACACTGTTTTGTGCTATCTTCTAAGCCGAATGATTTATCTGTCACATACAGGAGACAAGTTAGCTTTGATTCTTCTTCTTCTTCAGGCTATATTAGTCCACTGCTGGACATAGCCCTCCCCTTATGAGCGCCATAGCGCAATGTTGTGCCATCATAGGGGGGTAATGCCCATAATCCCTACGCTGGGCATGCGGGTTGGGGA
Source organism: Yponomeuta sedellus (assembly GCA_934045075.1). Taxonomy (NCBI): domain Eukaryota; kingdom Metazoa; phylum Arthropoda; class Insecta; order Lepidoptera; family Yponomeutidae; genus Yponomeuta; species Yponomeuta sedellus. The sequence goes on along the minus strand of OW203722.1, from coordinate 22,757,212 downwards.
TCGCTGTTTTGGTGGAATTGTATTGCGGGGGGCGCTGCTGCCCACCGCCTGGTTTGTGTCCCTTAGTCGCTTTTTACGACACCCGCGGGAAGAATTTGGGTTGGTGTTATTCTCTAGGCCGACACCACACAACAGCTTTAATTACCTCGTTGGTATAGTGGTTAGTGGCCTAAAAACTACTGACAGTAACATCAGCCACTAGTCTTGCAAGCCTCCACCTATCCGGACTTAGCCCCCGTGGTGGAGTGCGGCCTATACCTTCCTCAGGGAAGATACCCGTGCCTCTCGGTGGGAACATAATGGGTTGACAATGATAATGATGCTATGTGGTGTCGGCATCAAGAATAGCACCACCCCAAATTCTTCCCGCGGGGGGTGGGCAGCAGCGCCCCCTGCAGTACAATTCCACCAATCTGCGATCCTCAACCCGCATGCCCAGCGTGGGGATTATGGGCATTATCCCTCAATGATGGTATTAGACACGGCGTTATGGCTATCATCAGGGGAGGGCTACGTCCAGCAGTGGACTACATAATATAGCCTGAAGAAGTAGAAGAAGAAGAAATGATAATGATGATGATGATGATAGCGGTTAATACGCTTGATATTAAAAACAGACAAGAGAGCGGTAATAGCGAAGTAGTAGAGCGCCGGATTTTCAATCTGGAGATCGTGGGTTCAATTACCGACACGTGCCAATGTATTTATTTTTTTAAGTTATGTAGACTTGTGAAGTTATAGTAGCAATACCACTCGCTAATCGTGAAAAAGAACATCGAAGACAAACCTTCGATGTCTGAAGTTTAAACATACTAAAGTGCTTGCTACATACAAGGCTAAGTACGAAAATATCAGGTATATCTATCCAAAACTGATTTCGGGTTCGATGTCACTAGATACTTCTAGATTCATAGAATTTCTACAAATGATCTTTCTCTGGGGTGTACATAATATATTTGTGGTGTCCCTGTGTGGTTCCCATAGCACAGGGCATCATAGCTTAGAACAAGGACTAAATTGTGTTGTGTGGAAATGATTATAATTAGACTGTCGAGAACTGGCCGTCGTGCGGTGGGTATCTGTTCAAAGTGTATGACATTCAAAAGGTGGCAGGAGGAAAATAACGAGATTAGCAAAGAATTGATAAGTCTGACGTGACGGTGAAGAGGTCTATGCTCAACAGTGGCATCTTTCATGAGCTGTAAAAATATATTTTTCGTGGTGTCCGCGCATAGCCTCATATTAGGGCCAGCTGTATGTACCTCATCATCAACCTGCAACACAACTCTACAATTGTACGTAGTAGGGATGTGAGGGCCCTCCAGCCAGGCATTCTCTTTCCAGAAAGCCTGTAGTGCATAGTGCTGCTAGCCTACCTAGAGACCATGTCTTTCTTTCTGTGGATGTCCATTGCACTTCCATGTTCTCACAGTGAATATTCACGTGAGTGGATGTTTCATCTTCTTTGAGGCATCCTCGGCATAATGGTCATAATTGCCTAATATTAAAAATTATATGAGTGCTTCAGCGTCTAGGCGGACGCTGAAGCACGGAATTTTCACATTTTAATGCTTCAGTGTATAGGCGTTTTGTTGCATATATTTTAAACATTTAAATTGAAATCGATTTTTTTTTATTAATTACACACAGATTAGAGAACAATTACGAATACTATGACAAAAAATTGGAGACAATATGTGATAAAAAGGATAGGGCTCAGCTAAGTGCTGTGAGTGCATGCATCATCACAGCGCTGATTTTCAGCCCGTCCTTGTTCTCACTGAATTAAATGTAATAAAATGATATAAAATCTACTGCAACGATGAATAGAAGCGGAATCAAATATGTTTATCGTTTTCAAGCTCATCAGTGAAAGGCCGGATGCACGAGCAGGCGCCTTCACTTGAAGAGGCGACCACCCTTACATCCTTAATCAGTACTCATAACAGCAGATAGATAAATATATAGACATAGAGAACACTTTATTGTACATAAAAATGGAAATTACACAGATATTTCTTAACCTAAGAGTACAGACGGCGGCCTTATCACTAAAAGTGATCTCTCTGACAACCTTTGGATGAACTGGACTAATACATACATACTGCCTTATCTTAAGATCGCATTAAATTTAGAGGCTTCTTTTGCAAAGAGTCATGGAAATTCTCACGTGCTTCTAAGGATAAAAGTAATTTATTAATAAATAGTTCATTATTGCTGCTGGAACGGAATGTCCGTAAGTGGTAGCATATTTGCAAACGGCTTCATTTCTCTGCAAGGCAAAGTGACCAATGTTGCTCATGGCATGGCGTAGGTACTCATAATACTAATGGGACTTATTACGACTAGTGCTTGGACCTCGAATATCCTTTTTTTTCGCCTGTTTTACTATTGTATATGGTTCGATTTAGTATTCGAATAGTCACATCACATTACATCATCCCACTTCACATCACACTAACATTATAAAGGCGAAAGTTTGTTAGTGTGTATGTTACCGCCACAATGCGTATTCAATAGATTTGAAGGCATTTTCTAGTTCATTTTGTTGTCCTTTTCTTTCACATGGTATTAGACGCTAATTGAGCGATTTCCTATCACCTTCACCACCACATAACTCCTTAGTCCTTCCACAATGCACCTACGCAACGTGTCATCAGTGCCCTTCAAACCAGTTGCAAATTTGACGTACCTCTGTACGCCCCGATGTGAGATACTTTCCACCGGTGATATCCGCGAGTGCGTGAAAAATATATAATAAACTACTAAATACTAGTGTCATGAACTTTTAGAGATTTATTGAATTGTGCACATTTTGGAGCAATTGGTTGGTCGATCCGCGCAGATCTGAAGGTGCGTGGATTTCCTTTGCCCACCCTATAATTGCTCTAATTGCATCGATATACCATAATGGGCGTTCCTAGCGATTTAAATAAAAATACAGTCCACTTAAATTCATACCGCATAAAAAGCCTTCGAGCGCATTACGCTTAACCGCAAGTGGTCAAGTAATACATTTTGCTATTTTTGGCAACACCAGTGATGTTTGTTACTTCATCATGTATAAACGGCTAGAGCGACTTCAATAAAATTTGGGACGGAGTTAGCTTACACCTTGTATTAACACGTAGGCTACGTTTTACTGCGGGAAAATATCTTATTCCAACGGAAAAAATCGATAACCGCGGATGACACCGCGGGGCACAGCTAGTATAGAATAAATTTGTGTTTTCGAACTATTTTCAACGCCCCGCCGCTTTAGGGTTAACGTTGCGTGATCTGTCAGGATCGTGGTAACGTGGTAAGTGGCAACTGCCCTTGTCACAGATTTGAGGTATGTTATCTCATGTTAAAAGCTAGTTCAGCAGCAAATGCTATAAAAAATGAAACAGAAAAAACAAACCACTCGACTGCTGTGCTTCAGTTAGAATATTTTCGGGGCTTCTATAAGTCACTACCACAGAGGAAAACAGAAACAGTACGTGCAAAGCCAAAGACAACCAAGCCGCGGATTTTCATTCACAGTTAACCTGATATTTGACATTAAATTTGTAAATGCACGTCACTTTGAAAAATAAAGTTATAGATACATGCCCACATTTGAAATCGAACATACCGCTTTATTAAAAGCATTCATATCCTAGCGAGTGACTTTAAAATTAAGTTGCTTTGAGTACTTTAAAATAGCCGAAACAACTTCATTCTCAATCATAAAAACTTAGTGGTTGCTTAAGGAAAATGTAAAATAAAACTGTTGATAAAACCTTGCGTTTTAAACTCGAAGAGAAAAATAAAAAGCAGTCACGCGATAGCCTAATGCTCATTTAACATTCTCTTTAAAGAGTCGAAATGGCTTGTTCATAGTACCTACCTAGCTAGATTAGATAGATAGATAGAGAACACTTTATTGCACAACCAGAAAAATATTACAACCATGATTCTTAAATCTAAGTAATGTTATACAATTGGCGGTCTTATCGCCAAGAGTGATCTCTTCCAGACAACCTTTGGATGGAGTGGATTGCATGAAGAATATAGTCGGTACGTGGTGCATGTACATAAATAGTTAAATCGAAAATTATATTGATAACAAACAGCAAAAGAGTGCGAGAATATGATTACTTATAATTACCTACGATATAAGGTACAATATTAAAATAATAATATATATACTTAAATAACTAAAAAAAATACATATACAATTAAATACCTATGGGTAAGCAACATATACTTAAATAATAATATACATAAATACCTAAAAATAAATACTTATACAATTAAATAGATTATGTAATTGAATTATATTACAATTTTTTTTTCATAATAACTTGACAAGATTTTGGGCTTACGACGGTAGGTAGGTAGGTAGGTAGGTAGGTAGGTAGGTAGGTAGGTAGATAGATAGATGAATCATTTATTTTTGTTTAAACACACACACACACACATTTAAAAAAGTTGATTGCATAAAATAGTTTTGTTACAAGTACAGCTTTATTTTTAACCAGCTTTAATGGTAGAGAGATAGATAGACAAAACATTAATTGACATTACACTTACAAGTACAAACTTACGCGCTCATGTGTAGCGCTCGAGCGCTCGCGAAGTGCTCGTGGCCTAGCCGAACCGAGGGATTGGAATCAATCACTTGAATTAAGTAACAACAGGCGCGCTCAGGTGCAGGATGGGTGACCGTCCCGTGACTATGGCTAGTGGCATTTTTTCCGAGAGCGAGCACAAGACTCCCTGTCTTACAATCCTCCAATAACCAGGACTTGGCCCCCGTGGCGGGCCTAACCTTCCTGCGATACAGGAAAAGGCTGATATCGAAATCAGCAAACATTTATATCATCATTATATTATTTTTAATGCACTAACCTGTGCTAAGGACAATTTTAAAAACCTATGTAGAAGCTAAAAACTCCACCCACGCCGAGATTCGAACCCGCGACCTCTGGCTATCCGTGCCAGCGCTCTTTGCAACTGAGCTAATGGGCGACCTTTGAGTGGGCAACTCACCGGCATCAGTGAAATTTAAAAACTCTTTACAATATTCTCTGTATTACGTACAGGCAGCGACATCTAGCTGAAGTAACTTGCATCATTTGCAGCCCCGAGTACCTTCTTTGCAGTTAGGTTTTACATCGGAATGATATCGCTGTACCCACATGAATATATTATTTTTAATGCACTAACCCGTGCTAAGGACAATTTTAAAAACCTGTTTAGAGGCTTTTAAAACTTTCTCAGGGAAGAGACCCGTGCCCCTCAGTGGGGACATAATAGGTTGATATGATGATGATATAAATTTTAAAAAACTATTTAGAGGCTAAAAATCCCACCCATGCCGGCAGTCGAAAGACCTCTTGCGTGGTAGGCCGACGCGCTACCGCTACGCCACAGAGGTCGTCAAAGCCGTCCGAACTGCGGAATGAGGCCGTCATTCCGTGGTGGGCATGCATAATTAAGACTATAACCATACTCTCTCTCTGAGAGAAGGCCTGTGCCCTGCTGTGGGACGTTTATAAGCTATATAAAAAAGTTACAATACCGGTTCCTAGAAACCAGTCTAGGATCAGGCAGGCGGCAGTCGAGATTTAAGCCACACATTTGGCAAGAATCCAGCTCAGATAGTGCACCTTCCGCCAAAACTTTAAATACCTCCTTCCACTCAAAAATTTGGGAAAAATACACCTTAATCCAGAGGTGTTTAGGTTCCAGAGTTCCACATCAAAGTAAGTTCAGTGTGGTCTGTATGTGTTTCTAAAGACAAATCATTGAGAGAAAACAGATTTGGACTATTTCGTTGTTTGCTGCCGCCTCTGTGAGTAAATAACGCGGGATATTGTTTGTTTTGCACTTTAAAGATCTAATAAACTAGCGAAAGGATCATGGCCTTATTTTATTTGGCAAAGAATGGCCAATTTTCCTCTCAGACCGCAAAGGTTTTGGTCTAGCCTACATTTTATTTATAAGTGAAGCTGATAATAATTTGGAAATAAATCTTTCGCGAGCACTACACAATATTAACGAGCTTCTTTCAGTCGTGATTGCATGATTGAGTAAGAAACATCCAAACACAGCATGGAAGCGCTCGGAAAGGTTGTCTGGAAGAGATCACTTTTAGTGATAAGGCCGCCGTTTGTACTCTTAGGTTAAGAAATATCTGTGTAATTTCCATTTTTATGTACAATAAAGTGTTCTCTATCTATCTATCTATCTGTGTTTGGATGTTTGTTACTCAATCATGCAATCACGACTGAAAGAAGTTATATGAAGATAAGACAAACATTTGTCTGTATGTCAAGTTCCATGTTCTTACATGAAGCTTGGCATACAGATAGACAAAGATCTGAATTGAAACAGAATTACAATCGCTTGTTTTATTTTGTTACTGAATTAAACTGTACCTAAACGTTAAAGACAATGTTAGAGTTGTTTAGTTTAATTTAAAACGAGTTCTGTTTTAAATTAAACTAAACGACCGGTGTACGATAAATAACAATAGAATAACAATACTAAAAAAAATTCAACATTTTAAAATAATAATCGCTTTGGATATTACATACGTAATGAATTAGCTTACCTATCGGCTCTTTGTGAGTAACATTTCACATCAAAAATGTGAAAAGATGCCGAGTGTTTTTTCTTAGTCATACATGAGATTTCCGTACTCAGCCTCTTAGTTGGGCCATTGTACGTAGCTGGCGCTGATGTATTTTACACTTTAGACACTAGGGTTTCCTCACAATGTTTTCCTTTAACGTTAGCGAGTCGTATTGCTATTTTAACTCCACACATGCACATAGCTGAGACAACAAAGTCATTCGTACATGCCGGGATTTGAACACACAACCTCCCGATTGAGAATCGGAAGATCTACCTCTCATTTGCCACCGCTTCTTAGTCGTACATAATGGACAGATATCGTTAAACGTCGATAAACGATTAAAAATATAAAGAATCTCGTGTCACAGTGTCGTGTCGTAGTTTATCGATCTCCTCCGAAACAGCTTCACCGATTTTTATGATTATTTTAGTGTATATTTAAAATGTCTGAGAATAGGTCGAAGGCTAACTAATAAGGCAAAACAACGTTTTAATCGACGTGCTAACGTCAATCTGCTAGTAATTGGTAAACTTCATAATCAACCCATTAAGTCTCCACCGAGGGGCACGGGTCTCTTCCCTGAGGAAGGTATAGGCTATGGCAGTCGTTAAGCCATAGCAATAGCCATCGTTGTGAAGCATACTCCACCACGAGGGCCAAGTCCGGATTGGTAGAGACTTGCAAGACTAGTGGCTGGTCTTACTGTAAAAGTTTTCAAGCCGCCTTAAGGCCTTTGACTTGGCTTAACGACTGCCGTCTATCGACAGCAGCCGGCACCAACTGCTTAATGTGCCTTAGTATTTCTTAATGATTCGCGATACTCATACATAGTTATGTATTAAAAGGGTCAAATCGCGATTATTTATTAGGTAAAACGTAATTTACGTACCTTATTTCCCGACGTTTCGGCAACGTTACAGTTGCCGTGGTGGTTAACGTGCCTTGCCAAGCACGGAACTGCTCGGAAAAATGCCACTAGCATTAGTCGCGCCCTGTGTTGCTTAACCTTTGTGATCGTTTAAGATCACTCAGGCTGCCGGTGCTACGAGCGATCCCGCTAGTAATTGGTTATAATATCAAAAAAATAAACTACTATATATAAACTGCTAAATACACACGTCTGTTATCGACACACAAAAAGAACTCAACAGTACAAATTATTAATAATCTGACGCATCCATTTTGAAAGGCATTTCGGTGGAGAAATCCTTAATTTGACGTCCACTGTATCGGTGTTTAATTGCAAAATGAAAGCGTCGCGTGCACATGATTGATGCCTCTATTATTATGAACGAAAATTCGGCCTCTTCCCGAGAAATCTATCTACCGTATGATAAATAAATGGGTGCTGCTGTTTGGTGTCGGCCTAGATAACAGCACCAACCCAAATTCTTCCCGCAGGTGTCGTAAAAGGCGACTAAGGGAAACTGCCGGGGGTTGGGCAGCAGCGCCCCCTGCAGTACAATTCCACCAAACTGCGATCCCCAACCCGCATGCCCAGCGTGGGGATTATGGGCATTATCCCCTAATGATGGCACAATTAGGGGAGGGCTATGTCCAGCAGTGGACGAATTTAGCCTGAAGAAGAAGAAGGAAGAAATAAATGGGTGACTAAAATAATAGGCATTTATTGCAGGTTGCGAGGACCGTATTAATAATATAAAGAAAAAACGGGCGCCGGCTAATGCCGGCCAATCCGTAGGGGGCCGCATGGTACTTAGCCCATACTCTCTCTTTCTGAGAGAAAGGCTGTTCTGCAATGGGACGTATGGAGGCTACATGCACATGAAATGCCCGTTTATGGACACTTGAAACATTCATGAAGTAAAAAAAATTTTGAAATTACTCATCACATGTAATCAACTAGCATATATTTTCAATGGAACTCGCTGATCAGTGCCATTTAGAAGTTTATGTCGTAGTATATAAATATTGTTATGTCGTTGCAACAAATATTTTAAATTCATAGAGTTGTATGGCTTTATCCAAATGCTTACATATCCCTATTATTTTATGCTTGTTTAGCTATTCAAAATTACATGTGGCGATGTTGTGTGTGCATTTTTTAGGCGACAATATATATATATATATATCTCTCTCAGTCATAGTATTACTCACAGTTATGTCGTGTGTGTGATGATTGTGATCTGTTTTGTACACATAAATAAAATAAAGTCAAATTGCCTGCTTTGGAATGACCCGTTTTATCGTTGACACGAAATATTATTTGAACGACAGGTGGAAATTAAAACATTTCCATGTTATACCTTCTGCGTTGGTCTTTTGTTGCTAAGCTTTTGGGGTTAATTTTGTAGCAGTTTAATTAGTATTTGTTATAATTTGTTTCAATGTTTCATTGGATAATTCCTTCGATATCAACCCTTTTATGTACCCTCTGCTGGGCCGCGGGTCTTTTCATGCATCGCAAGAAGGTTGGGCCATACTAACTGGATAGTTCACAATACTCCAGGCACCACAGCGTTCCAGTGGTCCCTTTGGGAATGAAGGCGCCTCTGGACACTGTATAAATCGTCACGTAAGATGCAAATGTCAACGATATTCAACTAACACAGTATTGAACTCTCTACGAACACAATGGATACATAAATACTCTCACCATGCACTCACACATACCCATATAATACACACATACACACACACAAACAAACACACGGACACAAAATTTACATAAAAGGTTTCCTTCTGTCTGCATGTTTGCGTGTTAATTTTTTTTGTTTTTCCCCTAAACCTAAAAACAATAAAATGCCCTTGTAAACAGCACAATAGCACACTATTAAGCACTTGGATTAGTGTAAAACACTGACCTCTGCGGCACAGGCCTAAAACCTAGTTCAGGGTGTAACATTGTAATGTTACATGTACTATATTATTATTAAAAGTAACACTTTAAAAACATAAATACAATCTAAAAACTAATTATATCCTAAACTATTTACAAATTATTAATATAAAATCAATACTTAAATGTTAAAATGCTACTTGAATTCATCGGCGCCGTCTTAGCGCTTTCCGCCGCCACTCGCGAAGCGCAGTTTCAGCGCTCATGGGACTTGTTCCTATTGTTTCTAATGAGTGAACTGGATTTGCGGATCTTCATTCGTTCGTCACACTACCAAATAGATTGAGTTGAACGCACGTCACATACTCTCGGTCTCTAATGCGTGAAGACGTAATCTAAACCATTTAATATTATTTTTCAACGCAACCGAAATACCTATACCTACAAAAGTGTTCGTCACTAAACGTTCCTCGATACAACTAAGTAGGTAATACTACTAAGTAGTAATGAATACCTAAGTATTCTTTGTCGCGAGTGTTATTCAACCCCATATCGGGGTCCTAAGTTCGGGCTTATGATCTGGGTGGAGGTGCCACCGTAGCCCTACCTTCACCAACGTTACGCCGCCATTTGGTTGGGAAGACCAAGATTCGTCATCACCGGGCCGCCGCAGAAGTACAGTCGATCCCGAGTACGAGCGCCTGCCCACACACTCACGGCATTTCCCAGGCGAGCGTACCTAACCGTTGAAGAAACCCGGGACACTGTGTGAATTTATATTAAAAACCCTATATCTTTTCGATTACGACCCGCTCTTCCAAATTCTAATCAAAACATCTGTTTAAACATCTGTTTATTTTAACCTTTTATTCTAATTATACCTTTTTTTATGCACAAGTCTTAGTTTAACTTAAATTCCATTCCATAGGAATAGGAACAATAATTAAGTAGAATTGAGCTACACCCGTGACAAGGGGCCAGGGCACATTATCATTTTATAAGTGTGTAATATCGAACTTGCTTGTATGATATTATATTTTTTCTTTTATTGGTATTTTTAGACATAAATAAACTTATTATATATAATTATTATTAATGGAGCGATGATAATTATCATGCGTGGATATTTCTAGTTAGGGCAGCACATTGTTTCGTTACTTTCCTGTCAAGCGGTCCTGGTTTGATTCCCAGCCTTTCGGCCAGGTTTTCATAAGTTGTTGACAAATTGTTGTTGTTAATAATTAGTTGTTGACAATCTAAAGAAAGAGAAACGCTCGTGGCCTAGTCGAACCAAGTGATTGGAATCAATCACTTGAGTTAACCAACAACAGGCGCAGCAGGTGCAGGATGGGTGACCGTCCGTTGACTACCGCTATAGGCATTTTTTCCGAGGGCTTCCGTTCTTCACAAGGCACTCTAATCCGTGGGTGTCAACTGTCATGTAAAGGCAGTCGTTAAGCCATGCCAGATGCCTCATGGGCGGCTTGATAACTTCTGAAAGTAATGCCCGCCACTGTCTTACAATCCTCCAGCAACCCGGTCTTGGTCCGCGTAGTGGATTATGGCCTAACCTTCCTGAGATGCAGAAAAAGACCCGTGCCCCAGCAGTAGACACATACAAGCGTTGATATCGAGATGTAAAGAAAACTATGTTGGTCAAACTACTTCGGAGATCTTTCAAGTAGCGGATTGGCAGTCATCCAAGGTATGGCAAATTATGACACCAAAGGTTGCTACTTTCTAGCGACGTCGCTTGTTTGATTAGTTGAAAAAAAATATATATATATTTGTACCGTATCTTTGTAAATATTTTGTTTGTTTTTTCCTGGTGTACAATAAAGAATATTCTTATCTTATCTTACGTCAAATCAACACGATCTACGATATGTTGTCTGTCAAACAAAATGTCGCGCGCGACAACTTCCGCCCAAAATCAGCTACTAGGGAGCCAATTCTCACTTCATTAGCAAATCATTCGTATACGACTCTAAGGATTATGACTTGAATTTTCCATAAAAAGTCGAGCGACAGCCGTAATTCGGTATCCTGAACGCCGTACATTGAATTCGAATGAGAAAATAAATATGTAATGACTCTATCGAGAGATCTTATCTTATTTTTATGCGACAATGTAGAATCCTTCGAATATTTTGCGTCTACGCTTTCAACTCGCATGGGTGAGAATTGGCTCCCACGACTCGTTTCCATAAGTCACCACTGACAACACACATTGATTATATACCTATGTCGTGAGACACCGAGGTATTTTCAGAGTAAAATCGTATCAGAGTAAATTTATATTCCTAACAGGAAGCTCCCAATCTGGACAGGTATAAAAAATGACAATTATGGTAAGCCTACCCTACTCATGAAGGGTGGTAGCTCAGTGGGTAGAACCATAGACTGGCAAGCGAGAGCCCCAGGTTCGATTCCGAATGCGGGCATGTACCAATGACTTTGTTTAATTTCAAGTTATGTACTATTGCGAATTTGCAGTCGCAATACCACACGCTAACGGTGAAGGAAAACATCGTGAAGAAACCCGCGGCTTGGTTGGCTCCACACGTATTGACTAGTCTTTCCTGTGGGCTAGGCCGACTAAGCTGTCAGGATGGTATAGGTGCTGGGCAAGCCTACACCATCTATAAAACCATGTCCCAGGCACTACAGCGTCGGAGTGGTCCCATCACTCATCTAGTGTGAGTGAGGGTATAATAAGATATGCCAATGGGGATTAGTGGAACAACCCCCACTGGACGCTGTATAAATCATCTCATTACGTAGATTCAAAAAGGCCAATCATCATCACCCTACTCATGGAACTGCGACTGCTGCACCACAAAGGTACCTACATTTAAGGCTCATGAAGCCGTAGCGTTTCCATCGCTTGCCATAGAAAAATGCTCGGCACGCTCGCCTTGTTAGCGAACATTAGCCAGCGTTCATTAGTCAAAGAAATGTGTTTACTTCACCAATACGCCGATTCATTGCCAAGATTGTTTTTCATTCGATGCCGTTTCCAAGAAAGTGAGCGGAGAAAAACCCCCTGGAACTGAATAATCTGTACAATGATTGATTAACTTTTCACTTCGCACTCTACACAAACTGAACTTGGTCTAAAAGCCCTTCAACCAATTAGAAGGGCTCCCCGTGGGTGGGGCGTCTTGTTCTTGATTGAGAATTCAGTACTTTTAGGCTTTCGATGATATCGATATCAACCCTTGTATGTCCCCACCGCTGGGGCACAGGTCTCTTCCTACATCACAGGAAAGTTAAGGCCAACGGGGTCAAATCCGGGTTGGTGGAGGACTGTAAGACAGTGGCGGGCCATACTGTCAGAAGTTATCAAGCTGCCCTGCCATTACATAACAGCTGGCACCAACGGCTTAACGTGCCTTGCAAAGAAAGCATGGAAGCGCTCGGAAAAATGTCTCTAGCGGTAGTCACAGGTCGGTCACCCATCCTACACCTGACCGTGCCCTTTGTTGCCAAACAATATTATTTCGATGATATACAAATTTTTAAAAAGGATTTATGAGCGCAAGTCATTGCTCTTTCAACTGCAGCGCGCACAAGTTCGCTGTGCTCTGCGACACTTAGAGTAGAAATAGAACCTTTTCAGGCAAAACAAGTTGTTTTTCAACGTCCATAGGGAGAAACAAAACTTACTGTCTTATTTACAGTCTTAGCCGTACATAGCCAGGGCTACGCACAAAGCGCACGAAATTTAAGTTTTACATAACAAGCCTGCCGTGCGCCCAATGGCATGTATACATTATTAGACTTTAATTACAGCAAAAAAACTACTTAAAACTGTAGAACACAAGTTATAAAAAGTAACTAAAAAGATTTTAAAATAAAAAATACTTTGTGGTTTGAAAACCGTGGTTAGGTAGTTAGTAATTAAAATGCCCTCTCGTCGACTAAGTATTAATAGACGTAAAAATAAAGATTGATTTGAGAAAACATGAAATCCGAGTTGACAAATATTGCTTCAAAAAAGATGCGAACAATTAGTACAGCCACTCCGTCTATGAGAACCATAACACGCTTTACAATAATGGTATCAATCGTTTGTATGTATTTATAATGACAATAAATAACGCAGTCTATACAAGTTTCACTGTAGGGAACAGGCCTCTCGGACAGAGAGAGTATGGGCTTAATGACCACGCGTGCCCACCGCGGACTGACAATTTCGAGTGCTGAGGTATGTTAACAACTTAGATACTCAGGTTTCTTGAGATGCTTTTCCTTCACCCTTATAATAATAGAAAAGATTTATCACTTAAACTTTGAAAACTTAGAACTTAATGAATTTGGAGTGTTTTTGTCCATTTTTTCTCCAAAATATTTTATATGAAATGAAATGTTATGGGGGCTATGTCCAGCAGTGGACTACATAACATAGCCTGAAGAAGAAGAAGAAATGAAATGAAAAGGTTTTATTAAAAGTAGCGCAGAAACTGCGGATTAATGAACGTTACAAGTCAAACTAGGTGTCCATTTCAAAATTTAGAAAATTTTGGAGCAAAATGAAGAAAAAAAACTCCAAACTTAGTCAGTTGTCAACAGTCCTTGATTAACAGAGTTTACATAATTTATACAAAACTCATGCATTGTACATGCTTTAATTCCAAATATAATCATATATATTTTGAATTAGATAACTAGTTTGACTTGTAACTTTTATTAATGCGCAGTTTCTGCGCTACTTTGAATAAAACCTTTTCATTTTTTTTCACTGCTAGAAAAGTCTGACAACTTAGTTCGAAAACTGCTTGAACCTGACAAGTTTTTATTCCTAATCACTTCGCCAACCTAAACGGGAGTGTCCTCGTAATGTGCCGCGTAAGCATGACGTGGTACAAAAAGCTATCACGACTAATTGTGTGCCAAGGAAAGAAATTTCGACAGAAAGTCGAGATTGGCCCCCGATAAGAGCCCATTATCGTGGAACTCGGCTCTTGGGGGCGAACTTGGTGCATACGCGCACTCTGTTTAAATAGGCAGTTAACTTTGTAGGAATTCGACGTCTTATAAGTCCTTTTCCTAGATTATTTTCTTGATAACGCTTCTCGATGTCGTCGCAGTTTCATTGACTTTAAAGATCTGGATAAAACTGGCCTCTGCGTCTATGCAATGAGTTGATTTATGCAACGTCCATTAGCATCTTCACTCACACTAGATGGGTGGCATCTTTACTCACACCACTTGGATGCTGCAGAGGGACATGGTTTTTAGATAGTATAGACTTGCCCAGCACCTGACAGCTTCGTTGGCCTAGTCCAGTGGCAAGACTAGTCAATACGTGCATAGCCAATTCTATATCAGTCAGCTGTGAAGAATCGTCTGATGACATAGGAAGTCTCAAACCGCTTGTGGACAATATCTTATTATACATTCAGTAGATATTGCAATTTCAGTATAGTCCGTTAGCTTTTAGAATATACCTCGGGCTCTAGAGTAGGCTTCGGTTTTCGCCGAAAGCACACGAGTGTAATATTACTTCCTGCTCTGTATGAATCTTTTCTTCTCTATTTTGAAAAGTTATGTAAAGTTTAGTGGCATATTATTTCATTTATTTTTATTACACTAATATATCAGATTGTATCCGATATTAGCAGAGGTATATCTAAAAGCTAACAGACTAAACCTACGTTGTTCCTGCAAAAACAAAATCGTAAACAAGAAAATCACTTACTCCTTTTTTATCTAAAGGTAAAGTAAACAGCAACTAAAAGTGGACACAGTATTTTAAAGGTTGTCTGGAAGAGATCACTTTTAGTGATAACGCCGCCGTCTGTATTCTTAGGTTTAGAAATATCTGTGTAATCCCCATTTTATGTACAATAAAGTGTTCTACAATAAATGACTTTAAACTATATGTTCCAGCACAATCTTTAGCTACATGGAATATGCGTTTCGTGTGTCTATATAAGGATAGACCCCCGAAACGCAAATTCGATACCAACCCTTGTATGTCCCCGCTGTTGGGGCACGGGTCTTTCCCTGCATCGCAGGAAGATTAGGCCATACTCCACCACGGGGCCCTTGTCGGCCGGGTTGGTAGAGGATTATAAGACAGTTGTCCAATTATTTATACTGAAATACCCAAGTTTAGCGTCATTTCAGTTTATTTTGCCAGTTTTCATGCACAAAATCACGCTTTATCCAGGAGGGATAGACAGAGACCTTGTTTGCCTCATATAGGTCTTCCACTTCATCTACATTCTTTAGTAATAACGCGAGGTATCATATAGATATTTAAAATACTTTGTAAGCTTTCAATAAGGGGTCCAGTTCTAGAGTTCTCTCAATCTATATCTATATCTACCTAGTAAAATGCATTCAAGTCTTACATTCTAGGTTCAATGTCATAAACTGGATATTACCATCATTAAGATCTTTGTTATTGAGACAATCACTTTTTACAACCCGTCTCATTAAAGAAGATGTGTATTTTTATACGAGATGTATTAAAAAAGACAACGTAATAAGTACTCAGTAACGAGACAAACATGACAGACAAAATGCATGCATCCAACGACTAACGAATATTGATGAAGCAAAAAATTTTTGTCAGGATCATGACAAGTGGCAAACCCGGCCCTAGAGTCTAATACTTACATAGTTTTTCAATAGAATGATATAAGCACGACAGTGGTTGTTATTTGCCTCAATTTGGTAGTCTACAAAGCAATATCAGTACAATCTCATTCCAAGGGTATAACCAGCGCAAATTAAATAGGCATTTCTCGCGAAGAAGATCGAATCGCGCGAGGCGGCGAGTTAAGTAGAACGGGTTATACCATTGGAATGCGATTGGTTACTAGACTACCGATAGAGTGAAAGAAACGACCATTACCGGACCAATATGACTCTAAGGAACAACTATGCATTTTAGAGACTCGCCCCCCTCCCTGCCTGCCCCTCCAAAATACGGATGTGAGTTAAAAAAACGTAACAAGAATTAGATTTTGTTGACTATTTGCAGTGTAGTAAGAATTTGCTGTTTTCATCGCGTTAGTTGGCTTCGCGCCGCCTCTAATTATTTCCAGCGTCTTTTACGGGACACGCCGCTTCCAACCTCGTTTTCGCCACACTCCTGTAGCGCAGTACCCACCTAATTGTTTACAAAGAGACATTTCTTCCAGAAGTTTCGAGAGGCAGCTATAAAGGCCGCGACGTGACCGCGTACAGTGTGATGAATCGCACCCTCCGGCGGGCGCTGTTTCGGACAACTTTGCGCACTTTGTCTTGAAATTTTAGAGGAATTAAAGAAAGAAGTCAGAGAAGAGCAGCCGACTACGTGAGCGCCGTCTCTGCTCGTCATGACTAAGCTGGCGAGTAAAAGTAAAACCTAGTTTGATTGTAAGCTATTAGCTACTAGAGTAGTGACGTATATTGTAATACATATTGTACTTTAATGCACGCGAAACATTAAACAGGATATTACATAAGAAATAACATGTACAAAGGCGAGCTTATCTCTGTAAGAGATTTCTTCCAGCAAACCTTAGAGAGTGGGAGAAGCAGTAAAAAGCGGGTTTATATACGTGTACAAAATATACTACATAAATATTGAATAGCCTACCTAACTATGAAAGAAAGAAATAAACTACGTAAACTAAAAATACATACATAAATATATAGCTCAATGTTATGACAGAGATAGATAATGCTCTTTTAACCGCTTTTTAAATGTACAAACAGTGAAACTAGTGCATATCTTTTGTGGCAGCGCGTTCCACTGCCTGACCGAATGTTAAATTGTAATATGTTATTGAATTACATTAAATTGCGATAAGACCCGTACAGTGTGATGAAAAACTTCATGCAAAATTCATGCATAACATATATTGTTATGCATGAATTTTGTAAAAATTATGTAAACTCTATTAATTAAGGACTTTGAAAAGACTAACTTTGGAGTTTTTTTGTCAATTTTTCCTCCAAAATGATCTAGGTTTTGAAATGGACACCTAGTTTGACTTGTAACATTAATTAAAAGCCGCTGAGCAAAGTTTATGAGCTACTTTGAATAAATCCTTTTTATTTCATTCATTTCATTTCATATAACTATGCATGAGTAAGTTCATATTTTCATATAAATATGATATATAATTGTAAGGTCTCTCAGTAAATAAATGAAATTAAAAGCTAAAAAAAATAAAGTAAATAATTTCGGAAAGAAGTTACTAATGAATTAAATAAAACTAGAGTTTTGACAGACGCGCCAGGAAGGTAATCAAATGTGAGTATAAAAATTTCAACTGTCTAGCTATCATAGTTCATGAAATAGACGGACAGACAGAGAAGCTTTAGTAATAGCACAGCGGAGGTAACAGGGTCCCGATTTTACCCCTTGGGTACGGAACCCTAAAAAATAATCCCTGCTTCCCTTGGTCGCGGCATCTCGCGTGAACGGTTGAACGGGTGAAACAATTTCGCTAATTTTGTTAGGTTTGTCACTGTCAGAACAAAGTTCTTATGAAAAAAGTTAACGCTCAACAGAATCATTAACTTCAAATATTATATTGACGACCTCTGTGGCGTAGCGGTAGCGCGTCTGCCAATTTAAAATACAAGAGGTCCCGGGTTCGAATCCCGGCTGGGAACAAAATAAAAGCCCATCAGGTCTTGTATGTTTACATGTTTGTGATGTCGTTGTTTCTGGTTCCCACGACACAGGGTATGCTAGTGTGGGGCCAGAAGCAATATTATGTGCTTGTATGTAAATGTTATGTTAAACTTGTCTTCAAACTTTCACTCACTGTGCTACCGAAAAACTGTATTAATATCTTTGTGGCCATATCAAACACCATATCCGTAGATTATACACCTGGGTATCCCCTGGTGACAGATATAGGAATCAAATTGACTTCATACTAATAGGGACGCGATGGAGAAGCTCAGTGATGAACACTACAACTTTCCCCGGTGCTGACTGCGGCTCCGACCACCAGCTTCTTGTAGCAACGGTTCAAGTGCGGCTTAAGAGGATACAGAAACCTAAAGTAGTTCCCAATATGAATAAAATAAACATCAGTGGTTTCAGAGAATGTTTCAAGCTGAGAATGGGAGATTTTCCAAATGACATGACAGACAGTGATAGTAAATGGGAGTATTTCAAAAGGATGATAGAGGAAACAGCTAAGGATAATAAACTGACGAAACCCGTCATGAAAAATTTCATCACACCTGAGACGGTCAAAATCATCCTTGAAAGACGCGAACTAAAGGAGAACGGTATACGTTCAACTGAAGATCAGCAGCGGTATGCAGAACTGAGCCGCCAAGTTCAACTACGCTGTCGAAAAGATTATGATAATCATATCAACGAAATATGTCACGAAATCGAACAGCACTCACTAAAAAACGAATCCAGATTTCTTTTTCAAAAAGTAAAAGAACTGACTGGAACGCGTAAACCAAGAACCTGTGCTATTGAAGATAAAAACGGACGTCTACTTGCAGATGTGGCTCAAGTGGTAGAGCGCTGGAAAAAATACTGCGCGGAGTTATATGACACAAGAGATCCTACCAACGCTAGTATTACATGGGCAACAGAAGAACCTGATATCTTACCATCAGAAATTGAGCAGGCCATCAAAGCTCTTAAGTGCAGGAAATCACCGGGTAAGGATGGTATCACAGCCGAAATACTAAAAAACCTTGATCAGGTGGGCACAAAGGCTATCAGTGAAATCTGTAATACTATCTGGAAGACTGGAATATGGCCAAAAGATTGGACAGAATCGGTGTTTATACCCTTGCACAAGAAAGGCTCTTCAAAAGACTGTGGAAATTACAGGACTATAGCCTTGATATCGCATGCGAGTAAAATCTTCCTCCATGTAATTAATCGACGTCTCAACTACTTTCTGAGCAGACAGATACCGGAAGAGCAGGCGGGTTTCGTCAAGGGCAAGGGAACGCGGGAACAAATACTAAACGTTCGTCAAATCATCGAGAAGAGCAGGGAATTCAACAACCCCGTGATCTTATGCTTTATCGACTACACAAAAGCCTTTGACTGCGTGAAATGGGACAAACTGTGGAAGGTGCTACTAGAGATGGGTGTTCCTAAGCACCTCGTTGCTCTGGTCCAGAGTCTGTATACTGAGAACCGATCCTTCATCAGGTTAGGAACTGAATATTCCAATATGTTTCAAACTAAAAAAGGAGTAAGACAGGGCTGCATCTTATTCCCTGCACTCTTTAACATATATGGAGAGTATGTTATTCGGAAGACCCTCGAAAATTGGGAGAACGGTTTTCCCATAGGTGGAAAGAGATTATCCAACCTCCGATATGCCGATGACACCGTTCTAGTGGCAACATCCATGAAATATATGAGGGAACTGTTTCAAAGACTCGAGTTAGAAAGTGGCAACATAGGTCTCGCAGTGAACAGGACGAAAACTAAGGTAATGATAGTGGATCGAGCCGGAAAACTGACAGACAGCACCTCCAACATTCCTGGCATTAATACCGTCGACCGCTACATATACCTGGGGTCCCAAATCTGCAATGACGGCAGTTGTATTCCCGAGATAAAAAGGAGAATCGGTATGGCAAAGGATGCTATGACCCGTTTAAGCAACATCTGGAAGAAAAGAGGAATTGGTATCAAAACTAAAATCAGATTGATACGAGCTCTGGTATTCCCTATCTTTCTATATGGAGTAGAAACGTGGACAATCCTGGCCCGAGAAAGACAAAGAATAGATGCATTCGAGATGTGGTGCTGGAGACGAATGCTGAGAATACCTTGGACAGCGAAACGCACCAATGCATCTATCCTAACCCAGCTCCAAATAAAAACTCGCTTGTCCACCATATGCCAACAACGCATCCTTTCATATTTCGGCCACACAATGCGCAGAGGTGACGAAAGTTTGGAAAAATTGGTAGTGGTTGGAAACACCGAGGGCAAAAGATCGCGCGGTCACTCACCAACAAGGTGGACGGATCAAGTTAAAGATTCGTCGACCTCCAAATTTTACACGGTTGTAAAAGACGCGTTGGACAGATCCCGATGGAGGCAAATCATCCGCTCCAGATGCAACCCTGAGGCTGACCACGATCCTCAGACATGAGGGACCGACCCCAGAGAGATCTTTGTGGCCAACTTTTGCAGTCCTTTGGATTACAGCTTTTATGTTGATGAAAGAAAACTATCACACTCATCCCTTTCAGATACGCCTCTCCCCCAGCCGACATTTTAATAAATTCCTACGAATATAACCGGAATCGTAAGAGGGAGACGCAGTATAATTTTACTATAAATATAACAAATACGATGTACAACTAATGGTTTGGGCGTAGCACATTTCCCTTGTGCCCCTTGCGTTTGCAGTTTATTTATTGAAACGTATAAAAGAGAGGGTGAAGCAATAGTTAGAATGCTACCCTTTTTCCTCATCAGGGAAAGAGTAAGTTGGGTGGTCCGTTTGTTCCCAGTACTTCAACGGGTCAGTTCTACTACTTTAATTTCGTGAAAAAGTGGGACTACAGAGAAAAAACATTCCCACTAGTCTGATAGTAGAACTGACTAGTTGAACTACTAGGAACGAACGGGGTGGTCAGGGGAAAGGGCATCTGTGGTAGCATGTTTTCACGCAGCATAATGAACATCAATGATATGAACAAAAACATCCGAGACTATGAAGCTTCCAGTCTGTAACTCTCCAAGTTGGTAAAACAGCGTGAAAATGACCATCTACAGACACTGTTTTTACGCAGCATAATGAACGTCAAAAAAATGAACAAAAGCATCCGAGACTATGAAGCTTCCAGTCTATAACTCTCCAAGTTGGTAAAACAGCGTGAAAATGTCCATCCACAGACACCTTTTCCACTACTGAGGGAGATCAGGGGAAATCCCCGGCTCATACCAAGTAATGGCTCAAAATTAACAATTGCTATGTCAACCAAGACTTCCGTTTGCATTGCAGGATTTTATTGAGGACATAATCTATAATATTTAAATGAATCAGCAGTAAGAAAGCTTTTTTTAGAACTCTCTTTCATTGATAACAAATAAGTTTATCCGGAATTTTATTAATATCTGTGACTATACTTATATCGACGGAGTGCTCACGTGTCTCAAATGTGGCAGAACCTTCACAAAAAGGGTAGGTTATATAAACCAAAATGGGAGTTGAAGTAGTCGCCGTGACCGAAATCGGTCGGGACTGTCATCATTAATATCTGTTTTTAACAAAAGCAAAAAATAAATCATTATGTCTATGGACCAGTGACGTGTGTCACTCACTTACCTGTTTATACTATTTTTATTTTTAATGCACTAACCCGTGCTAAGGAACAAATTTAAAAACCTATTTAGAGGCTAAAAATTTTCACCCATGCCGGGATTCGAACCCGCAACCTCTGGCTCGGATAGCCAGAGGTTGCGGGTTCGAATCCCGGCATGGGTGAAATTTTTAGCCTCTAAATAAGTTTTTAAATCGCTTACGTGTGTCAATTACTTTCCTACGTCAATGAAAAATATAGATACGTTTGCTGATTATTTGATATTTTGGTGGTTGGACAACTCGGTAGTACTACTGATCCGGAGCGGGTATTCGCTATAGTCCACTATTATCCTGTACCTCAGTAGGTACCTTCACAATAACATAACCTCACCGTCTGTATCCCAGAGGGGCAAATAGAGACCAGGCTCTGCCACTTGCCAAGACCCTGACAGATCACCTTCGCTTCATCAACGTTCATTAGTCGTTGCATGCACGCACGCCGGTTGCCAGTACTTTTTATAAATAGATCAAAAAATATCTTCTTACGAATAGATCTTGTTGTATTACTTAGATATGTAAGCCGTCAAAGGGTTGACAATCTCTCGTGGGAACTTTTATTCATTTTATCCTTTTGTCAGGGAATGTAAATCTTAATATACACAATATTTATATTCTTTTTAATGCACTAACCCGTGCTAAGGACAATTTTAAAAACCTATTTAGAGACTAAAAGATTTTTTAGCCTGTAAATAGGTTTTTAAAATTGTCCTTAACACGGGTTAGTGCATTAAAAGAATATAATCATGTGGGTACAGCGATATCATTTCGATTTAAAACTTAATTTTAAAGTAAGCACTTGAAACTGCAAGTGATGCAAATTACTTCAGCCAGATGTCGCTGCCTGTACGTAATATAGATAATATTGTAAAGGGGTTCGAAATTTCACTGATGCCGGTGAGTCGCCCATTAGCTCAGTTGGAAGAGCGCTGGCACGGATAGCCAGAGGTCGCGGGTTCAAACCCTGGCATGGGTGGTATTTTTAGCTTCTAAAAAGGATTTTAGTACACAATATTTATTCTGAACATATAATTCATAAAAACCTTTTGAAAAACAATTTGCTTAAGCGACATCTGGCTTAAGCAAATTGCATCACTTACAGCCCCGACTAGGTACCTACTTTGCAGTTAGGTTTTACATCGGAACGATATCACTGTACCCACATGATTATACTATTTTTATTTTTAATGCACTAACCCGTGCTAAGGACAAATTTAAAAAATAGGTTTTTAAATTTGTCCTTAGCACGGGTTAGTGCATTAAAAATAAAAATAGTATAATATAATTCATAGTCACAATTTTTTGTTCTTAAATATACCTGTTATTTTTCTGATGTTCACTATAAAGAGTCGAATATAATCAAATCTAATTCACATTTGAGGCAATATCCAGCGCCACAAATATGTATATAATTTCTTACTTTACTCAGTGTGGCTGAAGATATTTCTGGAAGCAATGTCTTTTATTATTAATACTTTATTTCACCATAAAATTATACAATGCGGCGAACTTAATGCCATAAGCGTTTTCTACCAGTCAACCGCAGGAGGTAAAACGAAAACTTGGCAGGCGTGCAAAAAAAAAAGGAAAATGACAACCTTCCACATTATTATATACTTACACATATAATACATTAATCTTTTGGCATAGCTTTTTTGTGGCACCTTTACGTGATTCACGCCTACGTGTTTTAAGAAATTACCCTTTTTTATCATCGGCTTAGGATTGTAACGACACACCAAAGGCCTCGCAATATTGTAGTTATTATCTTAAGGCGCTTCGGGGTGCTAACTAAACCAATGGAATAAACATCATAATTTTTTTTTATTCTACATTTTTATCTAAAAGTGAACATGAGAAATCTTAATAACTGTGACAACTATTTTTAGAACCTACAGGAATCGATTCCCGCTAAAAACGGCCTTTAGTCTACTGGTGGCCCTAGCCAGCACCCCGAAGCACCTTAACATAAGATGAATATCCGTATTTTCAATTTTATTACTTATGTATTCAAATTCAAATAATTTTATTTCAACGTAAAGAATTTACATTCTGTTTGCTGAATGTACAATGTAAAATGTAAACCGCTGCCTTCGGGCCGTATTGAAGTGGAGAAAAAGGCAGCGGAAAAAAAACTCCACTCTGACCATCTTTTCTCGAATCATCTTAAAACCAAATACATCAGTTGCCATATGTAAAACTAATAAGATTTCATGATTGCCATTAACAACCCTAAATGCCAAAGCATTAGTCAAATGTCTCACAATAATAGGGGAAAACATAAGTGCTGCGGCCAGACACACGAACAGCACTCGTTCACGAGCATAACGCAGTGCTCAGCCATCATCAGTCTCAACCATTTTGGAGGGAGATAGATGACCCGAACACCACGCTACCATTCGAATGACCTTTAGCAAACTTGCAGTTAAGTTTTTGTCAGTTTGTACAGTTATGTAGATGCGCTTACCGACTGTACTCTTCATGCAATCGAATCCATCCAAAGTGTGCCTGAAAAAGATTACTCTGAGCGATAAAACCGCCAATTGTATAACATTACTAATTCTTTTTTTCTGATGGTGCAATAAAGTGTTATCTATATCTATGAAACTAAATTTTGTATCTCAAAAGTGCCCTCAGAGGTAAAAAATAGACTCTGGCGTGTATTTTTATACCTCTGAAATTGTCATTATTTATTTAAAAACCTATTTAGAGGCTAAAAATTTCACCCATGCCGGGATTCGAACCCGCAACCTCTGGCTATCCGTGCCAGCGCTCTGATAGCCAGCGGTTGCGGGTTCGAATCCCGGCATGGGTGAAATTTTTAGCCTCTAAATAGGTTTTTAAATTTGTCCTTAGCACGGGTTAGTGCATTAAAAATAAAAATAGTATTATCATTTTTTTATGTTTTTTTATAATAATAATAATTAATGATAAAAATGGAACTAAACCTAAAACATTCTAATTTAAATAAAATATTTGAGCCAGATCGCTGTCGGGCGGCAGAGTACCAAGAAGGCTGGCGGCATTGCCTCGCTGTATGGCTAGGCTTATCCTTTTGCCAAAGTAAGCACCAGCCCTTGGGTCTCCTGAAGCGTCAACTAGACTCCTGTTTTGTTTGTACATCTACTTCCTTCTCTTATGTATTAGTCCGTTCAAAAGTTGTCTGGAAGAGATCACATTTAGTGATAAAGCCGCCGTCTGTACTCCAACTGGAGGAGTCTGTACTCCTCCTTTCTAAAATGGAAATTACACGGATAAGAAATATCTGTGTAATTTCCATTTTATGTACAATAAAGTGTTCTCCATCTAACTATCCACGTAATGAAATGATTTATACAGACTTTTTTTTATATTTATCTTCAATAACACATTAGATGGGTAAATGACCAATAGGAGGCTGTAGTGGTAAGTGAGCGATAAGTGCCCTTTGCTAATACGGGCCTCAGATTGTTAAAGTCCTTTATTTATGTGTGAATCGATATATCGTTATCAACCCTTGTATGTCCCCACTGCTGGGGCACGGGTTTCGCCTTGTATCGCAGGAGGGTTAGGCCATACTCCACCACGGGGGCCAAGTCCGGGTTTATGGAGGATTGTAAGACAGTGGCGGGCCATACTATCAGAAGTTACCAAGCCGCCCATAAGTTAACACTATGTTAACACTAAAATAGAATTTTAATTAAATTGAATTTACTATTATACAATGTACATACTAACACAATGTGGATGCCATGTATCTGAAATAAAAATATATAATAATAAGGTCCCTGACATGGCTTAACGACTGCCATTACATGACAGCCGGCACCAACGGCCGGAAAAATGCCACTAGCGGTAGTCATAGGACAGTCACCCATCCCGCACACGACCACGCCTGTTTTTGCTTAACTTAAGTGATTGATTTCAATCACTCGGTTCGACTAGGTCACGAGCGCTTTCAGTGTAAATATTCAGTAGTTACGGCAACTAAAGTTACTCTGGTTCTTATTTTAGTTATTTCCGTTACTGTAATTTATATGTGCAATAAAGAATATTCTATCTATTTATCTATCTAAGATACTAAGTTCCTATAATATTCAGTAAATATCCATAACGGCTTCATCTACTCGGCAAGCAGTTGTTACACATTTTTACAGCTCCAGTTGTGCCGATCATAATCGTGATAATTTATGGTGACTTTTACAAGCTTACGACATTGGGGACCGATGTCGAGGGTTGCCCGATGCCGGGAGTGAATACTGGCCAGTTATCGCCTCTGATTTATTGCCATTATTGCATTTGACATAAAAAATTAAAGGCTTTCGTTTTGTTTTCGGTTTTGTTTTCGGTTTTGTTTTCGGAACGCGCTGTGGGCGTTTAAATAGGCCACTTTTTATTTAAATTTGATTGATTGCGTTGTTTTGTTTAATAGATCGTCAGCATCAGCCATTTGACGCCCTTTTGCAGGACATAGGCCTCCCACATGGTTTACCATCACGGTCTTGCGCCGCGTTTAATAGGTGAAGGGTTTTAATTATGGGTGATGAAATAACTGGACAATAGGTAAGTACTGAGGGCTTAGTGCGAGTCTTTTTCCTGGCATCGAGGAAGTGCCACCTAGCGACAAGTATGGAAATTAAAATTGCTGAGTGCGAGTTGTAATGGTTTACGTTGAGAAGTGAACACGTTTACCAGCCAAAACACGAATAGATGCGAGTGCGAGTTGTACTGTGACAGCTTTTTGCCAGTTCGAATGGTTAACTTACTCATACTCATTACTCAATGCTCGATTAACGCGGTAGTAAAGGGTTTCGATTGGATCTGTCAAACTCGCACTAAACACCTTGTTATTGTTTAAGTCTCTTTTTTTGTTTTAGTTAATGGCAACTCAATTCGGTCCTAATTAGGACGAATATTTCTGCCAATGACGTGTCAGTCATGGGAGTGACACTTCGACTTTGGTCGGTTTAGACAATCCTTTAAGTTTCTTATCGTCGCTGACATTTCAAAATGTCACATGTCAAATGTCACAAACAGGGGGGTGGGCAGCAGCGCCCCCTGCAGTACAATTCCACCGAACTGCGATCCCCAACCCGCATGCCCAGCGTGGGGATTATGGGCATTACCGCCTATGATAGCACAACCTGGCGCTCTTAAGGGGAGGGCTATGTCCAACAGTAGACTAGTATAGCCTGACGACGTCGACGACATAACAAAAAAAACCGGCCAAGTGCGAGTCAGACTCGCGCATCGAGGGTTCCGTACAAACCTGTATTATAGACCTGAGTATTTGGTATGAATTTCAATTTAATACCTCTACGCGTTTATGAGGAAATGGGTAGTAAGTTTAAAATTATTAAAAAAATATATATTATGAGATGTAACTAAAAATTTATGGTTTTCGTAATTTTTCCTTTATCTATGCTATAAGACGTTGCTTCGTACCAAATTTCAAGATTCTGAGTTCACGGGAAGCACCCTGGAGGTTTTGATTCCCTTGCAAGTGTCGAAAATTTGCGGCATAAACGGCTGTATCTTTTGATTGCGTTGGCTTAGAAGTTTGATTTTTTCACAGCTTCAAGGGACAGTAGACCTGAGTAATTGATATAAATTTCAGCTTCATACCTCCACGCGTTCCTGAGAAAAAGGGTCTTGACAGACGGACGGACGGACAGACGGACAACAAAGTGATCCTATAAGGGTTCCGTTTTTTCCTTTTGAGGTACGGAACCCTAAAAATAGAAACATACAAACACATCATATTTTTTTCCTACTCAGGCAAAGGCTATAATGTAAGGCTAAGGCACTTACATTCAGAATTAAGTTTTCCTTCAATTTAGGTGCGAAAACGAGAGTAATGTTTTTTTGGCATATGATTTTTTGTAATATAGGTAAACCTCGTTGTAATATGATTCCTGGTGTACAAGCTATAAAGAATACTCTATCTATCTTAAACCTACGAGTAGTTTGTGATATTATAAAATAAGCTCAGCTGGTGCCGACTAAAGTCAATCCCGAACAGAACTGGTTTCAAACACTCCCTTCTGGCGTCTGACGTCAGTTCAGTCCGTGACCTTGATCAAGCTCGGATTGATACCAGACTGATGAAGCATCAAAATATTCAAAAATCCGTCAGTCTGGCCAACCATTCTACTAAAATAGACAATCAGTCTACTGTCAGTCTAACCGGCCTGATGGAATTGACTGATGCCAGAGTGCATGTGTAAACTCCGTCTAATATGTACAGAAGGAATGTTTAGAGGGCTAAAACAGTTAGGTTAGGTTAGGTTAGAAATATAACATAAGAAACAAATTGTAATGTTGTATAACTTTTGTAAATAATAAAACTGGAACGACTTCAACTGTTGCTTTATTTGTTGATACTGTTATTTTATAATAAAACAGCAAAAACTGAGTAAAAACGGATAAGCAGGTAAAATAGTCAGATCTAGTCGATGGGTAAAGTTGTAATGATGAAAACTGAGGGAAATTTCGAAATGTGTGACATAATTTAAATATTTGAAAATTATAGATGATGATGATGATTGGCCTTTTTGTATCTACGTAATGAGATGATTTATACAGCGCCCAGTGGTATCCTCACTCACACTAGATGGACCACTCCGACGCTGTAGTGCCTGCGACATGTTTTTTATAGATGGTGTAGGCTTGCCCAGCACCTATACCATCCTGACAGCTTAGTCGGCCTAGCCCACAGGAAAGACTAGTCAATACGTGCGGAGCCAACCAAGCCGCGGGTTTCCTCATGATGTTTTCCTACACCGTTAGCGTTAGGAGCGGTGGTAGCTCAGTGGGTAGAACCATGGAATGGCAAGCGAGAGCCCCAGGTTCGATCCCGAGTGCGGGCATGTACCAATGACTTTGTTTAATTTCAAAGTTACGTACATTTGCGAATTTGTAGTCGCAATACCACACGCTAAATTATAGATAGAAAAAGAAATATGAAGAGTAAAGAGGTTTGCACCGTTACAACATAAAGTTAATTCTTGTGCTATTATTACTCTATTAGGCTACGATGCGTTTCTTAGACTCTACGCCTAGCAAAATGCTTCTTTCTATCCTTGAGGAAACAGAAACGTGTATTATGCTCTGGGGGCTAAGAAACTTAGTAATTACTTGGGACATTCGTTATTTAAGACAAAATGAACACGCGACTTTTTAAGTAAACAACCTAGGTCTCAATAAACCTAATTAGCAGACACGAAACACCTCTTTCATAACACAGTGTAACGACCTCATTACTTTTACTATTTCTATATGAACCCTTGTATGTCCCCACTGCTGGGGAACTGGTGTCTTCCTGCATCACAGGAAGGTTAAGCCATACTACCACGTGGGCCAAGTTCAAGTTGGTGGACGATCGTAAGACATTGGCGAGCCTTACTGTCAGAAGTTATCAAGCCGCCCATGGTGAAGTTATCAAACATGGCTTAACGACTGCCATTACATGACAGCCGGCACCAACGGCTTAACGTGCCTTTGCAAAGCCCGGAAGC
Organism: Yponomeuta sedellus; assembly: GCA_934045075.1. Taxonomy (NCBI): domain Eukaryota; kingdom Metazoa; phylum Arthropoda; class Insecta; order Lepidoptera; family Yponomeutidae; genus Yponomeuta; species Yponomeuta sedellus. The sequence continues at coordinate 22,727,989 of OW203722.1, read as the reverse complement.
GCTCGGAAAAAATGCCACTAGCGGTAGTCTCGGGACGGTCACCCTTCCTGCACCTGACCGCTCCTGTTGTTGCTTAACTCAAGTGATTGGTTTCAGTCACTCGGTTTGGCTAGGCCACGAGCGCTTACTTTTACTATTTCCTTTCGGCTTTTTTCTTATTTTTCTGCTAGGATCATAGTAACATTCAAGGGTAAGTTTGTTTTACATTTTTAGTATTAACGTTTTCTTAATAACTTGTGATGCTCACACAAATACTCAAAGGGTCTAATCGCGATTATTTATTAGGTAGGTAGACGCAAGCCATTAAGAAATGCCATCGGTTATTTACCTTCCGAGATATCATTCACATAAACATATCATTATACTATTTTTATTTTTAATGCACTAACCCGTGCTAAGGACAAATTTAAAAACCTATTTAGAGGCTAAAAATTTCATCCATGCCGGGATTCGAACCCGCAACCTCTGGCTGCTGGCACGGATAGCCAGAGGTTGCGGGTTCGAATCCCGGCATGGGTGAAATTTTTAGCCACTAAAAAGGTTTTTAAATAAGCATATCAACTTACAAACTTTTCTCTTTATATTTACGATTAGTGTAAACTATGTAGATACAATTTCAGAACAGAAATTTGAATTGCTAAAAAATATGTAATTTTCCAAAACGTTTTTTTTTTATTTTGCGATATGCTGCATTCTTCTTAAGTTGAAATTATAAAATGTATAATTCCAATTAAAATTAATAAGACAACATTTATTAAAATTTAAAGGGGCAATATAAGTTCTGGCTGCTTTATCCTCTTAAGGATTTCAACATTCAAATTCAACCTTTGCCAAACTCAACATTTTAGGAATTCAACTTTCTGCACCGTGAGGTATGATAAACATCAATTTGAAATAAAACTATTTTTTATAAAAATTATAGCGAGCTGAAGTGGCAGTGGGCTGGCCATATATCGCGAAGAAACGGCAACCGTTAGAGTAAACGTGTTCTTAAGTGGAGACCGCGACTCTGCAAACGTAGTGTAGAACGCCTTCCGACTAGGTGGGATGACGATCTGGGAAAAACTGCAGGCAGATGTTGGATGCGGCAAGCCGAAGACAGAGCGCTATGGCGCTCATTAGGGGCGGGCTATGTCCACCAGTGGACTAATATAGCCTGAAGAAAAAGAAGAAGAATTCAAATGAGGTCGCATATAAATTATTTTTAAGCGCGACCTCATTTAAATTGAGTGATCGTGCGACTACAATCTGCTAAAGGGGTCCCTTTAACAGATCGTTGTCGCACGTCAACAGTAACCACTACCAATTTCAATATTTTTGAAATTGGTAGGAAGTATTGTCACTGAAGTTATTAGTAGATTAGATTAGATGGCCTCGCCGGCGCAGCGGCTTCGCAGGTTGTCTGTAAAATCGAAGATCTTGGGTTCGATCCCCGGCCGAGTCAAACTAGGAAACGAACTTTTCTAGTTCGTCTCGGGTTTCGGATGTTATCTCTGTATTTATTGTATTAAATCTATAGTCGTGTTAGCACCTGTAACACAAGCCAGTACTTGTAACTTTAGATGTACTTGGAATAGGGCCAGCGAGATCTGTCTATGAATATTTATTTATTATTAATATTTAGATTGGTAATATTCGTATTTATCCCGACTTAATTGGCAAAATTGGCGGCCTTATTGCTAGTAGCAATTTCTTGCAGAAATCTTAAATCGGAGAATTTGCCGAAGAAAAATAGATAAGGGTGTATCTCCGATTTAAGATTTCTGCAAGAAATTGCTTCTAGCAATTAGGCCGCCAATTTCGTTCTATCGTCTTTATCTGGTGTTCCTGTAACAATTTTCTGGTACTGATAAAGAATATTCTTCCCGATCTTATCTTATTGGTAGAATTTAAATGGTAAATTTATCACTGGCCGCACAGCTCCAAATAACCCCTTGTTGAGGTCTCACGTTACACAGCCAGTCGACCTGTTCCAGTCGCGTGAGAAGCGAACGTTACCGTCCCCTACTGCACGTAGCTACACTGCACTCCACGTATCGCGCACATGTTACTCTGCTAGACACAGTAGGTACTTCAGCTTCGCACGGGTATAGTGTGCACTCGGCTTTATTGATTTTTAAAATTCGAACCGAGTTGGACAGGTGGATTTTTAACTTATGGTGTATTGTATATCTTTGTCGATATGGTTTCACGGGGTTGTATAGCTTACAGTTGTTTTGACAGAAATAGGTATAGTTGGGTATATATACTCGTACAACGGCCAATTGTATAAAGTTACTTAGATTTAAGAACTCATGGTTGTATTCTTTATTTACCTAGTTATGGAATAAAGTGTTCTCTATCTATAGGTATAAATGTAGTCCTAAGGTTGTCTTCGAGAGATGTTAGCGATAAGATTGCTAATTGTACATCATGTAACTTGATATTTAAAATTTTCAAGTGCTCACAAAATGTTTGGTCTGCAATAAAGAGGATTAATCTAATCTAATAAAAGTATAAATTTACAGGGAAATGAATATAAGAGTCATAAAAGTCGACTAAGGGACACAAACCGGGGGGTGGGCAGCAGCGCCCCCTGCAGTACAATTCCACCGAACTCATCACTTTGATTTGACCACGAGGAACGAATTTTCCACGTGGTCAAATCAGTTTGACAAAATAGTTTGACTACGTGGAAGAACCCTAAAATCCGCATGCCCAGCGTGGGGATTATGGGCATTACCCCCTATGATAGCACAACGTGGCGCTCTTTAGGGGAGGGCTATGTCCAGAAGTGGACTAGTATAGCCTGACGACGAATATGAGAAAACTTAAATATTTTAATTTACGTCGACTTTCACATCCAAGGAAGTAATTTTCTTCTTCTTCAGGCTATATTAGTCCACTGTTGGACATAGCCCTCCCCCAAAGAGCGCCACAGAGCAAGGTTGCGCCATCATTGGGGGGTAATCCCCATAATCCCCACGCTGGGCATGCGGGTTGGGGATCGCAGTTTGGTGGAATTGTACTACAGGGGGCGGTGCTGCCTACCTCCCCGGTTTGTGTCTATTAGTCGCCTTTTACGACACCCGCGGGAAGAATTTGGGTTGGTGCTATTCTCTAGGCCGACACCACACAGCAAAGGAAGTAATAGCACTTGCTAACAGTGAAACAAATTTTGCACTGGTATATTATCTGCATGAGTTCTTCAAGATTAAAAAAGATTAGTAGAAGGTATTGTTTAAACCTCAATCATGTTATTATAATAGAAATATTTCCTATGCAATAAAGTACGTATGATTGAGTTTGGATATGAAATGAAACGAAACGAAACGAAACGAAACGAAACGAAACGGAACGAAACGAAACGAAACGAAATGAAATGAATATACTTTATTGCACACCAGGAATTGCAATATTTACGGTGTTACTTAAAAAAACACGATTCCATAAAACACTCGATAAACGTTGGATAAAGGCAAGTTAAAACAGTATGTAGCGGAGATTCACAAAGGAAAAGACGTGACACATATAAAACAAACTCGTTTTAAAGAATTATTTAGAAGAATGTGATGGGATGGGCTGGTAAGGGACGTCCCAGACGGACTTACTTCGACCAAATAGGGGATGTATTAGCAAAGGGAAAGATAAAAAGTACCCGGAACCGGCGTGCGTGCATGCAACGACTTATGAACGTTGATGAAGCGAAGGTGATCTGTCAGGATCGTGGCAAGTGGCAGTCCCTGGTCTCTGCCTACCCCTCTGGGATACAGGCGTGAGGTTATCTATGTATGTATGTATTTAGAAGAACTGTGTTTTTTTTAAAAATAAGGCCCTACCCTAAAGGGATCTTTCGAAGAACCGTGTTTTTATAAAATAAGGCCATAAGAAAACATAAAATATCTTAAACAATCGCAGTGCAAAGGAAAGCGAATGCAACTCTGTTTGAAAACACAATTTGCAGTGATTTTACTTGAAAAACTAATAAACCGGTACAGTATTAAAGTCATGAATTTAATACGCTTTTCAGTGCGCAAATATGCAATCATTTTGGTGAGTCACTTTACATTAAAATAGGTGGGCGGTAAAACGGTTTTATGCCTAATAATATTATTCGGAGAATTTCTTATTATGATATTTTATGCCTAATAAGCAGAGTATATTACGGGTAAAATACAACTACTCATCAATATGGAACACTTTTAATACAGGAAAAGCTTTAAATCTTGAAAAAATATCAGCATTTCCATTAGAGGATAGAAATAACATCTTAGTTGTTGTGTGTCCTAATACAGGTATTATATAAAGTGAACGTTAAATAACATTGTGCATTTGCTTATATTGTATAAACCTATTTAGCGGCTAAAAATTCCGCGCATGCCGGGACCATAACCCGCGACCTCTGGCTAACCGTGCCAGCACTTTTCCAACTGAGCTAATGGGCACTTACCGGCATCAGTGAAATTTCGAACCTCTTTACACTACTCTCTGTATTACTTACAGGCAGTGACATCTGGCTGATGTAATTTGCATCACTTGCAGCCCCGAGTACCTACTTTGTAGTTAGGTTTTACATTCTATATTAAGTGCTGGCTAAACATGAAGTGCAATTTATTATTAATCAAATCCAAGTATCACATTTAATATTACGTAGAAACTGTGACTTCTTAAGCGTTACAAGTAAATCTAGGAGTCCATATCAAAAATAGATCACTTTGAAGAAATAATGGGCAAATAAACTGCTAACTTAGTCTGTTTAAAGTTCTTTGATGCTTAATTAACGTACTTTACATATTGTTCTAAAACCTAGCATAATTTCAAGACGTCTTTGTCATTTTACTATTCTGTAAATTTATAGTACCCTTTTTGGCACTAAGTGCGTTTTACACAGTATTTGATCTTCGTTTCAGGCCAGCTTATTATAGATTCGGGAACTTATTGCAGAAACTCATACAATGCCCCATAGTTAGTTAGACCTGAGATTTCCGCACTTTGAATGCCCTTCAACTGAGTGATCGATTTGACTGACGTTTGAGTATTCGGCCGTTAGCCTCATAGTTGGGCCATTGTACTTAGCAAGCGCTGAGGTACGCTAACACCTCAGATACTAGGGTTTCCTTACGATGTTTTCCTTCACCGTCAGCGAGTAGTATCGCTACTATAATATAGAAAACTAAGTCATTGGTACATGCTTGAGAAGCCGGCGTTCTACACCGCTCCGCTACCACCGCTTATCAATAACATATTAACAATACCCCATATAAAGGATGTATTAACCTTTCTCAGCCTCGATATCAACCCTTTTATGTCCCCATTGCTATGGCACGGGTCTTTTCCTGCATGGCAAGAAGTTTAGGCCACACTCCATCACGGGGCAAGTCCAGGTTGATGGAGGATTGTAAGACTGTGGCGGTCCTTACTGTCAGAAGTTATAAGGCCGCCCATGAGGCCTCTGACAAGGCCTAACGACTGCCATCACATGACAGCCGGCACCAACGGCTTAACGTACCTTACAAAGCATGGAAGCGCTCGGAAAAATGCCACTGACGGTAGTCTTGGCGCCGTCACCCATCCTGCACCTTACCGCGCCTGTTGTTGCTAAACTCAAGTGATTGATTCCAATCACTCGGTTCGACCAGGCCACGAGCGCTTCTACACGATACTACACCATAATTAACAGAATCTAAGTATTTTTATTGAAAATAAACCAGAAACTGTGACGTAATAAACGTCACAAGTTAAACTAGATGCCCGTTAAAAAATGTAGATTTGTAGATAACAAAATCTGTGGAAATAAAAGTAGATTTGCTTTGTTCCAGACGACCTCATATAATTTTTAACATACTTTACGATACCGTACAAAACTTATTCTTATTTGAGTAATATAGTGAATAATATTTAACTATAGCTAAACCGAAGCGCTCGTGGCCTAGTGGAACCGAGTGATTGAAATAAATCACTTGGGTTAAGCAACGACATGCGCGGTCAGTTGCTCTGTGGGTGACCATCCCTTGACTACCGCTAGTGGCATTTATTCCAAGCGCCTCCGTGCTTCTTAAAGCACGTTAAGTTGTTGGTGCCGGCTGTCATGTAATGGAAGTCGTTAAGTCATTTCAGAGGCCTTATGGGAGACTTGTAACTTCTGACAGTAAGCGCCGCCACTTTCTTACAATAATCCACCAAGCAGGACTTGGAACCTGTGGTGGCCTAACCTTCTTCATATGCAGGAAGAGACCCGTGCCCCAGCAGTGGGGACTTACAAAGGGTTGATTTCAAAGCCCCAGTTCCAAAGTTACCCCTGCATCTTTAAAAAGTATAGAATTACCTATCAGGGCAGAACAAGTACCGGAGGAGTATTTAAGAGGAATCATGTTTTTATAAAAAAAAATTGTCAATTGCTAATAACACCAGCCACGAATAAAAGTAATGAAACTTAGCAATGAAATTGCATAATTATACATGGCTTAACGACTGCCATTACATGACAGCTGGCACCAACGGCTTAAAGTGCCTTGCGAAGCACGGAAGCGCTCCAAAAAATGCCACTAGCGGTAGTCACGAGACGGAACGCTTGTTCTTAAAAAAATATATATCTTTTATTTTGGCATACATAATTTTCAATGAGATCTAATAATAACCGCGAGTGAAGGCACTTCGCCGTCGGCGGTAACGCGGTTTTACGCGGTAATAAGATCACAAGATTACTTAGGTTTTATAACAAAGAAATATGGATGGTTTGTTTATTTATTTTACATTCCTGGAAGCTATGAAAAGCTTACATACATAGAGAATTAGGACACACTCAGACAATTAACAGTTTTCACAATCAGTTTTACATAAGAATAAAAGCGAAGCGCTCGTGGTCTAACCGAACCGAGTGATTGGAATCAATTACTTGAGTTAAGCAACAACAGGGGTGTGATCAGGCGCAGTATGGGTGACCGTCCCGTGACTACCGCTCGTGGCATTTTTACGAGCGCTTCCGTGCTTCGCAAGGCACGTCGTTGGTGCCTGCCGTTATGTAATGGCATGTCAGAGGCCTTATGGGCGGCTTGATAACTTCGTACAGTAAGGCCCTCCACTGTATTACAATGCTCCACCAGCCCGGACTTGGCCCCCGTGGTGGAGTACGGCCTAACTTTTCTACAATGCAGGAAGAGACCCGTGCTCCAGTAGTAGGGACATACAGAGGTTGATATCGATCAATATTGCAGCATTGAACGCAGACGGTTGGCATAGTGATAAAGACCAAAAGCAGTAATTAATTAATTAATTATTTAAAAAAAAACGATAAGATTGCTTTTATCCAAGTTCCGCCCAGTTCGAAAAACTACGTGTCAACAAATGACTGACCATGCACACGCCTCGCCTCAGAATGTTAAGTATTTATTTATTTTTGTATTACCTTAACAATTTTGTGTCATAGTGATCAAATATGACATTGAAATTTCTGCTTGCACTATAAGAACACCCTTTATTCGGGTGTCATTTGCTTAGTGTAAAGCGGATAGTGTAACAGTGTAATTAAATTTATATTATAATTAAAAAAAAACATAAACAGGAGAGAGTAAACGCACGTATTGGCTATTAAATTAATCTCCAAGCTTTAATTAATTAACTGATTTATAACGTGTAAAAATGCTACAGTTTCCAAGTAAAATAACCATTTAGCAATCATATCTATTTATTTATTTAGTCCTCAAAAAGAGCTTATCTCATATCGTACATAAAAAGAGCCTATTTGTTCAAGAAGGAAAATAGAATACTGTTTTATTCAAGACACACTCCTATTACGGCAATAAAATAGCACAACTCCATAATAATAATAGGAGTTGTTTTTGACACAACACAGGACGTAATGTCTGCTTGTCCCTTTGTGTGTTTTCCTTGGCAAAGAATATAATGTACTGCGTATACAAGTCCATAAAGCTCGTCTTTGTATTTATCTACACTGCTTTGTTTGTTAGGAGGCGCAGAAAGGAAAATGCGGCTGGGCGTTTTCGTTAGGCCATGAAAACTTGTAACAAGGAACTTTCATATTCTTTTCGCATTTAAAGTTATTGTCATAATTTTGCATGATATACCTATATAATTTTATAATAAAATGAAATGAAATTTTTTTATTCAAAGTAGAATAAAACCTTTATTCTACTTTGAATAAAACCTTTCTTTTAGAAAAGGTTTTGGGTTCCGTCCGTTTGTTTTTCGTCTGGTTTTTGGTACCAGGCCCTGAGTTCCTTGTAGAAAGACCGACTGGCACCATTCCCGTAATGTCACCAGAGTATTCTTTGAATTTAAAAAAAAAGCGCTACTTAAGCCAGCTACTACTTAATACTGGCTCAAATGTGGTTAAGTAAAGATTTTTATTTAACTTGGCTGACAAGCACCAGTATGTTAAAACATACATACATACACCCTTACATACATACATACATACATACATACATACATACATACATACATACATACATACATACATACATACATACATACATACATACATACATACATACATACATACATACATACATACATACATACATACATACATACATACATACATACATACATACATACATACATACATACATACATACATACATACATACATACATACATACATACATAACCTCACCCCTGTATCCCAGAGGTGTAGGCAAAGACCAGGGACTGCCACTTGCCATGATCCTGACGGATCACCTTCGCTTCATCAACGTTCATAAGTCGTTGCATGCACGCACGCCGGTTCCGGGCACTTTATATCTTCCCCTTTGCTAATACATCCCCTATTTGGCCGATGTAAGTCCGTCTGGGACGTCCCTTACCAGCCTTTCCACTCACATTCGCAATATATATTATAGCGCAGATACTGCGGCTTAATGAACGCTACAACTCAAACTAGGTGTCCATTTCAAAATCTAGATGATTTTGGAGAAAAAATGGACAAAAACACTCCAAACTTAGTCTTTTCGATTTTTTTTTATTTCTTAATTAACAGAGTTTACATAAATTTTACAAAACTCATGCATTTTACATGCTTGAATTCCAGAATACGTAAGTATTATCGAACAAAGTAAATAAATTCATAATGATAGTTGCATCAGCCACCATGTCATTGAAGAAATTGATTGTGGGCACGTACACATTAACTTCATAAGCAAAAACATACTAACAATTTTGAAAGGTAGTTTTAAAAAAGAAAAGGGAAACCGAGTGGGTTTGAAAGTGGCTTCACGTCACACGCTGGTAGCGGGGTGCCATTGCGTTCCCGAATACGTTGCTGATCGGTTCTCCTGAACAAACTCCATATTAATATTATTACTAATGGCAATCACGGAGTCTTATCATACGTATAGGTGGTAACCGATGTATTAGATTTAAAAGGACATGAGAAAAGATGGTCAGAGTGGAGTTTTTTTTCCCGCTGGCTTTTTCTCCACTACACTACAGCCCGAAGGCGGCGGCTTTCACTTTCAAGTTACATTGTACTTTGACATTCAGCAAACAGAATGTAAATTATTTACGTTGAAATAAATTGAATTGAATTTTCTTTTGACTTCTGTGACGTGCAAATATGTGCGAACGTCAAGACCGTGAGACGAGACAGTACAAGAAAGTGAAAGTGAAACTGAAATTGTCTTTATTAAAACTGTTTTTATACGGATTTATGCTCGTTTATTACATTTTTTACAATTTTCCAACGTTTCGGCACTTTTTCAGGTGCCGTGGTCCCGGATGACTGAGGTGACAGGTGTCTTTTAGAAATCATTAACGGTTAGTTTACTACCCTCGGCAAAAATCACAAAAGTTAATTATGAAGTTACGTTCCAAAATAGACAAACCAATTATTTTTTATATAAAGTCAACAATATTGATTATTAGTAATTGAAGTTAAAATTAAATTTATAAACAAATTACTTTATATGAACTTAAAGATACTGATTATTAATTGAAATTAAATTTATTTTTATTATTTATTCTACTGTCACACTTCTAGCAAGGGGGTCTCATGCACTTCAGCACTGGTTCCCATGCTACCGGTATGTTCCAACCACGATCTCTATTAAAATTTGGATGCCGGCGGATCTCTATTGCCTCGCGTATCATTCTAAGGAAGAAACGGTCTTCTCAGGCTAGAACTTTAACTTTATTGAAATGTATAAAGTGGTTGGTACCGCTAAGTGTATGCTCGCTGACTGCAGATCTACCTGAGCGCTTATGTTTCACATCAGCGATATGTTCCTTCACCCGCTCAGCTATGGTACGCTTCGTTTGACCAATGTACGAGGAACCACATTCACAGTCAAGCTTGTATACTCCTGCCTCTTGTAAGGGAATCCTGTGCTTGACACTTCGCATGAATTGGTGTATCTTTCTTGGCGGCTGGTAGATGGTTCTGATTGAGGCGCGTTTCAAAATACTCCCAATTTGTCATTATTGCCAACAAACATTAAATAAAGTACAATAAGTGGAATAAATGTTAAAAAATAAAAAGCAAGGGCAGGCCTTTGCGAGGGACTGAAAGAAACAATCAAAGGTATATTAAAAAAATACAGTGATATAAAAATACAGGACTTATAACTTTTTCTCCCGCTCGATTATGAAATTCGATGAAATGATAATTACAATTAATTTTATCAAGAGTTAATTATAACCTTATCTTAGCATGTTTCATTTTGGCAACAGGAGCGCGCTCAGCTGAGTCGCTAGATTTTAAAATAAAAACTAGCGGCGCTGGTTTTCAGCGTGTCCGTTTTTGCATGATTATTTAGTTTTAAAAATAATTGCGTAGAAGGCGCGTAAATCTTAAAGTTAATAAGTCTCTATACTAGACAAATGTATATTTCTACGTGGTGTTATTTCTGTTAGTAGCGAGGGGTATTGCTACTATAACCTCACAAAGGTACATAAATTAGAAACATCATTGGTAGATGCTCTCGTTTCCGAGTCCATTGCTTTACCAACAGGGCTACCACCGCGTTTTTCACGGGTCGGGTCGGATTGTTGGCTATTTTTATATCATACTCGTATTTCCATTATTATTGATTAATTTTCTATTTTTCCCTGAGGTATGTTGATTTACCTCGATTTCAACCCTTGTATGTCCCCAATGCCGATGCACGGGTCTCTTCCTGCATCCCAGGAAAGTTAGGCCATACTCCACCACGGGGGCCAAGTCCGGGTTGGTGGAGGATTGTAAGACAGTGTCTTCACATCTTACATCTTACTGTCAGAATTTTTCAAGCCGTCCATAAGGCCTCTTAAATGGCCCAACGACTACCATAACGTGACAGCCGGCACCAACTTAACGTGCCTTGCGAAACAAGGCAGCGCTCGGAAAAAATGCCACTAGTGGTAGACACGGGACGGTCACCCATCCCTCACCTGACCGCGCCTGTTGTTGCTTCACGCAAGTGATTGATCCCAATCACTCGGTTCGACTAGGCCACGAGCGCACGTTGATTCACTTACAAGCCAAACACATTTTTATTTTATTTTTTCAAATATTTACGCGATAACATTTGATGCCTTGCGAAAAAAAGCCTTCGGAAATTCGATTCTTCTTCTCCTTCAGGCTATATTAGTCCACTGCTAGACGTAGCCCTCCCCTAATGAGCGCCATAGCGCAAGGTTGTGCCATCATTGGGGGGTAATGCCCATAATCCCCACGCTGGGCATGCGGGTTGGGGATCGCAGTTTGGTGGAATTGTACTGCAGGGAGCGCTGCTGCCCACCCCCCGGTTTGTGTCCCTTAGTCGCCTTTTACGACACCCGCGGGAAGAATTTGGGTTGGTGCTATTCTCTAGGCCGACACCAATACAGCAGTTCGCTACGCCTTCGATACGACACATTTAATTTCTTTTTAAACATTGTGATTTGTTTTCAATGCGCCGAAATCACATCGCCGGCTTTACCTTTGTACTGTGGCTTGGGTTCGTGGCCACAAACGAAATAGGTATTTAAATTTTTCTCTTGCAAGTTAACTACTACTGTTGCGTGCGAGATTGTATAAGTTAAGTAGTAACTTTTCTCTATTCCCTTTTTAGCCCCTTGTTACAGGAAACTGAGCACTGCGAGGAAGTTAGAGAGGGTGCTTAAGGCTTAGTTTTATTAGTGTCATAAAAATATTTATTGACGAGGGCAAACACGTCGTAAAATATGATTTCTTGTTATCTGCTGATATTTGCCCCCAAAACATATTTTGTCGGGATTTTGCTGCAGTAAAACTAAGTCTTAAATTTGTTTGTGAATAATTTCCAGGCCAGTCCTGGGTTTTTTTTTCGGCTTATACCAATGAATAGAATAGAAAATGTTTTTTTGTCTTCAAGCTAAATGAGGCACCACAATCACTAATGCTAGGGGCATTCTTCTTGTTCTTCAGGCTATATTAATCCGCTGCTGGACATAGCTCTCCCCTAACAAGCGCCATAACGCAAGGTTGTGGTAGCGGCAAGGGCGGTGGTAGCGGAGCGGTGTAGAACGCCGGCCTCTGAATCGGGAGGTCGTGGGTTCAAACCCCGGCATGTACCAATGACTTAGTTTTCTAAGTTATGTACATTTGTGAAATTATAGTAGCAATACCACTCGCCGACGGTGAAGGAAAACATCGTAAAGAAACCCTAGTGTCTGATGTGTTAACGTACCTCAGCGCTTGCTACGTACAATGGCCCAACTATGAGGCTAAGTGCGGAAATCTCAGGTCTACCTTACCTAGCGCAAGGTTGTGCCATCATTGGGGGGTAATGCCCAATGATGGTTGGGGATGGCAGTTTGGTGGAATCATACTGTAGGGGGACTTAATGACAATTAATGGCTTTGTTTTAACACTATTAGATAACATAAAATATGAATATTCTTTATTGTACACACCACACAATAATTACAGAGACAACAGTTACAAAATCTGTGGAAGCCTGTTATTGACTTTCTGGTTCATATTTTTAAATAGTATTAAATTATACAATGGCTTTCCTAAAACTTAATACATAAATAAAAGAAAAGATACAATTGGCGCCAGTATTTCTGATAGCAATTTCTTCTAGGCAGCACTATACAACTGGTTATGTGTTGATTGTGCCCACTAGATTATCCCAATGCTAAAAGTGCCCAATAGTGCTTTGTTATTTTTTTTTATTACAATCGATAACACAACGCCAGGAGTGGTGGTAGCGGAGCGGTGTATGAAGGAAAACGTCGTAAGGAAACCCTAGTGTCTGAGGTGTTAGCGTACCTCAGCGCTTGCTACGTACAATGGCCCAACTATGAGGCTAAGTGCGGAAATGTCAGGCCTAACTAACTAACACAACGCCAGCTATTACGTATCTTCATGACGTTGTTTATATTGCAAATTGTCATAGGTGAAAAAAATATTGACGTTTTTTCATCAAATTTATATGAAAAAAATAAAAATTAGAAAGAGTCTTACACTCACATTCAGAATCAAGTTTTCCTTCAATTTAGATGAAAATATGTAATTTTTTTAAACCTGTGAATTTTTGCAATATCGACGACGATAACTGATATCGCACTTCGAGCATGGCCATGACAGAATATCAGAGTTGTAGGTAGGTAATTCAGTGCTCCTACACCGCGTGAGTAGGGACCATTTTAGTGGTTCAAAATACTTTCTGACTGAAACGTAGGAAAATTAGGCATTTTTTAAAAACCTATTTAGAGGCTAAAAATTTCACCCATGCCGGGATTCGAACCCGCAACCTCTGGCTATCCAATTGGTAGAGCGCTGGCACGGATAGCCAGAGTTTGCGGGTTCGAATCCCGGCATGGGTGAAATTTTAAGCCTCTAAATAGGTTTTTAAAATTGTCCTTAGCACTGGTTAGTGCATTAAAAATAAAAATAGTATAATTAGGCATTTTGTTTGTTTATTCTGTTTCACAAGCGAATCGCAGTCGCATGTATGAACAAGCGAATCATAATCGCGTGTATGAATGTTTCTTCTTCTTCTTCAGGCTATATTAGTCCACTGCTGGACGTAGCCCTCCCCTAATGAGCGCCACAGCGCAAGGTTGTGCCATTATTGGCGGGTAGTGCCCATAATCCCCACGCTGGGCAAGCGGGTTGGGGATCGCAGTTTTGTGAAATTGTACTGCAGAGGGCGCTGCTGCCCACCCCCCGATTTGTGTCCCTTAGTCGCCTTTTACGACACCCGCGGGAATTATTTGGGTTGGTGCTATTCTGTAGGCCGCCACCACACAGCGTAAGAATGTTTAGTAATATTATATTTAGAATATAGGGTTTGTTATGAAAATATTATCGTGGCAAAAACGTTTCCTGTTCAAAGTTGTTTAAATGTACCATGAAGGCTGCGTGTAAAGCTTTACGACGCAAAAAACGCTTTAAAAAAACTTAAAGCCCTCCGAAGGACTTTGTCCATAATCACATAAACAAAATCTTAGCTTAACGGTAGTTTGGAAATTTTTAAACTTCCCCCAAGATGACAGTTCTGGAAGTTTCCACCGCCAGAGACCTTTAGTTCAACTTTATGAGCGCGGCCGCTTGTTTACCGCAAACATGAAACTTTAATGGTTTTTATAAGCGGAAAGAGCACTTCTTTGTCCTGATTGTGTTTTGTTTACACCAATCTAGCACTGGTACTCTCCCAGTTTACTTCTGATTAGGAGACTACTAGCTACACGTTAAGGAAAACGTCGTGAGGAAACCTGCGTGCCTGAGGAGTTTAACTACCTCAGCAGCGGTTGGAATTGCCAATCCGCGGTGGGCACGCGTGGTGATTGAGCTCATACTCACTCTTTCCGTGAGAAAGAGTGAGTATGAGCTCAATCATTACAAACAATGAGGTCTGGGCCCTGCAATAAGACGTATTTAGGCTACATAAAAAATATGTAAGGAAACAACAATAATTAGAAATTTGGTGTCTTAATACTAAAAATCTCGTGTCACAGTGTATCTCATCGACTACTTGACCGCGCCGCTTGTTGCTTAATCCTAGTGATCGATTTCAATCACTCGACAAACAGGTTTTGTTTTATCGTGCGTTTATTAACCCGTCATGCGCTTAGAATTATGTTATTCTACTGTTTTATTTCCTCGCAATCGAACTGAAAAACAGAGTTTATAACTCGTCCACAAAACCATTTTATCCTCGACATTGCTATCAGCTCTGGCCTTCGCCTCGGGCTGCTAAGAGTCTCAGATAAAAGTGGTTCGTATTGTGCACTTGTTGTAACATCGACTATATTTTTATCTTTAATGGCGTGGGGATTATGGGCATTACCCCACAATGATGGCACAACCTTGCGCTGTGGCGCTCATTAGGGGAGGGCTATGTCCAGCAGTGGACTAATATAGCCTGAATAAGAAGAATGGAGACAGCGAATTGGGAAACGTAGCGACGACATTCGCAAAGCGGTGGGCAGTGACTGGAAGAAGAGAGCCGAAGATCGGGCTCAGTAGCGTGTCTTGGGAGAGACCTATGTCCAGCAGTCAATTGACACCGGCTGATTAAGGTGATAGATAGATGATGATTTTTTCATCTTTTAGTTTCAGATCGATGCAAATAGAAGAAATCACGTGCTTACGAAGGCTCGGAATTTCTTGTAATATGAGCTTAATTGGCACGCATAATCCGTTATTTGACTCTTTTTTCAAGTAAGTCTTAAACGGTAAATAACTCTTCCACTAGACCAAAAAATATTTTAGTATATTTTTAGAGGACCTAAAAGCAACATAAAAATGTATTTTAAAACTTTATTTTCCTAAACAGCCAAAAAACGCGGTCAGACATTTTTGCCTATGGTTTGAAGTCCAAAAAATTGTAAACAAAGTTTGACATTTAATTTTCTGTAAGTGATCTCTGAGCATAGTGAAATAACAACAACGCAACCATAATTTCATCGAATTTACGTCCAAAATATACCAATTATCATTATTGCATTGTTCGAGAATGAAAAAACACGTCAATAAAGACCCCCGGGAAGTTGTGGATTCGTGTACCCAGTGATATCAACATTCGAAAAACTTGGCTCAAACTTGCCAAAAGAGACCCCGACTCTTTATCAATTGAAACTCGGGTGTATTTATGTGAACATCACTTTGATGTAAGTCCTATAATAATCAATGTCCACTGGCTCTGGCTGAAAGATGTTTGTTTACATACTTAAGATGGTTTCAAGATGGCGGATAGCGTTTTCGCCGTTACGAATTAAACGAGGAAAAATTTTTTTACTTTGCTAATTTTGCAGCCATCCTCCATACTTAGCAAATTCAATGTATTTAGGTTTCTTACGTTAAATACTATAGGAAATATTAATTTATCGCGTCAAATTTGATACGTGTCAAATAGCGGATTAGTCTACTGTGGTACCAAGAGTGGCATCCAGATACAACTTCACTATCCTCAGAAAAATTAATAATTAGTTATGGTATAAAATATTATCGCGCAGAGCAATCAGCTCATAGCAGAGAAAACTTGCTCAGTACTTGGGGTATTTCTGTGCATCCGCTGCATGCCACCGCGACAAAAGCTTTTATCGTTCAATCGCAATCGTATATGATTATTTGTATAATGAATGCAGTTGATATACATATAAATATAAAAATTATGACTCAAATACGTACTCATATTAAATACATTCTATATATAATAACGAACGAAAATTCGTTACTATATTTAGAATGTTTTAGTCACTACTTTTTTTTGTATTATAATTATGTATTTATATTTAAAGTAAATACGTATTTATTATTAGTAGGTGTTTGTATCTAAGTGCAATTTTTTTCATGTTTTATGTAAGTAACGTGGCAAATTATATTTCAGCGTTGGGCGCTCCCGCATTCTTCAATCTAGATATAATAAATTACATATCTGTATTAAGTCCGCATAATGTTCAAATTTAATTTTGCACCGCATGAAATTTGTACATCAGGCGAAGTTAATCATAAAATTTAGTCAACATCATTACAAGTAATTATTAGTAGATTTTAAGTATTAGACTACAATTATATTTTTCTAAACAACAGTAAAATCCATCATTGGCTGCATGTACAAATTATTAAACACCCATTGTTTATTTTCATTGTATTACTGTGGATTTTTGTTCAATAAATAAAATAAAACGACTCATGAACGTTGATGAAGCGAAGGTGATCTGTCAGGATCGTGGCAAATGGCAGTCCCTGGTCTCTGTCTATCCCTCTGGGATACAGGCGTGAGGGTATGTATGTATGTAAATAAAATAAAGATAAAATAGTAAACGATGTCGTTTGTCGCGGCGTTATGCAGCGGGGGCTGGTCAGCCGAGGGCAGTACACACCACTCATAAAACTTTATCTCATTTCTCGTTAGCTGAACGAGAAAAATAATAACTGAGAACACGAGAGTCATTAGCCAAGGTAGGAGATAGATACTTGTCGAGGTTGCTCTTTTTATTTTCCTTGAATTGAACAAAGGCTGACTTGTAAGTTGAGAGTTTCGTGAAACAAAATGTGATTCAGATTCAGATTTAGATTCCTTTATTGCCATAGTCATGTGTTATTGCAGTTCTTACAGGTAATTTAAGAGGTACATGACATCCTGTAAGGGCACTGCCATATAACTTAATTAATTATTGCTCGCTTATAACTATCTATGCTTCGCAAGGCACGTTAAGCCGTTTGTGCTAACTGTCATGTAATGGCAGTGGTTAAGCCATGTCAGAGGCCTAATGGGCGGCTTGATAACTTCTGATAGTAAGGGCCGCCACTGTCTTACAATCCTTTTTTTTTTTTTCACCCAGGAGAAACCCCAATTACGGGTACCACCGGCTCGGGGGAGCACAGTGGTTATGTCGGACTCCCCGCCCTGAAAAGGGCGGTATACCGACTAAAACTCCTGGGGTGTTCCTCCGCACCGCAAAGAACGGGGCCACGGGGACGCTTGCGCACACTTCCGCGACCCCGTCTGCGGGCGCCCTTTCGGGCACTCCTTCGGCGGCGCCCCCTGCCCCGTCGGTGCTCGACGACGGGGCTAGAAAGCGCCGCATCTCTTCGTTGGAGCACATAGTGGCCGAGTGCAAAAGACCTCGGCCACCACACGCCCCAACGCGCCACCCCCTCCACCCCATCGCGAACCGGTCGATGAGGCGAGGAGGGCGGCGCACCTCCTCGTTGAGGCGCGTGGGGGCCAAGGCATCACGGTCCCCACACGCCCCACACGCGAGGCCCGTCGGGTCGCCCACCCGCGCCTCTCTGAAAGCAGAGAAGGCGGTGAGCGACCGCGCGGGCCCCCTCCGTGCCAGAAGGCACCCTCGGAACACGCAAGGGCGCCTTCCGGCTCGCCGTGATAGACGCGGAGAGTCCCCCGACCCTCCGCGTCTCGGCGGCCACTCTGGTCCGACTGGTACGAGGCGCGCGCGCTTCCGCGCAGCGGCGCCCTCCCCCAGTCGGTCCTTCATTCGGTTGGTCGCCTGGGTCCCGCTCCACAAAGTGAAACAGGGCCCACGCAACCCCTCCCGCCAGATTTTTCCCGCTGGCCAGCAAGATCCCATAAAGAGAAGTTACTGACCAGCGCCCAGGGTGCACCAGCCCTTGCCACTTACCCTTCCCACTGGTTCAAGATGAATCAGTAGGAACGGAAGCGGAAGGGCACACGGGAAGGTAATCTGGCATCGCACCCCACTGTCTTACAATCCTCCACCAACCCGGACTTGGCCCCCGTGGTGGAGTATGGCCTAACCTTCCTGCGATGCAGGAAGAGACCCGTGCCCCAGCAGTGGGGCCATGCAAGGGTTGATAACTATGACGATTATAACTATTACATATATTTTCCTTTCTATTGTGTAGTAAAACATTTATCATTGAAAAATTCAATGATAAATGTTTTACTGAAGAGAATAGTAACATTTCTGGCCCATGTACTTATTCAGGGTTATTTTAAACAAATTATCGCATGGGTGAAATTTTTAGCCTCTAAATAGGTTTTTAAATTATCGTCTTCTTTTTTTTGCATGTGGTATGGTAAATCATTGAAAACTTTTGCTGCCATTGAGTAGGGACCAGAGTTTACGATTTTTAGCTTAGCAGTCTAAAATATAGAGCACTGTCATAGTTAAAATGTTATAATCCACGAAATATCTTCTACATATCGTCATCGCGTCTATATTAGCCAGAATTCTAATACATTTTTTTGTTATACAAAAACGTCTTCTGCATCCGTGCTATTGCTCCAAAGAATTACACCTGTAGTTTTTTTAGTTCTGATAGAGCATATACAAAGCTTGAGGCTTACTGGTTACTGGTTGCTTTTAAAATACAGCTTACAATGCGGCTTACAGCTTACTGGTTGTCTTTAGAATGTGTCTTTTCCAATTTAAATTACTATCTATATTGATGCCTAGGAGACAAGAAGATTCTACATTTTAAATTAGAGTTCCGTTAAATTTATAGTTTGTATAGTTATAATATTTTCGGGGCTTAATCCTTGAAGAAATAAACATATCGCAGCTGTCTGCTGTTGAGGGTAGTCTGAAACCTCATCAGCCGAAGATGCGAACGGGTGCCAGCCATCAGTCTTCTCGTGACCACGATGACTGTAACGTCGTAGAAACGTCGAGGTAAAATAGCAATAAATTACTACACGATTAAGCCCCGAAAATATTCTATGTGTACAAGTCGCGAAAGTTTAAAATATGTATATAGTTTGTAATATCTAGGGGTCGTTTTTGGTAAAGTCTGAATTCCATATCTAAGTTTTTTTTAAAGTTAATTTCTAAGTTGTGGTCATCTAACCAAGTTTAGATTGTATTTATCTAATGATTCGGAGTTTAAACAGAGCTTAGTTTATAGCATAGAGAACTTCTTTGAGTTTGGTAGTAGTGGGTCAGCGGCTCAAACGGCATGCAACGGAAATATATCGCCTTGGCGTGGGCTGTAACTAGGTGTGTAACTAGTATATAATTAATTTATATATCGTTGTATAAAGGAAAGAATCGCTGATAGCCCCGGCTGCCTGAGTGATCTTAAACGATCACGAAGGTTAACTAACATAGGGCGCGTTCAGTGCAGGGATGGGTGACCCATCTACAGCTAAGTGGCATTTTTCCGACCGGTTCCGTGGTTTGCAAGGCACGTTAAGCAGTTGGTGCCGGCTTCCGTCAGTAAATGGCAGTCGTTAAGCCAAGTCAGAGGCCTCAGGGTGGCTTGAAAATTTCAGTAAGACCAGCCCCTAGTCTTGCAAGCTTCCACCAATCCGGTGGAGAATGGCCTATACCTTCCTCGGAGAAGAGACCCGTGCCCCTCGGTGGGGACACAATGAGTTGATGATGATGATGTAAGGAAAGCAGCTAATACTCGTCCTCATCTCATCCTCTTCTGTTGATTTGTGCGGCTAGATGACACCAACACCCAGTACCACGTTGCGCGGTTTTGAGCTAAAAATAAACGCTTACTTTAGACGTTTTACGTAAATCAACGGCCGTGTACCCCGATACAGCCACACGTGCTTTTTAAGTAAAGTAGGACTATTTGGAACTTCTTGAATTTGCACCAACCAACTGCGACTTTCATGTTAATAAAAAACTTAATAATTCCAAGAAGTAATGGAATAACAAAGTAGTTAGCAAACAAACATTAAAAGCAAAGTTGAACGTTAGGTCCCCTTCGCTCATCCTGCGTGATAAAATAGTTTAATTAAAGTTACATACTGGAAATGCTCCCGAGACAAATTAATTAAGTCGTAAGATGAAATTAAGTATAGGGACCTACTCAGGATAGAGTTACTGCCTGCACCCGGCCGCCGCCGCCGCGCCGCCGTCCGGTCGCCTTACATGAACAACGACCGGCCGGCGAGCGAAGCTCATACAATAACTACTTTACCCGGCCCGGCGACCGGACGGCGGCCGGGTGCATGTGAAAAGGCACTTAGAATTATCTTTAAATTAACCGCGTATCGGCATGCAAATGAGTTTGCTCTTTTTTATTATTTAATTAATTAAAAGCCTTTGTATCTACGTAATAAGATAATTGTTTTTTTTTTTTTTTTATTATCTTTATTTATTTGGAAGCTTTGTTCACATAGGTGAGCATGTCAGCTCCATCTAAATCTACTAACAAATTACTACCACATAGTTACACTAAGTTCTTACAGCTATTACAGTTCTTATTGTTATTATTATTATCGAGGTGGTGCCCTCAAGGACAAACTTTGTTTGACAAAATGATATATATACAATGCGGCCGGACACCATGGTTCTGATAAAATTGTTTGGATATAACCCAAATCTAGTGAGTTTAATCTAAGTTTTTGCATTAAAGTTATTCTTTGTTGTGCGTTTATGGCACACTCACATAATAGGTGATAGAGATCTTCTTTAGAATTACATGTATTACAATTTGGACTGTTAATTTTCTTCATCATGAAACCGAAATTATTCAATGGCATATGGCCAGATCGAGTTCTAAAAGCAATCGTTAAAATAGATTTACATAATTTTGTGTTTAAAAACCATGGAATACGCGGTAGTTCACTCTGCATGGTTTTATACCATATTCCTTTTTCTTTAGAGCGCTCATCGAAATACTCTTTCCAAAGATAATTACATTGTAATCTAAATTTAGGAAGTATTTCTGTATAACATGGTTTTATTTCTTCATCCTCTCCGTTTGTAGTAGCTTCTTTAGCCAGCATATCAGCTCGCTCATTACCATGAATACCAATATGCGATGGAATCCATTGCAGTCTCAGGTCGACACACTCTTTTTCGAGTTCAAGCATTAGCTCTAGTACATTATAGGCATTCGACATGCCTCTGTAGCCAGAGGCGCATCGAGCTATATGTTGTAAGGAGCTTTTACTGTCTGTAAAAATGACAACACGACTTAATTTTGCGTCTTTAATATGTTTAAGGGCTTCTGAGATTGCAACTAGTTCCAAAGTCATAATACACACATTGCGATTATTTATTTTAATACATCGAGATATGTTTAAAGTTGAGTCAAAAAAGGAGGCACCTGATCCTATACTATTCTTAGAGCCATCCGTATAGACCTTATGCCATCTACTATATCTTTGGGAAAGTTCTTGCAGGATTTCATTTTTGAGTGAGTTCATTTCATATTCCCTTTTGGCATGTGTGATACATTCTAAGCTAGTTACAATTATATCTGTGCGTATTTTTGATACCCATGTATTTAATTTAAACATTTCTAGGGGGTAATTGTTATTAATAGTTTCTTCCTTAGTTTTATTATAGGATATTGTTAGTAATGGTTTCTTTTTATTTTGCCAGTAGCTGTTGGAGCAGAGGGAATTAAGTTCATTTACAGTTTCAATGGTGGTGTTATCTTTCAAGGACTGAGCTTTTAGACAGTATTTAAATGCTAAGTATTGTCTCCTGATTGATAATGGAATAACACACAGTTCGGACTCCATCACATGGATAGGGGTGCTCTTTATAAACCCGCCAATAACTCTAAGTGCTTGGTTCTGGACCTTATCTAGTTTACACATGTGACTTTTGGCACTATTATCGTAAAGGAAACAAGCATAGTCAATCCTGCTTCTGATGAGAGATATATACAAACTTCGCAGGTGGTTTGGATGGATACCCCACTGTGAGCTCGCTAAAATTTTAAGTAAATTAAGATACTTTTGCGTTTTTTCTACCGTTTCGTTGACATGTTTAGCCCATCTCAATGATTTGTCTAACCATAGACCCAAGTACTTGATATTATCCGTGCCACCTAAAATAGACCCATTAATCTCTAAATGTATGTTTGTAGTGTTTTTACGACCTCTACTAAATAAACAGAATTTGGATTTGCTAGCCGATAACGATAATCCTAGGTTTTCTAGTAACTTACAAATGGTATTAAGGGCATCCTGTATTTTTGTTATACTATCCTTCATTTGATTACAACTCGTATAAAGAACGAAGTCATCTGCATATTGGGAGATCATAACATTTGTAATATAATTACAAATTTCGGCTGTTACTATGTTAAAAATCAGTGGTGACATGGGATCACCCTGAGCTATGCCTTTCGCGGTCCACCTTGTGCAGACTACAGAATGATCATAATTTTTGACTATAAGATGTCTTTCGCTTAAAAAATTCCATAGATACACACATATTCTAGTGCCAGAATTGATCTCATTGAGACGAATTATGACTTTATCTATCTGGACGTTATTATAGGCATTATCAATGTCGAGAAAGCATGCGAGAGTAGGATTATTTTTAGACATACCTATCTGAATCTGGGATACCACTCTTGCCAGAGAGTCCAAGCATGACTGTGAACGTCTGAAGCCAGTAGCCTTAACTGACAGAAATTTGTTTTTCTCAACATGCCATTCAAGACGCTTGACTATCATAGTGTGAAATAGTTTGCATATACACGACATAAGGGCTATTGGTCTAAGTTTAGTTACTTCTTGTGTTACACTGCTAAGCTTGGGAATTGGTATGATTTGTATTGTTCTCCAATGAGATGGGACAATGCCCGTTCTAAATATTAGATTGTAGGTCTTTAGCAGGAATAGTTTCGTTGCATCTGGGACTTTATAGATCATGGAATACGTTATCTGGTCATCTCCTGGGGCCGTATCTTTTTTTTTAAGACAGCTATTAAGCTCTTGAACAGTAAAGTCTGAATCTAGGAGTGTATTAACTGTGTTTATTTCTGGTATATCAGGAAGAACAAAAGCTGGAGCGAGATCAGTTATAAGCTCTTTTTTTTTATCGTCAGCTACGTGGATATTGGGTCTTTTGTAGCCCTTCATCCAGCGCATACGCCTCCACATAACTGTTACAGAAGTTGACTCGTCTATGCTATTACAGAAATCCCTCCAGCTACGTGATTTAGCCTGTCGTATTAGTTTTTGTGCATTCTGTATGTGTTTTTCAAGGAGGGTTAGATTATTAGGGGTAGGATTTCTTCTAAATGATGCTAAGGCTAGACGTCTTTGAGCAACAATTTTTGACAACTCTGGGGACCAAAATGGTTTGGGTTTGAATTTAGTTTCAGGATCTTCACATATTTTAATCAAAGGAATAGATCTATCAGCAGCACGGTTCAAATGCGTCAAAAGAAAATCGTATCTTTCTTGAATATTGTCGGATATTATTGGATACGTAAATGACTCCTCTAGTATTTGCCTATACATTTCCCAGTTAGCTCTTTTATAGTTCCTCCTCTGAGTAATTTTGTTTGTTCCTTGATAATTAAATATAAGTTTTATTATTAAATGGTCGCTACCAAGACTTTCATTAGTCACACCCCAGTTAAGGTCTACAGCAATATCAGAGGAGGCAAAGCTTACATCTGGACTTGATTGTTGCAGATTATCATTTACAAGTTTGATTCTGGTTGCACTACCGTTATTCACAGATATAAAGCCATTATCAAGTGAAGCCTCCATAATGTGTAAGCCCCTAGTGTCATTTTTGTAGGACCAGTTAGTGTGATGAGCATTAAAGTCTCCAGCTATTAAAGTTTTTCTCGAAAATGTACTAAACAAGATGTCCCATTCTGTTTCCGTGACGCGGACATGTGACGGGCAGTAGATTGAAACAATATTCTGTACATTATTACAATTAAGTACCTTAACACATACCACTTCTAATCCTAAATTATTGATCGTCAGAGGAACCACGTAGCTTTTGATTGATTTGTGGACAAGAATTGCTACACCGCCATACGAATCATCTCTGTCTTTCCGATAAATATTATAGCTGCCGATTCTGAGGTCTGATTCTGGTTCTAGCCATGTTTCGCTGAGGATTGCCACATGTATACTCTCCTGATTTAGGTAACATTCAAATGCAGCCATCTTTGGTTTTAAGCTCTGCGCATTCCATTGAATTATGTTAATCTTGTGGTCGTAAGATGTTCTATCCATTAAATATATTAGTTATACTAGTCAGCCACTCTCCATTCTTAAATAAATCTACTATAAGTTGTTTTAATTCATCAATAAGTATTTTAATCAACAGTGATATCTTTTTTTCCCACGTATCCTCGGAGGCGATTATATCACAGACTTTCTGTATCATAGCGCGGATCTCAATTTTCTTCTTGTGTTTTCCTATTTCATTTGTCTTTAAGTTTGTTGTTGGCTCATCGCTCGTTTCAATAATAGCTTGCTCATCCGAATCAGACAGATTATTTATGATCTTTTTTTTAAGTTTCTTTGTCTTTTTCTTGTTTTGTTTATTAGTTGTTTTATTTACGACTTCGGGTGTTTGGTTCATATCGTCTGTCTCTTGTCTGTGTATCAATGCACCGGTCACCACTATATCTCTGTAAGATAGTGATCTTGTTTCCTTTTGTATTGTATTGTAGGGTTGTGGGGTTGATTCTTTATCTTCGTGGTTGCACACTTCAGTATCTTTTTTCTTACTCTCGTTTAGATAGTGCCCTAAAGCGTTTCTGTATGTGCAGTTTAGTCGCGACATGATTCTACGGATTTCTTTCTCTTTCAAATAGGTTGGACAAATTTTGTCCAGTGACATATGATCTCCTTTGCAGTTAACACACTTAAACTCGGTAACTTCGCAATTTGCATGTGGATTTCCGCATTTAGGGCATATAGTCTTCTTTGTTGGACATTGTCGCGCATAGTGGCCAAACTTCCAGCATGTGGAGCACTGTGTCACGGGAAATACATATGGTTCCACCTTAAACCTACAGCCGTACGCAAATACGTACGCGGGTAAGATAGAGCTTTTGAAGCAGAATCGAACTGTTTCGCTTTTTGTCCACTTTCCTATATCTTCAGAGCGGTCCAATCTTCTTGTCGAAACTATTTCACAGTCGCTGGTAAATATGGAGCCTATTTCCTGTTCATTGACTTCTAGGTCCATGTGTCTTACTATACCGTATGTTAATTGTACTTCATTTGCTGCCCGACATTGGTAGCCAAGCTCTTTAATTTTTTTAGACTGTAATAATTTCTCTGCACTCTCTTTGGTGTCAAATTGAACGTAAACTTTGTACGGGTTTTTATATTTTATCTTTAAGACATTATCAATGCTTTCTGTTCTCAAAAGTTTTGCTAACCCAATTTGTTTAGGTAAAGTTTCCATAGCGGTAATACATACCTCTATCTTACTACCCTCATCACCAATCACAGACTCACAATTCTTTGAGTAGCTACGTGCAAGACGTTTTGGATTTCTAGTCACTGTAATAAAACCCTCTTCGTCTCTATTTTCGCTACTATCTTGTCTTACGCGTTTCGATATTTTCGACTGCATTTGTAATACTTGAACGGCCCCTGCTGATTGGGGTAATTTCCCAGTGGATAATTCAGTACCTGACTCATCCCACTCCAAATCACTATTAGACACTTGTTCCTCGCGAATACACTGATCTTCTTCACAATCTCTAGTATGGACTCCCACTGCCGTTGCTTCATCACTTTTACTCATGTTGGAAATGTGTGAGGGTATTTGAACAAAATCATATTAAAATTTAACACTGATTTAGCACGACTGTTCGGCGATACGTGCGTCCGTCACAGATGATTGCGTCGCACGCACTGAAGATAATTGTTATAGCGTCCAGTGGAACCATCACTTCACTCGGACCCTCTAGTACCTGAGACATTGTTTTTTAGATGGACTAGACCTGCCCACAACCTATTATGGTCACCTTTACAGATCAGTTGGCCTAACTCACAGGAAATATAAGACAAGACATCCAAGACTTAAAATGGTATATTTTTATTATTATACAATCGAACAAGACTACTTTAGCTGAAGAAAGTGGCGAGCCTTAGGCAAAACCCTTTTCCAGTAGTGAACGAGTCGGTACTCGTTAATTGATTAACTTTAGCTGTATTTCTTTTTCTTTAAGACTACAAAAACAACAGATATGTCTTCATCATACCAAGATGCCAACTCTACGCTTATATATTAAGATATTCATTAACAAAAAGATCGCATTAACAAAAAGACTAACGGGAAAATGTAAGAAAAAAAATGCAAAATCGAACAATACTACAAAGTCTTGTGTCACATTGTTTGTTATCGAACCCTTCCGAATTGGCGTCACCAGTTTTTGTGATTTTTTTGTTTCACACTTCATATCACATCACACTAAAGCGAAAGTTTGTGAGTGTGTATGTTTTTACTTCTTTACACTTAAACCGCTTCAGCGATTTAATTAAAATTTGGAATGGAGTTAAATGATACCCTGGCTTAAACATAGGCTATGTTTTAGTGCGGGAAAAAATCTTATTCCCATGGAAAAATCGATAAACCGCGGGTGACACCGCGGGGCACATCTTGTACTTAATAGGTTTGAAGATAGGTCCTATGGTCATTTAAATGGCAAAAAAATGTTTGCAGGGTCGGCTAGGATTATATAAATGCTTTTCTTCTTCTCACTCTTCTTCAGTATTTGTTTGTCCACTGTTCTAAGTATGTCTCTTCGTGGATACGCGATCAGTCTGTAGCTATTGTAGTCCAAGTCGACCCTGTAATAGCTCAGATGTCATCTGACCTTTTATATGTTTTTATAATAGAATAGATTTATGGTAGGGGCCCAAATCTAGTAAGATGGCTTAATAGTCCTCCTGCGCGTAACTACGAGTGGATTCGCAAGGATTTTACTGTCTCGAGTTCGTATCTCCACCCTTAAGTCTGAACAGATTTAGCTGGCTGCATCATGTTTATCATCTTGACTGGTTTATTCACTCGGATCGGACTTAATTTCATAAACAACACGTAAGAGTTTCAGACTTACTCATAAAAATATTATTTCACTAAAAAACCTCTAGAGGTGGTTCATTTAATCTGTGGTTCCTTTTTGCTCGTAAAATTTCCACGGCTTTTTAGTGATTTTTGGAGTGTTTTAGGAACTGCGTTCACAAAAATTCTCCAAATACGCACTAAATTAAAGTAAGTATCACCAAATTGTGTGTACTAAAAACGTTAAACGCCTACCAAAAGTGATAATTATGTACAAAAAAATCTATTTGCTATTTTTAGGGTTCCGTACCTCAAAAGGAAAAAACGGAACCCTTATAGGATCACTTTGTTGTCCGTCTGTCCGTCCGTCCGTCTGTCAAGACCCTTTTTCTCAGGAACGCGTGGAGGTATGAAGCTGAAATTTATATCAATTACTCAGGTCTACTGTCCCTTGAAGCTGTGAAAAAATCAAACTTCTAAACCAACGCAATCAAAAGATACAGCCGTTTATGCCGCAAATTTTCGACACTTGCAAGGGAATCAAAACCTACAGGGTGCTTCCCGTGAACTCAGAATCTTGAAATTTGGTACGAAGCAACGTCTTATAGCATAGATAAAGGAAAAATTACGAAAACCATAAATTTTTAGTTACATCACATAATATATTTTTTTTTTATAATTTTAAACTTACTACCCATTTCCTCATAAACGCGTAGAGGTATTAAATTGAAATTCATACCAAATACTCAGGTCTATAATACAGGTTTGTACGGAACCCTCGGTGCGCGAGTCTGACTCGCACTTGGCCGGTTTTTTTTTTAAAGACTAACAAAATTAAGTTAACAGTATTAACATATTACATGCAAGAAATCCCAGGTTCGAATACCGACTGGGGATAAGAAAGGTCTTGGATGTTTCCATGTTTGTGATGTCGTTGTTTCTGGTTCCCACGACACTGGGTATACTAGTGTGGGGTCAGAAGCAATGTATGTGCCTGTATGTTATGGGATGTTACATTACACACAATTTATTGATCGATTGACTTATCATATATATCTCTAATCATATATGAGAAGTTTTATCAAATTTGGAGAGCCTTTAGTTATCTAACGCAAATATTTTCAGCCACCTAAATGCGACGGCTGCGTGACTACAATTCAAACTATACGTGATACTTTATAACATCGCATTTCCCCACCCCTAGTTTACTGATTCTTTCGGACCCTCACTTAGGCCTTAAATCAACTGTAAAGGGGCCACTGGAAGTATAATTAACGATGAATGAATGAAACGGTTACAGAGTACAGAGCCATTTATTACTGGCCTTCGGTAAAGTCGTTCGGTAATTTCCTATGCTGACCATTCGGCTATTTGACTGCTGTAGTGGGTGGATTTTTTTTTTCTTGAGGGAGAGTTTCTTAAACGTAAAAATTAATAAGCTATTCGGATTCTAAATAAATTGTACATTTTGTAGGGCAATTAAGCGACGGCAAATGGGAATGTCGTTGTAAAGGGAAATTTAACCTAACTTTCGTATATATTTTTGGATACCTACGTTATATTTTTGGCCTGGTTAATTATAGGCAGATGCAGGAAGAGACCCCAGCCCCAGCAGTGGGGACATCAAGGGTTGATAACGAACCTATGAAAAACGTAATTTTACACTAACAATATAACTTTTGCTTTTCCACCTACGTAATAAAAGGACTAATCTGATGCTGCAATGCCTGGGACATGTTTTTTGATAGAGTAGGCTTGCCTAGCAACTATACCATCCTGACAGTTTAGTCGCCCTAGCCCACGGGGAAGACAAGTGTATACGAGCAGAGTCAACCTAGCGACGAGTTTCCTCACGATGATTTCCTTTAACGTTAGCGTGTGGTGTAGCTACGAAAACTACAAATTTGCAGATGTCCGTAGCTTTCAAACTAAACAGTCATAGGTATACCTATACCAGGTTTGATTGAGGAATCAAACCTGGATGTCTCGCTTTAGACTCCATTGTTCTACCCTCGGCAAATTGACAAAATATCTACTTAGAATTCGCAACAATTCTTGGGTTTGAATATGCAACGGAAATGAGTCGTTTTCAACAGAAGTTCGCAAAGCACTTATAGATGGCTTATAGAGGCGTGCCCATACATGAACAGGGACAGGTCTGTCAAAATTTGCTCAGCGCAGATTATTTGACAGGGCGCTATGGCGCTCATAAGGGGAGGGCTATGTCCAGCAGTGGACTACATAATATAGCCTAAAGGAGAATAATATTTGACAGTCGTGTTCCTGTTCTTCTGTGTCAATGCCAGCCAATTCAATCTATGAATTGCTTTGTGAATTTATGCTGAAAACAGCTCATTATATTTGAAATTTCAACCACTACGGCCCGAATATTAGCAGCGTCCGGCGATAAACAAAACATATTTTGTTTTTTTTTTTATTTTAATTATTATTGAATATACCTAGAATATATTCCGTTCTTCCGTGCTTCGCAAGGCACTGTAAGCCGTTGGTGCCGGCTGTCATATAATGGCAGTCGTTAAGCCCTGTCAGAGGCCTTATGGGCGGCTTGATAACTTCTGACAGTAAGGCCCGCCACTGTCTTACAACCCTCCACCAACCCGGACTTGGCCCCCGTGGTGGAGTATGGCCTAACCTTCCTGCGATGCAGGAAGAGACCTGTGCCCCAGCAGTGGGGACATAAAAGGGTTGATAACGATAACGATATGAATAACTTGATTTTTTTTTTACACTAATATAGGAAACGAAGGAACTTTTCTGATGATATTTATTGTATTAAATCTATCGTCGAGTTAGCACCACAAGTCATTAAGTTGTACTTTGTATAGGGCTAGGGAGATCTGTGTAATATGTCCATGAATATTTATATTTATATAAACTATAGTCACTGCCTGTACGTAGTATTGTTAAGAGGTTCGAAATTTCACTGATGCCGGTGAGTCGCCCATTAGCTCAGTTGGAAGAGCGCTGCCACGGATAGCCAGAGGTCGCGGGTTCGAATCCTGGCATGAGTGGAATTTTTAGCCTCTAAATAGGTTTTTAAAATTGTCCTTAGCACGGGTTAGTGCATTAAAAATAATATAATAAATAATATTGTTTACTTTATGTTTTATTAGTAAAAATATTTTTTTTTACAAATTTCCAAATTTCAAAAACAAAGTGTTTCATAGACAAATATTTTTGTTGTGCTACAATGCTGCCGAGCTCTTCCGCCTTGCGAGAGACAGAGAAAAGTATGCAGAGCTGACTGCCAACTTACGGAGTAAACGTGTCCTTGAGTGGAGACCGCGACTCGGCAAACGTAGTGCAGGACGCCCTCCGACTAGGTGGGATGGCGATCTGAGAAAAACTGCAGGCAGATGCCGGATGCGGCAAGCTGAAGACAAGGCGCTATGGCGCTCATTAGAGGAGGGCTATGTCTAGCAGTGGACTAGTATAGCCTGACGACGACTGCCATCTTTTGCTCGTCGTAGAGGCACTATAAGAAGAAGACAATTGAAAACGGCCGTCTGTTTGAATACTTTAAGGCGCTCAGGGACGCATACCAGCGCCACCAATGGTATGCAAATCGTAACTGGTTTTATTAGTAAAGGTTTTTTTCAAAAAGTTCATTTATTAAGGCGGTTCGGGGTGCTTACTAGTGCCACCACTTGAATATAAATCATAACTTAGTTAAAAGTACATTTTTTTTTCAAAAAGTAAAGTCTTATTATTAAATTTAAGTTCAAAGTTTTCCAAAGTTTTTTTTATTTATAAATTAATTTTAAAAAAAAGTCAACATTAGAAATTGAAATCAAATTAATATCTGTGGGTACTATTTTAAGAACCAACAGTCTAAGACTTTAATTTAACCACGGACCTAGAACTTTAACTTTAATCTTAAATCATCGATCCTAGGTCCTAGACTACAGGTTCTAAAAAGAGTTATCACAGTTGTTTTTTTTATTAATAGCAATAAAAACCTTTACATTTAAAATTAAGATTTCTCATGTTCACTTTTAGATAAAAAACGCACTATATAATATATAAAAATACCATAAAACAAGTTTTTTTTTTCATTGGTGGCACTCTTAGCGCCCCCAAGAGCCTTAAACTCGAAGGTTGCTCAATTCGCGTTTAAAACCTACACCCAATGGTATTCAAATGTAAAACAGTAAAATTTCAACTTACTGTTTTAGCGGCGTTGTTTGCTAAGCGACGCTATTGGATAGTGAGAGTATGGGATGCGGCAGGAAGCGCCCCGCAATTGGTGGTCGATTCGGGTTGTGGTCATCAATCTTGTGAGCGAAATAATGGCGAGTGAACGACTGATTCTGTCTTCGGTATTTTGTTTCACCCGCAATAATTGCTGCGCGATGAGATTTCTTACTGTAATCAACGAAGTATGTATGAATCGATAGCGGAGGCATCGTAGGGTTGTGTTATAGAATTAGTGGTCGTTTTGTCATTATTTTGGGTTTACATCCACGTAATGATGATTTATACAGCGTCCAGTGGCACCTTCACTCACAGATGGGTGAAGGGACCACAAGGACGGTGTAGTGCCTGGGAGACTTTTTTTTAATGAAGTAGGCTGCTGGGCTCACTTATGTTTATACATAATTCATAAAATATTTCGTTATAATACTGACGGCCTCGGTGGCGCAGCGGTTTGGCACGCTGTAAAACCGAAGATCTCGGGTTCGAACTAGGAAACGAACTTTTCTAGTTTGTCTCGGGTCTCGGATGTTATCTATGTATATATTGTTTTAAATCTATCGTCGAGTTACCACCTATAACACAAATAATTCAGTTGTACTTAGTATAGGGCTAACGAGATCTGTGTAATATGCCCATAAATAAAATAAAAATAAATATATATTAAGGGCTCAACAAGCTTACTTTTTCGGAAGATGAGGACAAAATACTGATAAGTTTTATTACTTAATAAACGTGTTTACTTTTAATTTTATGGTACTGACGTAAAAAATATACTGATTAAAGCAATTAGGGAACAAAGATTGCTTCTTCTTCTTAAAGTGCCTCTCCCTTACTGGAGGTTGGCAGTCAACTCTTTACAGCGGTCTCTGTTCAGCGATTTCAACAGCAGTTCTGAACAGCTCCTCCGCGGTTTTAACACCAATCTACACTTTGATGTTGCACAACCATGACATCTTTCTCCTGCCCGGCCTTCTCTTTCCTTTCACCTTGCCCATGAAAATAGTCTGCAGTAATTGGTATTTACTACATCGCAGATCATGGCCTAAGTAAGCTACTTTCCGCTGCTTGATGGTCCAAATAAGATTCACCTTCGTATCCATCCGGCTAGGGACCTCGACGTTGGACACTTTTTCAGGCCAGCTGATCCGGAGCATTCGTCGGTAGCACCACATCTCGAAAGCCGCGAGTCTTTTTGATTGGCAAACATTGCAAAGTAGATGAAAGCAATGGTTTTTTTGCTTCTTAATTATAAGTGCCCACATAATTTTAAAGACACATAAAAACAAAAGAACATCAGCGTTTTTGTTAAGACTCTTCCTCAAAGAGCAATTTCCGTACAGCCGTAGTTTGGTTTTATTTACACACGAACACACGACATGCCGGAAGGCAATGACACGTTGCCAGTACTTAAAAAGAACATAATTAAGAGGTATGATTGTGCTTAGAATTGGGTATTACCTTATCAAAAATGTTTTTTAGGGTTGAGAATAGCTTCTGTGAAAAGTCTTATGACCCTATAATTTATTTATTATTCTGTTTTTCAAGAACTGAGGAAAACAAAAAAACAAGAAAAGCTCCTCTAAACCTCGATTTCTATGATCTAAGCATTACGAGCAAAACAAAGTACGTTTGCAACGGAATAGCTCCTTGAGGCGCATTCTAAAAATCTCTTAAAATGATGAACTAGAGTCTTTATACACCTAAAAAAAACCAAAGTGAAATTTGAGAAACATTGAAATCTCTATTACATAAATTTCTAAAAAAAACCTATCTAGAGGCTAAAAGTTTCACCCATGCCGGGACTTGAACCTGCGACATCTGGTTAACCGTGCCAGCGCTCTCCTAACTGAGCCAATGGTTAAGTACCGGCATCAGCGAAATTTCGAACTTCTTTGCAATAGAGAAAACTATTTATGTATTATTTACAGGCAGCGACATCTGGCTGAAGTAATTTGCACTCTATGTTGCACGAGTTAGAGCAACAAAAAGAATATAATCATACATTTTTAGTCCACTAATTGTTGTGAAGTGAGTGTTTATACCTTGTTTGGGACTTCCCAAACCGGATTAACACGATAGTATATCGTTATGTCTTTAAGACTCTTGTCTTACAAGCTAATTAAGTCATGCTGCCTGTACGTAATACACAGAATATTGTAAAGAGGTTCGAAATTTCACTGATGCCGGTGAGTCGTTCATTAGCTCAGTTGGAAAACGCGCTGGCACTGATAGCCAGAGTTCGCGGGTTCGAATCCCGGCATGGGTGGCAGTTTTTGCCTCTTAATAGGTTTTTAAAATTGTCGTAAGCACGGGTTAGTGGATTAAAAATAATGTAATAATTAAATCATATTTGAAGCCGACCTGAAACTCATAAGTTTCATATCTGCCTTTGCTTACGCAATTTTGTACGGCGTGCAGAAAATATCATAAATAGTTGCGGCATCAGAGCTTTTCCCGTCTAACCAGCACTGCATAATAAGTGTAACCCAGGAGGATTCATCCATTAGCTCTCTCGGGAAAGAGACCCCATTACGTCGGTTAATGACCGGGGATAAAAATACAGAGATAGCGTGTAGACAGATTTAGATAGTGGTCCTAGCCGGGTGGATGTGTGGCTTTTAATTTATTCTTATCATACAATCTGGTGGTCAAATAAAAAGTTTTATTTTATTTCAGTAGAGTAAACAAATAATCCTTCGTGGTCAAATGTGGTCCTCCTGGTGGTCAATTGAAATATTCTATTTTATTTTCTTAGGGTAAACAAATAATCCTCCGTGGTCAAATGTGGTCCTCCTGGTGGTCAAATGAAATATTCTATTTTATTTTACTAGGGTAAACAAATAATCCTCCGTGGTCAAATGTGGTCCTCCTGGTGGTCAAATGAAATATTCTATTTTATTTTCTTAGGGTAAACAAATAATCCTTCGTGGTCAAATGTGGTCCTCCTGGTGGTCAAATAAATATTATATTTTAGTTTATTAGGGTAAACAAATAATCCTTCGTAGCTCCGGCTGCCTGAGTGATCCTGAATGATCACGAAGGTTAAGCAAAATAGGGCACATCGGGCAACAAAGCTCATTCTTAGCAGATATGCAAATTACACTATTTTTATTTTTAATGCACTAACCCGTGCTAAGGAACAAATTTAAAAACCTATTTAGAGGCTAAAAATTTCACCCATGCCGGGATTCGAGCCCGCAACCTCTGGCTATCCGTGCCAGCACTCTACCAATTGAGCTCAATTGGTAGAGCGCTGGCACGGATAGCCAGAGGTTGCGGGTTTGAATCCCGGCATGGGTGAAATTTTTAGCCTCTAAATAGGTTTTTAAAGATATACAAATTAGCAAGAAAGACGCTTAGAGCTCATCCACTCAAATACGATTTATAAAATTTTCGTCAAACTACGTGACCAAGGCTGGGTCGCGAGAATTCAAACCTATCCGGGATGCATATCGGATATTTACACATTTACTTTGTTACTCTGTTTAATTTCCATTATTATGTACAATAAAGTGTTCTCTATCTATCTATCTACTAGTATATTGGTTTATATATAGTTTTTATTGTTCAAACAAAAAATCCAATCCAGAACCAAAGCTCATTCTTAGCAGATATGCAAATTAGCAACAAAAACTCTCAGAGCACACGCATACAGGCTGAATTTATTAATTTTTGTCAAACTACGTAACCGAGGCCGGGTCGCGAGATTTCAACCCCATTAACCTTGTACCGCTTATGATTAAGGGATAAAAAATAAGGTGAAAAATACTACTACATTGATTTATACAGAGTCCGTTGTCGTTCCTAAACAAATGACATTATAAAAACAAATAAAAAACAATCTTGAACCAAAGCTAATTCTTAGCAGATGTGCAAGTTAGCAACAAAGATTCTTAGAGCACACGCACACAAGCGCAATTTATTAAATTGTCGTCAAACTACGTGACCGAGGCCGCGTTGCGAGATTTCAACCCCATTAACCTTGTACCGCTTATGATTAAGGGGTAAAAAATAAGGTGAAAAATACTAGTACATTGATTGATACAGAGTCCGTTGTCGTTCCTGAATAAATGACATTATAAAAACAAATAAAAAAAAATCTAGAACCAAAGCTAATTCTTAGCAGATGTGCAAGTTAGCAACAAAGACTCGTAGGGCACACGCACACAAGCGCAATTTATTAAATTTTCGTCAAACTACGTGACCAAGGCTAGGTTGCGAAATTTTGATCCTATTCCGGATGCATATCTGATATTGACACATATACTTCGTTACTCTGTGAAGTTTTCATTTTTATGTACAATAAAGTGTTATCTATCTATCTATTTATATACTACTATATTAGTTGATATATACCTAGTTTTATTATTCAACTTTATCAGATATGCAAGTTCGTCACAAAGACTCTCAGAGCACACGCACACAAGCGCAATTTATTAAATTTTCGTCAAACTACGTGACCAAGGCCAGGTCGCGAGATTTCAACCCCATTAACCTTGTACAACTTATGATTAAGTGGTAAAAAATAAGGTGAAAAATACTAGCACATTAATTGGTACAGAGTCTGTTGTCGTTCCTAAATAAATGACATTATAAAAACAAATAAAAAAAATCTAGAACCAAAGTTAATTCTTAGCAAATATGCAAGTTCGCAACAAAGACTCTTAGGGCACACGCACACAAGCGCAATTTATTAAATTTTCGTCAAACTACGTGACCGAGGCCGGGTCGCGAGATTTCAACCCCATTAACCTTGTACCGCTTATGATTAAGGGGGAAAATACGCAAAATTTCCTGCCTGCCCCGCCGCCCCTCGGTTTTCCGTTCCCAAATGGTTTTTGTCGGTTTATTAAGCCAACTGACATCTGCGTAGGGTCTTGCCTGAATTCTGGGCCAGGTGGCTCTACCATGAGAGTTACAAACGTTTTAGAAAGGACTCTAAAATAAATTAAAAAAAATCGCCTCTCAGACATATACTTTAATTTACTCATACTTGTAAAGGATGTAACAACACTATTTATGCTTGTGTTTTATATGATTTGTATGAATTAACTAAAGTGATGAATTTAATGTAAAGTGGCGAATTGATCTTAGCTTTCTTTTGTATTCTCATCACAGGCCTTGTGAATGGGGATATTAATTATTATCCCCATTATACCCCAAGTGTTCAGCAATGTACATAAATATAACTCATAACATTTAAAGTAAATAGAGTCATCCTCTTTACCAATTTATATATATTCCAATAGGCTTATAGAATTCCCACTTGTCAGAATCGACCCTCTCACGCTACATTAAATTTATTCAATCCCAATCCAACATTGCAAAAATAACAATAAAAATAAAATTTATTGTTTAAATATTTATTTCTTACATATATATATATATATATATATATATATATATATATATATATATATATATATATATATATATATATATATATATATATATATATATATATATATATATATAGCTACGTTTGATATGATGATAATAAACGCTCATAGGATAGTCTAAGATCGATTTGCATGTCGCGTTTAGTACCGCGTGACTATATTGACTTTATGACTTTATACCGCGCGCATATATGTGTATACAAAATATATGCTACGTATGAAGCGTTTATCAATATTTGAGTTTTCTTGTAAAAAGTGTTTTTATGAATCAGCAACTTTATTCGAAAACCTTGGCAATTCATTGAAAGAAATTAATCAAATAACTTTGAGTATGTCCTAACCTTCCTGCGATGCACGACGAGACCCATGCCTCAGTAGTGAGGATCTCGAAAACCATGAAAAACATATTTTTACTCTTTGATTTTATAACTGTTTTCATATATCTATACGACTTCTATGACATTAAAAACAATGCTATATAATATCGCTAAGTGAGACGCAAATTCCCCATTGCCAGCTACCGAAATAGAACCGGCACATTGACGACAAGCCCCAGAAGCTTTTCCGCGTCCGCAGACCCGGGCCGTGCACCCAAACCTAAACATTATCCGTCGGATTTCCCGGAGTTGGACAACAAAATGTACATCCGGTCGGGAAGACCCCATCCCGTGGCCGAAGATAAAAGTTAATGGGCCAACTTACCACGAATTATTCCCTCGACGGGGCATATTCTTTTTGGGTTCCGTCCGTTTGTTTTTGTCTGGTTTTTGGTACCACGCTCTCAGTTCCGACCGACTGGCACCAATTCCGTAATGTCACTAGACTAACCTTTGAATTTTGGAAAAAAAAAATGTTAAACTCTGCTTAAGCCAACTACTACTTAATGCTGG
Source organism: Yponomeuta sedellus (assembly GCA_934045075.1). Lineage (NCBI taxonomy): Eukaryota > Metazoa > Arthropoda > Insecta > Lepidoptera > Yponomeutidae > Yponomeuta > Yponomeuta sedellus. The sequence continues at coordinate 22,689,852 of OW203722.1, read as the reverse complement.
CTTAAATATAGTTAACTGAAGTTTTTTATTTAACTTGGCTGACAAGCACCAGTATTAAAAAAGCCTCAAATAGGTTTTTAAAATTGTCCTTAACACGGGTTAGTGCATTAAAAAGAATATAAGCACCATGATTATATTATTTTTAATGCACGTAATACAGAGAATATTGTGAAGAGGTTCCATATTTCACTGATGCCGTTGAGTCGCCCATTAGCTCAGTTGGAAATAGCGCTTGCACGGATAGCCAGAGGTCGCGGGTTCGAATCCCGGCATGGGTGGAATTTTCAGCCTCCAAATAAGTTCTGAAAATATAAGCACCATAATGTTAAAAGTTAAAGTCTAAGGCTGAAATGCACCACTTTCTTACATAAGACTTAATTAGGTTACAAATCTCTAACAACCGTAGTTTTGTTTTAATAAAAAAACGGTATTCCAGATTGCAAAGCCACGACCGATATGTTAAGAAGACAAAAATCGAGGTCTGCGAATAAATTTGAGGGAAAAAAGAAATTACAGCCTCATAAGACTTTTCATAGTTATTTATCACAAGGCTAAAATTTCTTTTTAATACGTTTATTTCTAATTAATACGAGTAGCACGATCAAACCTCGATTTGTGTTTTTTTACGTATTGGTAAAAATTCATAGTTAAAGTTTCATCACGCTTGAGCTACGCAGCGCTCACGCGGAAATAGAACCACTCGAGCTAATAAAGAAGAATGATTTCTACCGACAAAATAATAACCAAACTACGTTTATTTAAAAAAGAAAAATAATAATAAGTGTAACAATGCACAAACATGCATAATTTTGAGTTTCTGAGCCTTAAAATCCTGGAAAATTGTCATCAGCGTTTGTCGAAAACTCAGTGCGATGAAAGCTTTGTGAATTCAAATCATGACTAAATATTATGATATGACCTAAAACAAAAATTCCCACAATCAGCTGCGGTGATGAGTTAATTATGTCGATGGAGCTACGAAACATTACTATGATAATATAATAGTGGTTTAGTTGTGATTTCTCTACGGAACCCTATAGATGGAAATCCCTATTTTGTATTTTTACCCGACTGCAGCGGAGCCCAAAAGAAGGGTAATTTGTATGTATGTATGTATGTATGTATGTATGTATGTATGTATGTATGTATGTATGTATGTATGTATGTATGTATGTATGTATGTATGTATGTATGTATGTATGTATGTATGTATGTATGTATGTATGTATGTATGTATGTATGTATGTATGTATGTATGTATGTATGTATGTATGTATGTATGTATGTATGTATGTATGTATGTATGTATGTATGTATGTATGTATGTATGTATGTATGTATGCATACATGGAAGGTCTGATGTAGCCAAATAAGATTTCAATCGATTCGTCGTTTTTACGCTCTACACGAATACAAGAAATCAGCCTAAACCCAACAAAAACCAATATAATAGCTAAAAAGACAAAAAGAAAAAAATAAGATGTAAAGTAACGAAAAACCCCTTTGCTGAGCATTAACTAGTAAGAGGCGGGACCAACCTAGGTAATTAGCAGTGAGTTAAATTGGAGAATTTGAGACCCGCCTTCTTAGTTGTAAATGCTTAGCAGTCGGTTGTTTTTATATTTAATCTTTTCTGTCATCTCTTCTGTATTACAATGACATGTTTCAATAACTCGAGCTTATGCTTTTTACGGTTGTCAAAGAACATTCGTTTCATTGGCTTTCTTTTTTTCTTACTTGCATTTCAATTCGACGGTTTATTTTAATAGGAATGGAAATAAACACATTTTGCTCCGGACTGAAATGCCTTTCTGCTTTGCCTTCCTTTCTTTGTGGTCGAGTAAAATTTTATGGACACAATATTAGCTTTGTCACAGTAAATCATCTGGAAATAGATCATTCTAAGCAACAGTAGCCACTGAAATTTATTTAAGGTTGGAACGTTGTATATCCTTTACAAATAATAAGAATTGGAACGACTTCAGGTATTGTTTTATTTGTAGATTAGGTATTAGTATAGGTAATAAAACAGAAAAATTTAAAAACCTATTTAGAGGCTAAAAATTTCACCCATGCCGGGATTCGAACCCGCAACCTCTGGCTATCCGTGCCAGCGCTCTACCGGTTGAGCCAATGGGCGACTCACGGCATCAGTGAAATTTCGAACCTCTTTACACTATTCTCTGTATTACGTACAGTCAGCGACATCTGACTTAAGCAAATTGCATTACTTACAGCCCCGACTACCTACTTTGCAGTTAGGTTTTAACATCGGAACGATATCACTGTACTTTTTAGCCTCTAAATAGGTTTTTAAATTTGTTCCTTAGCACGGGTTAGCGCATTAAAAATAAAAATAGTAAAACGAGAAAAAACTAGATAAAAACAGATAAGCAGGTAAAATAGTCAGATCTGGTCGAAGGGAAAAGTACTAATGATGAAAATGAGGGAAATTTCGAAATGTGTGACAAAATTTTAATATTTGAAAATGATAGATAGAAAATAAAGTTTGTGTTGATAAAGCTGGTAGCTGGCAGTGAGAGACCCAGGTTCGATTCCCGGTGCGGGAATGTACCTATGACTCTGTTTTCTAAGTTATGTACTGCAGTGGGTTGTGTCCTCCATGCGTTTTAGTCAGTTTGAAAAGCAAAGCAAATATAACATGCCTAAATAATTGCTGTGTGGTGTCGGCCTATAGAATAGCACCAACCCAAATTATTCCCGCGGGTGTCGTAAAAGTCGACTAAGGGACACAAACCGGGAGGTGGGCAGCAGCGCCCCTTGCAGTACAATTCCACCAAACTCATCACTTTGATTTGACCACGAGGAACGAATTTTCCACGTGGTCAAATCAGTTTGACAAAATAGTTTGACTACGTGGAAGAACCCCAAACTCCGCATGCCGAGCGTGGGGATTATGGGCATTGCCCCCCAATGATGGCACAACCTTACGCTATGGCGCTCATTAGGGGAGGGCTATGTCCAGCAGTGGACTAATATAGCCTGTAGAAGAATAAGAAGAAATAATGGCTATCGCATACGTGAGTTAGTTGTTCTTGAAAAGTTTTAAACATGTCACACTATATTTTCAATTTACATCACACTATCATACCCCACTAATATTATAAAGGCAAAAGTTTGTAAATGTGTATGTTTACTTCTTCACGTCTAAATCTGCCTACCATGCAGGGTCTCGGGTTCGATTCCCGGCTGGGAAAAAAACCCCAGGTCTTGGATGTTTCCATGTTTGTGATGTCGTTGTTTCTGGTTCCCACGATACAGGGTATCCTAGTGTGGGGCCAGAAGCAATGTATGTGCCTGTATGTAAATGTTATGTTATGTTTAATGGCTGGAGCGTTTTAATAAAATTTGTATCAAGTTAGCTGACATCTTGAATTAACACATGCTACGTTTTACTGCAGGACCGTTGTAACACCATATACAGTGAAGAAACCTGATTGTTTGACGTATTTACTGACCTCACTGCTTGAAATTTACGGTGGGCACGCCTTGTGATTGAGTATAGACTCAGATTGTCAATTTCAAGCGCAGAGAAATGTGAACAGATCTCCTCAAAAGTTTTAAAAAGTAATAGAATATATTATTTTTAATGCACTAACCCGTGCTAAAGATAACTTTTAAAAACCTATGTAGAGGCTAAAAATTCCACTTATGCCGGGATTCGAACCCGGGGTTTTCGGGGCTGCAAGTGATGCAAATTACTTTAGCCAGATGTCGCTGCCTGTACGTAATACAGAGAATATTGTAAAGAGGTTCGAAATTTCACTGATGCCGGTGAGTCGCCCATTAGCTCAGTTGGATAGAGCGCTGGCACGGATAGCCAGAGGTCGCGAGTTCGAATCCCGGAATGGGTGGAATTTTTAGCCTCTAAAAAGGTTTTTAAAAAAGTACTAGAAATTCACGTAGTAGCACCACTCACTAACTGTGTAACTTAGAAATTAAACTTACTGAAACTCAAGTGTAAAATCATTTATTTAGAGCATAGAAGATGGCTTTACAAAATCCAATCATTCATAGAAAGCTTCGACATACAGAGTGTAAAACAATAACAAACATAAAACTGAAATTCTAAACTAATCAAAAGTACCACCCCGGGACACACCCGACCCAAAAGTAACTTAGAAACCCAAGTCTTGTAAGAAACAAATAACTAAATAATGAATAAGAGTATTAAATAAATCATGGTTTTATTTAGTTATACATTAAACGGGTCAAATCGCGATTATTTATCTACCCCCAATAATTGACTGTACTCGCCACTTCAGTCTACCCGAGACCACGGCAACTGTAACGCTGCCAAAACGTCGGGAAATAAGGTAATTACGTTTTACCTAATTAATAATCGCGATTTCACCCGTTTAATATATAATTATGTATGAGTATCGCGAATCATTAAGACATTATTATTATTTTTATTATTTATTATACATAAATTTTTATTGTAAATAAAAATACAGTACATAAAAAATATTGTACATAAAAGTACATAAAAAAGGAAATTACACAGATATTTCTTAACCTATTAGTACAGACGGCGGCCTTATCGCTAAAAGTGATCTCTTCCAGAGATCTGTCTGTCTATCTTGTACATACTGGGTTTTAAACCCACGACCTCCCCAATGTGAGGCCAGCGTTCTACACTACCACTTAATATTGGCGAAAACAAAATGGCCCGAGTGCGCAAACAAGTTAGGAAACCCTGGTGCACACACGACCTAACGAGTCACGTTTGAGAGTAAATTACAGACGCCCTATTTTCCCTAGTAACGCCCGCGCTGTCACGCTCTCGGCGAATGTCGGGACCCCCCGAAAGCCTTCACAATTTTCTATATTGTACTACCTGCGCGGCGGAGTGTGGTGTGTGTGAGTTGTGTGACGTAGGCTTCGTTTGAGTGTCAAGGTAAAAAGTTACGTGCGTTTTTTTCGTGTCCGATGTATAAGTGCTGTTTGTTGCTTCATTTATATCCTCCTAAGCCCTGGAGGTAACAGTTACTGCAATATTTCTAAAACTACGTAGATTTTGAAGAACTTTTTCTTCTTTTTGTTCAAAAAATGCTGAGGAAAATATTGGACCTGGAACAGTAGTTTCCGGACTTCCTTCCATTTAAAGGTTTTCGAAAATTCGCTCGCGACACCTTGGGAAAAATGGAACGGAATTGAACTTGAGTAAGTAATTAATTAGTTCGCCATTTTGGTAAATTATTTAGGATTTTACAGTTTTCCTTCCCTTTCATTTACCAAGTTTATTAGAGAAATGTTATTATTATGATAACTTTCCCTAACGATTGATGCAATAAAAATACAAAGTGTATTTTTTTCTGATTTTAGTCGATTCGATTCTAATATGTGGCAAGCAAATTTCCTAAAATCTTTGAATGCAATTTTTTTCTTTTCAAAAATAAAGAAATGTTTGTTTTAGTACTGTTGTATAAAGAGTATTTTCCCTTCATATTGAGTTACAAAAATACACCCTGTATAATCGCGGCACCCACTGCTTATTTTTAGATACTTAAAAGGAATACTTAATTGAATTGTAACGATTGCATACAATACAACACACTAATTTTGAAGATAGCTGTAAAGACCCTTAATAGCTTAGAGCAGGCGTTGGACGATCAAAACACAACGTCCAGAAATGGGGATCTCTACCACTCGACGCCAACATCAGCTGCGTGCATCGTGAAAAAACATCGGTGGCCTGATCACGCTCACTCGAATATGAACACAAAATATGCGCTCGTCCCACAATTGGTACATTTAAGAAGCAGTTAAAAGAGCACTATTTATCTCTATCATAACTTTGAGCTACATATTTGTTTGAAGCGCTCGTGGCCTAGGCGTGATTGGAATCAATCACTTGGTTAACAACAACAGGCGCGGTCAGGTACAGGATGGGTGAGCATCCCGTGACTACCGCTAGTGGCATTTTTCCGAGCGCTTCCGTGCTTCGCAAGGCACGCTAAGCCGTTGGTGCCGGCTGTCATATAATGGCAGTCGTTAAGCCATGTCAGAGGCCTTATGGGCGGCTTGATAACGTCTGACAGTAAGGCCCGCCACTGTCTTACAATCCTCCACCAACCCGGACTTGGCCCTCGTGGTGGAGTATGGCCTAACCTTTCTGCGATGCAGGAAGAGACCCGTGCCCCAGCAGTGGGGACATACAAGGGTTGATAACGAACGATATATTTATTTATGATTTACTATGTATTTTATTTATTTATATTTACAGGTATTTAGTCTTTGTAGCGTATTATTTCTGCTAAGGTTATTGTAAGGGGTTTTTGCAGTCTATGTAGTTTATTTTTTACACGTATATAGACCCGTTTTTTACTGCTGCTCCAACTCTTCAAGTTTTGCTGGAAGAAATCTCTTACAGAGATAAACACGCCTTTGTACATGCTATTTCTTATGTAATGTGACGACCTCTGTGGCGTAGCGGTAGTGCGTCTGCCTACCATGCAAGAGGTCCCGGGTTCGAATCCCGGCTAAGAACAAAAAAAAAGGCCAGGTCTTGGATGTTGACATGTTTGTGATGTCGTTGTTTCTGGTTCCCACAACACAGGGTATCCTTATGTGGGGACAGAAGCAATGTATATGCTTGTATGTAAATGTTATGTTATTTTAATGTCCTTTTTAATATTTCGTGTGCAATAAAGTATAATATATAATATGATATAATATAATATAATATAATATAATATAATATAATATAATATAATATAATATAATATAATATAATATAATATAATATAATATAATATAATATAATATAATATAATATAATATAATATAATATAATATAATATAATATAATATAATATAATATAATATAATATAATATAATATAATATAATATAATATAATATAATATAATATAATATAATATAATATAATATAATATAATATAATATAATATAATATAATATAATATAATATAATATAATATAATATAATATAATATAATATAATATAATATAATATAATATAATATAATATAATATAATATAATATAATATAATATAATATAATATAATATAATATATAGCAACAAAGTAACAGTTTGTTGAGAGACAAATGAATTCCTATAGAAACTGAGTTGGACTTTATCAGAGATTAGAAGAAGAAGAATAAATACTTTATTTATCATTGTCTAATTTATTTATCACCACACAGACATATACAAATCGTAAAAAAGAGACTAAATATAAAAAATGTAATAAAAACCAGCAAATACCTAGGACAGAACACAATAAGCGGATACGGGACATGTCCATTGGGCGGTAAAACGGCCTCAGGCTCAGTACTTGCTGCAGGTCACAAATGTTCATCAGTAGGGTTGTGATACATTTTTAAATAGTTTTTTTTTCTGTTTTACAGAATGCAGCTGGCAGTTGTATCGAGTGCTATCAACGCTTTGCACGTGATTTATTTTAATCTTCTGTGCATTCGCCCAAAGAGGAAATAAATATAATTATCAATAGTTTATGCAGCCTTGTTATTGACATAAAATGTGAGGTTCCCTAATTTTTTGTGGTCCTAAACTAGGATACCCTGTGTAGGACAGAGAGGAGCACTATAGTGATATCTAGCAAGGGCATTACAAACATACAAATACACCCAGACTAAGGGCATTTGTATATATAAAGTACGGCGCCTTCCAGTGAGAATCAAACCTACGGCCTCTGTTTTAAGAATTAGGGGTGTAAACTGTCAGATTAACGCGACCGTTAAATGGAGAGAGTGATAAGTTTTTGAAAGAGAAATTTCATTCCTGCAAACCTTTGTCTGATCTCAGATAATTAATTAAGTAATTATGAAAGCAATTTCATCTGGACTCATGCACGAGACAGATTAAAATTGAAATGAAGCCTATTTGGAAAAATAAATGATGAATTTAAAATTACACTTCATATAACACAGGCACCGACCAGAATGAGTAGAATATCGGGTTCTCAATCGGGAGGTCACGGGTTCAACTCCTGGTATGCACCGATGACTTCGTTTTCAAAGTTATCGATATCAACCCTTGTATGTCCCCACTGCTGGGGCCCTGGTCTCTTCCTGCATCATATTCCAAAACGGGGGCCAAGTCCGGGTTAGTGTAGGATTGTAAGGCAGTGGCGGGCCTTACTGTCAGAAGTTATCAAGCCGCCTACAAGGCCTCTGATATGGCTTAACGACTGCCATTGCATGACATCCGGCATCAACAGCTTAACGTGCCTTGCGAAGCACGAAAGCGCTTGGAAAAATGCCACTAGAGGTAGTCACGGGACGGTCACCCATCCTGCATCTGACGGCGCCTGTTGTTGCTTAACTCAAGTGATTGATTCCAATCACTCGGTTCGACTAGGCCACGAGCGCTTCAGTTATGAACATTTGTGAAATTAAAGTAGCAATACGACTCGCTAAAGGCGAAGGGAAACATCGCGAAGAATCCTGGGTGTCTGAATACCTCAGCGTTTGAAATTGCTAATCCGCGTTGGGCACGTGTGGTAAATTAAGCCAATACTTAGGATGGCTGTATATCGTACCTTTCCTACAACTTTCTCATACATTATTTTCGTCCAACTCGTGCCATTTCCGAGAAAACGTATATGGATGTTAGATCAAATTCAAATTAATTTATTTGTGGATCCTAGGTAATTATTTTACATAATTGGTGGTCAGTCTTAAATTACAGATCACTATGGTCCTACCAGTACATAGGCATACAAATATAATAAAGCTATTAAGAGGGTAAACAAGTTACAATGTGTTATTTAGAAAGTCTTCAATTTTATAATAACATTATTCAACAAGTACATCTTTTAATGTCTTTCGAAATACATCTAGATTTAGTTCTTTGTACAGTGTTGGTATCTTGTTAAATATCAGTGAGTATACCGGATTGTAGCTACATAAAGGGTGTCTCATTCAAATCGGTCAGTATGGGAAAGTCTGAAACTATAAGACATACGAAGATCTGTTCTGAGAAACCATGTCATCGATTTTAATAACAAGAAAAACTGCATTCATACATTTTAAAAAACATCTGTACTCCGTTCGGGATTCGAACCCGGTTGTTTGAAAAAAAAAACTTCTATTAATCAAACACTAACAATCAATTGAAAAGCCCACTTAAAATAAGTATGTAAATACATAAACGTGATAAACTTCATTTGAACGTGATGGTGCGAATGGCCGAATACCAATAAAAAAATACGAGCACCTACTAAAATAAATTAAAGTATGTGAAAACAATACATTTTATTCATTTTAGACATCATGTTTCATACAGACATTTACTGCTTAAGACCTACACAATCGATATCTAAATAAAAATAGTGTAGGTTTTTTTTTTCAAAACAACCGGGTTCGATTCCCGAACGGAGTACAGATGTTTTTTAAAATAAATGAATGCAGTTTTTCTTGTTATTAAAATCGATGACATGGTTCCTCAGAACAGATCGTCGTATGTCTTATAGTTTCAAACTTTTCCATACTGACCCATTTGAATATATACCGATTTGAATGAGGCACCCTGTATATATATATATATATATATATATATATATACAGGGTGCCTCATTCAAATCGGTATATATTCAAATATATATATATATTCTCGGGTTCGATCCCCGGCCGGGTCAAACTAGGAAACGAACTTTTCTAGTTTGTCTCGGGTCTTGGATGTTATCTATGTTCTTATTGTATTATATCTTTCGTCAAGTTTGCACCTGTAACACAAGTCATTTAGTTGTACTTAGTATGGGGCTACAGAGATCTGTGTAATATGTTCATGAATATTTATTTAAAAAAAAAACGGTTTTAAAAACCTATTTAGAGGCTAAAAGTCCCTCCCATGCCGGGACTCGAACCCGGGACCTCGGCTAACCATACCAGCGCTCTCCCAACTGAGCTAATCGGCGACTTACCGGCGTCAGTGAAATTTCAAACAAGCAATTTGCATCACTTGCAGCCCCGAGCACCTGTTTATGTTGAGGTGTTGCTGTAAAGGGTCAGTTGGGAGAGCGCTGACATGGTTAGTCAGAGGTTGCGGGTTCGGGTCTCGGCTTGATTGAAATTTTTAGCCTCTAAATAGGCTTTTAAAATTGTCTTTAGTACGAATTATTATTGCATTAATTAAAAAGAATACAATATTTCCGGTGCGAAATGTGTCTATCTAGAAAACGGAGTCATTGGTAGATGCCCGCACTGGGAACCAAACCTGGGTCTCTTGTTTTTGAGTCCACTGTTCTACCCACTGGATTCTGGGTTGAACACACGAAAAAAAAAGTCAGCTGTGGTATTAAAATAAGTATGGAAAGAACAAAATTTGGACAAATTTTATATACGCTTACGGTCAATCTGTTAGCTTTAAAAGTATACCACGGCTGCTATCAGATATAATCGGATATATTCGAGTCCGAATATTTCCGATATTATGCCACATAACTTTTCAAAATAGCGAAGAAAAGTTGTATACAGAGCAGGAAGTAGTATGTAACACTAACCTCTTGAGGTGCTCTGCCTGAGGGGCTAGGTTTCTGCGCGACCCGGTGAAATAATACCCGGGTTGGCGCTTTTAAGGATGCCTATGGGGACTACTCACAAATGACTACGCTTGGATTCCAAAAACCGACACCATTTAATATATACAGACCTAATATTTACACAATTAACCCTACACACTCAAATTGTCTCTCACTTAACCTACCACTTTTTTTAACCATTGTCCCTGTATTATCACTGTCTTTGTTACACACCGACACTCACACAACTTAACTACTGATGGACACTAGGGGCGACTTGCTCACTATTATTAACTGCTGTACTTATTCCCGGTGAGAGGTACCTACGACTCTCAATGATCCTGGAGTGGCCGATATCGGGATCCCCAACATACCGCTCTCAGGATTCCCTATTATCTGGGGTGGCCACCATCGGGAACCCCAACGTGCCAACACCCAGAGGCTAAGGTGGGCACACGAGATGTCCTAGGCCGGCTAATATCGGCAAACCAACATGCCATGCCCTAGGACATCTCGTGAGTGGCATCGGCTAACCTCGGATGGGCCCACAGAGGCGGACCACTGTACCACTTCCGGCGATCAGCCGATGTGCCCTCACTTGTTCCTCAACCCTCTACAGATCGGGATCCCCTCCGACTGTCCTGAAACCCTACCGGGACTCCCACAGCGAACCAGAAACCCCTTAAATTGACACCGGGACCGGACCTACGGTGAACGTCTTTACTGGTAGTGGGAGCCGCTCGACTGAGCTAGCGCTGCGCCTTTTATATTCGCGTCGACGCCGTGCCGCGCCTCCCGCCAGTCCTTGCTGGCGTCACTGCATGCGGCGCCCCGCGCCGCGCCGCGGGCCGCGCTCCGCTGGCGCCTTGTCACGCCGTGCCTGCGTGGTGCTTGTGGTGTGGCTGGTGACGTGGTTAGCTACGTCACAAGTATTACTTGTGTGCTTTCGGCGAAAACCGAAGCCTACTCTAAAGCCCGAGGTATATTCTAAAAGCTAACAGACCATAAGTATTGTATTAAAAGACGTACCCATTGCAGTGCTGGGCATGCATATTAGTCGAAAATCCTGGTTGTATTTTAATGTATTAAATTAATCTGTAACACTGTATACGATAGCCGGTGGTGTGCCGTTTCAAATAAACAAAGAAATAAAATTATTCATTTAGATAAGATGAGATGAGATGAGATGAGATGAGATGAGATGAGATGAGATGAGATGAGATGAGATGAGATGAGATGAGATGAGATGAGATGAGATGAGATGACTTTATTGTACACCAGGAAAAAAACAAACATAAAATAATTATTAAGATACAGTACAATTGGAGGTCTTATTGCTTCGAGCAATTTCTTCCAGACAACCTACGATGGAGAGTTGCTGAAGGAAAAGTGAGACGGGTAGTCGGTGCAAATATGATTATTGATATACACACTTATACTTTAAAATAATATACTTACATCAACACGTAATATAGCAATTATATTTAAAAAAAGCAGGGTTCATAAAAAACCTTATCACGAATACAGAGTAAACGCGGCAATTTCGACGTACTCATTTTGGATTTAAACAGTCACGAAAATTAATTTATGATTTAATAATGAGCCATTTCCATTTCAGGGGACGAGGAAAAAGTATCGTGAAATATATCCGGTATATATTTTTGAAAAGCGTCCTTTGTTCAAGTAGGATGGTTAATAAATTCATGGTTTATTTGTTAATAACAGCAAATTTAAGCTTAATAATTAATAATACCGTCCAGGAACTGCAAAGTTGTTTAGTCACTTTAACCATACCTATATTATTTATAGGTTTAAAAACCTATTTAGAGGCTAAAAATTTCACCCATGCCGGGATTCGAACCCGCAATCTCTGGCTATCCGTACCAGCGCTCTACCAATTGAGCCAATGGGCGACTCACGGCATCAGTGAAATTTCGAACCTCTTTACAATATTCTCTGTATTACGTACAGGCAGCGACATCTGACTTAAGCAAATTGCATTACTTACAGCCCCGACTACCTACTTTGCAGTTAGGTTTAACATCGGAACGATATCACTGTACCCACATGATTACACTATTTTTATTTTTAATGCACTAACCCGTGCTAAGGAACAAATTTAAAAACCTATTTAGAGGCTAAAAATTTCACCCATGCCGGGTGAAATTTTATATTGTTTATATTGGATTTATAGGTTGTCAACTGGACGGACTAAACTAGATTACAAATGCGTGGCCTTTGCATCTACGTAATGAGATAATTTCTACAGTGTCTAGCAGCATCTTCACTCACACTAGATGGGTGAAGGGACCCTTCGTATGCTGCAGTACCTGGGACATAGTTCAGATGGTGTAGGCTTGCCCAGCACCTATACCATCCTGGCCTAGTCCACAGGAAATACTAGTCAATACGAGCGAAGTCAACCAAGCCGCGGGTTACCTCACGATGTTTTCCTCCAGCGTATGGTATTGTGACTGCAAATTCGCAAATGTACGTACGTAAGTTAGAAATTAAACAAAGTCATTCGTACGTGCCCGCACTGGGGATTAAACCTGGGTGTCTCGCTTGCAAGTCCATTGTTCTACCCATCGACCTACCACTGCTTTCAGAAATATACAAATATACTACTAATATTATTAATGTGCAAGTTTGTCAAGATGGTCAATACGAACAACTTTTACAGCGGGAAACATATAAAAATAGCGAAAAAAAAACACCACACTTTAGTTTAAAAATAGCTGATATTTTGTCGTGAAACGTCTTTTAGTTCGGTAGAACGAGGTTATTTTTAGTAGGTACTGTAACGATACTTCTTTGTAGTAGCTGGCTGGCGTAGCCGTCTAGCAGAGTTTGAATTATTTAAAAGAATATCGTTACGTTTTGTTTAGGTAGGTGTCAGTTGTGTTGAGACTCGCAGCTAGGCTAGGGTTTGGTGATAAAAATGATAATAAAAAAAGAAGTATTGCTGCTAATCTAGCCTTTCAATAACTGCAGCGTTACAGTACTCAAAATAGCTCTTATATTTATTAACCCTTTACCAGGCAGTGGTTGTAGTTAGCACCTTAAATTGAACCTTATAACTTTTTAATAAAGTTCAAAATCAATGCAAAATGTATGCTAGCTCTGCGCGTTAAAGGGTTAGACTTATGATGTTCACTTTATGAAAAGACGCGTTATAAAAAAATATGTCTTTTTCCATAGATTATGCTAATTAATACAGCATAGAGCCTCAACCTGAGAGTACAGGCAACCACCGGATGAACTGGACTAAACATTGGAGAAGAAAGTGATGTACAAAGATAATACAAAGATAAGATAAGAATATTCTTTATTGTACACCAGAACACATATTATCACATTTAAAACATGTAAAGATACAAAGTACAATTGGCGACAAAGTATGCCTGCTAAAAGCAATTTCTTCCAGACAACCTTTTGACGGAATTTTTTTTAAAAACTTATTTAGAGGGAAAAAATTCTCCCATGCCGGGACTCGAACCCGCGACCTCTGACTAACCGTGCCTTATGACGGAAAGTTGCTGAAGGAAATAAAAAACGGGTCTTCGGTGCAAATATGAATATATTAATACACTAATTATATAAATGTAAATGGTTCATTATGGAGTGCCACAAGGTTCCGTAACAGGCCCGACATTATTTCTGGCTTACATTAATGACCTATGTGAAACTAAGCTAAAAAACGCCAGGATAATAACCTTTGCTGATGATACGGTCCTGTTGTTTGATGGACCTACGTGGGATGACGTAAAACGGTCCGCTGAGGAGGGTTTTCGCACTGTATTGAAGTGGCTTGACAATAATATATTGACCCTTAATCTAGATAAAACCAAATACATAACATTCAGTATATTTGAAAACCAACAACCTTCAAACTTCTCTCTCAAAGCTCACTCTTGTTCTGATAATCTAAGATGCTCATGTCCCGTACTCACTCCTGTTACATATATTAAATACCTCGGCGTGATATTAGACAGAAATCTTAACTGGAAGTTACAGGTCGAAATGCTATCTACTAAGCTCAGAAAACTTATATGTATTTTTAAAAAAGTGAGACATATTGGTGATACCGAGATCATCAGAACTATTTACTATACATTATGTCAGTCAATCCTGTCCTACGGCATAGTTACTTGAGGTAACGCAAAGAAGACGACTCTTTTAAAACTAGAAAGGGCTCAACGGGCTGTTATAAAAGTCATCAATTTTAAAAACTTTAGATACCCAACAAAACAATTATACCAGGAATACTCGGTCCTTACAGTACGACAGTTGTATATAGTTTCCTTAATCCTGAAGCAACACAAAATTGACCCCCCCGCTACTATTTCTAATAGGCGAAAATTTGTTGTTTACCGTATTCCTCAATGTCGAACGGTTTTTGCCAAGACTTTTACACGCTACAGAGGTCCTTTCGTATATAACAAAATATGCAAAGCATGTGAAATATTGAGCCAAAAAAGTCGCTCTGTGTGTAAAAAAATCGTCGAAAAATTCCTACTGAACCTAGACTATACTTCCACAGAAAATTTGTTAAAATGAGCAATAAGTTTATCTATACCTACTCGTATAATATTTAACGAATATAATGAAACTAAAACATATTAATAACATAAAAAAAAGCATTTATTCAATCCTCTATTAACTGCTAATCTATTATATCATGTATATGTATATGCGTGTGTATGAGTGTGTATATGTATATGTGTGTGTATATGTATGTATGTGTATATATATATGTATGTATATGTATATATATGTATATATGTGTATATGTATGTATATGTATGTGTATGTATATTTCATATATGTATATATAATTATTTTTTATTTTTTTTATAAATGGATATGTGTCTATACAACATGTAATAAAAGGCCGAGAAAATCGAAGAGAAAAGGGAACTCGTTTTGCTATGCTAGAACTTTTAATTTTTTTTTATAACTTAATTAGTTTTTTTTTTGTACCTTTGCTAGGTACTGTTGCTGAGGGTGAGGTGTTAGTCATCCTTGGTTGTAATGTGAAGTGCTTACTTTGTGATTTTTCCTACATCAATTTTGTCTATCTTTTTTACGTATACTGTGGTGTAGTTGCAAATAACCATAAGATCATGAACTCTGTTACCTTACTATTAACTAACCGTTACGGCTCATCATAAAGTGGTCAACATTTCTTTTATCACTCAATACTGTCCATTGTTGTTTGAACCTAGACCGTAAGATTAACCACACTATATGTAGCAATCTAAACTGGTCACGTTGATGACGAACCTACTCTGCCGCAATACAGTTTCTAACTAGTGCGGAGGGTAGTGGTAATCTTCGACTGTTACCAAGTTACCGTTGCAAATATTTATAAATCTTAAAGTACCCCATGACAAAAGATATGTATAATAAGTCATTTGACAACAACAATACCAGAACTAAATAGGTCATGTGATTCAGAAGTTGTATTACTTAGTAAAACATGTAATTTATTTATAGGTATACTCTGTAACAGTATGTCATGTTAGTTTTTGTCAAAATAAACTATTTGATTTGATTTGATTTGAAATAACAATATGCTTACATAAACGGTTACAAAATGATAAATTTAGCATAATTAATGCTGTTTACGCATGTAATCGGAAGTATTGCTACATTTCACAGGGAGTGACCACAGGAGAGCCTCACCATAGTACTGGCACTAATCAAAGTTCAGCAGAAAGGCCTTAATTAGGTGCGCTTAAAACTTAACGAGTTCGTGTTGCTTACAAAACTCCGCGAGACTCCGGAATCAAATGAAGCGATTAGTATCCTAACAAAGCGCCATCAATCATTCCTTTTAAAAACGTCGAGAAGGATCTAAGTGAAATTCATTTTAAGAACACAATTAGGTCCGAATCACGGGCATTCGAACGCAAAAGTATTTCCAGCGGTTTTCTAAAGGGTCATTGTTCAAGTTTACTTTTGTAATTCGAAACTGAAATAAATAACGTCGAGTCTTAAACTTTCGGCGGGCCCGCTTTTTGCTCAGTCAATAGAGGCGGTTAGAAAAATAAATCGTGGTAAGAAAAAACCGCCTTTAACATATTTTTGATTTAGCCTATAATCGCCCTACTAAAGGGCACAGATCTCCTCTCAGAGAGTGAGCATGGGCTTTATTACCTCGCGTGCCCACCGCGTTTTGGAACTTAGGATTCCTCATGATTACACTATTTTTTTTTTTAATGCACTAACCCGTGCTAAGGAACAAATTTAAAAACCTATTTAGAGGCTAAAAATTTCACCCATGCCGGGATTCGAACCCGCAACCTCTGGCTATCCGTACCAGCGCTCTACCAATTGAGCCAATGGGCGACTCACGGCATCAGTGAAATTTCGAACCTCTTTACAATATTCTCTGTATTACGTACAGGCAGCGACATGTGACTTAAGCAAATTGCATTACTTACAGCCCCGACTACCTACTTTGCAGTTAGGTTTAACATCGGATCGATATCACTGTACCCACATGATTACACTATTTTTTTGTAAAGAGGTTCGAAATTTCACTGATGCCGTGAGTCGCCCATTGGCTCAATTGGTAGAGCGCTGGTACGGATAGCCAGAGGTTGCGGGTTCGAATCCCGGCATGGGTGAAATTTTTAGCCTCTAAATAGGTTTTTAAATTCCTCATGATGTTTTTTTCATCGTTAGCGAGTGATATTGCTACTATATCTTGACAAATGTACATAACTTAGAAAACAACGTCATTGGTGCCCGCACTGGGAATCTAACCTGGGTCTTAAAAAGTTAAAATTACTTTGCTAAATTCCGCCAAAAATCCCACAAGTACCATGCGGTTAGTTAATGCACCGCCCTCCCTCCTACTTTTTCAAGCAGAAGCAAGACACGAACACCTAAACACCAATACTTGTGTGAGAAAACACGCGACGCGTTTCGCCTCTAACACGAGGCATCCTCGGGCTCCCAAATGCAAATCTAAAAATCTGTGAAACCTGGGTTTCTTGCTTTTCCTACCCACTGGGTTACCGCCACTACAGACATATGTGACTAATAATGTAACAATGTTTAATGTACAACGCATGAGTGCTTTATACTGGCTTGAATTCCAGACATCATTATCATCTCAAGCAATTCTTTGTGCTATAGTACCCCATTTGGCACAAAGTATACTTTACACATTGTTAAATTTCGCAAAGGGACACTTAACAGATCCACCTTTTACATATTTTTTATAAGTATATTAGAAAGTGTAACAAATCATCAATATTTTTGAACTAAAACTTTCGTAAGCACAACACATTGTAGACTTTTAGTCCGGATCTACTTACATAGTTGTTATATCGGAGTGCGACCAGGTACTTACTACACCCGTAAGATCTGGACTGAAAGTCTACAATCATTATTATAGTAACATTTTAAAATTGTTTTAAACATTTCGTCTTTCGTTTTCGTCCTTTTACCTATAAGCATTTTCCTCAGTAAGTGAAATCGGTTTTTGCCTACAGAACAGCTTTTTTTAACAATTTAAACTTAAAGAATTGAAATTGAAATATTCGCCCGAGGTGAAAGCAAAATTGGAATTGCATTCAAGCTTGCTTTCAAGCAAAAATATAACAAGAAGCAATGTTATTAACCCCTGTTAAATGGGTAGTTGCGAAATCAGCTTCGCAAAAAATTAACCGGTGTATATAATTATTATTTCAGTCAATATTATAATTATATTTACAGTTTTTGGCGGAGAATTGTAAGACAGTGGCAGAAATTATAGTGTTAGAAGTTATCCAGTCACCCATAAGGCCTCTGACGTGGCTTAGCGACTGTCATCCTTATTTTTTTTTTTTTCACCCAGGAGAAACCCCAATTACGGGTACCTCGGGGGAGCACAGTGGTTATTTCGGACTCCCCGCCCTGAAAAGGGCGGTATACCGACTAAAACTCCTGGGGTGTTCCTCCGCACCGCAAAGGACGGGGCCACGGGGACGCTTCCGCACACTTCCGCGACCCCGTCTGCGGGCGCCCTTTCGGGCACTCCTTCGGCGGCGCCCCCTGCCCCGTCAGTGCTCGACGACGGGGCTAGAAAGCGCCGCATCTCTTCGTTGGAGCGCATAGTGGCCAAGTGCGATAGAACTTGGCCACCACACGCCCCAACGTGCCGCCCCCTCCATCCCATCGTTACTTGGACCAATGGGATTAGAGGAGGGCGGCGCACCTCCTCGTTGGGGCGCATGGGGGCCAATGCACTGTTGGCCCCCGCACGCCCCACACGCGAGGCCCGTCGCGTCCCTCACCAGCGCTTCTCTGAAAGCAGAGAAGGCGGAGAGCGACCGCGCGGGCCCCCTCCGTGCCAGAAGGCACCCTCGGAACACGCAAGGGCGCCTTCCGGCCCGCCGGAAGGGTCCCCCGACCCTCCGCGTCCCGGCGGCCACTCTGGTCCGACTGGTACGAGGCGCGCGCGCTTCCGCGCAGCGGCGCCCCCCCCCGTCGGTCCTTCATTCGGTTGGTCGCCTGGGTCCCGCTCCACAGGGTGAAACAGGGCCCACGCGACCCCTCCCGCCAGATTTTTCGCCGCTGGCCAGCAAGATCCCATAAAGAGAAGTTACTGACCAGCGCCCAGGGTGCACCGGCCCTTGCCACTTACCCTTACCACTGGTTCAAGATGAACCAGTAGGAACGGAAGCGGAAGGGCACACGGAGAGGTAATCTGGCATCGCACCCCATGACTGTCATCCTCCACCAACCTTTTTGCGATGCAGGAAGAGACGCGTGCCCCGGCAGTGGGGTTGATACCAATGTATACATAGGGTTATGACCTCATTATCATTAGAAAATTACACTGGGACCTCTAAGCTGTACAAAATGTAAGACAATAGACACTTGCCCAACTCTGTACTCTGTGGTTGTGAAGAAACCTAGTTTAAGTAGGTAAAACTTTACTACTGATTTAAGCTATCAGCGCCCTCAAAAGAAAAGTCCTTCTTGAAGCAATTAATATTAGTTAATCTCAACATACAGAGTGGTTTTTTTAGAAAGTTGAACAATTGGAGTGTTGTTCTTAAAAAAACATACTCGAAGATTGGACATACTTTACGTCACAAAGGATTCTAGACTCAAATGATTTTTTTTTATAAATAGCAGTCGAATGGTCATAATAAGCTATGAACTGCAGTTCAATCAACTGGAGCTGAGTTTGCCACTTGCCACGATCCCGAAAAACCTTTTCCGCTTCATTAACACAATATTCCACTCATATTTCCTCCTAAGGACGTAAAATGTTCGCAAGCCGTGCATTTCCCACTTCATTTTGCAGAGAATTTCGCCTTTCTACTCAGTCAGTCAGGCTGGATGGATATGCTATGAACAGCGATGGCAATTAAGAAACAATTAGTGCATCGCGTGCTGTGAATGGTAGCTCTTGTAAACAAGCTATTTTGAAAGCAGCCCGGGTAAAGTTTTTAACGATACTATTATTCGTGCTGTTATTGAATGGCGGCCGTTACGAGGCTATGAAATGTGCAGGAGCAATAATTGCTCTGGTCGTCGTTTGTTGTTGTGTGCGACTCTTCCGAAATGTTGTCGAATTGTTCGTCATTAAAAATACTTTAGATTTAGTTATTGCTATTTCACCTCGACGTTTCGACGACGTTACAGTCATCGTGGTCACGAGAAGACTGATGGCTGGCACCCGTTCGCATCTTCGGCTGAGGAGGTTTAAGACTACCCTCAATCAGCTATCACAAAGCACTATTAGGGTTGCGACACACTACACTGACAATGTAGGACGATAAGCCAGGCGATATGTTTCTTGACTCTTTCAGCAATGGTCCGCTTAGTTTGTCCGATATAAGAACTACCGCAACTGCAATCGACTTTGTACACACCTGGTGTTTGATAGGGTATGGTGTCCTTGACTGTTCCTACCGGCGCTGCTACCTTGAGCAGTGGAGTGAAAACTGTCTTGATTGCAAACTTCTTTAAAGCAAAAAACC
Source organism: Yponomeuta sedellus (assembly GCA_934045075.1). NCBI lineage: Eukaryota > Metazoa > Arthropoda > Insecta > Lepidoptera > Yponomeutidae > Yponomeuta > Yponomeuta sedellus. The sequence continues at coordinate 22,669,331 of OW203722.1, read as the reverse complement.
GACTTTGTCCGTCACTCCCCTAATGTACGGCAAGTATGCTCGCATCCTCGGAACGTTAACCCTCTTTACCTTAGTTGTACGCCTCTGATACATGCCTTTCACCCCATAGCCATTCTTCTTAAGTACCCCTTGTACATGTGATAGTTCTTCATGTATAAATTCCGGGTCACACAATGCATAGGCTCTGTCCACCAATGAAGTACTACGGATGCTAAATGCATAGGGTGGTGGTGCGACGTAGTATGTAGGTACTTGTCAGTGTGTGTAGGTTTTCTGTAAACACAGTGAGTTAGGGATCCATCCGATCTCGTCATAACTTTAACATCCAGGAATTGTAAGGCGCAATCACTTTGGAGTTCAAAAGTAAACGTGATTCAAGAACTGTTCAACTTCCGGTTTGTTACCTTTCATAATGCAACAATAATGCATACTTTAGATTTGTTTCTAACCGGTTCCAGTTTCGATTCCTAGTGCGGGCATGTACTAATAACTTTGTTTTATAAGTTGCGAAGTTATAGTAGCAATGTTTATGTTAATAATGGTGATATCAACCCTCTTTATGTCCCCTTCCTACATAACAGGAAGGTTAGGCCGTACTCCACCATGGGAGCTAAGTCCGGGTTGGTGAAGGATTGTAAGACAGTGGCGGGCTATCAAAGTTATCGAGCCGCCCATAAGGCCTCAGACATGGCTAAACGACTGCCAGTTAATGGCAGCCGGCACCCACGACTTAACGTGCCTTGCGAAGCACGGAAGCGCTCGGTAAAAATGCCAATAGCGGTAGTCAGGGTATGGTCACCCATTCAGCAGCTGACCGCACCTGCTGCTGCTTAGCACAAGTGACTGATTCCAATCACCTGGTTCCACTAGGCCACGAGCGTATGATAGCAATCGTTATCAACCCTTGTATGCCCCCAATGCTGGAGTACGGGTCTCTTCCTGCATCGCAGGAAGGTTAGGCCATTCTCCACCACGGAAGTATGGCCTAACCTTCCTGCGGGTTGGTGGAGGATTGTAAGACAGTGGCGGGCCTTACTGCCAAGCCCGGGTTGGTGGAGGATTGTAAGACAGTGGCGGGCCTTACTGTCAGAAGTTATCAAGCCGCCCATAAGGCCTCTGGCCTGGCTTAACGACTGCCATTATATGACAGCCGGCACCAACGGCTTAACGTGCCTGGCGAAGCACGGAAGCGTTCGGAAAAATGCCACTAGCGGTAGTCACGGGATGCTCGTATGATAGCAATACAACTCGCTAACTGTGAAGGAAAACATTGCGAGGAAACCTCAGTGTCAGTGGTGTTCGCATGCCTCAGCGCTTGAAATTAACCATCCGCAATCATATGCTCCCGTAGTAATATTTTTTTCTAAGAAAAGCCCTGTGCCCTGCTCTGGGACGTACTTAAACAACATAAGGGTACAGCTGTGTCGGGGTAAAAAAGTAGCTTTAAAATGAAACCTGCCAAGCCGGCTGGTACCAACGTTAATTAGGTCTCCATTAGACGATATAAGACGGAATCACTTGCGAGCGAAGAATTTCCTGGAAAAAGGAGCGGTGCAACCAAGCGTTGGATCCAGGCACTGCTCGGGATATTTAAAATGGTTTGGGATATTTAAAATGTAAAATGGTTTGTGCGCCTGACTTGCAGAAGTTTTTATAGTTTGCAGAGGATTAGCGCATTATTAGAGTTTGTTTAATCACATTACATCACACTATCACAACACAATAATATTATAAAGGCGAAAGTTTGTGAGTGAAATAAGATAAGACAAGATTCCTTATTGTATACAGGAATAGTACATTACACAACTAGGGTGGTAATACAAAGAAAGGCCGAGATCGCAGAAGTTTGCGGCCCGAGCTGCAAGCGAGGGATGTAAATATGCGATCGAGAGCTTTCTTTATTACCTCCCGTGTTGTGTACATCTTTTTATGTCTACACTTGGCCAGAAAGCGGCTTTTTCCGTGCGCGCAGCGTGCGGAAAAAGCCACTTTATTGCCAGGTGTGGCATAAAAATAGTTACAGAAACGACAGATACAAAAAATCAATGTAAGTATGTTTGTTACTTCTTCATGTCTAAATGTTTGGGGAGATTTTTATTAAATTTAGTATGGAGTTAGCTGACACTTTGGAGTAACACGTTGGTTACATTTCACTGCGGAAAAATATCTTATTCCCATGGGAAAATCAATAATTTCCCTAATAAACCGCGGGTAACACCGCGGCACACAGCTAGTATTAGTATAAATTACCACAATATAAATTCGGCCAAGTGCGAGTCCAACTTGCGCACCGAGGGCTGCGTACTGTAGGTAGGCATACTTACATATTGTCTTCCTCTGTGATATTATAAATAGATTACGAATCAAGTCTTGCAACTTTTTCGAGCTTTTCCTGAACTTCATATATGTATACGTATACCGTATATATTTTTATATTTTCCACGCGTACACAGTGAATGGTCAAGTGGGCGGGTGTTTCAAACTTTTTTAATCATAAATGAATGCTAAATTAATGTCCATTCACTGTGTAGGCGTGGGCAGCTTGGGATCCCAGCGCCCGCAGGGCGCCCGCAGTGACATCAAAACACTGCTGGCTTTCTAGAAAGAGATAGGCTGGCTGGAGAAATCTCATAGCTTTGCTACGTACAATGACCCAACCATGAGTTAATTAGTTAGGCCTGGGATTTCCACAAAATCTCGGGTTTAACTAACTAAACTTGAACTTGAGGGGTCATAGTTTGTGTCCGATTTGTAAGGCGCGACTTTTTATCGAATCTTCTATTAGTGATGATATTGGTTGTTCGCGCGAGAATCGATCGCGCGACGTAATCATGAATCTGTGGTCATTCATTCATTATTCTGAGTCGTCCCGGTGCCGTCGCTCGTGCCGCTCGCTCGCTACTAATTTATCCAGCCATCTGCACACACATTTGCACTGTGACATACGCGCGTGATAAGTGCTCGAATTCTCGTGAAGTGATAGACATTTGGTGACTAATTAACTTTATCAGCTCAAAGAACAATATTAGACTATAAGTGAACAGTGCAGGAGTGTTCTCCGTGCGCTGGAGGCATCAGCTCATCCATCACCGCTCATCATCTGCCCAACAGCTAAAGCGAGCCATCATCCACCATCACCAAGTAAGTCCATTCACTTCACCTCCCATTCCGCTCTCTCAACCAGCCCATCGTGAGGTAGACCTAGCCGACACTGGCTAACTACCGTTGGTCGTATGTTTTTTTATTTACTTAACAGAGTTTATTACTCTAAGACCCAGCATTAGACCTATGTAATTAAACCTAAATAAAAGTCAGTTAATTGTATTCAATTGAACTAGCATTAATTCCAGACAACTTTTTATTTCATTAAACTACATACTCATCAAGCCAATGACAAACACAGTAATATTTTACAGAACATCACAAAAGATCCTATAAAGGTGCATTTACACTAGCGTCTATTATGTGGAGGAAGAAGCCGGGGGGGTCCAAAGGCATTTAATCGCTCGGAACATTTTACGAGTAGCCATTTCGTTCACACTGTCGGTTTCCCAAATATTTCAACCGACCTTCTCTCTCTCCGCATTAACTGAAGTCTGGGCCGTTGAAATTGGCTGAAACTGGTTAAGGCTATGTGAAATATTTAACCGACTCCAAAAGGGAAGGAGGTTTGTGTTTTTCGTGCGTATGCATGGATGTATGTACGTTTCTTTATGAAAAAAGTCTCGAACGTTTTCCGTGGACGTATATAATTATATTTTGTGGATGTACGTTTGCGTGGATGTATATATGTTTCCTTATAAACAACCGCTCGAACGTTTTTAAGAAATGAAATATAATAGTACGCATTATTAGATAACATAGATAACATTTACATACAAGCACATACATTGCTTCTGGCTCCACACTAGGATAGGTACCCTGTGTCGTGGGAACCAGAAACAACGACAACACAAACATGTAAACTTCCAAGACCTGGGCTTTTTTTTATTAGCTCAACAAAAAATGTTGACGTTATATTTTTGGGAAAAGTCACTGTTTTATGTATACCTACTAACTCTTTTCATCTTTTAATCCTATCCATCCTACGGTTGTAAAGAAGAGATGCTTTTAGCGATAAGACCACTAATTGTATATTATGTAACTTAAATACCATTTAAGTTTTTCAAATACTCGCAAAATGTGCAGTGTTCAATAAAAAGTATTAATCTAATTAAATCTAGAAAGTAAAAACTTAAAACCGATAGCGGAGAGGTAGACCGCTAGTTTCATAGTCTCTCAATGATTTTAATAGTGATTTTTAGGGCATATGACCGAGAACCTAGAATTATGAACCTACGACAAGGTAGCATTCATGCAAAGAACGGCCGTTTTGGGCGTTAATGCTATCTAGTCTTATGGTTTTGCCTTAGGTTTACGATAATGGGTCCTAAAAATAGCTATTAACCTGATTTAGAGACAATTTCTACAACATTGATTGAGTACAATACTGTCCCTTTTTCCAAAAACGATCAGTAAAAATCAACAAAACCAAAGTTTGACTGGAAATAAAATCTTAACATTGAAAAAAAAACGCAACAATGCGTTTTGTGGAATAAAGAATTTTTAATTAATTCATTATAAAATAAATATATGATTTTTGTTAATTTGTGGCGCAATATTGCTGTATGGAGCCCTTTAAGACTGTGTACATAGCTCCAATACAGTCTTACCCAAGACCAATTTAGTCGGTTTTTTGTTTTTGATTAAATTTTTATGATAATAGTTTTGCATTCGGTTCGGGCGAAACAAACACCAAGAGAAACATAATTTGTGCGAATTAAATAAGCGCTTGTTCATATTAACCCAGGAACAAAGTTAGCTTTACATTGTTACGTCATGTCATACCTGTATCCCAGAGGGGTAGACGAAGACTAGAACTTGCCACTTTCGTGCTAAAAAAACTCACAAAATTGTACAAAAAATGGTTCTGTCCGTACTGGTACGTCGTCGGGGGAAGCTTACGTCCAGCTGTCAGTTAGTCATGCAATAGTACATTTCTATCGAATGACGGATAATTATGTGCTGTTGATTGACTAACCGACTGATTGACCGACCGACCGACGTAACTTACTTTGAAAATAAACAAAGTCATAGGGACATTCCCACACTCATGTATGTATAGTAGACATAGTAGCGCTTTTAAACTACCCTTCGAATAAGGGTAAAGACGCTACTTCCAATAAATTTTATTGTTAAAAAAGCTGGATGGAGCCCGATGAATCTCACTTTGTTAGTCGAAATTAATAATACTTTCACACAACACAATCACTTGCACCAACGGAGGAGCAATGTGACTGTGGAGACTCATCGCAATCCATGGCGCACCTGCTCCAATGCCCATTGTGCCCTCACACCTGCACTCTGGAGGACCTAACAGAGGCCAACGCTGCTGCAATTGCAGTAGCCAACTATTGGGCAGGAAAAATATAAACTGGTCAAATCGCTGACACGAAAAGAAGAAGAAGAACAATAACTTGACTGGTTCCTAAACTAGGGCACCCTGCTTAACAGTAACCAGGCAAGGACGTCACAAACATGAAAATACACCCAGACTAAGGCCACTTGCACTAATGTACTGCGGCCCCCAATGGGAATATAACCCACGACCTCAATAAAGCAGTCAATTAACGCAACAACAGTCAAAGTGAGACATCATAATTATTTATTCCAGTCATATCTAAAGATTGTAATGGAGCAGACAAGATAAATTTAAAATAAAAGAAAAACACTTCCAGTAAAACTAAAGTTCTTTGGCAATAGTCTATATCTATGGAGACACCCCATGTGTTTGTATTTCCCAGACTGCAAAGAGCAATATCACAAGTAGGGGAACACGTACTAAATTAGATACCGCGAGGGTATAAAATCTAGAAGGGTTATGTTTTACTGTCACAGTTTATGACTCATAAAAATGGCAATATGCTATCAGTGTTAAAATGGTGGGCTTGTGATCGGAATGTGTTTGGTGGTCTATACTACATTTGCAATGTCATACCTTTGTTATGAAGCTTGTTATTACATGGCGTTCTCATATAAATAGCAGTTAAAAGTTGAAGCAGTTGAAAGAGCACTATTTATCTCTATCATAACTTTGAGCTATCGTTATCAACCCTCGTATGTCCCCACTGCTGGGGCACGGGTCTCTTCCTGCCTCGCAGGAAGGTTAGGCCATACTCCACCACGGCCAAGTCCGGGTTGGTGGAGGATAAGACAGTGGCGGGCGTCACACAAGACTGACTGTCAGAAGTTATCAAGCCACCCATAAGGCCTCTGACATAGCTTAACGACTGCCATTATATGACAGCCGGCACCAACGGCTTAACTTGCCTTGCCAAGCACGGACGCGCTCGGAAAAATGCCACTAACTTTGAGCTATGTATGTATTTGGTGTTTTATTCATATGACGAATTC